>CAWUFW010004327.1:0-600000 GCA_963921515.1 Calotriton arnoldi
GCCACACAGTTCAGGAGGAACAGGCGATACAGCGGCAGCAGATTTAAACACATTTAAAATAAACAGATATACCCTTCGTACGAGAGCAGTTCACTCTTTAAATATTGGTAAATCTGTTTATTCTCCGCGTATTCCACCTGTAATCTCCGAAGTGAAGGCCCATACAAGACAGCCCAGACTCAAAGGGGGAACAACAGATAAAGGCTCTGATTATAAGGAAAAAGAGGTAGACACAGGCAAGAGAAGAGGGAGGGGCAAGAAGGGACTTTCCTCCAAAGTTAAAATTACTCCCTCGCTCAAAACTTATTATAAAGTTATGTCTACCTCTACCTCCACTATAACCACTCCCTTCACCTCTAACCCCCAGTAGGGGATGTGTTAAAAATACAGGTCAGGGTACCCTAGATGGCCCTCCAGAGGTTCTTAGTCCCTCGTGCACCCCAAAGGAGAGGGTAATTCATCCAGCAGTAAGTCTCACAAATAGATATTCGGTTTTGGCTATAAACGACCCTCTAGTCTTGACTGATAAATTATCAAGGGACTCCAACCTTGCATCTACTAATATCATAGACGAAAACACCACAATGGTTGGACTAGATGATACAGACATAACGGACACAACATCGCGTTCACTGGCGGATATACTACTGGCAATGAAGGTTGAAATTTCTAATAGATTTACTGTGTCTGAGGCAAATCAGGCGGAAATGTCTAATAGATTTACAACCTCTGAAGCAAATCAGGCAGCAATTCAAACCTCTTGTGAGGCACTAGCAAAAAGACTAGATGAAGTAACGTTAAGAACTGAGGCTATTGAATTGGAAATCCCCAAAATAAAGGACACTGTACAAAATACCGTATTGGAGCTTGCTAAATTATCTACTCAAAACAGAGAATTGAGAGACGATCTTGAGCGTTTGGAGATTCATTCATGGAGGAACAATTTAAGGCTTCTAAATGTACCAGAAGCCCTTGAGGGGTCAGATATTAAGGGGTTCGTGATTTCTGTATTAAAGGAGACAGCATTAAAGAATACACCAGAAGTGGATCTCGTACATGAGATTCAAAGGGTACACCGCGACCCCTTTAAAAGGAACCTCGCTAAACAAAAACCAAGGAAGATACTGGTTAATTTTTTAACCTACTCAGTTAAGGAACAGATTCTCTCATTTGCCCTCAAAGAAGGCTCCATAACATTCAATGGCTCAAGTCCCTTTGCTTTCCAAATAAGATCTGATATATCCCACACGACAGCAACAAGACAATGGGAGCTGGGGAAAAGATTGGAGGAGTTGAATAGAATCGGGGCCAAGGCGCAGCTGAAGTTCCCTGCACAACTTCGTGTGATGTGGAAAAATCACATGCATCAGATTAGATCAGGCGAAGAAGCAGATGCCTTAATAGTGAGAATTAAAGCCGACCGGGAGGGAAAGTAGGGGAACAGAGAGAAAGAGTAGAAATATATGATAGCAAGATGTTGGCAAGAACCTAGCAATATTTGTAGTTATTTCTATCCCAGGGGGGGGAGGGCGGGCCAGACAGGCTTGCCTATCGGAAGGGAGGGTTCCTCATGGGTAGGTGGGGCACTGGGGGAGAAGGGAGGGGGGGGAGCACTAGAGGTGGGGAGCAGTGGGTAAAAAAGAAAAAAAATAGACCTCTTCTCACTTTAGATTTATGGAAAACCAGTTATACCGTTATGAAAATTTTACAGGTCAATGGTAGGAACCCAAGGCTTAGGGATTAGAAAGACCATCTTTACCTCCTGGAATGTTAACGGGTTAAGGTGTCCTCGTAGGCAAAGGCTGATTTTAAAACATCTGGAACTTTCCTTAGCTCAAGTTTGTATTCTACAAGAGACCCATTTGAGTTTTATGGAAAGCCGCTCTATTTTTTCTAGGGTTCCTTGGATAAAGTGTTACTGTGTATCACAACAGACGACGCATAGTAGAGGTGTGGCAATTTTGATCAAACATGGCGCCCCCTGCTCTATAAAAAATTCACAGTCGGACTCTACTGGGAGATGGCTGGTAGCACAATTGACCTTGGGAAAATCTGATTTAGTTTGTGCCTCGTTTTATGGTCCAAATATAGACGATCCAACTTATATTCACAAATTACAATTAATATTGTCTTTGGAAACCCCTCCTTTTATTATTGGAGGTGATTTCAATGTCCTTTTGGACCCTTTAAAAGATAGGTCTAATTTGAGTCATTATGTTGGGGCTCCAAGGATACGTCGTGCTTCATTAAATATGTTACACGACCTGGACTTGGTTGATGTATGGAGGGCTAAGAAGGGAGATTTGAAGGGCTTTACGTTTTACAGTAAAAAGTATGGTCACGCCTCAAGGATTGATTATATCTTGGTGGATAGATCTGCCCTGACAGGCATGGAGGAGATCTTAGTTATGCCAAGTCATCTCTCAGACCATGCTCCAGTGCAGTTTTTATATCAAAACAATGGGCTTCCTCTGCAGTCTAGATGGACGCTTAACAGAGCTATGCTTTTGGACCCTGAAATTATTCAGGTTGTTAAGCATTCCTCTTTAGAATTTTTCTCTCTGAATATGGGGTCTACAACTATGGATTTTATTTGGGATGCTTGTAAGGCAAACTTAAGGGGGAAACTCCATGGCCTCATTTGTGGTAAGAATAGAGAGGAGGCTAGGGCGCTAAACTCCATTGAGGAAAATATAAGCAAGCTGGAGAATGAGAGGAATAGATTAAATCATGGGGGTTCAGAGCGTTTATCACAAGTCTTGGAAAAGCTAGATGGTGCACGACAGGAGTATAGGGAGAAAATAGATTTAAAATGTAGGGCACAATGGCATATAAAGAATATGCAAAATTTCGAATATGGGGAGAAAGCAGGAGCATTATTGGCCTGGAAAGCTAGAGCGGACCGTACTAAGAACAACATCAATGAGTTGATAGTGAATAGCAACGGGGAAAAGTCAAGTAGCTTTGAAGATATGCAAACTTGTCTATTGTCTCTTTTCTCGGACCTTTATAAAGAAGATTCCGCTCCATCCCCAAGCTCCATACGTACATGGTTGGAGACTAAATCCCTGCCTTCTTTATCAGAGGAGAGCCGGAACAACTTAGATGCGCCTATTACATTGGAGGAGATTACTGAGCAAATTAAAAAATGTAAGAATAAAAAGGCTGCAGGTACAGACTCGCTCCCAAACGAAGTGTATAAACTCCTAGCAGATGAACTGATTCCTACATTGGGTATTACCTTTAACTCTGTATATTGCCATGTGGGTAAAGTCCCTGCGTCTTGGAAGGAGGCATCAATTATATTGATTTTAAAACCAGGCAAGGACCCCCTAAAAGCTGACTCATATCGTCCAATCTCCCTGCTGAATGCCGATTATAAGATCTTTATGGGTATTTTAGCGGGGAGATTGGCGAAATTGATCCCTAAGTTGATACACACTGATCAAAAGGGTTTTGTGGCAGGAAGGTACATCCAGGAACAGACGCAATTGTTAATTGGCAACATAGACCTGGCCATTGAAAGATCTGATCCATTGGCAATAATCGCCTTGGATGCGGCCAAGGCATTTGACAGAGTATGTTGGGTGTATCTTTGGGAAGTGCTAGAGATAATGGGTTTTGGTTCTATTTTTATTCAAACTCTGAGGAATTGCTATCAGGGTGCCTCTGCCCGGATCCTTCTGAATGGTTTATTGACCTCAAGTTTTAACATTCAGAGGGGGACCCGGCAGGGCTGTCCAATTTCGCCTCTTTTGTTTAATATCTATATTGAGCCTCTGGTGCAGGCAATTAGGATGGATGAATCCATAACTCCCTATAAGTCCCAACTTTACAATTGTAAGTTGGCTCTGTACGCGGATGATTTAATAATATATACAAACGACCCTGAGGTAGTCATCCCCCGTGTGGAGGCGCTCTTGGACGAATTTGGGTCTCTGTCGGGATATCTGGCTAACACATTAAAAACAGAGGTGATGTGCTGGAATCTGGATCATTGGGGGAGTCACCAGTACAGAGCTAAAATACTTGGGTATCTATATTGTGAAAGATCTGGAAAAAATCCCCCAGATAAATCTTGATAGATCTATTAAAGAAATAGATCGCCTTTTCAGTAGATGGAGGAACCTCCCTTTGACTATCTATGGGAAGGTTAACTTAGTAAAGATGGTCATTCTCCCGAAGCTTTCATATCTATTTTCAGCTATACCTCTGGCTTTTCCGCACAAGAGCATTAGCAAAATACAGAGTAAGATCGGGAGTTTTATTTGGGGAGCCAAAGGGGTCAGGCTGGCCTGGAAGAAACTGAGACGTAGACTTAATAAAGGCGGGCTGGCTTTACCTGATATTAGTTGGTATGCAATAGCATTTCAGTTTAAGGGCATTCGGATGTTGCTCGGGAAACCAGAAGAATCTTCATGGGGAAGGCTGTTGGGAGAAATGGCAAGAACGGAAGATGGAGGGAGAGATGAGGCCTTTTTATATAAGTTTGGGGCTCCAAAATACTTTAAGCGAGTACGCCTGAAGGTCCTGAGGGCAGCCTTGGAATTATGGTACAATATTAGATGCAAATGGGGGATAGGTTATTATTCAGATCTAGCTCCAATTTGGAACTCACCAGGAACACCTAGCTGCCTTAGAGATAGTCTGGCGGTACCTATTAAGAGAGCGGGCATAACTATCTGGTCTGATTTGGTAGATTCAGAGGGGATCCATCCTTGGGAATCTCTGAGGGCTAGGATCGGTATAGGGTTCTCAAGATTTAAATATTTACAGTTGGTGTCATGGTTTGACGCAGAAAAAGATGAAGTAAGGGGGAATGGGGATATAGAGAGGCTGTGTCAACATGTATATCCGTTAACGAAAGAAATATCTGTGTGGTATAATTATCTTTTTGAAGCAGAAGATCTGGAGATTCCATCTTTATCCACGGTCTGGAATCAAACCCCCTCGAACCGTCAATAGACGCCCTCTTTGAGCCCTCATTGAAGGTGATGTATAAATATATTAAACCTGCAAGCCTGAAAAAGAATCACTTTTTTGTTATCAACAGGCTTTATTATACTCCTGCAAAGATAGCAAAGTTTGTCTCTACCCCAATACCAAAATGCCCAAGATGCACGACCCCTGTTGCCAATGACCTCCATATTTTTTTCGATTGCCCCGAACTAAAGAATTATTGGAAGGAGATAGGTGATACCCTGTTTGCTATATTTGAGGCCAATATTGATGTGAATCTGTCATTGGTCTTTTTCGGAGATGATGGATTATACTGTCAGACAGCATCGAAGTCCCACAGAGGGCTGCTATTATATCTAATTCTGCTGGCACGGAGAGAGATCTGTAAAAAGTGGAAAGATGCATTTCCTCCGAAAAGAGAAGACTGGCTTAAAGCCGCATTCGCTATGGCCCGTTTGGAATATGAAGGTGAAAGGGACAAGCCAATAAACATCTGGCAGCCTCTTATGAGATGGGGTCGAAATCAAAGACTAATACAGTGGGTCCTATGATTACATCAAGTTCCCCCACAAAGGGGATCGGTCGGGTGACCTAAGCGAGTGCGGTAAGCCGGAAGGCTCTCAGATTGATATATTGGCTTCATAAGATCCGCAGAGCTTATTGGTGAGATGAGGACTAAAAAAAAAAAAAAAAAATATTTAGTTATCTTGTACTGCTGTATAATGCTGTAAATGCTCTGTAAACGGCAGTACATGGCGATGAGAAGGGAGCATCTGATTGGCTAATGGCTTCATTTCCAAAACATAAAAGGCATCCATGTAGTTTTTGCCACACTTTTGCTGCGTTCGGGTAAAGGCCTTAAATGTAGGAAAGTAGTAGTTTTTTTGTAGTTTCCTATCTATTACCTCTTTATTAAAGTGGTAATAGGTAGGGAAATGTATTTATATTTTTCTATATTTTTTTTACACCACTTTACAGAGAACTGCACAATTTTAAAATAATATTTAAGTAGCACAATAATTTATAGGTATTTCTGTGGTAATCCATAGACTTTTTTGTAAAGAATTAAATACGTTAAATATTTTAAATACAATTTGGGATACTATATTTGTAAAATATAGTGTAGTATTTTAAATTTTTTAACCAATTAATATTTTTAAAAACAGTGTTAAGTACCGCAGCACTTCAAAGGCAGTACCACAATACTCCATATATTTAGTTTTGAAATGCATAGAAACTAATAAATAATTTGCTCTACCTATTATCACTTTGATTAAGTGTGGTAATAGGTAGGGAACCATTATCAAACCTGATACTTACCTATGTCTAAGGCCCTAACTCAGAACACAGGAAAACTGCCCTTAAAACAACATTGTTGCCTTTATATTTTGTAAAGGCAGCTCTTAGCCAATCACATATTGCCTTGTCATCGCTATGTACCATGGTAGATTTGCGAAATGCCGCAAAGGTTTGCAAAAGTACCATGACAACAGATATCACCTTTTAAAAATACTCACCCTACTTACCTATAACCCCAACAAGGATCATTTGCACATCATAATCTACAATCCTGCCAAATTGTATGGAAATCCGAGAGGGAGTTCAGCTGAAACGTGTGAATACAAGTTTTATGGAAAAATGCATTAGTGCAAAAATGCATCTTTGGAACGCCCTTTTATCTTTACTCCCGCTTGACCAATCACCGTGAAACTTTCCATCCTCCACCAATGTAGAAGAAGCAATAGGTCTGGAAAGTTTAGTCAAGATTATTCAAATGGGCGCAAAGGAATTACTATCTCTGGTAACCCTAACTATAGCTACAGTACAGCTACCGATATATATATATACATATATCAATGCAAGTGACTCTATGGAGGAGTGAGTGAGTATGTGAGTACTAGTATGGGTCTGTGAAAGGGTATGTTAATGGTTGTGTGGGTGTGATAGTGAGCATATGAAAGGTTGTATGGGGTGTTAGCGGGTGTGTGAGTTGGGTGAGAGGTTCTGTGGATGATGGCAGCGATGTCATATGAGATCTCATCAGTGATGTCACTGACCATGTCATCAGTGATGTAATATGTGAGGTTGTAAGCCATGCATTGTGGGTGCGTAAGTTGTAGTTAGCTCAGGTAACTATACCTGCTGAATTTCATTGGTTTTGTGAGAGTGAAATGTGAGCCGAACTATAACTTCCCTGTAACCTTTGTTTTTTTCAATGAATTTCTAAGTTTTTTAAATTCTATTTCCTAACTATACCGTCCGTGTAACCTTTGGTTTCTTTCAGTGAATTTGTAGGTTCTTTTTAAATGCTGTTTCCTAACTATAACATCGCTGTAGCCCTTGGTTATTTAGGTGAAGTTTTAATTTTTTTTGTGGGCACCCGGAAACATAGCAAGAGCTGACCCTGGTGGGTGGTGGTACCCTGAGTTAAGTATGGCTCCAGGAGATGGGCAGCATAGGCCCCTTCCTTTTTTTTCCACAGGCCGGCCCCTGTGAGGTGGTGGTTCCTGGGCCCATAAATGGCCTGGGAGGGGGCACGTGGCCCCCTCCTTGGATTTAGAAAATATAATAGGCCCCGGGGAGGTTATGGTCCCCGAGGCCCGGGGGTCCACGTAGCCCCAATGTTTTTTAAAAACTATATCCGCAGGGAGGTGGTCTGTGTGGCCCCCCTATGTAATTTATTCATTGTAACCCCGGGGGAGGTGATGGTCCCAGGGCCCAAGGGGGTCTGCGCGGCTCCCCCCTAATTAACAATGTCATTATCCCCAGGGAGGTAATGGTCCTCGGGGCATTTTGAAGTCCTTGGAGGGGGGCCCATGTGCCCCTCCTTCCTTTTAACATAACCATTTGCCCCTGGGACCTGGCCCACCTGGGGGCTTAATTAAAAACAAGCATGGTTTCCCATGCTTGCTTTTTTTTTTAATTCATGGCGATACTTGCAATTATTTTGTGAAAATCACTGTGAATTAAAAGAAAATGCTTTTGCCCTGGCTGGGTCCCTCTGGGATCCTAAGACCAAGACTTAGGGGTCAGGATATTCGTACCCTACACCCTTTTGGGTTTTTTTCACTTGTTTTTTTGGGGACTCGACTGAAGTTGAGTCCCAAGATGGCTGCCAACACTTCCTGGTTGAAGTTCTTTACACAAGCTCATTACTATTTGTGAATTAGCTGTGATCGTAGATAAAGAAATTTGAACTTCCATAAATTTCTCAACAACTACTAAACAGATTGACACCAAACAACTGAAAGTGTGATCCGTGTAACTAAATCTACCTTTCTGCCTAATTCAGTGTAATTCTGTCCAGCGGTTCGGGCTGTAGTCATGTTCAAAGCTTCTATGGAATTTAACATGGGAAGCACACTTTTTGACCCCCTTTTTCTCAGCCCCAACATGACGGATTGTCACAAAACTTTCCAAGCACAACAAGACTTACGAAGCACTTGTTTTTTTGAAAATTTCGTGAAGATTCGTCAAACAGCACCAAAGATATAGGCAACTCAAACAACGCTTTTCCTATGGAAACATGGTCCTAACTATAACTACCTACTAGCCACTGCCAGTAGGTAATATGTATATGCATGTATATATATGTATATATGTGTGTATATATATATATATATATGCATATATATATATATATATTCACTGAAAAAACCACAGGTTTCAGGGACGTTATAGTTAGGATTAGCATTTAAAAAACCTTAGAAATTCACTGAAAAAACAGAGGTTTCAGGGACATTATAGTTAGGAATTAGCATTTAAAAAACCTTAGAAATTCACTAGTTAGTCGGACATTTCACTCGTACAAAACCGGAAATTTGGCTGTTATAGTTAGTTTAGCTAACTATAACTCGCGCCCCCGCAATGCACTGCTGATGACATCACATATTACATCACTCATGACATGGTCACTGACATCACTGATGACATCACTGATGACATCTCAAATGACATCATTGATGACATCACTGATGACATCATCCAGTGACAGTTTCTGAAAAGTTTAAATATGTTTTATATATATATGCCAAGGTGTATTGAAGAATGAGTGAGTGTATGAGTGTCTGTATGGATGATTTAGTAGGTGCATGACTGACTGTATAAGTGGGTGATTAAACGTGTCTTACTGAATGCATGGGTTAGTGACAACTGTGTGAATGTCTGTATCAGTCTGTCAGTTGGTGTGTAAGCGGCTGTATGGGTTGGTGAGTAGCTCTATGAGTGTCTATATGGGTTATTGATTGGTTGTCTGAGTATCTGTATGGGTGACTGAGTGTCTGTGTGGGTGGGTGGGGGGTGTTTGACTCTGTGCATAGATGTGTGAGTGGGTGCTTCACTGGGTGTATGGGTTCAAGAGTACATCTGTGAAGGGCTTTATGAGTGGGTGAGTGTGTGTATTGGTGTGTTGGTGAGTCAATGGATGTCTCAGTGGTGCATGTGTGAGTAACTACATATGTAAAATGCAGTATATGTGAGTGTTGGACTATATAAATGACTATATGTGGGAGTGAGTGATTGTGAGAGTGGCTGTATGGATGACTGTGTGCTTGTGTCAGTGATTGTATAAGAGAGTAAGCATGTGTTAGTATCTGTATGAATAAGGGAGGTGATGTGTGTATAAATGTATAGGTGAGTAAATGGAAGTGTGATTGATTCTTTGCATGACTGACTAGGTGTGTGAGTAGCTCTATGGGTGAGTGGCGGTTTGTAAGTGTCTGTATAGGTGTATGAGTGCATATGATAGTGCTGTATTGATGAGTGACTGCATGTATGAGTGACTGTATGGGTGAATGAGTGGATGTGTGTGTAGACCTAGGAATCAGTGAGTGGGTATGTAGTAACTGGTATTGGTGTGTCTATGGTTTCAAAAATGGTAGTCTGTATTTTAGAGTAGGTGTATGAAAGGTTATATTAGGGTGTGAGGAGGTGCATCAGATTATCATGTGGATGAGGTCATCAGTGATGTCATCAGTGATGTCATTTGAGATGTCATGAGTGATGTCACTGACCATGTCATGAGTGATGTAATATTTGACGTCATCAGCAGTGCAGTGCGGGGGCGCGAGTTATAGTTAGCTCAACTAACTATAACAGCCACTTTTCTCTGGCTTTGTACAAGTGAAATGTCCGACTAACTATAACGCCCCTGAACCCTGTGGTTTTTTCAGTTAATTTCTAAGGTTTTTTAAATGCTAATTCCTAACTATAATGTCCCTGAAACCGCTGTTTTTACAGTGAATTTCTAAGGTTTTTTAAATGCTAATCCCTAACTATAACAACCCTGAAACATGTGTTTTTTTCAGTGAATTTCTAAGGATTTTTAAAAGCTAATTTCTAACTATGCCTACATAGGTAGAACATGTACCAAGATGAAGAAAGGTGCAGAAAGAAGCAAGAGAAGTGAAGAAAGAGGGAAGAGAGGTGCAGAAAGAGGAAGAAAGGTGCAGAAAGAAGCAAGAAAAATGCAGAAAGAGGCAAGAGAAGTCCAGAAAGAGGAAGAAAGGTGGAGAAAGTAGCAAGAGAAGTGCTGAAAGAAGAAACAGAGGTGCAGAAAAAGGCCTACTTCGACTGTACCTTACCACAGACTCATACAAAATAGCCTAATCACTATTCCTTCTCCCAAGATGTCTTAAACCTCACTTTTCTCTTGAAGGTTCACTATTAGCCGAGTGCTCAGAATGTTACGCCTACCAAATATAAAACAGCAATCCTAAGCTAATCACTGTTATAAGTCTGACCAAGTTTGTGAAGGTATGCAAGCGTGTGTCTCTGCATTTACCTACTGACATGTTACATAAAAATAAACATACAAATACTTGAATACCTGCGTTTAAAACAGCATACTCTGTAAATTTGTGTACAAAAAGGTAGAATCAAGAGAAGTGCAGAAAGAAGCAATAGAGGTGCAGAAAGAGGCAATAGAAGACCAGAAAGAAGCAACAGAGGTACAGAAACAGGCAGGAGAGGTGCAGAAAGAGGGAACATGGCTGCAGAAAGAGGCAAGAGAGGTACAGAAAGAGGGAAGAGGGGTGCAGAAAGAGGCAAGAGCGGTGCAGAAAGAAGCAAGTGAGGTGCAGAAAGAGACAACAGAGGTGCAAAAAGAGGCAAGACAGGTGCAGAAACAGGCAAGAGAAGTGCAGAAAGAGGCAACAGAAGTGCTGAAAGAAGCAACAGAGGTGTAGAAAGAAGCAAGATAAGTGATGAAAGAGACAAGAGAGTTGCAGAAAGAAACAAGAGAGGTGCATAAAAAAGCAAGAAAAGAGCAGAAAGAGGCAAGTGAGGTGCAGTAAGAGGCAAGAGAACTGCAGAAAGAGCTAAGAGAGGTGCAGAAAGAGGCTATAGAGGTGCAAAAAGAAGAAAAAGAAGTGGAGAAAGAAGGCAAGAGAAGTGCAGAAAGAGGAAGTAAGGTGCAGAGAGAAGCAACAGAGATGCTGAAAGAGGCAAGAGAGGTGCAGAAAGAGGCAAGAGAAGTGCAGAAAGAAGCAACAGAGGTGCAGAAAGAGGCAAGAGAGGTGCAGAATAGGCAAGAAAGGTGCAGAAAGAGGGAACAAGGGTGCAGAAAGAGGCAAGAGGGATACAGAAATTTGCAAGAGAGGTGCAGAAAGAAGCAAGAGCAGTGCAGAAGGAACGAACAGAGGGGCAGAAAGAGGCAAGAGGGCTGCAGAAAGAGGTAGGAGAGGTGCACAAAGAGTCAAGAGGGGTACAGAAAGAGGCAAGAGGATTGCAGAGAGAAGGAAGAGAAGTGCAGAAAGAAGCAACAGAGGTGCTGAAAGAGACAAGAAGGGTGCAGAAAGAGGTAGGAGAAGTGCAAAAAGAAGCCATAGAGTTGCAGAAAGAGGCAATAGAGGTGCATAAAGAGGCAAGAGAAGTGCATAAAATGGCAAGAGAACTGCAGAAAGAGGCAAGAGGGATGCAGAAATAGGCAAGAGAGGTACAGAAACAGGCAGGAGAGGTACAGATAAAGCAAGAGAAGTACAGAAAGAAGCAAGAGAGGTGCAATAAGAGGCAAGAGAAGTGCAGAAAGAAGCAACAGAGGTACAGAAAGAGGCAAGAGAAGTGCAGAAAGAAGCAAGAGAGGTACAGAAGGAGACAAGAGAGGTACAGAACGAGGGAGGAGGGGTGCAGAAGGAGGCTAGAGGGGTGCAGATAGAGGCAAGAGAAGTGCAGAAAGAATCAATAGAGTAGAAGAAGAAGGCAAAAGAACTGCAGAAAGAAGCAAGAGAGGTGCAATAAGAGGCAAGAGATGTGCAGAAAGAGGGAAGAGGGGTGCAGAAAGAGGCAAGAGAAGTGCAGAAAGAAGCAAGAGAGGTGCAGAAAGAGGCAGGAGAGGTGCAGAAAGAGGCAAGAGATGTGCAGAAAAGGGGAAGAAGGGTGCAGAAAGAAGGAAGAGAGGTGCAGAAAGAAGCAAGAGAAGTACACAAAGAAGCAAGAGAGGTGCAGAAAGAGCCAAGAGGGGTGCAGAAAGAGGCAAGAGATGTGCAGAAAGAGGGAAGACGAGTGCAGAAAGAGGCAACAGGGGTGCAGAAAGAAGCAAGAGAGGTAGAGAAAGGAGCAAGAGAAGTGCATAAAGAAGCAACAGAGGTACAGAAAGAGGCAAGAGAAGTGCAGAAAGAAGCAAGAGAGGTACAGAAGGAGGCAAGAGAGGTGCAGAAAGAGGGAGGAGGGGTGCTGAAAGAGGCTATAGGGGTACAGAAAGAGGCAAGAGAAGTGCAGAAAGAAGCAATAGAGGTGCAGAAGAAGGCAAAAGAACTGCAGAAAGAGGCAAGAGAGTTGCAGAAACAGGCAAAAGGGGTGTTGAAAGAGGGAAGAGGTGTGCAGACAGAGGCAAGAGAGGTGCAGAAAGACGGAAGAGGGGTGCATAAATTTGCAACAGAGGTGAAGAAAGAAGCAAGAGCAGTGCAGAATGAACCAACAGAGGTACAGAAAGAGGCAAGAGAGGTACAGAAAGAGGCAAGAGAAGTGCAGAAAGAGGCAAGAGAACTGCAGAAAAAGGCAAGAGAGGTGCAAAAAGAGGAAGGAGAGGTGCACAAAGAGGCAAGAGGGGTACAGAAAGAGGCAAGATGGGTGCAAAAAGAAGCAAGAGAAGTGCAGAAAGAAGTAACAGAAGTGCTGAAAGAGGCAATAGGGTGCAGTACGAGGCAAGAGAAGTGCATAAAGAAGCAACAGAGGTGCAGAAAGAGACAAAAGAGGTGCAGAAAAAGGCAGGAAAGGTGCAGAAAGAGGGAAGAGGGATACAGAAATTTGCAAAAGAGGTGCAGAAAGAAGCAAGAGCTGTGCAGAAAGAACCTACAAAGGTGCAGAAAGAGGCAAGATGGGTGCAGAAAGAGGTAGGAGAGGTACAGAAAGAGGCAAGAGGGATACAGAAAGAGGCAAGAGGGGTGCAGAAAGAAGGAAGAGAAGTGCAGAAAGAAGCAACAGAGGTGCTGAAAAAGACAAGAAGGGTGCAGAAAGAGTCAAGAGAAGTGCAGAAAGAAGCAACAGAGTTGCAGAAAGAGGCAATAGAGTTGCAGAAAGAGGCAAGAGAGATGCAGAAAGAAGAGAGTGAGGTTCAGAAAGAGGCAAAAGAAGAGCAGAAAGTGGCAAGTGAGGTGCAGAAAGAGGCAGGAGAGGTATAGAAAGAGGCAAGATAAGTGTAGAAAGAGGCAAGAGAAGTGCAGAAAGAGGTACTTGAGGTGCAGAAAGAGGCAAGAGAGGTACAGAAAGAGGCACGAGAAGTGCAGAAAAAGGCAATAGAAGTGCAGAAAGAGGCAAGAGACGTGCAGAAGGAAGAGAGTGAGGTGCAGAAAGAGGCATGTGAGGTGCAGAAAGAGGCAAAAGAGGTACAGAAAGAGGCAAGGGAAGTGCAGAAACAGGCAAGAGAAATGCACAAAGAGGCAAGAGAGGAGCAGAAAGAGGCAAGAGAGGTGCAGAAAGAGACAAGAGAGGTGCAGAAAGAGGCAAGAGATCTGCAGAAAAAAGCAACAGAGGTGCTGAAAGAGGCAAGTGAGGTGCAGAAAGGGGAAAGAGAAGTGCAGAAAGAGGCAAGTGAAGTGCAGAAAGAAGAGAGTGAGGTGCAGAAAGAAGAGAGTGAGGTGCAGAAAGAGGAAGAAAGGTGCAGAAAGAAGCAAGAGAAATGCAGAAAGAGGCAAGAGAGGCACAGAAAGAAGTAAGAGAGGTTTGTGCACCATTAGTACCAATTCAAAACCCACATTTAGCAATAAGTAACACATGACCATTCCAGCTTTGCAAAGGGCCTTCCACCATGCTGTAACACGTGACGCTGCATTTTTGGGGACATTTGAGCCGTTTTAGCGAGAAACAAGTTTTTTTTTGTTCAAGTCTGCAGATTATGCGGCAGATGATGGAATATTTGGCAAATGCAGAAATGTTTTAATTTTTTTTAAATTGGTGCAGCCGAACAGTCACATAATTCCAGTGGCCATGCTCATACCTCCGACTAGGTCCAGAAGTGCTCCTCAGTGGTTCCTTCTTTTTTTGTGTCTCATTGAGTATATAGTTTAGCTTCTATGGAAATGAGGAAGACTAAACCTGAGGTTACCACGCCACAACACAGACTACAATACCACATAATTACTCTCTATAACACATAATCCCACTCCACATAATTCCTATACACTAAATACCACATACTTTCTAGCCACATAATTTCACTGCACAACATACCACATAATTCCACTACACACAACGTACATCCACTCTACTCCAAAAAACATTAGAAAAAATCTTTTACAATTACAATGCCAATAGCTCTAACTCTCGCAAATGCAAGACCTATTGCATTGCAAATCCTTGTTTAACTAGTAGTCGCGTTTGCAGAGTGGTGGAGAAAGGGGGCTGGGCCTCCGACCAGCGCTCAGGAATTCCGCTGCGTAGGACTTACAGGAGGTACCAGGAGGGCTTCTTGGCCCCCAAAGTCCCTCTGGAGTAAAGTGGACTTCATCCCCCAACCAGTAGTGTGCCAGGAGGCGCGTTTGCAGAATGGTAGACTAAGGGGGACATGGCCTCCAAAAACCTCTTAGCAATCCCACTGTATGGGACTTACTGGAGGTAACAGGAGGGGTAGTTGGTCCCAAGGACATCCTTGGGGGCCAACTACCCCTCCTGTTACCTACAGTAAGTCCCACACCGCAGGATTGCTATGTTCTCATAGCAGGCCACATCCCCTTTGCCCACCACTCTGCAAACATGCTCCCTGGTGCGCTCTTGGATGGGGATTGAAGTCCCCTTCGCTGCTGGGGGTCCTTAGGGGCCAACTAGCCTACCTGTTACCTCCAGTAAGCCCCACACAGTGGGATTGCTGAGAGGTAGACACAGGCCTCGCCCCGTTTCTCCACCACTCTGTAAACATGCATCCTGGCGCACTCTTGGTTCGGGATGAAGTCCCCTTGCCTCCTGAGGGTCCCTGGGGGCCAACTAGCCCTCCTGTTACCTCCAGTAAGCCCCACACAGCTGGATTGCTGAGAGTGGTCAGAGGCCATGTCCCCTTTTTACACCACTCTGCAAACGCACCTCCTAGCGCACTGCTGCTGAAGTCCTCAGGACTCAAGGGGACATCATCGCCCCACCAGGAGTGCGCCAAGAGGCATGTTTGCAGAGTGGTGCAAAAAGGGGCATGGCCTTGGAACCACCTCTCAGCAATCTCACTGTGTGGGGCTTACTTGAGGTACCTGGTGGGCTAGTTGGCCCCTAAGGACCCTTCGGATGGAAGGGGACTTAATCCCCCAACCCAGAAAGCTGTTTGCAGAGTGGTGCAGGGAGCGAGTGGGGCCTCTGGTGAGTTGCCGGTTTCTTTCTTTTTTTAAAATTTTAGGAAGGGAGGCTGTGTGGCCCCCCTTCCCTTAACCCTTTTGGGCCCCTGGGACTCCATCCCCCGGGGCCTGAGCCATTTTTTTTAATGAAAAGGAAGGGGGTCGTGCGCCCCCCTCCTGAGGCCAATTACGGCCCCGGGGACCCCATCCCCCGTGGCTAAGCCTTTCTTTTTTTTTTGTTTTTAAGGGGGAGGGGGCAAAGCGGCCTCTCTCCCGGGCCATTTTCAGGCCAGGGGACCCCATTCCCCGGGGCTTGGCCATTTTTTTTTACGGAGGGGGCCCACGCGGCCCCCCCTTCCCGGCTGCTTTCGGCCCCGGGGACCCCATCCCCTGGCTCCCGGCCATTCATTTTTTTTTTTATAAAGGGAGGGCTTCCCTTGGCCACTTTTGGCCCTGGGGACCCCATCCCCTGGGGCCTGGCCTCACGTTGGGGACTGCGGGGGGAGCCCCAATGCCCTCACGGTCCCTGACGGCCCCCGTCGGCATTGCTTTTGGACAAGGGGAGCAGCTGACATGCAGCTTCCCTTGCCCAAAAGCAAACTGCTTTGCTTCATGGAAGCTAGAGCAGGTTTCCTGCTCCCGCTTCCATGAAGCAAAGCAGTGTTGCTATGGCAGGAGCCGTGCTCCCTCCCTGCCATAGCAAACTGCAATGTCCCAGGGTAGGTACCCCGGGACATTACTGGAGCCGGCCCTGGGGGGTGGTGGTCCCCAGGGCCAAGGAGGGCTCCAGGAGGGGAGCCGCGCGGCCCCCCTCCTAGCAAGTTTGAAGCCCCGGGAAGGTGGTGGTCCCCAGGGCTGGGGGTCTGCTACGGACCCCCGTATTTACATATTCAATGCCCCGGGGAGGTGATGGTCCCTGGGGCTGCGGGGGGCCACGTGGCTCCCCGCACCTCATGATCAATGCCCCGGGGAGGTGGTGGCTTCCGGGGCAGTGTGGGGAGGGGCAGTAGCCCCCCCACACTTTATAATTTAAATGTAAGCCCCGGGAGATGGCGATCCCCGGGGCTTGGGGGGGCCCGTGATACCCCTTGCCCATAATGAGAAATGCCCCGGGGAGGTGGTGGTCCCCAGGGCAGCGTGGGGGGGCAGGAGCCCCCCAAGGCATTTTTTTTTCAAGCCCCAGGGAGGTGGCAGTCCCCCAGGCTGTGGAGGGGCAGCGTGCCCCCCAGCGCATAATAAATAAAGCCCCGGGGAGGAGGCAGGCTCCGCACCTTAATAAAACATTGCCCCCGGGACCTGGCCCGGGGGGCTTAAAGAAACAAAGCGCAGTACCCCGTGCTTCATTTTTTATTTTTTTTCAGCCAGATTCGTGCACCCAGCGCGAATTCAGCCGAAAATATTTTAAAAGATGCTTTTTTTGTCACAGGGACCCCCTAAGCAGGCCTAGGGGGTCAGGGTGTTTCTACCCTGCCCCCTTTTCTTCTTTTTTCTTCTTTTTTCATGTGACTCGGTTTGGAGTGTTGACAGCCAATCAAAATTAAGCTTGTGCTTGGGAGGGTTCGCAAACCCTCCTCGGCCCTCAGATATCAATATTTTTATTTTTTGAATTTCTCAGAAACTACTGAACGGATTGACACCATTTTAAAAAATGGTTGCTTTCTGAACCAAGAGCTACCTTTTTGCCAAATTTGGTGTAATTCCGTTCAGCAGTTCGGGCTGTAGCCGTGTCTAAACTTCCTATGGAAATTAACATGGAGAAAACGTGTTTTGAGATCCCCTTTTTTTCTCGATCCCTGCTTGATGAATCACTCCAAAACTTTCAAGACCGGAGCTGACCTGAGTGAACCATTCGTTTCGAAAATTTTGCGAAGATTCGTCAAACGGCGCCAAAGATATTGGCAAAAGAAAAACGCTTTTGAATAGAAACAAGGTCCTAACTATAACTACCTACTGGCTACCGCCAGTAGGTAATATATATATATATATATATATATATATATGAAAAGAACGGAGTTCAACGAGCACTCAGGTCTGAGTAAATAACAACAGGGTTCGTTCTTAAGCCAAAATGTGAGGTTTATTACAGCATAAACCAGTCGTGACGCGTTTCGCGCTCCAAAGAGCGCTTGTTCACACAACAGAGTCAATAAAGTTCGTCACTTAAAAACATTACAACTCTATGAAATGGTCAACATAGAAAATGGACTGTGACATAACCAGAAAATAAGCGCCATCTTATCATCGGCAATACAACAATTGACCTTCAATATAAAGGAAAAAGTAAAAGTATCTGTCAAACACCGGGGAGTGATAAAGGGCTGGAAAAATCTCATATATTTGAAGATAGAAGTTATTCGCTCAGGAGTCCGTATACACTACGTTTCCCAGAATGCATTTTGGAAGTTATTTCGCCCAAAGGGGTTTAGGAAATTGAGATTATTGTAAATTATGTAAATTATAAGAATGAAGATCGTGGTGTTATGTAAGGATTTTTCCAGCCCTTTATCACTCCCCGGTGTTTGACAGATACTTTTACTTTTTCCTTTATATTGAAGGTCAATTGTTGTATTGCCGATGATAAGATGGCGCTTATTTTCTGGTTATGTCACAGTCCATTTTCTATGTTGACCATTTCATAGAGTTGTAATGTTTTTTAAGTGACGAACTTTATTGACTCTGTTGTGTGAACAAGCGCTCTTTGGAGCGCGAAACGCGTCACGACTGGTTTATGCTGTAATAAACCTCACATTTTGGCTTAAGAACGAACCCTGTTGTTATTTACTCAGACCTGAGTGCTCGTTGGAACTCCGTTCTTTTTTCATATTGATTACCGGCTGCTCCGCCGGCACCGAGCCACCCCGAGAAAGGCGAGGGATCTCCGGAAGGAGCTGCTTTTCATTTTGGATATATATATATATATATATATAAAAATATATATATATATATATATGTGTGTGTGTGTGTATATATATGCTGAATAGTCAGCAGGAGATATGGAGAGACAGTTAAGTGTTTGCATAAAAAAATTATTTATTTGGAAAAGTATCACTAACAACCATGGACTTTTAATAATTCTAATGAAATGTATTTTTTAAACATTTTACATTATATTTTCTAACTGGGGTTCAATATGGGGTAGATTTCTTTTTCTCTTTTTTAACATATATTTGGTTGTGGATTTATTGTACTCTCTAATATCTAAGTACAATAAAGAAATAGTGCCGGTCCTGTTTTTTATTTTATTGCAATTTTTGATTTCATTGTGTTTCATTTATATTGTCTTTCCTTAAAACTGACTTTCAGTATTTGGTTTCATCCAAATGTGATTTCTCAGTGTTCGTTGTTCGACTAATTCACATACTTCAAAGTATTCTTCTTCCACCTTTCTGTTCTGACTCCTTACCATTTCATGTGGGGTTCCTCCTTCAGGAGCCCAACCCCTTTCACCACCTATATTGCACCTCTAATCTCTCTCATTCACTCATCTAGTTTTGATTGTATATGTTCTATTGATGACACAGGGTATTTAATCTATTAACAATAATATCAAAAACAATCAATACAGCTTTCATTGTATGCATGCTCCAGCTGAATGGATGTCTAATAATTTCTTTAATTAAATGATGACAAAACTGAGGTCCTAATCTTTGGAACCTCAGCTTTAATATGGTCTTCTTTACAGTGGCTCTTTGAGCCAGGGAACATCTGTCCCGGTTTCCACGGGCAGAAATGTATTATTCATTTTTGATTCTTCCCTTTCTTTTTCAACTTAAATTGGGCAGATCGCTGCTTCTTGCTTTTACTATCTTTGGATACTTGGGGCCTCATTTATTGGTTTCTTGCCATTGGACGGCGTAGCAGGCCTTGCTGTTGCACTGCCCTACAGCAAAAGAAAAGGGGAGGAATGTGCCGTATTAGATACGGCGTATTCCTGGCCTTTTCCCCTGCACCGGCGCGCAATGGACTGCTGTGCGCCAACGCAGGCACTTTTGCACCATGGTGCAATGGAGCCTGCATTGCGGGGATGATTATTTTTGTGCAGGAAGGGAAACTTTCCTGCACTAAACCAATCACAAGAGGCTTTTTCCTCTTTCTATGTGTGCTGCAGAATAAGAGTAAAAACAAGGAGAAAGAAAGTTATTTCTCCTCTTTGTGCCTCCCTTACGCCTCCTCTGGGGATACGTACGTTTTTTAGGCTGCCTCAGACTTATGAATTCTCATAAATCTGGGGCAGTGTCAAAAAGCCATGGATGTTGCTAGGAACGCCCCCAGCAACACCCATGGAACAACCCTCTCACACAGTTTTCTGTGTGAAAGGGGCACATATTTATAAGGCCATGAAAAGCCATGTAACGTTATGCTGCATGGTTTAGGGGAAAGGAAAAACATGAGCTCAGCTCTATTTTGAGGTATTTGTGAGGCTAAGGTCCCAAGTATGTGCCAATGTTTTGCAGTGAAAATAGGCAGAAAAAGCAGGCACCTGGATATTTGGGGGTTTTGTGGGACAGGATAAACATATACGTAACTGTTCTAGGGACATGATAAAATAGGTATGGAATGAGGTTTGTGCGCATGTATGACAACAGGAATGCTTTTGTGCTGATGGGTATTCTGAGGGGGCTGAAACACCCGATAAGAGGATGAGTTTTGGAGAGGTTGCATATATGCAGTAAGTACTACAGGGGAGGCACACAGGTATTTGGTAAGGTTTCGTGGTTTTGGGTGAAGGGCAAGGACATATGCCTTGTGGTTGAGAGGAAGGACATGCGGGTATGCAGATGTGTGTGGATGTATGATAATTAGGTATGCTACTATGCGCTTTGGATTACTGCGAGGGAGACAACCAAGTATTCAGTGAGATTGGGGGCTTGCCTTTTGTTTCACTGTTTTAAAAAAAAAGAAAAATCTTTGTGCTCTAAGCTTTGATAACTTTGATCACTTAAAATATCTTGTACAATTTTGCATAAAAAAGGTTCCTCCATTTAATATTAAGCACTGATATTTTCATACTTTCTTAAAATGCTTTCAAATTTGTGTCAAGATTTGTTCCAGCGGGCCTCATTTATGAAAACAGTTGCATCGCTGAGACAAAACAGCGATGCAACAGTTTCCACTGCGCCATCCTTGAGATACGATGGATGCGCCGTATTTAATGTACAGAGCTCCATGTCACAAGGTAAGACAGATACATCAAGAATCCTGACGTATCTGTTGGTGCAAAAGTCATGCATTGCTGGAGTTGTGTCGCAAGCATGATGCAACTCCAGCAACTCATGGGGTAGGTCTGTGCCTTTGGCACTGCGTCACCTTTACGCCTGCCATGAGGCAGGCGTAAGATTTTGACGCATTGGCATCCTAGAAGTGTAGCAGTGAAATCTCATAGATTTCACTGCAACACTTCTACGAGGCTTACCTGCGGGGGAACGCCCACCCTGAAAACATTATACCTGACGCAGGCATATTGTGGAGCAGGGATTTACAAGGTGATGCATCTGCCTCGATGCGTCTCTTTGTAAATATGGCACAACATGGCGCATTGTTTACACCACCGCTGCATCACGAAAAGTGACGCAACGGTGGTGAGAAAGTATTGCAAGGCTTTCATAAATAAGGCCCCTCGTATTTTTCAGCCATTTGAACTGGACTATCCATATTTCATGTTCATTTGAACAAATCCACTAATTTAAGCATAAAATGTTCATGTTTTAAAATCACAAATGTTTTTAATTTTGGTTAGGGATTTCTTCTTTGTTGCTAAGTTGCATTTTCTTTCTGCATTTTAGTATTTGTATGTTTTTACAGTAAATTGTACCTTTAATTACTATTAAACACTTATTGGTCATACTTTAAATACCCAAGTCGAGGTTTTTATTTTATTATGTTTTCAATTTAACGTTGAGAAGAAATGTTTCATGCTATTTTACAATACATTGGGGTCCTTGGGGCTTATTTACAAGCCACTTGCGCCGCCGGTGCGTCACCTTTTGTCGTGTAGTTCCTATATATCCTATACAGGATCTGCGCGTTTGGATAGCATAAACTGTGGTATTGGTGGCGGACTGATTCCCTGCACCCCCACCGGATACATTAGCCTGTCTGTATAAGCTAGCTCACAGTGCCACTAGAGTCTCCTCTTATCGGGTAGAGAATAGTTCTTGGCAACCTCAAAACATGACAACCCTGATCCCTCAGGATCGTGGAAACAATATACTACCTTTCGCTCAGTCACTCGTGCTCACTTAGTTTCTCTCAGAGATACACAGAATAAACATACTGGGCGTTTTCAATAAGGATTTATTGAACAGTTGTTATTCTAGTGTAGAATATATGAGCTGCAACAACCATTAGACAGTAGCAGAGATATATGATTAGCAATACTACGAAAGTAAAGGGATGGTACAGTTCTACCATCTTGCAGAAATCATGAATATATACACGTACATAAAACACATGATAAAAAGTGCAACCTAAAAGGGCGTACTCCTACGATGCCTCCCTAACTAGATGTACCTAAATGTACCTAGGATCTATGTAGGTGTTATGCCAAGAATCCCTCTAGGATCTAGTCCACCCCTTTACCTGAGAGTTTAGAGAATGTGGGACCCCGTCCTGGTCTCGAGTTGGACAGCCCGCGAGGGATGTTAGACCACTGCATGCAGGAACCTCAGCGTCTCTGGTCAGTGTGTCAGCCGGGAAGTAACGGTCTCCTCTGTCTTTCTAAGCAAGACATGATGTATATATACCCATAGGTCTCCCCAGGGGTCCTACCTTGCTGTGTTACTGTGTCGGCCTAAAGGATGACGTCGGGCCTGAACTTTATACAGAGATATTATACAGGAGATGGTAATCCTATTGTTAGTCCTGCTGTGCTTCCAAGAAGCCTCATGCATAATGTATGAGAATCGAACCAGGGAAAAACCTGCGTTCTGAATGCAGTGTCATATCTGGGTAAAAGGTCAGTGCCTAAGAACCGTTATGTATGTAATGTCAGGAAAAATATAGGTGAAAGTTTGCAGTGTTACCTGCGCCTATATAGGGTACCTATATGGAATATAACACCCACTCCTCTTCCGACAGGACGACATACGTAACCTACTATTGTACTACCATCCTAACTAGATATTGGTACGCACAAAGTTTAAAAACATTTCTTTTGCTAAAATTTTAAAAATGTCTTAAAAAGTTCTAAAAAAAACTTACAAATATTAAAAGACTTGCAAGCCATAGCTCTAAAGTGTCCGTACCTATAGTCCGAATCACTATAAGCAATTGAAAGCCATGTATGCCCAATAATGAAAGGAATGTCAATTTTTGTTTTTGAGTTCCAAATCGAGTTTGTTTAAAAAGGGCGAATTTCTTCCAGCACACGACGAGCCAAATGAGTCAAATGTTTATGTGTCCTGGCTGGTAGATGCAACATTTTTGTTGCTTGCTTCCGCAGTAGACGGCCCCTGTAGCACCTCGCAGAGTACGTCAACAGAGCACAGATGATGTTCCATGCTGTCCACAGCCGGTGCTGGGGCAGCCTGTGCGCCGTCCAAAACCTGGGTGTCAGTGGAGGAGCCGGTGTCCGTACCAACCGGTGCAGTTACTACCTGCGGTGGCTCAAGGAATGCCGCCAACAACATTGGAATACGCTGAGGACATTAAAGAACATGGGCCGTTATCAGGTCCAGAAACGCATTTACGTCCGGTTGCGCACATGATGGGAGTGTCAAACAAAGGTCTAACACGCATTCTTCTCCGCAAAACAGGCATCGGAGGACAGGTAAGATGCAGTCCATCCAGACTGGTCGAAATGACAAGAACCAAGATGCACTTAGTTCCCCTAGGGGAGGTGTGCCTAGATGTTGTACCATGCGGTCACGGTATTTACGCTCCAGGAGTGCTTTTTCCATCTCCTTGGTGACTGGGACGTCCATTGCGTAGCAGAAAAATAACAATCAGGATTCCTGCTATTAGAAACAGGATCAGCGGAAGTCCTCCAAAGATGCTTCCGAATATGGAATGAATGAAGTTTGGTATAACTCCAAGTACCGTGTGAAAGGTGCTTTTAAGTCCAGAACCTATGGTCTTAAATAGGTGAACAATGCCACTCGTATCAGACATATTAAAGATACGATTTACCATTTCTGAGAAATGGAAAGGGCAGTTTGTATGAAGGAGCGCCTGTATCTCTGCCGAAGACCTTGCGATCTGGAGATCAAAAGTCTCTCAAGCGAAGGTTAAGGGCACAGACTTCTGTAGAAGCATGGCTTTCATTCTGCTTAGAGTATAAAACCGTATTAAAGAAACTTTCAGTGAAGGCCATAACGGCGCCTCCCTGACTGTATGTGTCGGTGGAAACAATACTTGCATACAACAAGTAACCCTGGAGCTCACGGTTACCAGATATGCTATGCCTGGAGCATTCCACAGCAGCCTTGACTGTTCAGCATCAAGTAACTCCCAAATGAAAGTAGCCTGAATGCTGGAGTAATCACTGCAGCTGGGGCACCCCTCAAATGACAGGACAGGTTTTCCACAGAACCATTACAAGCCCCGTGCATCATTATATCCTGGCATATGAGTGATCCACTTAAAGCGTTCTCACAGTTTGTACCGATTAAAAACACTTCTCGATCCCCACTCTGGCATCGAAATCTGTATGGTAATTCCCAAGATAATGTATTCCTTACCAATTTTTCATATCTGCCTGCCTGCATTTGATCAAGGCAATACTGAAACTGAAAGGTAGTGACTGGTAGAGTTATGTGGCCATGGATTATCCATTCCGTGGACGGTGATTCTGCCACTGTAAATGGTAACCTCTCCAGTTTTTCAATACACAGCATTGTATATTTAGCTCCCCTTTGTGCCATTTCTATCTGTTTATCTGTTAGATTGTATTCAGAAAACAGAGACGTGCTGTTGATAAAACGCCAAAGCACATAGCCTGCATGCAAAGATTGCAGCGTCCAGCTTAATAACATAATAGAAGTAACTGTGATTGCCCGTGTTGTAATATGGCCAAATCTTGTTCTAGTATGTCTATTGCAGAAGATACAATGTTGCCTAAGGAATATATCCTGGAGGTCAATGTAGTTAACCCATTGTCTACCACTGCTAGAGATTTTTCTAGATTTATACAGTCTATTTCCCGTAGTCTCTCTGCGGCCTCTTGTGATATTTTCACTATTTCATTATAGACAGCATAATAGAAATGTTTCTGACGTGGCTTCCTGGCACCCATTAAAAAATCCCTAAGATCCACATCCTGTTACAGTAAGGATAAGTGTTGTTTCACCTGTGTGAGTGTTGAGGTTTTTAGCCAAACGAGGCACAACTTCCCAACACTGTAGGATGTCACTACCCCTGGATGTTGTCTCTGTACATAACGTGGATCTGGCCTATGGATACTAAACCCTTTGCTTTACCCATGAATCTTGCCTGACAACTATTAGTGTCTGTGGGCCAAATCAACCATTTTTTCCAATCGGGGTCTGATCTGTTGTATTGTGTGATATCATCTTCTGTAATTTCTTCCTGTGATGTTATGTTGCCCTCAGTGTGTGATGGAGTCGGCAACCGAGGTGTGTTCAAGTCTTTGTTCTTGGCTAATCCAAGGCAAGATGTCTGTTGCACTGTCTCGTTCAAAAACAAGATTTGTTGAGGGATGAGGCACGCTCTAAACAAAGCTTCTATTCCCTGTACCTGCCATTCCCTAGTACCCCAGACTGATTTTAGGTCTATGGTGTCTTTCCACAAGTCGAAACCTTGTTCGGACAACTGGGCACTAAAGGAAGCAGAGTAAATCTGTTTGGTGTTTGTCAACATATTTTTCTGTGCTAATGTTGGTGCAACCTTATAATAGTATGAGGCTGGGTCAGACATATTAAACCCCGAAAAATATGGAAACTTCTGTGTAAATGTTTTTGAACTACCATTCGGTGGTGTTGGACAATGTTCCCACTGGTGGTATGTGAGCACATTTCTAGGATTTGCAGATGTATGCAGAAAATGATGACCATAATGGTGATAACAATACATGCTTTCAAAATCAGATGTGCCTTCCAATGTTTCACTATTAGAAAACGCAGCAGATTTTTCCAAATCAAACAACATGTTATTAACAGTTTCAAAATCCCAATCATGGGAAAATGTATTTGAGGTAATGATATCACTCAACAATATTTTAAATAAATGAGGAATTCTTAAAGTTTCGGTTGGAACAAATATATCTAAATCAACCTTGTCCCAAGCTATACCATCTGGTATAAGAACTGCTGTAATGTTCACTGATGACAAGTCTCTTTGTTCTCGATGAGATGATAGGTGGGGTTTTAAAAGTAAGTTCATCTTTTGGGTTGGAGAGCTTTGTCGAAGGTATCTTCCATTTACAAGCATGCTAAAAACTATTACTAAGCCTACCCAGAAAAGAAAAGAAAAGTATCCCGGTGATTACCCATAGTTCTACCCAAGGTGACACCAGGTAAGTCTTTTTAAGAAAGTGCATGAAGTCTTTTACTTGCTGCTTGCGTGATTTCTTGGCTGGCGTCATTTCAGGTTCACTTGCTTCCAAAGAGAACGTATCAAAGTTTATGAAGTAGCCAGAAGCAGTTCGATCAATTGTTGGACTAGCATGAGGATTTGTTGAAATCGTACTTTGCTCTTGTTGAGGCACATTAACGTAGACATCTGTATTTGGTCTAACAGCTATTTGTCTGTCATTTTGAGTTTGATTTTGAAGTTGAATTTCAGGTTCAAGAGGAACGAGTTCCATAGCATTGTTACATAGTCCATCATTCCGTACAGGGGACTCTTCGAATGTGATGAGTCATTCTGTTTGAACTTCTTGGATTGTAGCGAGAGGAGGGCATCTGCTACTTTGGAGTCCACGTGGCCTACTACTTAGTATCAGCCACATAGTGTGGTTTGATTAGGTCAATTGAGACAAATCTTTTCTCCTTTTTTTCCGGCAAGAGGTGGTAGAAGTACAGTTCTTGTTCCTTCAATTGCTAGGACCGGTACAGGCTTTCTGTGTGATGGCCCAAATTCTTTCTTGTCCGCTATCTTTTCTCTGACCAGATCCCTGACTTTTGGGATCCAGACAGGTCTTGCCGTGACTGATTTGACTTCCCCAGTGGCGGTCTGCTTCAGATGGACATTACTTTGTTGTGTCCTGGATTCATTTAGATCCTGTAAAACAGTCAAACGATCATGGATGTCAAAAGGCTTTTCATCCGCCACTGTGCCTTCACAATCAAGATCAGGTACCCACATTCTTGTCCCAAATAGGACCTCATATGTAGTGACCCCCCTAGAGAACTTCTTGGCATGTTGTTCAGAGCTCGCTGGACTCCATACAAATGTTTTACCCAACTTTCACCCGTGCCTAATACTCTAGCTGTTAAAGATTGCTTTAAGTCCCGGTTTTTTCTCTCCACAACCGAATTTCCCTCGGGATGGTACGGAGATGAGTATCGCAATGCTACACACAATCCTCGCATGGGCTCCTTGTAAGCCCGAGAGCTAAACGCAGGGCCCTGGTCAGAATGTAATGTGCCAATTGGGTATGTCCCAATGAAGACTCTCAAATCTTTTATAACAGTTCAGGCGTCAGCCGAGCGCTGGGGCCACACCCATAGGAATCTCGAGCAGGAATCCACTGCAACCATGATATACCTGTAAGCCCCATCTCTTTTTAAGGGGCAGGGAAGGTCCAAGTAAACACACGCTAGTGGTTTGTCAGATATTAACAATGGTGTCTGCGCTGGACGTGTTACGGTGAAACCTTTCATCTGCTGGCAGATGTTGCATTTCAAGACATAGTCTTTAGTCTGCTTTGTTAACCCAGGCCACCAATAGCGTTGTTTCAACATTGAAACAGTCGCCGTAACTCCTGTATGGGCAGAAGCTATCCCTTCGTGTGCTGCTAGAATCAAACCTAACCTAAGATTCATTTTTGGAATTACTCTATACCCCACTCCAGGAATCTGAGCAAATGGAATGTTATTGGCATCTAACTTGTAGGAGTACTTGAGTGGAAACTTCTTTGGTAATGCTTTGCTGTTTTTGCGTGAAGCAATGACAGCTACCATAATCTTACCGTCTATTCTCCTTTCAGAACAAGTGATTGCAGCTACGGAAGCCGTGCGCACAGCCCCCTTCGCGGCTTCATCAGCCAATGAATTCCTTTCAACGTGAACGCCATCACGCTGATGACTCAGTGTATGTATCACGTGAGCCTTTGGTAGTTCGGTTTTCAACTCCACTACCTGTTCCCATAGTATTTTATGCTCAATTTTGCCACCTTTTTCATCTTTGAACCCATTTTAACCCAGTGCTGCAAATATTCATTATATGACTGTACAAAGTAAAAGGAATCGCACACAATTAGTGTGGGGAATTCTCGATCCGTATTTACCAGTGCCAGTATCAGCGCTTTTAATTCTGCCAGCTGTGCCGTGCAGTCTCCTAGAGATTGCGTTTTCGTGCAACTTGGATGGAACTTTCCATCCCGCATGCGACCTTTAACGATTGCACATGCTGCGCTATATTGTTGCTTACTTCCTATGGCCGGTTGAGCAGATACGTCAGTGTAAATAATATATTCATACTGATGAAGAGGCATTATTTCGTTTGGTAGAGGATATTCTTGTTCGTATTGCAGGAATGCTTGTGTCTTTAAATTTGGGTCGTACCTGTATTCCACCTCTGTTGCAGTGAGAGAATTAGCCCATTGTATCCATCTCGGATGTAAGGCTTTAGCATTAGGAACGCTTGCCTTTGTTGCAGCCTCTAAGGCTGGAACTCGCGTAACTACTATTATTCGTTTGCCCTGAGCCAGTGCTCTCTCTCTCACTACAGCAGTCTGTACTGCTGTCATAATCTTTTCTGTAGATGCGAAGCGCATCTCAGCATTTGTGTACAAATGAGATTTGTATGCAATTGGTACTGTTTCACCTTCATTATATGTCAGATAGGTGTACCCAGATTGACCCGCAACTATACGATCACCAGGTTGCGTATGTTCACGCGTGTCTGCAAGTGTTTGGATGCTATCATGTCAGCTTGTAAGGAACGAAGAGTATCTGTATGTTCCTGTGTCCATTGTTTTACTGAAAAATCAGATTTTATTAAATCGTAGAAAGGTTTCACTCTTTCTGCGTAATCTAAAATGTAGGTTCTACCAAAATTTATGAGTCCCAGAATCAACTGTAAATTTTTCAATGATTTTGGAGCTTGGAGCAGCGTGCATTTTTCAAAAAAATTGGCTGCTAGGCTTTTTCCTTCACTTGAAAGCTCATATCCTAAAAACAGGATACTGAGGTGGGCAATTTTTGATTTTTTAAAGTTGAATTTGTAGCCCTCAGATGCAAATCCCAAAATTATGGTATTCACTCGGTTCAACTGTTCCACTAGGTCATCCTCCGTTACATAAATATCATCCACATAGGACAATGCCTCTTCATCTAATTTTTTTGGGGTGAAATATTTTTATTTCGTTTTACTTTAACAAAAAGAAAGAAAAGAACATGGAAAACAAGGCATGAATACATGACACACAGGGCAGAAGGAACCATTGTAAAATCTCCTGGCACATACACGCAAGAATTATCAATTGCAAAGCATATGATAAAAGACAGGAAAGGACTAAAACAATAAGACACATACAATGAAATTATGGACTTTTGTGCAGCATAGACAACACCTAGACACATCCCTAGCAAGGGTCATCCCGTAACCTTCATGGTGACGCTCCCCCTCCCTCCACCTCCCCTTCCATTTCCAAACCATAGTACTTCAACCATGGTGCCCATATTTTCTTAAATTTCCGAGGGCAGCCCCTAGCCTGATACGTCACTTGTTCTGCCACCATGTAAAGATCTAGGCTAGTCTTCCATTCTGCGAGTGTAGGTATTTGCTGTGCCCCCCAATGCTTTGCTATATCGCGCTTGGCCACCGCCAGCCCCAGGTTGGCTAAGAGTAACTGCCGTTGTGTGATATCTACGTCTGTTGCAATACCAAGAAGAAGATATTTGGGCTCCAAGTCAAGATATATGCCAAGAATATTATTGAGCTCATTCACAATCTTCCCCCAATAAACCTGAATTGCTGCGCATTCCCATAGAGTATGGATAAAAGTACCTTCCTCCCCATGACATCTAAGGCAATTCGGGCTCTCTGCTCTCCCCATTTTATGAAGCCGGACCCTATCAAAATAAGTGCAATGCAGAATTTTGTATTGGATGAGGCGTAGCCGAAGTTTAATTGCTACCTCGCACGGGTGCATGAGAGCGGCCTCCCAGTCTATGTCCTCTAATACTCCTGTGGTCCTTTCCCATTTCGCTCACAGTGGACCCAGCTTGTCCGGCATGTTGTTAAGCAATGTTTTGTAAGTATACGCAACAGCTTTAGCCGGTATCTCTTCCTGCAACAGGCGACCCTCTAATGGGGCGTATTCTGGCAGCTCCTCCTCTTCTAATCCCTCCGCCGTCCATGCATGTTTCAGACGAAGGTAGGCATAGACTTGTGTACCATGAAGTCGATGTCTATCTTTAAGTGTGTCAAAGGAGGCCAACCCTCCCCTCTCCAGGAGGTCCCCTATCTTGGAAATACCAATTAAGTCCCATTTTTTAAAGCCATGGAGCTTCCCAATCTCTGACAGCCTACTGCCCTCCCATAGCGGAGTCTCCCTGGTGCGTTTCTTATCCCATTGCATCTGCCTTTCTGCGGCTTTCCACGCCTCTATCGATCTCTGGGTCACCGGCAACAGTCGACTGCTACCCTTTCCCCCATACAGGTAGTGGAGGAAGGTACGTGGTCTAAATTGTAGTCTCTCCAGCCTGTAGGCGGAGTGATCTCTGTCTATATGAATCCGTTCATTAATGACGATAAGATGGGAAGCCCTGTAGTATGCCCTAATATCAAGAAGGGCTAAACCCCAGTTGTATGGTCCCCTCTGTAGAGTGTGGAGCGCCACCCGCGGGTGGGCTCCATCCCATAAAAGCAAGCGCAATTCAGCGTCTATTTGGTTAAACAACGCCTCTGGGATTTTGCAATAGATATTTTGCAACACATAAAGCAACTGGGGGAGCGTAACCATCTTGAACATGGCTGCCCTGTCCATGAGAGTGAGAGGTAATTTGCGCCATCTCTTGACGTCTTCCTGGAAATTAAGAAAGACTCTTTGGACATTGCGTTTCAAGTTCTCGGTGACATTGGTGGTGATGTAGAGGCCAAGATACGTGAATCCCTCCGGTGACCAGGATAGGCACTCGGGATATAATCGAGGCTTGGGTCTCCCGTTGATTGGATATAGAGTTGATTTATTTCAATTAATCCTATAGCCAGAATGGCGCCCATATAGTTCAAGAATCTGCAAGATGCTAGGGAGAGTCACACTCGGTTCGGTTACGTACAGCAATATGTCATCTGCATATAAGGATATGCGCTCCTCCTCGAGGTGTCTAGTATCATCGACAAACCCTCCCAACCCAGGAGTACCCCTGAGGGCGCAGGCAAGAGGCTCCAAGACAAGGGCAAAGAGGAGTGGTGAGAGGGGACAACCCTGCCTAGTGCCCCTTTGTATTGGCCAGGTATGTGATAGGGCCCCGTTAACTCTAACCTTAGCTTCGGGTTTCGCATACAGCAGTGCGACCCAGGCTCGGAAGCCTGGACCGAATCCGAATTTCTCCAAAACATGGGTCAAGAAAGGCCAGTGCACAGTGTCAAACGCCTTCTCGGCGTCGAGGGAGAGGAGCAAATGCTCTTCCTCCCGGTCCCGAACCGTGTCCATCCAGTTGGCCACTCGTCGCAAATTATATCATGTTGCGCGCCACGGCATAAAGCCGGATTGGTCATCGTGAATTAATGCAGTAATTACTTTTATGAGGCGTGTAGCGAGAACAGTGGCTAATATTTTAGTTTCAATATTTAACAGAGAAATAGGGTGGTAAGACCCGCAATCCTCAGGGGGTTTCCCAGCCTTATGTATCACCACTACTATTGCCGCTCTGAGATCCGCGGGGAGGAGCCCACCATCTCTGGACTCCAAGAACAGCTTAAGGAGATGCGGTGCCAACAGCGCACTATGTCTTTTAAAAAACTCTCCCGGGAGGCCGTTAGGGCCCGGGGCCTTTCCCAATTTTAATGTGCTGATGGCGTCTGTTATTTCTTCCAGTGTGAGGTCTACGTCTAGAGCCTTACTCTCTTCAGGGCGGAGACAGGGGAGTTCTATACCAGCTAGGTATTCGATTATTTGTTCTTCACTACTTCTGGGTTGGGGGGCATAGAGTGCCGTATAATATCGGGCGAAAGCCTCAGAGATTTCCTGTGGTGTGGTGTAGCACCTATTAGTTCCCCCAATGGACGAGACCCATCTGGAAGCCTGCTCTTTCCTGCCCAACCATGCCAGCAATTTACCCGTTCTATCTCCGGTTTCATATAGTCGATGGTGCACCCCTAATTGATGCGCCCGCACTTCTTTCGTAGCCAGTGCTTGATATTCTCGCCGAGTGCTGTCAATCTGACTGAGTGTACATGCATCTAATGTGGGGGTGCCGCTATTTTCCAATTCTAGCAGTTTTCCCTCTAGGGCCAACAGCTCCTGAAGGTCGCGTTTTTTACGGTATGCAATGATGTTTTGCGCCCTGTCCCATAGCACAGTTTTAAAGACTTCCCAGAGCGTAATTGCCGATTGCACTGAGCCACAATTTTCTTTCAAGTAGAGTTCTACCTCCACCTTAATTTCAGTGGGCACTTGGGGGTCTTTCAGGGCCCATGCATTCAACTTCCAAGAGGTGGTATGTGTACCTTTCCATTTCCCCACTCTCAAGTATAGCGGCGAATGATCAGAAATACCTCTGGCCAGATATTCTACCTCTTCAATATGTCCAACCTCCCCCGCTGGGGCGAAAAGATAATCTAACCTCGAGAACACTCTGTGTGCTCCGGAGAAATATGAATACACGCGCCTGGATGGGTGTTGACTTCGCCACAGATCAGTTAACCCCAGAGCCTCCTGGAACCTTGCTAGCGTGGTGACCTCGGTTAACCCTGCCCGCACAAGTGTGCAGTCTATGGTGGGAGTGCATACATCATTGAAGTCGCCCCCAATAAGATGTGTGGCGGGTCCTGTTTGTAAGAGGATTTCAGCTACCTTGTCCAGTGTACGTTGCTGTAGGCGTGGTGGGGCATACACACTAATCAGTAGCCAGGGGGCATGCTTCCACACCCCGTGGACCGCCACATATGTACCCTCTGGATCTTCCCACTTTTGAGTGACCTGAAAAGGGGGCGTTTTACGTGCAAGAATCTCGACGCCCCTAGAACCTCGGGTAAAGCCCGCATGCGCCAATGTGGTGTATTGACCCCTACCCAAAAACGCGCAGTGCGGTCCCATGAGGTGTGTTTCCTGCAAGAATACAAAGGCTGGTTTTAGTCTTTTAAGATAATTAGACACCAGCCCCCGTTTAATTTGATTTCCTAAGCCATTGACGTTCCACGTCAGTAGTGTATACTCTTCCGCATCCATAGTGGTACCAAAAGTGGATGAAGCGTCGCCCAGTCCCAACCCTGAGGAGTGGGGCTATCAATCCTGTCTAAGCTATGCATGTGTTCCTGCCCTGTGTGCCAGCCACTGTCCAAACATTCTGCCACCATGTAAAACCAAAACAGTGCCCAAACTACCACATTACTAAATGTGTCTGCATTCATGTCAACATATCGACCCTACCTCCCCACCACCCCCATAGCAAACATATCAAAAAACAGATTACAAAACCCATCGTACCCTCCTCCCCACACTCCGCAGGTATCCCCACCATCCCCAAATCGTCAACAGGACAATACTGGTGTAGGAGACCAATCAGAGGTCTGTAGCCCACCAGCCTCCCCTTATTCACACAGCCAAAAGAAACGTAAGTCAAAAAGACCGACCCACTGTATACTTCCCTGTATGTTGGCTAGAGTCCAAAATGTCCGCCAAATCACGGGGGTTCTACAGGGTCCCCTTGTGGGCGTCCGGCCCCGCATCGACTTTCCTCCTCACCACTGTAGTAAAGCTGTCGTGACTGGGGGTCGCACCCAGTAGGGTCCAAACCGGAGGCCTCCAATCGTTGAATGCTGTCCAGCAGAGGATGCGCAGCAGCGGTCTCCTCCACGTCCGGCCCCTCCGATTGATCAGAGTCCATATTATCATCCGACTTCTGGGAAGTTTGAGATGCACAATCCTGTGCCGTATCTTCGTCCACTTCCGAGACACAGAGTGAGCGCTCACTGCCCCCTGGCCTTTTTGCCAGCGTGGCTCCCCTGATGATCCTCCGTTTCCGTACTCTGGGAGGTCGCCGCTCTTTGGGCTGCTCTCTCGTGGATTCCGATCTTCCACTGAGCGTAATTGGGACAACAGGTGGTGACCCTCGCCTTAGTCTGGGCCGCTCCTCCAACCAGGACCAGGCCTCTTCCGGTGACTGGAAAAAATGTGTTTTGTCTTGATAAATAACTTTAAGTTTTGCAGGAAACAGCAGCATATATTGGATTCCCATCGCACGGAGTTTCACTTTAATTGAATCAAAAGTGCGTCTCAGTTTCTGGACATCTCTCGAGTAATCTGGGAACACCATCACCCTGGCGCTTCCGAATCTGATCTCGCCCTTCTTCCTGAACTCCCTAAGTATTGTGTCTCTGTCCTGGAAGTTTAAGAACCGGGCGATCAGTGGTCTAGGGGGGCCCCCGGCGGTGGCCGGATTCCCGTTATCCTGTGTGCTCTGTCTATAACAATGCAGGGCGAGAATCTGGTCTCTGGCAGAGTTTCCTTGAGGAATTGGAATAAAAATTGTCCCGGATCGGAGCGTTCCACATTTTCTGGAAAACCTATAAAGCGGAGGTTGTTCCTGCGTGCCCTGTTTTCAGCGTCGTCGACTCTCCACGCCACGTCTTTGACCATTGCCATGAGTCCTTTTACATCTGTGCATGTGGTGCGGAAGGTGTCTGCCAGCTCCGATACTCTCTGTTCCACCTCGGTTACTCTTTTGGACACCTTTCTCAGGTCCTGGCGAAGAAAGGAAACCTCTGTCCGCACGTCCGCCAGCTTACCCTCCAAACTTTCACGAGAGGCATGGATGGCCTGCAGGATCGTGTCCGTATCTTTCCGGAGAGCGTGCTCCCCCTCAGCCCCAGAGGGCAGCGGCATAGCTTTGGTGAAGCGGTCCAGCTTTCCCTGTCTAGACGAAGATTTAGGTTCCTTGTCTCTTGCCATGGCGGCTGGGCTCTAAGGACAATGGCAATCACCTGCCCCAACCACACAATCGCTGGCCATCGCCCTCGGCCGCTCTATAGGGGTTGTAGCTCTCATTTCAGGAGTGACCCTTCCTGTGGGCGATTAGGGCACCCTCTTTACCCCCCGCACTCCACAGGGTGGACCGTCGTATGTCGCACTCTAAAACGACTCAGGTGGGTGGCGCTCCCCTCTAATTCGCTAGGCACAGTCCAGATCAGGTGGTAAGGGCACAGTAGAAGGGTCCAACATTTCGCCACACTTAAGTCGCCGGTGCCTCAAATCGCCCTCTGCTTATAATTCACCCAGTGGCACTCACTGCGCTGTTCTTGCAGGGGGAGGGGCAATGATCAAAGTTCCATAGTGCTGCCCCTCGTAGGAGCGCCAGAGTCCAGCTCTCAGGGCCCCAACTACCCCGAAGACTCGTCCACCAGGCAGAGAGGCACCCGCACCGCAGATCTCCAGTCAGTACCGCTTATGCCTGATACACGTTAGTGCCGCCACCGGATAGGACCATGCGCCCTCAGTGTGTCCTGTGAATCAGAACAGTCTCTCCCCCATAGGCACTATGCAGCAAGGGCCGGCGGACACCACAACAGCAGTGGAGACTACTTAGTCTCGAGGTCCCAGGCCGCTCCCACCGCACCACAATCACCAGGAAATTCGATCGGCAAGCCTCCCACCTCTAGAGTAAGTACTCCGCCACTGCCAGCACTCACCAGGCATGTCTGCAGGGTCCCGCTCCTCACCGGCCTCGGGGGCTATCGTCAGCAGCCTCCCACGGCTCCCACACAGCTGCACTCGCCTCATGTCAGCTCTCCCCGGATCGCCGGCATTCATGTAGATGGCCGCCCTCTGGGGCCCTCAGGTCCGCGCCGTTTGCCGCCACAGACAGCCACAGGGTCTCGGCACTGCCGCTTCACCGCTCCCCAGCAGCCTCCTTCACCACTCACGTCGGAGCCGTTCCAGCTGCATGTCGGAGCTCACTCCGTTCACGGCCAGAGTCAGCGCGGGTGTGCCGGGGGAGCCGGCGCAGCCCCCACTGCTAGGTCTCGGCGGCCCACAAGTACAGACCTCCGCTGCCGCAGCTTACAGCCGCATACAATTCCCCGCGGCCGCCATCTTGGGAGACCGCGCGTCGGTCTTCGCGCCGGGATGGTCTCAGTTGGAGGCGAAGCGCGGCCACAATCTCACCACCGATGCCACCCCTCTAGTGTCGCATGCCTCAGGACCGAGATTCAAGCCACCTGGGCAAGGAGGAACAGGATAATTATCAGGATTAGCCTCAGAGCCGGCGGAGCTCACGGAAGCCGCTGCTACCCGGCCATACTGTTGGCCACGCCCCCCTCTTCATCTAATTTTTTGAAGTAACTCTGTTACCCTGGCCAAAAACAACCCCAGGCTGTTCTTATACCCTTGGGGGAGTCGACAAAATTGCCTTTGAGACCCTAGCGCTGAGAATGCTTGTAGATGGCTGCTTTCAGGCGCTATATTTTGGCAGAAAAATCCATTTGAGATATCAAGTGTTGTTTTATATTTTTCCTGCACAATGTTATTCATTAATGCGGCACTGTGTGCATTTTGGACTGCAAATGTCTTAGTGCAAGTGTTTAAATGTCTATAATCTAAAACTAGACGATATGTGTTGTCAGGTTTCATGACAGGAAACAAAGGATTGTTCATTGGTGAGGTGCAATTTTCAATCACCCCTTGGTATTTCAAGTTGATCTAAGATCTCCCTGACCTATTTTTTAGCTTCTTGCTTTATTGGATACTGCCTCTGTGCAGTTGGAGTATTTTTTATAGGAATTATGTGGTGGGTTGAATCCTCATCCCATCCAACATGGTTTTTATATAATGCCGGAGCCTGGGCTACCACTCACTCCTGCGCATAAGTGTGTTGTAGATGCGTGGAAATATAATCTGAGAATGCTGGTAAAATGACTGTTTCTCCTTTAGGGCAATCCATGACGAATGCTGGCGGCCAATCTTGTTCAGCTAATAAAATGTCATAGCCAAACATCTGGCTCTCCCAAAAGAGACCTCTCACTGTTCCTCATTTGTCCCCCTCCATCTGGAGCGGAATATGACACTTTACAACGCACGTGTTACAACGTGTCATTACAACTAATTTTTTACATCGCAAAATCCATTACAACGCATGTCGTTACAACGCATGTCGTTACAACACATAATCAATTACAACGCAATTACTATTCTAACTCCTCTGGGGCGTTACTTTGGGGAATGCGTTGTAATGGATTATGCGATGTAATGACATGCGTTGTAATGGATTTCGCGTTGTAAAACATTTGTTGTAATGACACGCATTGTAACACGTGCGTTGTAAATGATGTTTCCCCTGGAGCATTATTTCATATACCTTATGTGGGACACTTACCCTAGTATCATGTATTTCTACCGTGATATAATCATTCAAGTCCGCTGTCACCAGAAATTCCATCAGGTTCTGGCGAGCTATTGTTATTTCTGCCGCACTGTCTAGCATCATCAGAGCCCATTCCCCGTTCAGTAGTCGAGTCCTCAGAATTCTGGGCATGTCTGATCTTTAGACCTGCAACTTTCTTCTTTTGAACTGTGGCTTTTGCTTTGGCTTTTCTTCTTTTTTAGAAGTGTAATCTTGAGCGTGTCCTTCCCTCTCTGAGTTTTTCGATGAACCCTGAAAGGAACAAGAGGAACGTGTATCAGTATCATGATACCTGTCAGGTTTCCTAATGTTATACCTATTCCTAAGGTTATACCTCTTTTCGGAGGGCTCCTGTGGAGGAGATCTATCTCAGGACTGAGATCTGTTTCCTTTAAAGTTCTGTTGTTTTTTATTGTCCCACTTCTTCCTAGTTGAAGCAGGTGTCTGCCTGGATGTGTCCTTTTCACGACTGCCCATCAGTTGTGGTTTTAAAGCTTTCCCACCCAAACTGTCTCTGCCTAATTCTGCATATGCAGTTTCAATTATTTTTGGTAGTTCGTGGTCCTGTTCTAAAGGACTGAACTCCCTTAGTCGTTTGGTGGATAGCCACTGAAGCTGCTTCCCCCTTAATGTTAGCTAGTATTATGGCTGATACCTGGGCATAGTTACCTAGTAACTTCATCCCTAAGTTTAGGGCAGGTTCTGCTCCATACTCATTTTGTATTTGTCTCAATACATCAGGTACTACTGCTAATGACCGGATACCATGTGTTCTGATATAAATGGCAGCAAAGACTGTACCCCAAGTGGTACAATCCTCAATTTGTGGTGTTATCCCCATGGGCAAGCAGATTGTTAGCATTCTGTGTTTTTCATATGGGGTAGTATTCGGGAATACTGCCTCTAGGTGAGTAATTTTCTGAGCTACCCAGAATGGTATTTGTTCACGTTTTGTGGGCATTTTACCCATTACCGCGTGTAATGTTTGTGGTGTAATTTTAGTTGCTGTACCCTGAATTTGAGTTCCATTTCTTGCAACTATTGCTGGTTGGACTGTAAATGTCCTCATGACAAATTGTGTCAAGTTCCTATAGATTTTAATTAAATCTTTATGTTGTATGAGTAAGTCTCCTCGTGGCATTGGTTCAATGTCAGGATTAGGCCTGGGCCGTAAATTCCGTTCCGCTCGCGGAATTTGCGGAATTTGGGTAATTTCGCGTTCCGCAGAGAACGCGAAATTGCCAAAAATTCCTCGATCTTCGGCTTCGCGGAATTTTTTGCTTGTTCGCGCTTTCAAAATGCATGTTCGCAAGATATTTCTCCCCGAGCACGCAAACAGCGTTCGCGAACAGGAAAAAAGCATCGCGAATGGGCGGAACAAGCAATTCCGCGTGTTCACGGAACTTTTGCGTGCTCGCGGAGATTTTTTACCGTTTCGCGGACCTTTGCGTAGCGCGACTACGCAAATTCCGCCCACCCCTAGTCAGGATGTGGTGTGTAGGCCGCTAATATTGGCCATGTTGCCCCTTCTCTACCGAGCAAGCCCAGTCTTACTCTTCTTCTTATGTGGGGTACGGCGCCTTTAAACCAGTATAAATGTTCCTGGAAGTGAGCGGAACCTCTATATCCTCGAACGGATAATATTCCGCTGGTGCATCTCCTTCCGTGTAAGAGTGAAATGTCTTTGTTCTTGCATTTGCTGCCGGGAATGTAACCCATGAATGAAATACCTCTGTTTTGTTTGATTCGTGTGCCTCAATCAAGAAAACTACTATGCCACCCATAGATGATAAACCATGCTCTAGCAGTCTCAGGGTGACTGTATTTCTAAAGTTTGATGCAATTTGTATTGCGTCTGTATTTTCCTCGTCTGTGAGGGGCAGTTCTAGTTGCAGTGGGTCTAAGACCTGGTTAGTCATTGTTTTTAGAACACTAAATAACTTTTTCAAGGAAACCAAGCTTGATTAAACAACAGCCAATAAATAGGATTTTTTAGCCTACTCAGTTGTGGCGGAGTTTGTGCCCACCCACTCCAGACGTCTCTGGTGTTTTGTGAGTAGGGGTCTCTGAGAATAGCACGACTGAACTACTCAGATTCTACTGTTAAATTAGTACCCAACCAACGTTGGCGGCGCCATGTCGTGTCGTTCCTATATAACCTATACAGGATCTGCGCGTTCGGATAACATAAACTGTGGGATTGGTGGCGGACTGATTCCGTGCACCCCCACCAGATAAGTTAGCCTGTCTGTATCAGCTAGCTCACAGTGCCACTAGCGTCTCCTCTTATTGGGGAGAGAATAGTTCTTGGCAACCTCAGAACATGACAACCCTGATCCCTGAGGATCGTGGAATCAATATACTACCTTTCGCTCAGTCACTCGTGCTCACTTAGTTTCTCTCAGGGATACACAGAATAAACATACTGGGCGTTTTCAATAAGGATTTATTGAACAGTTGTTATTCTAGTATAGAATATATGAACTGCAACAACCATTAGACAGTAGCAGAGATATATGATTAGCAATACTACGAAAGTAAAGGGATGGGACAGTTCTACCATTTTGCAGAAATCATGAATATAGACACATACATAAAACACATGATAAAAAGTGCAACCTAAAAGGGCGTACTCCTACGATGCCTCCCTAACTAGATGTACCTAAATGTACCTAGTATCTATGTAGGTGTTATGCCAAGAATCCCTCTAGGATCTACTCCACCCCATTACCTGAGAGTTTAGAGAATGTGGGACCCCGTCCTGGTCTCGAGTTGGACAACCCGCGAGGGATGTTAGACCACTGCTAGCTGGAGCATCTGCATGCAGGAACCTCAGCGTCTCTGGTCAGTGTGTCAGCCGGGAAGTCACGGTCTCCTCTGTCTTTCTAAGCAAGACATGATGTATATATACCCATAGGTCTCCGCAGGGGTCCTACCTTGCTGTGTTACTGTGTCGGCCTAAAGGATGACGGATTAACTTTATACAGAGATATTATACAGGAGATGGTAATCCTACTGTTAGTTCTGCTGTGCTTCCAAGAAGCCTTATGCACAATGTATGAGAATCAAACCAGGGAAAGACCCGCGTTCTGAATGCAGTGTCATATCTGGGTAAAAGGTCAGTGCCTAAGACCCAGTATGTATGTAATGTAGGGAAGAATATAGGTGAAAAGTTGCGGTGTTACCTGCGCCTATATAGGGTACCTATATGGAATATAACACTTTAATATGGGAAAATGTAAGACCTCCGACCCTCAGTCTAGGTCCACTCTCTCCCCACTGCTCCGCTGTGCCATCTCTTGCCTCCAGACCCCGACGGCCTCCTTGGGAGGTTCGAGGCTGCTGCCCGCTCCAACTGGGACCAGACTGCCTCCAACCACCGTAACCTTCTCAGCCGCTTCTTTTTTTTCTTTCTTAATTTTTTCCCTGTTGTGCCACTGTTATTGTGCCCATCTGTGTCTTGCTCTAATTCCACCACTGTTTTTATTTTCTCGTGCCTGCCTGTTCCTTTTGCCTTTTGCCGCTGCTGCCCCTGCGGCCCCTCCCGCCCGGAATTCCCCCCTGGAATTTCCCCTCCGGAATTTCCCCCCGGAATTCCCGCCAGGAATTCCCCTGCTCCCGCCTCCCAGCCTCTCCTCCCTCCCACCTCCCCTACGCCGCTGGCGCACCAAATGCAAGCCCGTCTGCGCCAGCGCCAGGAACCCTGGACCTCCCACTACCCATCACTACGACACCACCACCCTCCTCGCACTTAACCCTGGAAGACTTAGAGAATGCCAACACGCCTCGCCGAACACGACCCACGGCCAGTTCTCCTGCCTCCACTGCCGCCAGACCCTCACCGCCACCCCGGTCTCCAACACCGCCGACGCCAGCACCGGCGACACCATAAAATGCATCCTCCTCAACGTACGCTCCGTACACAAACACGCCATGGAAATCTGGAACCTACTCGACTCTCTTTCGCCCGACATCGCCTTCTTCACAGAGACCTGGACCAACGCATCCTCCGCCCCCGACATCAGCACCGCCATCCCAGACGGATACAAGATCCAGAGGAAAGACCGCCCCAACCACCCAGGAGGGGGCCTCGCCATCGCCCACAAGAGCACCCTCCGCCTCACCACCTCCAGCGAAATCTTCCCCTCCGCCGAACACCTGCACTTCAAGATCCAGACCACCCCCAAAGCCACACTCCGAGGAACCCTCGTCTACAGACCCCCCGGCCCCCGAACACCCTTTGCCACCACCATCAATGACTTCATCGCACCCCACGCGATCGCCTCAACAAACTACATACTCATTGGAGACCTGAACTTCCACCTCGACAACCCCAGTGACCCCAACTCCACTATCCTTCGTGACAACCTCGCCAGCATCGGACTTAAACAACTCGTCAACATACCGACCCACAGAGCAGGACACACCCTCGACCCCATCTTCGCGGCAGGAAACAGCGTCCATTTCAGGCACACAACGCAGCCGCCATGGACCGACCACCACTGCGTACACTTCGCCATCAACAAACCCAAGGCACCCAAACCAGCCCCACGCCCACCACGAAGGAACTGGAGCAAGGTTACCGATGAGCAACTTAACTCCACCCTCAGCCGAGACAACCACACCTGGGCACCCGATGCAAACAGCGCAAATGACGCAGCCAGAGAACTCCACACCTGGATCTCCAACAGCGCCGATGAGCTCGCCCCTCTACGCAACCCCGACAGACAACGCCCCAGGAAAGCCGCCTGGTTCACAACCGCTCTCCAAGAAGCCAGACGCACCTGCAGACGCCTGGAGAAGAACTGGAGAAACACCAAGACAACCGAAAACCACACCACCTACAAGGACGCCATGACGGACTACCACAACCAGATCAGAGCCACCAAAAGGAACTTCATCCACAACAAAATCCTGGCCAACTCCACCAACTCCAAGGAACTTTTCAGTGTCATTCAAGAATTCACCAACCCACGCAGTGAAGCCACAGACATCACCCCATCCCAACACCTCTGCGACAAGCTTGGAACCTATTTCCACCTCAAGATCAAAAACCTCTACGATAACTTCATCGACCATCCACCAGGCGCCACAGAGGGCCCCCTGCCCCCCAGAAACACCAGCCAGCCCACCATGTCCAACTGGACACCGATCAGGGCCGAAGACACCGCCTCGACCATGAAAAGCATCCACTTGGGGGCCCCCACCGACCCCTGCCCCCCTCACATCTACCACAGAGCCGTGGCCGCCATCGCACCCAAACTACAACGCACCATCAACACCACCTTCAAAACAGGCACCTTCCCAGATGACTGGAAGCGTGCAGAAGTCAGACCCCTGCTCACCCCACCGACCTCAAGAACTATCGGCCCATCTCGCTCCTCCCCTTCGCAGCCAAAGTTGCAGAGAAAACAGTCAACAGGAAACTGACACGATTCATTGAAGAGAACGCCGTCCTCGACCCGTCCCAATCCGGATTCCGAAGCAACCACAGCACAGAGACCGCCCTACTCGCCGCCACAGACGTCATCCGCACCCTCCTGGACCAAGGCCACTCCGCAGCCCTCATCCTTCTCGACCTATCAGCGGCCTTCGACACCGTCTCCCATCGCACACTAGTCGTCAGACTACACGACGCAGGCATACAAGGAACAGCCCTGGACTGGATCCGAACATTCCTCACCGGAAGAAGCCAAAGGATCAGACTCCCACCCTTCCTCTCCGACCCCACAAAAATCACCTGCGGAGTCCCACAGGGTTCATCACTGAGCCCCACCCTCTTCAACATTTACATGGCCCCCCTCGCAGCCATCATCTGACAACACGGCCTCAACATCGTATCCTACGCCGACGACACCCAGCTCATCCTCTCCCTCACCAAAGACGCCACCACTGCCAAACTCAACTTCCAGAAAGGAATGCAAGACGTCGCAGTCTGGATGACCAACAGCTGCCTGAAGCTCAATGCCGAGAAGACAGAAGTCCTCGTCCTCGGTACCACCCCTTCTGCATGGGACAGCACCTGGTGGCCGACCGCCCTTGGAAGCCCACCTACCCCCTCAGACCACGCCAGGAACCTCGGCATCGTACTCGACTCATCACTCTCCATGAACCGACAGGTCAACGCCGTCACCTCCAGCTGCTTCAACACCCTCCGCATCCTCCGCAAGACCTTCAAGTGGATCCCCCCTGAGTCAAGGAAGACAGTCACCCACGCACTCATCACCAGCAGACTGGACTATGGAAACGCACTCTAAGCCGGCATCAACAAGTCCCTACTCAGCAAACTCCAGACAGTACAGAACACCGCCGCCAGACTCGTCCTCGGCATCCCCCGACACGAACACATCAGCCAACACCTACGAAGTCTCCACTGGCTCCCCGTGGAGAAAAGAGTCACTTTCAAAATCCTCACTCACGCCTACAAATGCCTACACAACAACGGACCCAAATACCTCAACGACAGAATCAACTTCCACGTACCCAAAAGAAACCTCCGATCTTCCAACCTCGCACTGGCCGAAACCCCGCACATCCACAGAAACAGAGCAGGCGGAAGATCCTTCTCTCACATTGCAGCCAAGACCTGGAATGAGCTACCGGCAGACATCAGAAGCGCCCCCTCCCTGAACACCTTCAGGAAGACCCTCAAGACCTGGCTCTTTGGCTAAACAGATCTGCGGACCCCCCCCCTCAGCGCCTTGAGACCCTCACGGGTGAGTAGCGCGCTTACAATTCCCTGATTGATTGATTGAAAATGTGACGTACCGGTGGTGCAAGGGGCTTGTAAATAAGACTCTTCATTTGCAATGAATTGGGGTAGGGCAGCGCTGCAAGTATTTTGCTGCGCTGCCCTACACCAATATGAAAGGGCAGGAATGCACCGTATTTACAATATACAGTGCATTCCTGTCCTTTCTGCCTGAGCCGATGCACAATTTGGTGCCTGATGACAACGCAGGCACCCTTGCACCATGGTGTAAGGGTGTCTGCAATGTTGGCATGATTGTTTTTGTGCAGGAAGGAACACCTTCCTGCACAAAAACAATCCATGGAGGATTTTTCCTCTTTCCAAATGTTCTGCAGAATGCAGCACACATAGAAAGAGGAAAAAAGAGGAGAAATAAAAATATTTTTCCACGTTGCCCCTCCCCTGGAAGGCGTACAGTTTTGACGCATTCCCAGGTTTACAGCTCCTTGTAAATCTGGGAATGTGTCAAAAGTCATGAGAATTGCATGGGAAAACCCACTGCAACGCCCATAGAATGCCCCCCGATGTAGTGTTGTGATGCCATCGTGGAAGAGCAACTTCCACGACGGGATGAAGGTAGTCGCCACCTGGATGAAGGACAGCTGCCTCAAGCTTAACTCAGTCAAGACCGAAGTCCTCATCCTGGGTTCCTCCCCCTCCACCTGGGACAATTCTTGGTGGCCTGCAGTGCTCGGAATCCACACACACCCACGGACCACGCACAATACTTCGGCATCATCCTGGACTCCTCGCTCTCAATGAACCGCCAAATCAATGCCATCACATCTGCCTGCTTCCACATGCTCCACCTCCTTCATAAGATCTTCAAGTGGATCCCCACTGAGTCCAGTTAAATGGTCACCCATGTGCTCTTCAGCAGCAGACCCGACTACGGCAACACACTCTATGATGGCACCACCCAGAAACTCCAAAAGAAACTGCAGACCATCTAGAACGCCCATGCCAGACACATCCTGAACATCCAATGCCGCAACCACATCACCGGTCATCTGGGAGACCTACCCTGGCTACCTGTTTACAAGAGAATCCCCTTCAAGCTTCTAACGCATGCCTACAAAGCTCTCCAAAATGCCAGACCTGCATACCTCAACCACCACTTCTCCTTCTACACCCCACTAGACATCTCTGCTCTTCCGAACTGGCCCTGGCCACCATCCCACGGATCTGCAAGACCAATGCTAGAGGAAGATCCTTCTCCTACCTCACTGCGAAGACTTGGAACTCCGTGCCTCTGCACCTCAGGCAATCACTATCGCTGCCGCAGTTCAGGAAGGAGCTCAAGACCTGGCGCTTCGTCTGAACCACAGACCTAGTCCTTCCCCCCAGCACCTTGAGAAGCTCGAAGGTGAGTAGTCACGCTTTATAAGTCCTTGAATGATTGTTTGAGTGTACGACAATGCAGTGACTTGCGCTGTCTTACACCATATCTACAAGGCTGTGAAAATCCATGCAAAGCCTCTTTGCCTCGTAGATATGGGTCTGCACTCTGCACCACGGGAGAGTCATAAATAGTGATGAACTGGCGGCGCAAGGGGCTTGTAAATAAGCCCCTGTGTTTTGAATAGAAATTGAGATTATTTAATCAAATTCATGTAACTGAGTTGAAAAGTTTCATATTTTTTAAGTTGTAAGTAATTTTGACTAGAAGTTTATTGCATTTTCTTTTTTGTAGAGAAGTCCAGAAACAGTATACCACCCCTCACGCATGCAATTTGTCAAAAATATCATTCATTCCAATTTGCTCTGGGGATCTGCAGTAGACTAGGCCAGCAGGTGTGATGCATGCTGACAGAACAGTAATGCTTTGCTCCAGATGCAATGCAGCTGTGTAAGATATGAAATATACACAGCTGACATGCAAGTAGGAGCGCAAGAGCACATAAGGCCTTCACTGACACAGCAGAACTATGGGGCATATTAGCAAGACCGGCGATAAAATTATCGCCGTTTTAGCGGCAGGAAACTGCTGCTAAAGCGGCGATAATGGGCTTGCTAATATGCGTTATAGAATTCAATAGAAGCCCAGGTTAGATGTCCTGCACATCTAACCTGGGCTTCTATTGGAATTCTATAACGCATATTAGCAAGCCCATTATCGCCGCTTTAGCGGCAGTTTCCTGCCGCTAAAACGGCGATAATTTTATCGCCGGTCTTGCTAATATGCCCCCTAGTTCCTACATGGAATGTGCACATAAGACTAATGTGATGCCCCTTGTCACTAAGAGTATGATTGCTGTAACATCGAACCATGAAATAATACTTGAATGAATTGTAGTCTGTACAGCACTAAAAACTACACTATGAGGAAGCGATACTCCTGTATTCTGATAGATTCTTTATTTGAAAGCTATAATACGTGGAGCTGTCCAATTACATTATCAGTTTCAAGAAAGACAGGACATCAGCCAGCATATACAAATTCAAATACTCACTGTGAGATTCAGTGAGATACCTGATGTTAATTGTTACTCTATATATTTAATGTGCTGTTTGTAGGGCTTGCATTGATAATGATGCATCCGCAGTAACTGTTTGTATGTGTCACACAGAGTAACGACAAAACTGCAGCACCAGTAGCTATGAGGGTTCATGTGGATTTCAACTTTGCCTTCCGCAACGTAATTTTCTTTAACTCTGGCAAAGGCACTTGCATGCTTACATATAACAGTAGGGGGTTTAGAAATACAGGCTCTATCCACAAAATAGGCTTGTTGTGAGTAATTCTTTAGATCCTTCCTGGAGGTGAATGGTTTCTATCCGTGCATTTCAAGGATCTTCTGCATGGCTGGTAGCTGAAAATGATGATAGCTGCATCACCTCTCAGAGGCTCACAAAATGAAATCAGGAATACCATCTGACCCATCTAGGGAATTCTTGGTATGTTGCTGGCAAACCATTCCGCATGCCTGCTGAATTTTTTTTAATCCATATTGCACATCAGCACATCTCCCCTTGATCCTGTGGCACATTTTCAGAGGATTCAGATAAGGCACACTGATGACTGCATCCAAGTTTAATTGAAGCTAGTGGCGATTAATGGTCAGAGCATATTAATTTTAATGACTCTTATCTAGAGTCAGAAACCTGTAATCCAAGAATTTGTATGTTTATCTTGAAGAGCATCAAATGACCTTTACGAACAATTCAGGCCCTAATTAGGATGTGGGTTGGAGTCATCCCTGTGGTTTCGGAACCGACAGTCCTGCAAGGTTCGGCATCCTAACCCAGGACAATAATGTATATTTGGCTAACCCCTCGATAAAAAAGATTCCTGAGAAGATTTGTCTTTACTTTAAAGCTTTAAATCTGCTGTCATGGCATGGGATGGCTGACCATCTGCCACAGATGGTTGCTGTTTATAAGGACTCATACTTTACTTATAAGGCCTTACGTCGCCTTTGCATCACTTTTTTGTGATGCTGCGGAGGCATAGACAATGCGCCACACTTCGCCATATTTACAAAGTGACGTATCTAGGCAGATGCGTCACTTTGTAAATCCCTGCGCTACATTATAGCTGCGTCAGGTAAGCAGGGTGGGCAGGGTGGGGGTTCCCCCATAAAAAAGGCTCGTATAATTGGCGTAGTGAAATCTAGGGAGATTTCACAGCACCATTTCTACGAGTTCTCTGCATCTAATCCTTACGCCTGCTTCACAGTAGGTGTAAGGACTGACGCAGGCCCTTTTACATGGGACTCGCCCATGTGTAATGACACATTGCTGGAGTTGCGTGTTTTCCGACACACTCCAGCAATGCGTCAGTACTGCGCCATCAGATACGTCAGGATTACTGACGTATCTGGTCAATCGTTGCAACATGGAACATCGAACTGTAAATACGGCGCATCCAAGGTTTCGCAGGGAGGGCACAATGAAAAGTGTTGCATCGCTGTTTTCAACCAGCGATGTGACACTGCATAAATGAGGCCCTTTATGTCAAATACCACTTCTACATACAGCACTTATGAAATTGCTTTAATAGCTAGCTGTCTTTCACTCACAAGGCACTTCATACATGCATTAGTGTTTTTGAGTTACAAACAGCATATTGGACTGGATGCTCTAGTTTGAACAAAACTGCCACAGCGGAGACCTTAGCAGAAATCTAAAAATAATTTCTTTGTTAGTTAGCACAAAGTAGAATAATCTGACAGGTCACTATTTCATGCCAGAAGCTATGATAAACTGATAGATTTTTAATAAAATAAAGTGTCGTAACATGCAAAGAAACTATGCCTGGTGTTACACAAAATAAAACCTTCGTGTTTGGTGCTGCAAAATGTGCTAATCCATGCGACAGTACCCTGCAGGACCCCTGTATTGGTCAAAGGACATTCATATGCATCATGCCGTTTTAAAGACTCTGAAAGAGTAATTGCATTTACTATACAGAACCAAAGGAAAGCATTGATTAGGTATTTATGTTTAAAATTCAAAGCACACATACTGCTGTATTCATGAAGTACTTCCAGGGTAAGCACAGCATTGAGTGACTGAAGTGAGGCACAATGCCAAATGTGGTCTGGATTCTTTTTTCAGATAGATGAACCTCTGACTTCATGTCGCCCTCATCAAGGAAAACTATATCGTCATTAAGATTTAGTAACCGTACACTTCATATATTAAAACTTATTTTGCATATTATGTTTCACGAATCAGGAAGGGTTCTCCTGTTCCATTTTACACAGCAATTCTTGCAGCGCTCTGAACAAAAAAGCTTTGATAATTGGCACAAGATGCTGCTTTATTTAACATAATCCATCCATTAAAACTTCAGTGACCTTCTTGCAGATAGCTGTTTTAAAACAGGCTAATTGAAAACGCAGGAACATCACTGTCTTCAAGACACCAGGGCCCTCATTACTCAAAGTGCTGCAGTGGCACAACGGGCATGTGCACCCACTTTCAGAACCCCCTACATCCCACACCACCACTCCTCGGGGTACTTTGGTATTTCAGAAAGAGCCGCAGACGCTTGCCCAGCCCGTTCTGTACTACAGATATTGCTGACAAGCGTTTTGCAACAGGGCTATCCTAAAAGAGCAGTGATCATTTGCATTGTGGGAAACTATTTTTGAGTAACGGCTTTTCCATTGTAAACCACAGCTTAGTTTTTCATATAACCTGTAGTCAAAGACAGAAGTGGCCCAATATTTTTACAGTTTAACTCAAATTGACAGAATCATGTGTGACAGCTCACAAATGACGAGATGTGTGATTTCTATGAAAAATCAAATAGGTAATGAATCAGCCCTGCACCTGCCACTGCTCTGAGAATGGGAAGAAGCCATCTAGCAAACACTGGAGGTTCATTTCAACAGACAGGCCAATTGACAGTTGAAATAGAACTGATATTTACATAGACATGGACGATGGAGTCAGAAGATTGAACCATGGCAGCATCAAACTGGATGTGGTTCCAAAATAATGATAGTCAAACACCAAAGCCCACATTTTGAAGAGCTTCTGAATGAACAAGATCTACAGGCTAAAATTACTTTTCTCTAGCACTTGTTCATGCCTGGAGAGTACAAGAGGCTTTGAGTACAATCAATATTTGCTACTGAGACCACTTTGAAATACACTGAACTACCAGGAACTAGACACCGCAGCACGTTTCATCCAGCACCTGAATAAATATGATCACATCACCCCACACTAATTTAATTTCATTGCCTCTCCTTCTTCTAAACCTGCTGCATCATTTACAAAGCCTTCACAATCAGCATCCCCCCTTATCTTACAGACAAGCTCACCATCCTTGGTGGTTCTTGGCACACCGACTGCAAGGACACCATTACCCTGGGGAAGTGCCTCATCTGATCCCTGATATCCTCAGCCTCTTACAAGCCTTGAGCTCCCAGAGAAATGAGAGAGTGTACAACTGGCAGCAGCGTAGCTCTAAACACCCCAACTCAGTGTCCAAAATTGGTCTCTGGAACTAAATCCAGCTATTATGGATTTCATACTCACCTTGTAGACAGAGTTTTTAGAACACACTAACAAGCGGACAAAATCTACACTTCGTTCACGGAGCTAGAGAAATTCTGATTCAATGAAACACTAGGTTGCAAAGTGCCATTCAAAGTACACCAAAAAAGAGACTACTAACAAATGAATGAGCATGTGACGTAGACATACATATCTAAGTAGGAAGAAGAGAGGCAGCACATTCTTTCAGAAACAGGCTCAAGAATAAATATCACAGAGAAGGGTCGAGAGACACTACATTGTATGCACTCACAGGTTTACTGAATATCCTAAAGTTCCAAGAGTCCAATGAATAGATGAATCTTAAAATCTACAAAAAACTACAGAAGACTTCAGTTGAATAGAGTCTGCATTGTATGAAAGAGGAAACAGAGGGTCAGGAGTAATAGTGAAAATGTTTTCACACAAAGCGCATTCAATGTTTATAACATCCTACAAGCAGAATTTTGGAAACAAATTGCAAAATAGAAAATGCTTCTAAAATGCAACATGGGAACAGTAGTACTGAAAAAGCAATTGGCAACACCTGAGACTACACCAGGACCACATGTCATGACCTGGCATATGATGTTCTGACCAGATAGGACTAGAATGATTTAAAATCAATTTCAAAAGGTGCCTGAATAGAGGCACAGATACAACTCAACACCCCAACGGATGATTGAGAGTATCATCAAAAGACACTGCAGAGCATATAAAAAATGTATGGCAAAGATACTGATGCTTCACTCAACACTTATCTTCATGTATTTTCAAGCGTGGAAGGCAAGTCAGAAGACTAGGTCACTGATGGAGATTTCCAAAGTGATGTGCCTCAAAAAGCTGATAGCACTAAGGCTGAAAGAAAGAATACAAACAGCAAGAACGACCACTTACTAAACCTCAACAATGGGGCAAGAAATGCAGTCCAGACAGACACCAACACTTTAAACTACAAGTTAGATTACTGGTATAAACACACAGATATGGGTTGCGGTTGACAGTTACAAAACATAATGCTCTATGGAAGCCCCTCGATTTTGGGTCATTCCAATACCAATCACCTATCATCTAAAGATCATCAAATACAAATGGGAAATGGTGTGTGTTGTGCTATACAAAAATTCTGTAACAGGATATTACACAGCAAATTTAGAAGTTCGCAGATATCATCATATAAATCTTCACTTCTGTGTAATTTTCTTAAATTTTTTATTTCTGAATAGGTGTTGAAAGTTATGTTATGTTATGTCTATTTGTAAAGTATACTATCACCCAAGGATAGACTGCCACTGAGTAGTGTGCGTGCCTGGCCATGCATATAGTTTGTTGGTTAATTTAAAAAAGATCTTCTTGTGGAATTCAAGAAAAGAGGAGGATGCCATTCCATGCTTTAGGAGCATTGTAAGAGAACACCTGTCCTCCTGATCTAGTTCTGTGTAGGAATGGAATGTGTACGAAATGGGATGTTTACGAGCAGGAGTCCTGCAGAACAGAATTTTCTGGGTGATTGGTGGAAGGAGATGCAACTGTTCAGGTGGGTGGGGCCTAAGTGGTGTAGTGACTTGAATGTGTGTGTGAGGAGTTTCAAATGAGCGAGTTTGTGTATCAGTAGCCTCTGGAGTTCAATGGGGACCAAGTACAATATTGACCTCATAGACAATTGTGAGACCCAACTCATAATTTGCTACAACCTCTTGAAAATAATGCTTCTCCTGATCCAGTAATAATTTCTCTGACTCTTCCATGGAAGGGGATGCTGCTCTCTAACAGAAAACCACCTAATAATGAAAGGAGGGTTTACATGAGTTCACTATTCATATTGAGCATTGCTGCATAGAGCGGGCTATTGGACTACATCTCAGTTTCTATGGTGCAAAAGTCAAGAATGTAGAACGGTTCCGTATAATAGAAGAATGGCATATACATTTGGACCCTTTATACTTGCTAGTACATTAGATTGAAAGAGTCAGAGGTTTAGACTATTTGCAAGCATTTCTTCCATCACTTGTTTGTGTAAGAAATAACACCCTAAGTGGCCAATGTTATGCCCAGACGGGGGTCCCTTGCTCACTGTGCCACAGGAGTCAAGCGATACCTCGCTGATGATGTCTCCCAAAGTTGAAATCAATCTGAGGTTGCTTGTTTTCCCTTCTGGAGGTCCGTGCCTGGCAGTTCGGAATGGACAGTGCCCATTAGGAGCAGGAGCAGGAATGATTTGCATAATGCAGGCTGCTGTGTAGTGTATGAAAAACGAAATGCTGCTGAGAGGGATTGCCAGTGGTTTAGACCATTTGCAAGCATTCATCCCATCGCCTTTTCTGTGTTTTACCTAATTTGCACTATAAACTTGTTATCCAGATGTTCCCGATTGTCAATGGGATTAGAAATAGAAATATTTTGACAAAGCTACCCAATGGAGATAACAAATAATGTACGATGTGTAAGAAAAAAAATGTGCTGTTGTCAGAATAGAAACTGTGTGATGTGAAGTTTTAGGGGTGGCCCAGTGTAACATCACACCTGAGATAATCCCAGAAGAGCGCACAAATAATTGTGTTTGTTGGTGTGTTTTGGAATGATTACATATTAAAAATCTGCTCCAGTGAGTTATAGAGAAAATAGATATTTAGGTCGGCAAACTTATTGATTCATTTAGAGAATTAAAATAGTCAAAAGAGAACTGTTCATTCAGTGTACATAGCTTACAACATGATTCCGTTTTTATTTCTGTCATCGATTATCCAATAAATGTACTCTGTGTTGTGGTGGTCCTCTTGTTTGCGAGAAATTAGTTGTAAGCACCAATTTTGCTATCACTGTAAGACCCACTTATTTCAGAATGAGTATAAATTTACATACTTACACCTAAAACGCACTATTAAAAACAGGATCACTTACATTGTATTTCCCGGTTCCCTGTGCTTGTATGCAGAAATCCGACCAGATCGTTTGACAGACTGAACCATGCCTGTCAATATTGAGGAATTAGCTGGTTTAATGCCAAACCGCTGGCAATTTTATGTTAGTATGCCAGTGTACAGCAGCCATCAATAGCATTGTTGGTGTCATAAACGTTTATGTTTCAGATTTCTGAATTGGATTTCGATACTACCTAGCACTTATACTGACAGACGATGAAGACAGAGATTTAATTCACAGTATTACTCATCTCATTGGGAAGGAATCACAAACCAAAACAATTTATATATTCCGGATATATATAATGAACCTTCACATCTGAAAGCTCAGAAGAAGCCATGTTTACTGTGCATTTTAGGTTTAAGTATGTAAATTTATACTCATGGTGAAATAAGTGTGTCTTACAGTGATAGCAAAATTGTCAGCCTGGTCCAAATAGGACTCGGGTCCTGATCTGGTGGACGCCGTCCCATCAGGCTAAAATATCTCCAGACTCAACCACCACGGCCGTAGAAAAGGCGGTCTGGCAATTATAGAACGTGACATGTTCTGCAGTACCTTAAAGGCTGTGGCTATGAGCACAGAGGACTCCACGGAGGTAGCCCACTTTAGGCTCTAACTCTTTGTTGATAACACCTTCTTGGGTTTTCTAGCATACCGTCCTCGGGTATACAGGTTACTTTTCCTGAGCTCTGGTGCCAGACCCTGGAGCCATTCAAGGTGCACAATCACTACCATTTTGGGGGATTTTCATTTTCATTTTAATCACTCCACTTCGCCCACTCAGTCACCTCTTAGTACTTCACTACTTTATTGTTTCCTAAGTTCTTCCGTCCCAGCCTACCAAATTGGGAAATCCATTCTTGGCATGTGCCTCATTTCATTATATAACCATGTGAAGTGAAGTGATTCCAGAATATATTTCATGGTTTACATTAATAGATTTATTTTACACGTCTTCAGATTTTTCCCTTTCAAATTGTACAGTGACTGAATAAGCCAAATATGAGCAATTGATTTGTGTAGTGGCCCCTCTTTTTTATACGAAAAAAGCTCTACCTTGCCTGTCTAATCCCTCTACCCTACCCCCTGCAGAAGAGTAAATCAAGTTTCCTTTCCTTGCTTACTGCCTAGGTGGATATATGTGGTGGTGGGCGGGGCCACAAAGTAAAGTGGGAGTAAGTGCATGATTTGAAGTCAAGTTTGATGTATGGGATACACAGTGACAAATGTGCCAAATACAATCTTTATAGCCCGCTCCTTTCCCTGTAGTGAAGTCCATCAGATTCATTTTCCCTAACGTCTACTTATGACAGACAGGATAATATTAATAACCGCATTTCATATGTGAGATGTGTGAAGTAGTATCTTATTTATTATTCATCTGCCTCTTTGGAGTCAGGGTAGAAAGAGAAATGCATTTGGAGAAGAGCACGGCCAGATAATTGTCAACTACAGTTGCCCCAGTTTCAGAAGGTAGCAAACTACCCGACACGCTGGCTAGCAATGAGCATGGTTTCATTATTTTAGCACAACACTAACCCTGGGCGGTGAACCCCACTCCGCTCGCGGAGTTTGTAGAGTTTTCCGCATTCCATGTTACGCGGAGCTCGTGGAGTTCCGAAAAACTCCGCTTCGCACTGCGAAGCAGAGATTTTTTCCTCGCTCGCATTCACCAACGTCAAGTTGGCGAGGGCGAGCGAGGAAAATCCACCTCCCGGCGAGATTTTTCCTCGTTCGCGATCGTCAACATCAAGTTGGCGAGCGTGGAAAATAAGCCTACCGGCGAGATTTCCCAACACGGGGGGGGGGTCAGGTTTCTCATTGCGAGTGGTCGCGTATGCTCGCGACCGCTCGCGTTGAGAAACTGCCCGTTCATGTTGAGAAAACTGCTGCTTGAGTAAAAATCTACTCGAGGGGCAGAAAGGAAAGCAGCGCCTGCTTGCACTGTGCATGGTGCAGTTCAAGATGATTGCACAGTACAGACAAGCATCCTGCACTGAAAATCACTGCGAACGGCATTTTTCTATCGCACTCCGCAGCTTGCGGAGCTCCGCGTAGCGCGGCAGCGTTTTTTTTCCACTTCGTGAAGTTTCGCATAGCACAACTCTGTGAACTCCGCCCAGGGTTACACAACATACAACTTGTATTCCATAGTGCATAATGCCGTACTCATTAATGAGAGGTAATTTATTTTTTAACTCAAAGTGTCTGTTTACAGTTACTTGAAAAGCCTTTACATACTTTTCTGCCACACAGTCAGTGCATTTTATGCAAGATATGTGTGGGTAAAACATAATATTGGCCTTGTGACTCTTCTAATCATAATGACATCAAATTCCAATGGCCCTGAGGGACCAGCAATGTACTGCTACTGTGCCACCCAGTTAAAACAATTGTTTGCACAGAGCATTATTTACAATTTGGCTTTTTTGTTTTTCTCAAAATAGCCGCTCCTGCTGGTCCAGTCAAAACAGTCAAAAGATAGCAGCCCGTTTGCGGTGGCAGAGGCTGGAGCATATCCAGCAAGAGTGCCTTCAGCTGGTGGTCCTGGAAGAGGAGGTGGAGGAGAAAAGAAACGCATTTCAGCAGGGCCCCAGTGTAGCTGGTCCCTCTCAGCCTCCAGCCTCTCAGCCATCCCATTGCCAGAGCTGTCACCAACTTCCATCAACTGCTGCAACCCCCTCCCACACCGACAACACCACCAGGTAATTGCTGCACCACATCCTGCAGCGGATGGACTCCATCAAGAGCCGGCTAACCACAATGGAACAGAGCCTGGACTAGCTTCGGGCCAACATCCACAGTGCCCTATTCTAGCACTGTTAAAAAAAAAATTGGGGGAGGAAGGGACTTGTTTGTTGGGGCTGGGTGGAGAGGGTAGGAAGGGAGTTGGCCATGACTTTCTTTGGACATTTTGACTTTTGGGACTTTGGGGCTTGGATCAGTTTTGTTTGCGGATGGGTGGGCATGTTTTGTGGGTGGAAAGGGTGGGTTTCTTTGCAAAAAGAAATAAAGGGGGAAACTATTTTATTTCACCTAAAATTATGCCTGAAGTGGTTAGTTTTATTTTTACGTTGCACTGCTGCCGTCAGCTTTTACGCAGCCTGTTCATGTGCTTGTAAGAGAGAGTGTAGCACTTGGTTATAATGTTATACTTTTCTAACTATGTTGACCACTGGGGGGACTGCTGCCATGACCTATATTGGCTACACCAACCTAGATAAACAATAGTATCAGTTAGTTACTTACTTACTAAGTTACCTAGTTCACTTCACTCCATACTAGCTGTCTTTCATGACTATAGATGAAGCAATAACAGGGAAGGCATCACAACTTCACTATCGAGGTCCCACTTTAATTTCCACCTAGGTGAGCTCCAACTGTAGGATTAATCTGGATGATTGATTATCCATTCTAGGCAACAAAATGGAAATAAAAAGACTGAGTTAGCGGGTTATATTTTATCAAAGCTTTGCAAAGAATTGGCACCTGAGTACTACATGATGACACAACGAGAATGCCTGACAGTGCTAAAATACAAACAAATAGCAATGCTGGTAAGTTTTGTCTAATGGGGAACTTGTAGTATTATTTACAAAATCCTTGAGTTATAAAAAACTGACTCAAAGTCTGGAGTGGACAACCTTAGTTTAGGCGTTTATGGTTACGCAACACAAGGCCTGAATGATGATGCTGACGACTGACGTTTTTCATTCTATATCTAAAATATGGATGACTTTTCATGCGGGGGTGGGTAAAAGGGGCCAGTGTGGGCTATTGCTTAGAAGATCCTGCAGTAAATTGGTGTTGCTTTCACCACATCTGCCCCACAAAGCGTGTGATCCATTGATGGTGTAAATTAAGTCACACTTCAATAAATCACACAGCCCGGGGGAAGAGGGTTAAGGGTTTGATGAATGGATGGGAAGAGGGATTTGGGGAAAGGTTTGACAAAGACAAACACTACACAAGGACAGCATTCATCTGAGCAATGAGCAGCACATTATTCATCATGAAACTGTTGTGGAAGGAAACAAAGGAATGAGTCTATCAGAGTATGCATAAATGCATTGCAAACAGTCCTTTTGCCCCGGAGACCCAAGTTATCGGATATCCTATCTTGTGGAAGACTGCAGTGGTCAAGCCGCTTTTAAAAAAGCCTTCATTGGACCCTACAGAATTGAAAAATTATCGTCCGATGTCTCTGCTACCTGTCCCAGCCAAGATTTTGGAAACTTATTTAAATTCTCACCTTAGTGCCTACTTAAAGGACCATCAGTTACTTGATGGATCACAGCATGGCTTTAGAAGCCATCACAGTACGGAAACAGCATTAACTGCCGTATTCAATAACATCCGTACTCAGGTGGACGCGGGGCACACCACATTGTTGGTTCTACTTGACCTTACCGCAGCTTTTGATACCCTATCTCCTCTGAGGCTGGTTGAACGTCTCAGAGAGATAGGGATCGGGGGCTCGGCCCTGGGGCTTCTTGCTTCCTTTCTCAAGGATCGGGCACAGACTGTGAAATTTGGCCAATTCTACTCGGCCTCAAACTCCCTGTCGTGTGGAGTCCCTCAGGGCTCCTCCCTGAGCCCGACACTTTTTAATATTTATGTTGCCCTGTTGGCAAAGGTGGTGAGATCCTTTGGGTTGGAGGTGTTGTCCTACGCTGACGACACCCAAATAATGGTGTCCATCACTCACAGTATCAGGGACTCTGCCACTAACTTTAGAAACTGTATGCAGGCAGTCTCCTCCTGGATGGTGGAAAATTTGATGAAGCTAAACGGGGAGAAGACTGAGGTTTTGATCTTTGGCAGCAAATTGGACATTTGGTCCAACGATTGGTGGCCGGATACGCTTGGCAGCTGCCCCTGTCCTGTATCCCATGAGAAAAATCTAGGGGTCATTGTGGACAACTCTCTTTCTTTGAGCCTGCAGGTTAGTAGGACAGTGTCCTCCTGTTTTGGGATAATCAGGATCCTTAGAAAAATGATCCATTTCCTTTCATTTGCCGCACGCAAACAGGCTGTTATTGCATTGATAATGTCCAGATTGGATTATTGTAACGCCCTCTATCTGGGCATTAACAAAGGCTTGGTGCGACGCTTGCAGCTTGTGCAGAATTCTGCGGCCAGGATGGTGATGGGGCTCCCGAAATACCACTCAGCCTCAGCGTCTCTTATGACGCTGCATTGGCTTCCTCTGGAACATAGGATTCTTTTTAAAACTCTTTGCCTGACTCATAATGCCTACTATGGCTTAGGCCCTGATGGTATTAATGCAATATTCCATCGCTATGTCCCTACTAGGCAGCTCAGGTCTGCTAACAAAAATCTTTTAACAGTGCCGAGGTTTAAAAAGGTGAAATGGGGAGGTAGAGCTATCTCTACTGCTGCGGCTAAGTTGTGGAACTCCCTCCCGGAAGATCTTTCTGGTCAGGTGTCACATTCTCTCTTCCGTAAAGCCTTGAAGACCTGGCTTTTTACACAGATCCTAGTCTGAGCATATCATCTTGTCTGCACATTTGGTCCCGCAATAGCGCCTTGACGCCCTTGGGCAAAGTTAAGCGCTCTACAAGTTTAATATTCATTCATTCATTCATTCATTCATTCATTTATATCTAAATGTTCTGTCTGATTGGGGAGTTAACCCACCCACCCAGTTCTCAAAATATGATTGTTAAAAGAAAAATGATACTGTATTGCAAAATTAGGTGGTGCATCTGCATTCTCCTCGGGAATGCCCTCTCTTTGGTGCCTGTCTGGACTGGTCAAGTAGGTAAGCAGGAGTGTTGTTGAGCTCAGCTTTTGCCTTTCGTTCATGCAGAAGCTAGAAAAAGGCTTGCGGATTGTAAAAGAGAAACTGTATTTTAGAGTCAAGGAGAAGACAGAAGGGAGGTAAGCTTCATGAGGAGTGTATCAAGAAGATTCAGGGACTCAGAGTTCCCTTTTCCCACAAATCCAACACACAGACACATCAGCATTTCACAAATGCACCTCTCTCTATTCCACATAGCTGAGTACTAGGCCCCAAACTCTTGGTTTACCTTTGAACAGAAGTCGATTACATCTTCCTTATAGTTATTGATGAGGTAGTCCTGCAGCTCCCTCCTGAGTTCTTCCATCCTCCACCTGAGTCCTGACTCTGAGTAACTCTGTCTCAGACAAGTCATCATCACGACCCGAGCAAGATACATGTGTAGTGCACTGCTGTTAAAGAACAAGCAGAGAAACAGAATTGCAGTATTTTGCATAGGTTTTTGTTTGTTAACTAAAGTGACTGTTCTGGTCTTTGAAGACAGCGCAAACACAAGGAGATGATGGACGGAGCGCTGAAACTTTTCAGACACTCACCCCCAGTCACAGATCTGGGTTGAATCCATCATCGTTCTTTAGCTCACTTCGCCACCCCAGTTCAGACACAGCCATATGCAAATCAGTCTTGACCCTGTGCCTCATGGGAACAGTCCAGCCCGACCTGCCAGGCCAGGTCCTCTCTGGACCAGAAACAAGCATCCTGGAACTGGTTTCGAGATAACACCCCTCATCAGCCAGGCTAGCTTGAAACCAGTGGCAAAGTGAGCAAGGGACCTACGTCTGGGCATACCCTGCCAACTTAGGGCGAACAAAGCAAACACAAGGAGGTGATGGATGGAGCTGAAACTTTTCAGACACTCACCCCCAGTCACAGATCTGGGTTGAATCCATCATCGTTCTTTAGCTCACTTCGCCACCCCAGTTCAGACCCAGCCATATGCAAATCAGTCTTGACTCTGTGCCTCATGGAAACAGACCAGCCCTAACTGCCAGGCCAGGTCCTACCTGGACCAGAAATAAGCATTCTGGGACCGGTTTCAGGGTAACACCCCTCATCAGCTAGGTTAGCTTGAACCCAGTGGCAAAGTGAGCAAGGGACCCACGTCTGGGCATACCCTGCCAACTTAGGGCAAACAAAGCAAACACAAGGAGATGATGGATGGAGCGCTGAAACTTTTCAGACACTCACCCCCAGTCACAGATCTGGGTTGAATCCATCATCGTTCTTTAGCTCACTTCGCGACCCCAGTTCAGAACCAGCCATATGCAAATCAGTCTTCACCCTGTGCCTCATGGAAACAGACCAGCCCTACCTGCCAGGCCAGGTCCTACCTGGACCAGAAATAAGCATTCTGGGACCGGTTTCAGGGTAACACCCCTCATCAGCTAGGCTAGCTTGAACCCAGTGGCAAAGTGAGCAAGGGACCCACGTCTGGGCATACCTTGCCAACTTAGGGCGAACAAAGCAAACACAAGGAGATGATGGACGGATTGCTGAAACATTTCAGACACTCACCCCAAGTCCCAGATCTGGGTTGAATCCATCATCGTTCTTTAGCTCACTTCGCCACCCCAGTTCAGACACAGCCATATGCAAATCAGTCTTGACCCTGTGCCTCATGGGAACAGTCCAGCCTGAACTGTCAGGCCAGGTCCTCCCTGGACCAGAAACAAGCATCCTGGGACCGGTTTCGGGGTAACACCCCTCATCAGCCAGTCTAGCTTTAATCTAGTGGCGAAGTGAGCAAGGAACCCACGTCTGGGCATAACCTGCCAACTTAGGGCAAACAAGGCAAACACAAGGAGATGATGGACAGAGCGCTGAAACTATTCAGACACTCACCCCCAGTCACAGATCTGGGCTGAATCCATCATCGTCCATCTGAAGAACCAGAAAAAAGGAGAGGACCCTGCAACTAAATCTGGCTTAGTGTGAATGAGCCCCAATCACCTGCAGGGAAAACAATGATCACTTATTATTCAGGCCCCAAACATTACAAATCAATAATCATCTCAAGAAATTTCCAGTATTACAGTTCAACACACCCTCCCTCACTGTCAGCCTCATCATCAATCATCACTCACAGTCACTCGATAATCTGATCACTCATTGGTGCAATGGGTAACTGTTCCAATCTAAGCACGGTGGTAGGTACACTATCTCCCCTTTAATGAAAGCAACAGACTGGAATTTTGCAATCTTGTAAGTCAAATGATTGTCTGGAGTAGTCATCCTAGATGATGAAAAAAACAGAAGGTTCATAGGAGTGGACTATTCAATTAATTAATTTTTGCTAAGTAAGTGAGTGAAGGCCAATTACCTCCAGGGAAAAAATAATCGCCCATCCCTCAGGCCTCAAACATTACAAATCAATCATCTCAGGCAAGTTCCCACATTACAGTTCAACACCCTCCCTCACTGTCTGCTAACACATGAATCATCAATCATCATCATCACTCACATAATCACTCATCCACTATTACAATAGTTGTATTTACCTCTTCCAGTCCAAGCATGGGTAGTTTAGGTATTAGGCATTCATCTTTGATGCAGGCAACACATTGGAATTTGGTATTGCAGGCAGTCTTGTGAATCAATCATCTCCTGGGGCAGGCCTTCTAGTGCTAAGTAATGCAAAAAGGGATAGGCAAAGTCATGTGAGGGGGCAGGCATTGTCCCCACTAGCATGAAGGGATTGTGGAGGCTTCTTCAATGCACACTGGTCCAACTGCAATCCGGCAATATATGTGACTAAAAAAATGATGGGGCAGCATAAATCTGACACAAAAATAATAATATTCCACTAGCTATTTTTTATTTCTGAGATAGAAGTTCAACGAGAAATAATTAAACAGTTCTATAGGGGCAACGGCATACTTAGTCCTGGAAGTAGAGTTCATCCTCAAATGCAGGTGGCTCACCCAGAAGTTGATCAGCTAACACATTTGAATTTCAGACCAATCACCATCCTCCTTCTCCTGTGCTGCTGTTTCAGGAATGGTGTAATTCTGTGGTAAAAATGTTTGTTCATTTTGATCATAGTCAGTCTCTCTATGTTGTGAGGCAAGACAGTGGTCCTTCTCACTGTACCAACCGACCCAGCTGCACTGAACACACGTTCAGCAGACACACTGGTGACAGGACTAGCCAGATACTTTATTGCCAGCCTGCTGAGCTCTGGCCATTGGTGCATCTTTCCATACCAATACATCAATGGATTTTGATCAACATAGAGCTTTTTTGGATCATCGAGATACTCCTTGAATGTCCTGTGGATGATCATTGGTGCTGCCACTTGCTCCACCTGTTTTGTCAAGACCTCTGCACTGGACTTGAGCCCTGTCAATTGAAAAAAATACAATGCAGAGGTTAGATCCAGTCATCTATTGCTGTTGTTGCAGGTGTTCTGGTTGATGGTGTTGTTGGCTGGCTGCTGTGAGACAAGATTGCCCACTCTGGAAGTTGAAAGCGACACCCCAGAACTGCGGGGTTGGAATTGAAGTTCCGGCCGTTCTTCTTGCTTCTTGCTTTAAAACATCCTCTTCAAATAAAAAAGGAAAGCAAGTGGGCAGAATTGTTTTGTACCCTGGGTCAAGTAGTATGGCACAGATGTCCTCTTTGGATGCAATGATGTCATGTTGCAGCCTTGTATTACAAACAAAGCGAAGGATTAAGGTCTCAACCAAGGCATGCACTTCGTGTTTTCAATCACACCTGCAGGGTCAAATCTTTCAGTCGCTTTCTTAATCTGGTCCTGTGGGAGAGGCAACAACGGGATAGCTTGGCCAATCGTACTGTCCTCCTTGCTAACTTCCTGTGTGCATCTTTGTCAGGCATTTGACTCGGCCCCATTTGTCTTCATCCCTGGTCATAGTTTTCCCAACTGCATCACCTCCTCTTTGAATGACATAGTCATTGATCTGTTTGTACTGCTCAAACAGACATTGCAATATGTAAAAGGTCGAATTCAAACGTGTTGGCACCTCCTGGTTCAGGGCTTTAACTGGTGCTCTGTAATTACACTGAATAATCTGCAACTGCTTCCGGGCTTTAAAAGAATGGCTGAAAGGAGTGCAGATTCTTCTGCAGGTGGTCAGAATGTTGCGAACTATGTCTTCTTTTTTGAGGAAGTTTTGCACCTCCAGGTTGATGCAATGGGCCAAACACAGGACCCTGAAATATCCTCCGTCTGACATGGCCTTGACTATGTTACTGCCATTGTCCATGGCAACAAATCCAATTCTAAGACCTATGAGTTGCAGCCATTCATACAATTTGCTGTTAAATGCCTCCAAGATGTTGACAGCTGTATGTGATTTCTCCATGGCGAAAATGGCCACTGTTGCATGCCACCGAATGATCCTAAAACTTTCTTCAGGGCCAAAACCTGCAGATATATTTTGTTTCACCCCCGCAAAAGAGATCCAGTGTACAGTGATGCACATATAATCAGTCGCCTGATAACTGGTCCACATGTCTGTCATCAGGTGGATGATGTGCATAACACTTTGCGACTAAGCTTGTCCAACCAACTGCAGCACATCATGAGTCAGCACCGGAGTAGCAAAATAGGTCAGACTTGGCGCCTTCCAACTCAGACAGATGGCTGCCACAAATTCTAAGAATCCCCCTCCTTCCACAGAAGAAAAAGGGAGGAGGTCCAGCGCTAACATTTTTGCCAGCTTCCCATTTTAGAAACGTGCATTTGGGTGGTTCTGCTCATCGGGCCCCTCATGCCTAATCATGCCCGCAATAGTAGCCTGGATTTTCTTCTTTTTTGGGGCCACTGATGCAGGCGTCTTTCGAGAAGTAGATGATGGTGGTAGACTCAATCTGAGCTGTTGTGGGGCTATCACTATATGCCATGATGTCCCCATCTTACTCCGAATCTTGTGCCATTGTGAAGTTGCAGAGGTGGGTGAATTTGCTGGCACATTGCTGGGGACAGGGCTACTTTGCATGAAGATGTCACCCTCTTCTTCCTCACACCCTTCTGCCGTGATTGGACTTGTACTTGTAGCTGATGATCCGTGGCTCCTCAACACCACAACCACATTCAGCAATTATTTTAAGGTGCTCCTACCACTTGATTGTGCGGTGTTTTTTCATATGGATCGTTTGGCCTCCGGTTTCAAAATGTGTACCAGGCTTACCTCAACGAACATTCGTGTGGCAAATGGTGCATACTGCAATGTGCTCCCCCTCTTTTCTAACTGTAAAAAAGTCTCAAGCTGGAGAGGAATACATTTTTACTGTGCCACTGCCAAGGCCTGTAGAAGAACTGGAGGTAGGTGGCTTTGTCGATTGCCTCTCTGCCTCTCCTGAGGTAGGGATTGGTACAGGTCTTAGTTGGGACTTTGCAAACATGGGAGCTGGTGGTGGTGCTACCTGTGCCACCTCCCTCAAAGCAGGTTGAATAACAATAGCAGACTCTTCTATGTCACCTTCCATCATGACTGCCTTGTCATTGTCATCTTCCTCATCGTACCCCTCCATAAGTTTAGGTCTTTTCAGAAACTTTTCTTTTCCCTTGCCTCTCCTGTTGTCTCCTGGACTCTGCCGGGGTCCACTCCATGTGTCTATCATCATCATCATAAGAGGTGGTTGGAGAAAGTGGTGGAGTTTTACCCTTCCTTTTCCTTGCTGGAGATCTGGGAGCCAATGATTCTAAAAGAGGAGGTACTTGCTCAGAAGGAAGCTCAACCTCCTGTTCTTCTCCAACATCAGTCAAATGTTCTATTGCTGGCTGTGGCTGCTGTCCACTTTGTTCTGTTTCCTGAAACGATTGCGCACTACTTTGTGAAAGGGACAAAGACGATTCAACGTCACTACTCATCGGCGTAGACATGATTGCAGTGGCTGCCTCATTGACAGACATGGTCTTGGGGTTAGGTTGGGGGTGTGGTGCTGTTGATGCAGGAGTGTTGCTATCAGCTTGCTCGCCGGAGGCCAGTGTGGCAGGCACAAGTTTGCCGAAAAAGGTTCTGGTGAGCACGCCAAAGGTGGAAATATGCTTCTTTCTTGGCAGCACCTTTCTTTGGGGCCATCTTGAAGCTGTTGCACTTAGCTTCACAAGCTGAGGAGATGCCCGTTTTGCGTAGTCAGCCATGCATCATGTCATGCACAGGCCTTCTGTCTGGCAGTATTCTGGGTAATGTCTCTTCTCTTATGCACGTAAAAACAAACAAGCAAGAAGAACATCAGTGAAATGTAGCATTGTTACAATTCAATTAGTAGTATAAACAAACACTATCATTTAGTGTGGTTACTTGATCATTATAAATATTCGGCAGTGTAATTATCCATTTGTAAAACCACACCAACATAAATGAAAGAGCAACAACAAAAACAACATACAGATGTAACTGTTTGCTTCATGTGCATCAACTTGGGATGTGGCACTCAGGTAAGTGCAGGTGACAATGGAATAATCCTTAGACAATGAATGCTGTTGTGCACCTTTAGCAGACATGGAGTTGATGCTGGATGTTAGGAAAATGGAGTGAGGGAAACCCATCAAAAATAAAAAAATAAAAAAATGACTATAAAAACATTAAAATTAAAAATCTTCAAAAAAAATATTAGATTTATAAAAAACATTAAAATTAAAATGTAAATTAATTTTTTTGAACAAAATGAAAATTAAAAAATATAAAAGAAAAAAACTAAAATTAAAAAACCTAAATAGATTTGTTCTATAAATAAGTGAAATTATCCTCAAAGATATAATTTATTGAACTGCTATCTCAACCATCCATGCAAGTCTATGGCAAAGTGCCACACTGGCTAGACGCACAAAATCGCTGCCAGCCAGTGCAAAGTTCAACAACAACAACACTGAACAAGAAGGCATGGGGAACGAAGATAAGACATGCAGGCCTATGGCAAAAGCACGCTGGCTGCCTACACAAAATGGCTGCCAGCCACAAGGTCACAACAACAAGCAAGAAGGCATGGGGAACAAAGAAGATATGCAGGCATCTGGCAAAAGCACGCTTGCTGCCTACAAAAAATGGCCACTGATCACATGGTGAGGCAGCAAGCAAGGAAGCATGGCCACAAACAAAGAACACATGCAGGCCTATGGTAAAAGCACACTGGCCGCCAGTCACATGGTAACAACAACAAGCAAGAAAGCATGGGGAACAAAGAACATATGCAGGACATGGTGAAACAGCAAGCAAGGAGGCATGGCCACAAACAAAAGCACAGCGAGGAAGGGTATGGGGCAATTATGACTGCACTTATCCCTTGTGTAGGGTAAAAAGTAATTCAAGCTAACCAGGTGCCAGGGACCTGAGACTCAATACCTTAAGTCCCCTAGGATACAAGATCCCACAAATCATCAAAACACAAATGTGATCCAGCACTCCAAACAAATTCAGATTGCAACAGTTAAAAAATAAGTTCAAAGAATGATTCAGCAGGTCTGGTCTTGTTCCAATTCTTTATTCAAATTCTTCTTAAAAAGAGATTGTAGCCTACGCGTTTCATCCATCAAGGACTTCTTCAGGGCGAAGCAGTAAGACGTATTTTCCTCAATATTCATAGATCGAAAACTCTATTGGAGACTCGGTTTTAGATCAAAGTAAAAAGAGACCTTAAGTATTTCGCAACAGTATGGAAGTCATCCAAAATAGTCAATCCATGCGGTGTCATGGGCCATTATTATCAATGGGCATGCGGTATAATCCCATTACTGTTTATGTCCAGGTATTCGAACTGCTCAGTCAGCGCGGCCGGGTCGTCATGACCACAAACAAAGAACACATGCAGGCCTATGGCAAAATCACACTGGCTGTCTACACATACTGACCACCAGCCACACGATCACAACAATAAGCAAGAAGGCACGGGGAACAAAGAGCACATGCAGGCCTATGACATAGGCACACTGTCCGCCTACACAAAATGGTCACTGACCACATGGTCAAACAGGAGGCATGGCCAAAAACAAAGAGCACATGCAGGTCTATGGGCACTGTTTATAAAAAATGGCCCTTGGCCAAATGGCATTCAAAACAAAGGCAAATGGTGGCCTATGGCAAGCACACTCACACACTGGCCAGACAAAGGAGGCATGAATTGGTAACACAGATAAAAGAGCATTAATTCAGCAATACCAAAAATTAAATGGGCTAAGAAATTTTACAACACACATCCTCCAAAGACATCAAATATAATTACCCCACCTATACACTGTTTGCAGAAATCTTTTAAAATACCCAAAAAAAAACACATTTTGCAATTTAATCCAATGCTATCCGTGGCCTAAATGATGCTTCAATTCAACAGACACCACAGAAACAGTTGTTTCATGCCCCCATGACTAGTATGGGGCCTTCTGGTTGGAAGGCCCATAGGCAGACTAGCCCGCACATTGAATTAAATCAATAGTGAAAACCTATTAAAAACATGGAAAAGAAAATGTACTGAACTGTGCAACATTTTTCCTTTACAAAAGAAGATAAATTACATGTAAAAAAATAACTAGGCCCCAACTAAAACTGCAGGCCACCCACCACGATAAATTTGAAAATCGAATAAAAGTACAAATAAATCCAGGTGCATGCCTCCAATCAAACACACAACACCCTTATACATCAGTTTTTCAACTTACGTGTGAAATCTCAAATACAAAGTCCTTAAATCCAATGGTATATATTCAGCAGACAAGGAGAGTGATCCTCCCAGCTCCAAATTCCAATGAAAAGTGACCAGGAGAGGGACAAAGCACTGGGAGGAGCTTGCTGGACAAGAACAGGAAGTTAGAGTCTCTGGGGCACTTCCTTCCTGTTTTAAATAAAAGGCTTCTCACGCAAAAAAAAACAACTCCAATGGCAAGTTTGAGAAAAAATCCACTCCAAAAGCCTCTCTGCCTGATCTCAAGCACAAAAGCTGCCCAAGCATTCCGTTTGCCATTGTGACCGGCACTAGATTGGCGCAGTCACAGCCGGAAGCCGTGCGAGTGACCGTGAACTCTTGCGGGAGCTCGCTAGCAGTGCAAGAAGTCATTCATGTGCTCACAAGTGGCCCGAGAGTATCTTGGCGCTCACGAGTGAGTGCCAAAACAAAACTCGAGGGCGCAAACAGAAAATAAACCACTTTGCACCCGAAAGGTGGACTTCAGGAACTCCACTCTCCTCCATGGAGTGCAGGTTGCCAGAATTCCATAAACTCCGTGAGCAGAGTGGATTTTTATGCCCGCGACTAGTCAACATGCCATGGCAGTTAGTCAGTATTTTTTTGATTTTCAGATATAACACCCAATTTTGAGTTTTCATTTTGTGCATGGGGGCCATTTTCTTGCTTCTCTGTGTTTGATCACCTTGCTTCTCACAGGAGCCATGGGCCGGTAAAAAAAAATAGTGTTGGAGAGTCTGCACTAAATAGGATTGGTCTTCTGGCATTCAGAAATCAGCAGCCCTGGGCAGATGTGCTGCGGGCTGAAGCTTTTTCTGTGTCAGAATCAGCAAAGGCTCTGTCATGCAAAGTCTGACGGTTCCCACTTCTTAATGAGGCAGTTGAACTGGAACTTTGAACTGCAGTTAAAGGTTGTTTACCCATCACGCAAAATCTCTAAATGATCACTTTTAATTAAATTTGAATCTATCAAGTGGCCAGCTAATTTGTCATTTTAATATGTTACATTTTACCATATTTGAGATTAACTATAGATGTATTGTTTCTATTAACTTAAATATTTTTAATCCATTCAAGAATGTTATAGTATTGCTAGGAATATGAGTATGTAGATATTTCACTGTGAAAGCAAGATAACAGTGCTTTGCAGTTGGAAATCTTAACCCTCAAAGGATTGTGAATAAAAAAGATTGGTGTCGAATAACAAAAGTGGAATGAAAGGGCTTTTTCACAGAATTCTGGTATATCCTGACTGCACTTCCCACCTTAGAAAAATACAAATAAGAAAAGATATTACTAATGTTGCCTTCATGTGTTTCCTAAATATAGTTAGGTTGATGTAGCACTGTTAAATTTGTACATCTGAAGGCATAAATAGGGGCGTTTTTGCAAGCCTTTTCAACCTAACATTGAAAATTAAAGTACACTCAGATAGTAGACTTTCTGGCCTCTGACGACCATATGGGTGTTGGTGGAGCAGGTAGAGGCACAAGCCCCACTTGGGTTAGGCATTCTATACAGTGCTTGAGCGTTCTCCTCTGTCAGGTATCCTTCAGCACTGACAGCGATGTGATCCGTTTGGAGGGATGCTCTTAGAATGTTAAGTATGATGGTTACCTACACCGAGCAACCCCAAAATTGTTGAATGTGGCCCTCCAGAGTGGGCACACCTTGTTTAACTGGTCACTGTGGGAATCTATGTGGTAGGTGACCTATACAATGATTCTGAGTTCAAGTCCTTTGATATTATGTGTGCAGAGTTTGCTTTGATGGAGAATCAGTTTCAGGACTCTTATCAACTGAGACACTGCTTGCTGAGTAAATGAGGTCCAGAACTACCTGTCATCCCTGAGTCTTCTTTACTCAAGTAAAGCAACCATTTAGAGAGTAACCCCTTTTATAATGGCACATTGGATAGCGTTCAGCCAAACCAATATAAACATTTTTCCACAGGACTTATTGTTAAAATCCAAACTTTCGCTATGTGGATACTTAATTATCAACACAAGAACAACAGATATAACTTTGATGTAAAAAAATAACCAATTTTGCTCCAACGAATCTCATAAACATTTAATAAAATACACATAAAATACTAGTGACATTTTTTAACATAGTTTATCATTCATTGGACCAGAAACATCATCAAAAACATTTGGTCCACAAATAACATAGAATACAACTGAATACAATCAAAATAATAAAAATGTTACTGTGTTGATGCAGCGTTTTAGTGGCTCTGTTATCTTTATCCCACCTTCTTCAGGATCAATTACCAAATTAGAACTAAGAAAGAAAATAAAAAATATATCCCCTAATAAACAGTTGCTAAACAGAATATCTAAACACATAGGGTTGGGCCTATAATGTTGCTCTTACTCTAATTATTTTGCACATACCACATATTATAAGAAAAATGCATGATTATCAACATGGTGTATATTTATACATATCAAGCATCAATAGAAATGATCTTTTTATGTATTATTCTTTACCATGTCTAATTTAATACACATTTAATGAATATGCTTAGGGTATATTATCGCCATGAGTATCAAATAAAAGGATCCCAAGGGACATCCTTTATTTCCTTCCTTCATATTTTAACTTGTTATAACAATGTTCTTACCCACTAATATTCTGCAGGATTTTATATCATGTATGTTGAAGGCGCCTTTCTTTCATCATCCTTCACCCATAATAGTACAAACAGTCTGTTTCCTTCCCAATGAGATAAGAAACTGTAGGAATAAAATGCTTTTTGCATTCTTTTATAATGACAATAATAAGTTATCATTGATCCATATATGTCACTCAAAATCTTACATAATATTTCAGACTTTGCAGGTCAAATTTCACATGGGTAAACCATCTATGGCAAGTATACAGTTCCTTTCCTGCCCCGAGCAAGACCACCGCTATGATAATGCAGATCTCTGCAGAAAATAAATTGCTCTTTAATGGGGCATTTTCAATTACCTGCACAGCGTAAAAATCAATTTTGTAACTAAACATATTATATTGGGTTATCCCCCAATTCGAGGGAGTAGCCGTGAGGAAAGTGTGACTACAGGAGTCCCTCCTCCCCCGTTTTGGACTCATGGTGTCATACTGAGGCATATTACATATAACAAAGAACCAGACCGATTAGATAACAAAGAACCAGACTGATTAGGTGCTGTATATTTACAAATTTATATCTAATTTTACATCTATTGAGAACAAAGTGATCTCTAAGACTGAAGAAGTGGTAACAGGGAGTAACCTCCGTAGGTCCTGATGAAAAGCCTTGGGGTAGGGCTTGAAACCAGTAAACCAGAGAAACTTAGGGACATTACCCCGGAAGCCTCTCATTGTCCCCATATTTTAACCATATCGAGTAAGGGTACCAATAAACAATATTTCCCACTAGCCACATATTTTTAACCTTTTTTACATATAACAAATCCGCACTCCTATACACCTTTGCTATCTGGATAGGTTCAAATACTACCAGTGGTCCCTAGTATCCGTCGGTCACAGCACGCCCCTTTCCCTAGTGGGTTAGGGAAGAGCCCTATGATGAAGCATGCCACCAAGGGGCAACCCTGGTGGGTGAGGGTTATTTAAAGAAAACATTTTCTTTCCCAACACAAGATTTTGAAAATGTATGTATCTGAAAAAGAGTGACTCCTTTTGGTTACAATACATACGTTTGGAGGACGAGCACTCATCGTTTTTCCTCTACCTACCCTTTTGATTTTTTTCTGAAATGGAATGTAGCCTGTTGCACATTCTGTGATCTTGCCCAAATTTTGCTCAGCTCTGGGTGACTGTTTGGGGTGCACTACATAATACCAGTCTCTATGATTGTTATAAATCATATAAATTAGCCATTATACATGATGCTTCAGATGTAAATGATGGTGCCACTCACTGGAGAAGATGGATGTCAATGTCCTTGATGGTCATGAAAATCTGTATATTAAGGCATTGGCACTCACCAGATGTACCTACACAACACGAATGGTCAACTGAACTTTTCTGACCGGCCACGTATGAGAGGTGAATTTATAAAATGTCAGATAAACTCTACTAGTTTGATGAAGTATGGAGCCCATTCCTATGATTGGTTGACTCCTGACAGCCTAATTATTGGTATCGCTAGGTAGCGGTTCATTATGGCATTGGGGGTATGAATCCCTCTCTCATACTAGGGACATTCTTTAGACATACAGTTATAAGTGATGAATTCAGACCTGAGCGGATTACCCATTGAGAGGAATTGACCGAGTAGGCATAGTTAGAAACTGTATTAACTTGATAGTATGGTGCTGGTGACTCTGACTAAATAAAATATATGCATAAAGTGAATAAATACTGAGGGGAGAGGAAGGTTCTTGGGCAATAGCAGATATAGATTGCTGGCAGGCAGGAAAGAGAGGGGATAAAGATGGAGTGGATAAATGTTGGCGTGAACTCTCATGACACTGCTTCTATGTGTTAATGTTTGTGTTCATGTATTGATTTATTCCTTAATGATGTAATAGAGCATATTATGCGTTGTGCTTTTGAGCCTACCTTAATAGACTGGCTTGTTCAGTATATCCTGTTATATTGAAAGTCTACTGAAAGGGACTCTCTTTATGAACACAGATGTAGGCCATGAATTTGGACGGAAAGGTCATTTAGTTGGTAGGATTTCTCAAGATAGCCATAGAATGACAATTTTAGCAATCAAATATGATGCTGATGACACTGGTTGCACAATATATGTGCCTCAAAGTAGGTCAGTGGGGGGAATGAGGGAGGCTCTTAGATACTGGAGATTGAATTTATTAGCAGGTGGGAATGTATGTATTATTGTACTGCTTTATTCTTCAATACTGTGATATGACATGATTTGTATTTTCGAACCACCAGGTGTACACCCGGACTAGTTTGTTCGGACTGTTAAAGCGGTCCTGCAGTATTATAAAACCAATAAAGAAAGATTTCCCAAAACAAAACAAAAATCGAAGTACCAGATTGATACAGGAATCTAATTTATTTAACCACTGCTGTTGCTTAGAATAGCCATTGATATTAATTCATAACCAGATACATTTTTGCCAGGAAAAAGCTTAGGAACCATTTTCCTATCACCTCACGTTCTCCTGCTTATATGAGCATTTTTCCTAGTTGGGATCGCCAGTGGCGGTCGGTACATTTTGGAGGGGGAGGGGCGGATGGGACACACTCACATGCACTCACACACATACACATAAAACTCACAGCAATGCATTCACACACATGCACGCACACATACACACAAACACATCCATTCACAACACTCTTCACCAAACATTCATACATACATGAACACACGCACCAAACATTAATTTAAAAGAAAAACACCCACTTACCTGCTGCCAGCTCTGCCTCAGAAGTTCCAGGAGGCTTGGGACTGCTGCATTCCATCATTGGATGACCTAAGGTCAGCTAATGTGGGAAGGAAGCAGTCCCAACGTCATCACAGAGTGTGATGGCGTCAGTGAGACTGCTGACCCCACCTCACTCTGTGATGAAGTGTCACTGATAGAAACTCGACCCTGGCGCCCAAGTGCGAGGCAATGAGTGGCACTACCCCTCGTCACTGAGGGGAGGGCCTCAGGGCAGGGCCGGACTGGCTACCGGGGGTTTTGGTGTGCTGCCAAGCTGGGGGCTGATTCCACTGCGGTGGGGGCTGATTTCGTAGTTGGAGACATGCATGTTCTTCTAAATAAACAAAGCAAAGCAAATGGTTTTAAAGCATACTTTAAAACCATTTGGTTTTCCATTGTTTACTTAGAAATGCCCGGTAACCAGTCCGGCCTTGCCTCAGGGACCTTTGCTGAGCTGAGGACGTCACGCCCACAGGAGCTGTGACTTCCTCAGCCCAGCAAAGTTCAGCTCAGGCAGCCTGGAGCCTGCACTAAATGTGCATGTCTGCCTCCTGGCTGCTTGAACTGAAAATGAACAGTGTCTGTCAGGCTGACCTTTGTTCAGCCTGACAGACACTGTTCATGAGGGGCAAAAGGTGAAGGGGCGTGGCCCCTCAGCCCCATTGGACCGGCCGCGGCTGGGGATCGCACATAAAACACCTATATAATGTAACTATGCCGCTATAATCATTCTGTTAAATAGAAAGCATAAAAATAAGCCTGCACTGCAATCTAATTCCAATCATTGACTCACATGCATACTGTACATTTCAGCTATTGTTCCAAATAAAAAAAGATATGACACAGCAACACAATTTAATCGCTCTTTTAAAATGAAAATACAGAGGGCGTGGCCAAGATGGCGGAGTTAGCGGACGTGTCCTGCTTGAGCTACGCTCCCGCCAGGCCTTTAGCATTGCTCAGAGCACCCACGACACCCGGATCCCCTACCTGGGGGCAAGGGTCTGTGTAACGCTCCAGGCCGGATGAAAGATTGTGCCCGAATTCCGGTTGATATGCGCTGATTGTCCTCCGCTATCCCTGCGGCCTCGCGCGGTTCTGTGAAGCTGAGTAAGCGGTGGGGGCCGTTCGAGTGCTCCCCGAGGCCGTGGAGGCAAGCGGGCACCATCGCTGGGCTTTGAAGGGCCCCCAGCAGAGACCCGAGACAATCGGCTCGGCTGCGGGACGGCGGCTGTATCGGGATCGGCACCCGGGCCTGTGCCACGGCCAGTGAAGTGGGGCAGGGCCACGGGAGTGGATCCGCCTGACTGCTGGTGTTCGAGAGGGCCGGGTCTCCTGCCGCGCCTGGGCCCCGGTGGAGCCCTGCTGATGGGCGGGAGCCCATAGCCTGGTCTGACAGCAATCCCACCGCCCAGGGGCACGCTCAGTTGGGGCGTCGCCTCCCGACATCAGCGTCACCGCAGGAGGTCCTGAGTGGGAGAAAAGCCGGAGGACCATGGAGCTAGGCCTCGCTCCTTACTACTGGTGAGCCACGCAGGGAGGTTCCGGCCTGAGAGGTGTGTGGCGGGCGGCGATGTGTCAGCGGCCTCCTGCCGTGCCCCTGCCCTTGTGACTGGGACGTGCACGGCCCCCCTGACGCCTGGAGGGCTTGGTGAAGGACTTGGACTGGGCGGCTTTGTGGCCCATAGAACAGAGACAGGCACTGGGATTGCTCTCCCTTGATCGGGCCTTGGAGGGGTACACGCGCGTGAGGGGCCTGCATTTTCCAGAGCTCCAGGAGTCACCCATACCCTGCCTTGCTCTGGGTTGGTGCAGGTGAGCGGAATCCCCAGGTGTGAGGCCGCCCCACAGCGCTTGGACCTCGATCACTCTGGGACGTGGGCAATCCCTGGGGGCGGCACAGCGGCCAATGTCTGCCCTTGGTGTGAAGCGGGGGCCTGCCAGAGCTAGGCCCCGCTATAGACTACCGACAGTGCTACCTGCGGACAGCTTGCCTTCCTTGGAGAGTGCCTGGGGGTGCAGGAGTGCTTGCCAGTTTGGAGGCCTCTTGGTGACCGTGCTTCCCTCCCCCCTGGCGTGTCAGCTCTCTGTAGACGAGACAGCGGCTCAGCCCCACAATGTTGACGGCTAAAAGTAAAAAGGACCGGTCTGTCCGGGATTTGCTCATGAAGCAGGCTGGTGACTCTCAGGGAGCTGGTCAGGTCGCTTACGGAGATGGCCCAGACGGAGCAGTCACGAGGGAATTCCTGGAAACCCTGTTTGCCTCCCAGAGGGAGGACATCTTGGCAATTAAGACAGACTTGCAGGCTTATCTCCGGGAAGTATGGAGGGATGTAGACGCGGTTGGTGAACGGGTGGCCGCTCTGGAAGAATCGACTGCGGCCCAAGACGAAGAGATTGCTGCACTTCAACAAGAAATCCTACGGCTGCTGGACCAGCAGCTGGACCTCCAGATGCACTCAGAGAACCTGGAGAATAGGTTGAGGTGGAATAACATCCGTTTTCGTGATGTCCCGACTGGAGCAGAGGAGGAAGAACTGGAAGGATATGTTCCAGACCTCTTCCGGGCTGTTCTGAGCGCATCGACGGAATCATCCGTCAAGATTGATCGTTGTAATCGAGTGGGCCCCCCTCGCCAGCCAAATCACCCGCCTGCTGATTTCCTGGTGTGTGTGCATGACTGCAAGGTGAAGGAGGAGATCCTCAAAGCGGCCCACACCTGTCAACCCCTGCGACTCCGAGAGCACGCACCACAGCTCTTCCAGGATCTAGCAGCCAGTACCCTTCAAAAAAGAAGAGACTTTCGCCCTGTGACCAGCCACCTCCGTTCGAAGGGTGTAATCTATTCCTGGGGGAACCCATTCCGTCTCATTTTCCGTCTCGACGGGAAGCTACACCAAATTCACTCTTTGGCCGAGGCCTGTAAGGTGCTTCACATCAACCTCGACGACCTGCCTGCCCAGCCCGGGGCTTCCAGGCCTGGATCTCCCGGTCCCTCAAGATGCGGCCCCCGGGGTGGCCGGGGCCTGGAGCGCCTTCGCCCTGACCCGGCGGCCATGATAAAAGAGCGTTCAGCTGTTCTCCGGACCCTCGCTGGCACGGAGGGGGACACATTGGACTCTAATGACTGAGGGTAACGTATGTGTGGGTTTGTCTTCTTCCCTCCGCAGCCGGCGGGGGCGGGGGGACTTTTCACCTTTGAATGGGGAGGTTCCTCACTCTCTTGGTTGTCTCCACTTTTTCCTGGCCCTCTGTCGAGATGGACTCTAAGTGCTGGCCTATGTTGCTGGCTTATTGTTTGGGGGTTTGTTTATGTTGTTTTGGGGTGGGTGGTCCTCTCTCTGGTGAGCTATTTACCTATGGCCCTACAGGTCTGGTTTGTCCCTTCGCGCATGCACGCTTGGCCCCTCCCGTGGTCTGCGCCTCCCTATTGGCGTCTTGGCGTCCGACACAGCATACTGGGCTTCTCTGTAGCCTAATGGAGGTCAAAGTAGTTAGCTATAATGTCCGAGGCCTCAACAATCCTACCAAATGGAGGACTGTACTCTCCTTACTTGAACACTCAGGGGGGATATACGTCTTCCTCAAGAACCCCACCTGCTCCACAAGGACACGCACCATATGCGACACAGGGAGTCCCCCCTACAGTTCTGATCTTCAGGGACGAGCAAGAAAGGTGGGGTGGCCATTCTTTTTTCCAAACACTTTAGAGGTTCCATAGTGGGTTCTGTTGCAGAGAATAAGGGCCGCCTCTTGGTGTGAGACTTCAAATTGGCTCCGCCCTCCTTACATTAGCCTCAATTTACTCCCCAAATGAGCATCAAGGAAAGTTCCTGACTGGGGCATTGGCTGAGGTACTCCATACGCCCGATTCATTGGTAGTGGTGGGCGGTGACTTGAACTTAGTTATGGACGCTGGGATCGACCGCTCCTGCCCGAGGACTGGAAGGCGGGAGCCCTGTTGGGGAAGGGTAAGGAGTGGTTGGAGGACTGTGGGATTAGGGACGCTTGGCACGGCCTCCACCCCAATGAGAGGGACTACACCCATACTCGGCGGCTCATAAGTCCTACGCTCGCTTGGACCACTTTCTCGTCACCCGGGCCACATGGGCATGTACACGGGCATCTACTATCGAAGCCCGGTCTCTTTCAGACCATTCCCACATCACATTGACACTATGTTTGCCTCCCACTCCTTCTTCCCCCTCACACTAGCGCCTGTGAGACTCCATGTTGCACTCCCCGCAGGTGGTAGAAGACCTTCGGCAAACATTGAAAGATTACTTAGCACTTAACGATGATGGCTCTACAACTTTAGCCTCCATTTGGGAAGCTCTTAAGTTGGTCCTGAGAGGGGCCATAATCGCTAAGGCAGCCCACGACAACAAGACTAGGCGGGTAAAATGAGGCGAACTCGAATCTAAAGTTAAAGAACTTGAGGTGATCCATAAGCGCACGGGCGCTCCGCTGGTCTGGCGTCAACTGGAGAAGGAACGGCTCCAGTTGAAACGCCTGGACTTGGACAGAGCTGAGCATGCAGTGATCCAGTTTAAGTATAAATTCTATGTGGGATCTAACAAGGGTGGCCGCATGCTAGCACACTGCCTTCGCAGTAAAAGACTGGCGCAGGCAGTTACGGCGGTGCGCGGAGAGATGGGTTCTGAGATCACGGATGACGCGGGCATAGCGGCAGCCTTTCGGACTTTCTACGAGGATCTTTACTCCGCCGAGTTTTCACTCTTGGCGGACCCCGCGATTATGTCAACGGGGCCAAGGTCACCCCACTTCCGGCCAACGAGGCTGATAGTTTAAAGGCCCCGATAAGGATTGACAAGGTGATATCGGCCATTGCCATCTGAAGGCGCCGGGCCCGGACGGGTTTAGTGCCCTGTTCTACAAGACCTTCTGCGTGGAGTTGGCCCCCCTGCTCACTCGCTTGTTCAACTCATTCGCTGAAACGGGCACCCTCACTGAATCCATGTTACAGGCCACTATTTCGGTCATCCCCAAACCACGGAAAGACCCTGCACTTTGCATCTCCTACCGGCCGATCTCTTTACTAAACATTGATGCGAAGCTGTTCTCTAGCATCCTGGCCCACAGGCTAAACCCTCTGAAGCCCGGTTTGATCGACCCGGATCAGTCGGGTTTCATTCCGAAAAGGCAATGCGGGGACAATACTAAAAGGCTATTTCACCTGATTGATAAGGTTCAATGTTCAAAGGAAGAGGCGCTTTTGCTAGCGGTTGATGCCGAAAAGGCATTCGACTGCGTGCACTGGCCATACTTATTTGCGACTCTAGACCGTTTCGGCTTGGGCACGAAATTTTGTAAATGGGTGGCATGCATTTACAGCAGCCCGTCGGCTGCGGTAAGGGTAAATGGGGTTCTCTCGTGCGGTTTTGCGGTGGGGATAGGCACCAGGCAGGGCTGCCCCCTCTCCCACTGCTCTTCGCTCTTTATATGGAGCCCTTTGCTCAGAGGCTCCGAGATAACCCACACGCCCAGGGCGTTCCTTTTGGGGCTAACCGGCATTTGATTAGCCTATACGCCGATGATATCATTTTTTTGGTAGGGCAACCCTTGACCTCCTTGCCGGTCATTGTAGATGACATGCTCACCTTCGGTCAGGTGTCAGGATTCAAAATGAACCTCCAGAAATCGCAAGTCCTCAACCTAACTGCAACGCAAACAACGGTGGACACCCTACATGCCCAATTTGCTTTTGACTGGGTGTTGGACGGCTTAACATATCTGGGATTGGTCCTTCATAAGAACCTAGGCAAGACTGCAGAAGTGAATTATGCTGCTTTACTCTCCCGCATCCGTAAAGATCTAACCCAGTGGCAATGTTTGCCGCTTTCGTGGCTTGGGAGACTAGCCGCGGTCAAAATGAATGTCCTACCGCGGGCTCCCTATCTTTTCCAAACTCTCCCCTTATCGCCTCCACCGCATGTACTCTCACATACACAAAAGGAGACTGAGCGTTTCATTTGGGGCTCGGTATCCCCCAGGTTGCCGAAGTCCCTGCTGCAATGCCCTAAACAGGAAGGTGGTCTTGCATTGCCGAATATCACTCGATACTTTCAAGCCTCACTCCTGCGTTTTCACGTGGAATAGAACCGTCAAATGACGGAGAAGCACTGGGTATTTATGGACCAGACAGTAGCTGGCCACCACATCTGGAGGGAAGCCTGGCTTCCTAGGGTGTCTCGATCCTGGGGACTCTACTCTTCGCCGGTCACTCGGCCCACCATGTTAGTTTGGGACAGAGTGTCCAAGCGGGCTAACCTTACAATGTTCCCTTCGCCTATGTCCCCCATCTTTCTCAATCCTGAATTCCCACCAGGGATGGATAAGGGGTCGGGTTCGCAATGGTTAGCTGGCGGCTGCAAGTGCATGGGGCACTTGTTTGATCTCCAAGGGCTTATCCCCTTCAAACAGCTTCGGGAAGACTACAGCCTCACTGCTTCCGACCGCTACCTCCACGTGCAAATGCTACACTGGGTATCTGGATCTCTAGTCCGTCCTCTGGTTGTTAGACCAATGCTCCCGTTTGAAAGGTGGCTTATCTTTAAAAAAGATGATCGTAAACTTATCTCAGAGATCTATAGGTTTCTTTCTCAGGGCCCGAGTGGGGTCAGGACACCCGGACAACAGCGATGGGAGGCGGAACTCGGACGAACTCTGCCAGACAAAGAATGGGAAGATATTTTTTATAGGACCCACCACACTGCACATTCCATGGGCCACACCGAAACAGCGTTCAAAATTGTATCTTATTAGAACTACACCCCGGCTCGTTTACTTAAGTGGAGCTCACGGTGCAATGGCCTCTGTTGGGGGGGCTGTGGGAGCCCAGGCACCCTCATTCACCTCCTGTGGAACTGCCTGAAGCTCACGAGATACTGGGACAAGACCCTCGATGAGATTGTCAAAGCTTTCGACACTACCATCCCCAGGCTCCCGGCATACACTATCCTAGGACTGCCTAACGCCCTGACTTTTCCCTTGCGTTCTACCAGGGGCAGACAGATCGCCCTAGCGTTGAACGCTGCGCATCGGGTGCTCTTAGCTATTTGGAAATCGGACAGAATCCCGGACCACACACAATGGCTTCACCAGTTGTGGTCCCTTTTGGGCATGGAGAGACTCTCAATGGCTACACTGGGGGACAAATCCAAATACACTAAGATATGGGGTCCCTTTATTTCCATCCTCTCTACAGAGTTTGGGGAACTGACATGCCCTGCTTACTTACGAATTTTGAAACGAATCCCCAAAAGCGTGGGAATGGTTGAAGCCTGACTGCGGCAGATGGGCACTGGGGGGGGGGTAACTTTCATATCGGACCATATCCACGCGCATTTGTACGTTCATTGGCTCACCAGGAGAGAGGTGGGGGAGGGGGAGGGTCTCGAGTTTTTGTATGTTAGTTTTGTTCATGTTCTCCTTTTGTGACTCTTACCTTCCTTAAAAGCAGACTTTTGCGCCTAGGGCATGTTACAATGAGTCGTTGGCCAATTGAGCACCAGCGGGCTCAGCTTGCTGCTGGCCCTTTCCAACGTTCCTTCCCCAGGGCTGCTGGAGCACTTACTGTTTTTTTATTGCAGAACGCGGCACGCCCGGGATGGGTTGTAGGCGGCATGCTGTGTAAACTGTCTACCTGTCCAGCCTGTAATTCCTTGGCTCCTATGGGTTCTCATGTCTTTTTGTAGCCGGCCCGCTGGGTTGTAGGCACCGATGCTCTGTACTGCTATGCTATGAGTTCTGCTAATAAAATTGATTTAATTCTAAAATGAAAATGTATATCTGGTTTCAATTCCATCAGAACAGTAGTATAATAATGGAGATAAAAACAACTGTGCAGTATTGAATTCAAATCGATTACACAAATACAATTTTTGTATGTTGATAGGCAATTGTGATCATGCGTCAGATAACTCTTAAACACACATGCAACTAATCTCTAGTATTTAAACAATGTATACATCACACTTGCTTATGGAGCATTTATTAATTTGCATTGTATTACGCGCTGGCTTGACCGGGCCCAATGTCAATGTTAAAGGTGTTTATTGAAGCTACCAGCCTGTACTGCACAAGCACAGATTCGTCTGGAGTTTAACCTGGCTCGTCAAAACTATAGCTGAGCAGGAATCATTAAAAATTAAGGGTGGGCGTAGTTCGCGAAGTAGCGCTACGCGAAGCTACGCGAAGTGCACTTTGCACTACGCGATCTACGCATAGCACTACGCGAAATGCGTAGTGCGCTGTTCGCGATGATTGCACAGTGCCGGATGCTTGTCCGCACTGTGCAATCATTGAAAACGGCATCTTGCACAGTGCGAGCTGTCTTTTACTGCCGCTCGAGTAGATTTTTACTCGAGCGGCAGCTTTCTCAACGCGGACTGGTAGTTTCTCATCGCGAGCGGTCGCGAGCATACGCGACCACTCGCAATGAGAAACCTGACCTCCCCACGTTGAGAATCTCGCCGGGAGGTTTATTTTCCACGCTCGCGATCGGCAACTTGATGTTGCTGATCGCGAACGAGGAAAAAGTCTCGCCGGGATGTCATTTTGCTTGCTCGCGTTCGCCAACTTGACGTTGAGGACCGCGAGCAAGCAAAAAATGACCGCTGCACTACGCTACGCTGCGCGTGTTTGCACTGTGCTACGTGCAATTCGCGTAGTGCGAAGTAGCGCAAACTTCGCAAACTACGCGAGCGTAGCTTTAGTGCTTTGCCCACCCTTATTAAAAATACTCTAGTAGGACATCACACAGAATCCAAAATCAGATTCCTACAAGCTTGTCTAGGCAGCCACTGACCGGCTTGCTGCCAGAGATCTCTTGAAGACTGCACTGCCCCCAAAAAGTCCTTTATAGTTTCTGAACAAGTAAGCGAGGCTTTTATCAGCTCAAGAGGACTTAATTTTTATTAATATCAAGAATTATGTTGATCTGAAAACCGTCTCATATCAACCAGTGACTCTTCCAGTATACTTGTCGCTTCCTATAAACGATAAAGTTAAGACACAACTGCTGCGCTTGAGACTCGACTTAATACCACACAAAGCATACAAGTATGGTCGCCTGACTGGCACCACGGATGCTTCATGCAGGTGCTGAAGTTTTAATCTGGACTCACATTTGCAACTTTTATGTTTGAGCCCCTTTGTATCTCCACTTAGGCGTTATCTCTTTCCAATTTTAGGCAATTAAGCATCAGGGCCTGCAACATATCTGTAATTGAATGTCTGAAAAGTGACTCGTGCAAATTGACCCCAAGATTTGTTAAGTTCATGGCGGTTGCCCCATCAATGCTTAAAAATGTTACATCTTGAAAGTAAAGTTTAGTATTCAATGTTTTCTTCATAAAGCATTAGAACCCTTGCTCGGTCTGGCAAGCTCTGCCCTTGATAGCCTGAGTAGCCCTATGGTTAATTGGTATTGCACTTTAATTATGTTATATGTAAGATGAGGTTTTTTCCCTCTTGTTGGCTCTGGTATGCACTCTCACTATTATTTGTACTTGTTTTAGCCTGTCCCCGACCTCTGGGATGCTGCTAGTATGAACGGATGTTTTTTTTGCTGCTATTTGACATCTTTTTAGTGGTGCAATAATGTTTATTTCTCCTTACCTTGTGGTATTTCTTATAAGTGGTATCGTAGATGTCTTTTATATTCTTGTGCTTTTACCATATTGTAATATTTGCTATGATTTTAATTAATCATGAAATCAGAACAAACTTTGAATGTATACATCAACAAATTTTCTAATGTATAAAAAAAGAGAAAATGTTGACACTTTCCTGCCTTGCCTCTAGAAGTTAAATAGAGAGACTAACAGAATTGTCCAGACAGTTGTTGGGATGGCCGAACTCAAATACACTGCACTTATGTAAATGGAAATAATTTAATCAATCTGAACCACAGGGAGCATTCCACTTTGTCATTTATTAGTTTGTGTGTGCCTTTACAGAGGGAATAAAAAGATAATAAATCCAACTTTGGCCCAATCCCAAAACAAACAGTTCTGCAACAAACTCCAAAATATTTCATCCTTTGTGGGTTCATTTAGTAAGGTTCCTTTCTAATGCATATGTAACAGTAAGCTTGGGGTCCAAGTCTTAGCCGCACAACTTAAATTGACGGCATAAAGATAGTGGAGGAATCACTTGAAACAATCTGAATCACTGCCAGGTTGACAGATTGGAAGATGGGCTAATGCTAATGCCGGAAAAACAATGTTGACATATAAATTTGGATATGACTTGATAGGAAAACAGAGATTGTTTGATTGAGCAAATGCAAAATTGCGAATAAATTGGATTGGAAAATCTCTAGGTGGAACCAAAGAATATATTGTGTAAACATGAAAGAAGAAGACGATGGCAAGGTCAACGGCCGCTGTGAATGGATTTGCTCAGTGACTGGGGGCTAAACCAATGGATGCAATGCTCAATATTTATAGGTCCAAATGTATAGCGATTGCATCCTATGGCTCAGCCATTTGGGGCTATAAGTCAATGGAGGGGATACAGACAGCTGAAAATAAAATTCTACGTACCCTCCTGTCTGTACCTCAATCCACTCCTACTTTTTAAATTCACCAGGAACTAGGTGTTAGCTACGTGGCAGACAGGTTGAGGCTGGCACCGGTGCTCTGCTGGCTTAAAACCTGGCTTAACCCCCAATTAACGCTGAACCATAACATAATTAGGGATTGTGTCACCCTGGATCGAGCAAACAAAATTCCATGTTTAAACTACGTTAAGAATACCCTTACCAAACTTGGACGCTCAGATTTATTTGATTCCCCGGATAAAGTAAGAAAAGATGATTTGGCATGGGTGAAAATACACTTACTGGACCGGTTGAAGGTAGAGTGGGAGGAGATCGAATTAATGAAACCGACAGTTAAAGTCCACTTTTTGCTAAAAACCACGCTCAAGATTGAACCTTACCTGAGGATTGCCACAAAGCCGTTTCATCGTCTGCTATTAACCAGATTTCGTTTTAATTTAATTCACTTTTTTCTGGGTAACATGCAAGGCTGGAGTAGAACGTGTGATTCAGGTCCTTGTACTTGTGATAATTTTTCAACACAGGATACAATGCATTTTATTATGTTTTGTGACCACTTTAGCGCTATCCGCAGTAGGATCTTAGTCCCAATTTTAAAAGGGAAAGGTTTTATTCAGGGTAAACCCGCTCTACTGTACTTACAAATGCTTAATGATCCATGGGAGATTTTTAACATTGCAAGCTTTCTTGTCGCAGCTGTGAGACTTAGGAAAACTCGGCACCCTATGTTAGCATAAGAGCATTTGTAAAGTCCATGTTATTACTCTTTTAATACTTGCCTTTTTATCACTAAACTATTTTTATTGTAATGATGTATTGTTTTAATGGTTTTAACTACAGCCAAAATGTTTATGTAATTTCATGAACTTTGTCTTATTCCCTCCCTAATTTTTTCAAATGGCCCTATTGTTGATGATTCGGGTATTATATTTTATTGTGTATTGTATGTGTTTTTAATGTGTACTGTATGTGTTTTATGTATTGTATTGTGATTTAATGCATGGTACTTTTATGTTTTTAAGTAACCGAATAAAGTGGTTTGACTGACTGACTGCAGTAAAACCTATCTCTTTCATTGACGAACACTTGGTTACCTTATTAAATTTAATAGGTGCTAACTTTGGATTGGGAGCAGGTGGAGATATGCTATTTTACACACAAATGGATTGTAGATTAAAATCTTCTATAATGGTGAAGTTGGATTTCGAGTTAAAATGATAAAAAAGCCACTTTTAGAAAATTGGTATTTTCTTGTCCCAACCATTTCTGCCTTCTGTCAGTCCACTGGGTCACATTGCTGTGAATGGCTCTGCTGTTGGTGTTTGTGTATTGCTTCCAGATATTAACTCAAAGTGGGCTTATGTGCGGAGAGGATAGGCCATCCTGGCAAGATGACTTGGAAGGGGGTGATGCCAGCCCCATTTACCCTTTAAAGTGTTTTGCTTTCTGCACACACAAACGAACCTGACACCAGCCCTGCTCTGCCTGTTGTCACCCCCAGTTTGGACTCTTGAGAGGGGAAGAACTTTCAAAACCAGTTGTGGAGGTAGGACAGGGAGTCTGTCCACACAAATGCTGGTACCAGTTATAAATATTGGACCTCCAGAGCCACTCATCAGAACACTCCTAGATCTGTGGACGATTCAGAAGGACTATCCTTCTCAGAATCAGAAGAAGGAAGAACACCATGTGTGAAAACGATACCGATGATGAGTACAACATAGGAATCCATACTGCAAACAGAACAGATGTTATTGCATATGCTAGATAAGTCACTGTGATCTAAGCAGTCATTAACCACAATTGGTTTTGCTTTGTTTGCCCTAAGTTGGCAGGGTATGCCCAGACGTGGGTCCCTTGCTCACTTTGCCACTGGATTCAAGATAGACTGGCTGATGAGGGCTGTGAGCCCGAAACCGGTCCCAGGAGGCTTGTTTCCGGTCCAGGGAAGACATGGCTTGGCAGTTCGGGCTGGACAGTTCCCATGAGGCACAGGGTCAGACTGATTTGCATATGGCCATGTCTGAACTGGGGTGGCGGAGTGAGCTAAAGAATGATGATGGATTAAACCCAGATCAGTTGACTGGGGGTGAGTGCTTGTATTGTCAACACTCCGTCCATCATCCCCTTTGGTTTGGCTTTGTTCGCCCTAAGTTGGCAGGATATGCCCAGACGTGGGTCCCTTGCTCACTTTGCCACTGGATTCAAGATAGCCTGGCTGATGAGGGCTGTGAGCCCGAAACCGGTCCCAGGATGCTTGTTTCCGGTCCAGGGAAGACATGGCTTGGCAGTTCGGGCTGGACTGTTCTCATGAGGCACAGGGTCAGACTGATTTGCATATGGCCATGTCTGAACTGGGGTGGCGGAGTGAGCTAAAGAATGGTGATGGATTAAACCCAGATCAGTTGACTGGGGGTGAGTGCTTGTATTGTCAACACTCCGTCCATCATCCCCTTTGGTTTTGCTTTGTTCGCCCTAAGTTGGCAGGGTATGCCCAGACGTGGGTCCCTTGCTCACTTTGCCACTGGATTCAAGATAGCCTGGCTGATGAGGGTTGTGAGCCCGAAACCGGTCCCAGGATGCTTGTTTCCGGTCCAGGGAAGACATGGCTTTGCAGTTCGGGCTGGACTGTTCCCATGAGGCACAGGGTCAGACTGATTTGCATATGGCCATGTCTGAACTGGGGGGGCGGAGTGAGCTAAAGAATGATGATGGATTAAACCCAGATCAGTTGACTGGGGGTGAGTGCTTGTATTGTCAACACTCCGTCCATCATCCCCTTTGGTTTTGCTTTGTTCGCCCTAAGTTGGCAGGGTATGCCCAGACGTGGGTCCCTTGCTCACTTTGCCACTGGATTCAAGATAGCCTGGCTGATGAGGGCTGTGAGCCCGAAACCGGTCCCAGGATGCTTGTTTCCGGTCCAGGGAAGACATGGCTTGGCAGTTCGGGCTGGACTGTTCCCATGAGGCACAGGGTCAGACTGATTTGCATATGGCCATGTCTGAACTGGGGTGGCGGAGTGAGCTAAAGAATGATGATGGATTAAACCCAAATCAGTTGACTGGGGGTGAGTGCTTGTATTGTCAACACTCCGTCCATCATCCCCTTTGGTTTTGCTTTGTTCGCCCTAAGTTGGCAGGGTATGCCCAGACGTGGGTCCCTTGCTCACTTTGCCACTGGATTCAAGATAGCCTGGCTGATGAGGGCTGTGAGCCCGAAACCGGTCCCAGGATGCTTGTTTCCGGTCCAGGGAAGACATGGCTTGGCAGTTCGGGCTGGACTGTTTCCATGAGGCACAGGGTCAGACTGATTTGCATATGGCCATGTCTGAACTGGGGTGGCGGAGTGAGCTAAAGAATGATGATGGATTAAACCCAGATCAGTTGACTGGGGGTGAGTGCTTGTATTGTCAACACTCCGTCCATCATCCCCTTTGGATTAACCACAATTAGCCACAAAGTGGTTGTGAGTAGGCCTGGACAGAAAAATTCACTCCGCTCGTTAACTGGAAAAAACAGGGGCAAGAAGAGGGTGCAAAAATAGACAAGGCTCTACCCTCACAAAAGCCCAGGCAGAGTCCGAGAGAGCCCGGGTGTAGCTGAAGCCAGAGCAACCGAGCATGATTTGGGGGCACCAGATGGGACACGCTGGAAATGGACAAAGAAACAATAGACAGAGAGATTTCTACAATGGGAGACAAACATATTGAGGGGAGGCCACCAATGGTGACCCTCATGGCAGCCAATCTCCTCAGCTGAGAGACCCAAAGACTTCCTGCGGAAACGTGGCCTACCCCAACTGCAACCTAGCACAGATCCTCAGGGGCAGGCTGGTAAAACTGCTACCAAGGAGGGGGGGCAACAGATGCCTCAAGAATTGTGGGGTGGGTATTTCTAAACTCACTGCATGAGGAGATGTGTAGGGGATAAGTTACAATATTAAGCAGTGGCATGCAAGACAAGCACAAGAGCGGGCAGACAACAACCATTTAAGGGTACATCTCCCGGGATAAGGCGAATGGGCCCCCAGATCAATGTTTATGGCTTAAGTAATAGTATAAAATAGGGACATGACATGACCCAGACATAGTCCTGAGTCAAGAAACCCACTTAGTGGTCAACAAATACGGGTTCTTCAATAGAAGAAAATATGCAGTACATGCAGAATTCACAAAGGGCTCCATTGGGGTTGGTATCCTGATACGTAAAAATGTTCCCTTGAATATTACACAGATGTGGGCGATGCCGGACGGCTTCTGGGCTTCAGTTGCAGGCACCAAGAATAGCCTGCTCCTAACCTTGGCATCATGGTAAATCCTACCGTGGTTGCACACAGATGGACTCTCAATTTAATTCAATTCAATAAGCTTTATTCGATTTCTTACAAAGAATCATAAAAGCAAATACAATAAAAATGTTCATATTTATCATTAATATTTAAAAAGACCATAAAACTCTAATAATAACATTGTTATTATTCAGTTATCCATAGAAGGTACCAATCTTTTCCTACAGCTAAGAACAATCATAATTAAAATTTCATAATATGATAGTTTTTTCTGCTTCTGATTACATTCTTTAGGAAGCATGCTGTCGACCTAGTAAAATCATCACTGTCTAAAAATTGTAAAAATAAAAATGCGGGGCGGCATTGTCTAAAACCAGATAACTTCAAAATTGGCAGGATCCACCTCTTCCTTTGTACTATGTAAAATTTACAGAAGAGGACTGCATGTATTGTTGACTGCACTGACATGTCGTCACAAGGACATTTACTTAGCTTTTAAGACCAATCATTAATTACAGGGAAAGTTATTAGTCGATGGAATATACCAAGCCTAAAACAAGTCAGGGCAAATCTATCCTGTAAACCTTCAACGCTTTTAATGTAGGGCTGGATACCGTACGTAGTTAATATTAATTGGTTGGACTGCACAGTTGGGCTCTCAAAAATGGCTGCTGACCACACGGATGCTCTTACAATTATTGGGGGACACCTCAATTTGATGGGATAGGGAGAAAGGGACAGGGTAACACAGACCCAGACTACACACAAGACTGACAGGCACCTAGCGACCTACTTAAGCTTGCTGGGGCTGGCTGACCTGTGGAAGGTCCAGCACCCAGATTGACAACTGTACTTGTATGCAGTCAATCCCATATGGTCATTATCTAGGCTAGACTATGTCCTAGTCTCACAGCATCTTATCGACTCATATGGCGATACCCAGTACCTCCTCAGAGGTAACTCAGACCACTCCCCTATGATCACAACATGGCAAGCAAACCAGGCAAGTCAAGAGGAAGGGATGGAGACTAGACCCATGGGAACTGACCAACTAGAGCACCAGAAAATACCTAACGGAGGCATTCAAAAGCTAATTCGAAGACTATAAGGGGTCGGGTGTGGTCCTCTGGGACGTGTACAAGATGGTAATCCTAGGGCAACTGATATCCCGCACGGTGGGGAAAAAAGAGGAGAGAGCAGAAGTGTTGAGACTTTGAGACAAAATCAGTGCAGGGGAGATGTAGTTCATAACCTCGCCAACGCTGGAATTGGCAATTAAGATCGAAAATATCTAAGAGGACTACAGAATCCTGCACAGCAGGAAGCCAGGGCCCGCTATCAGGTGAAAAAAGGGTGGGTCCACGAGTTAGTTAATAAGGCAGGGAAACTCCTGGCCTGGCTGGCAAGATGAGAGAAAGGACATAAATGGATACACAGACTGAGAGGGAACACAGCCTGAGAGGGAGGGATGGCGCTATGGCAGAGATGCCACCAGTATAGCCCGAAAGATGGTGGCACATCTGCGGGATGTGTACCACTCGTGCACCCCATACGACGAGAATGAGCTACTTAGCATTGTCTGGGAACTCCTAGGCCCCATCCTGGAAGAAGTGGCTCAGGAGAAACTAGAGGCTGAGATCTCAGAAGTTGAGATAGCTGAAGCTCTGACCCACTTAAAGTGTGGTACAGCACTGGATCCTAATGCTTTCCATCTGAATTGTTTGAGTGCCTCCACACTCATATTTTACCCCCCCCTGGGGAATTGGCGTGCCAGAAAGAAGTGGAAATCACTGGATGACCTGCACCGGACCCTGATAGCACCTAGATATATGGTGGGGTAGCCTCAAGAGGACTGCGTGTCCTATTGGCCCATCTCACTGATCAACATGGAAGTGAAGGTGCAGGTGCAGGTCCTCATGCACAGCTTTCTGCAGGTGGTAGAATCCCTGGTGGCAGCTGACCAGGTGGGCTTAGTGCCCCATAGAGCAAAGGGTCACACCCTCGGGAGCCTATTTGGCTTCTTGACCTGCAGAGAACAAATTAGGAAACCGGTGGGAATTGTATCACTTGATGCAAAAAAAGCATTTGATTCAATGGAATGACCATACCTAATGGTGGTGCTGGAGAAAATGGGCTTTTTCCGGAATTTCCTATGGTGGGCAAACTGCTCTATTGGGATCCTGTGGCCACAGTGTAGGTGAATGGCACACTATCGGAAGAAATACCAATAGAAAGAGGCCCATGGCAATGATGGTGGTCTTTGACCCACGTGCTATCTGGATACGCAGTGTTGTCCAACTTCGGGTCTGCTCCGGGACCCAGACTGGGAGGATGTAATATCCCTATACGCAGATGATATACTTCTATTTCTGGCAGACCTGTACCGGTCCCTCCCATGAATACTGGAGATACTAATGATTTTCTGAGCATACACGAGGCTCCAGATCAACTGGAGCAAATTGGTGGTCTATCCCCTCACAGACACCTTCCAGTCTGCTTGGAGCCAGCCGTTTCAAGTACCTAGGTATCTATATTATGACTGACCAGGAACAGTTCTTCTGGGAGAACCTGGAAAGAAATCTGGAGGCATATAGGCAGGACATACGGCATTAACGGATCCTCCGGTTGTCATTGATGGGTACAGCCGCATTGCACAAAATGATGTGCCTGCCCAAATCCCTCTATGCCCTCCAAATTCCGCATTTCAGGATTTTCTTTTTGAAAATAAAAAGAATACTGTTTGTTATGTTATGTTAATGTTCACTTGGTGAGTGCACATCCACAAAAAGGTCTCTTGGCGCTGAGGTAGAAAGAGGCTACTACTTATCGATTTATTTATAAGCTTGTTTGCACAGCCAAGTTTTATTTATTTTTTCTAAAACTCTCATAGTTCATGGAGGATCTTATTTCAAGTGGGAAAGTGTTCCATGTATGAGAAGCAAACACAGAAAACCTAGCTTCCCCCAATCCCTTGTTTTGCTTCTGGGAATAACCAGTTGATTGAGGTGTGCCAATCTGAGCTGGTGTTTAGGAATATAGAGCAGAATTTTGGAAGATAAAAAAGCCAGGCTTTTATCGTGGAGAGATTTAAAGATAAGGCACCCTGTTTTAAAAATCTACCTCTGAACTACTGGAAGCTGGCGTCTTTGTTTTTCAAGGGTTTAATGTGGCAGTATCTTGGCTGCCGAAATGTCAGCCTAGCTGCCTGATTTTGTATAATCTGCAGTTTGTGCACAAGGCCAGAGAGAATTGGCAAAGTCAATACGGGATGTTACTAAGGAGATTATCATTTGGACGATCGCTTCAAAGGTAAAGTACATTCTTATTTTCCAAAGCTGCTGGAAGCAGGATGAGGTCACTGCACCTTTCTGAGGCTTCATAGATAAATCCTCATCTATGAGGATGCCAAGACTTTTCACCCATATCTGTAGGCCAGAAAGAGGGGTTCCAAAGTTAAATTTTGTTCTTCATCACCACTAACTTAGTTTTAGAGTTCAATTTCAGTTGATGGTTGACTATCCAATCCTGTATATAAAACATGGTGCTTTGAAAGAAAGTTTTTGATTCTAGGGTGTTGTCAATTGTGAAGATCAGCTCCATATCATCAGCATAGTTGTAGATTTTCACCTTTATTTGCTGAAGAGAGTGTATCAATAGCTGAATATAAAGATTGAAAAGGATAGGAGAAAGGGAGGAGCCCTGGGCACTCCACATCCAAGTTGAACTTTCGGTAAGCAGAAATGAAAGAGACAGACCACATGGCTACGATTTTCTGGAAAAGACTTCTTCCAGTCAAGGGTGTGACTTTGCAAGCCATCAGTTCTGACATGGTCGTGTCAAAAGCTGCGGAAAGATCCAGAAAGACCAGCACGTGAGTAATATGTCCACCATTTTGGAAAAATTGGTCAGCAAACAATTTATCTCATATCTGGAAACTAATGATCTCCTAGACCCCTCTCAAACAAGCTTTAGAGCGAAGAACACTACAGAGGCCACACTCACTCTTAGCTATGTTCGACATCGGACTACTGATGGACCAGGGCAAAGCCGCCACCCTGATCCCACTAGAGCTGTCAGTGGCATTTGATACTGTGTCACTTAACCTTCTAATGAAAAAACTACAAGAAAATAGACTTCACTCTAAAACTTTACAATGGTTCAACTCCTTTTTAAGAAACAGAACTCAGTCAGTACATTTAGGCACTTTTACTTCATTCCCAAAAACAGTCAAATACGGAGTCCCACAAAGCTCATCGTTGAGCCAGATACTTTTCAATGTGTATGTTTCTCCATTGGCTAGGATTGTGAAATGGGGATTCCAGAGACAAACTGGTTGAATGTTTATCAGAGACCGCAAACTGGATGGCTGAGCATCGTCTCAAACTGAATGCTGAAAAGTCAGAAATACTACTCTTTGGGGTGGCAAACCTAATCTGGGACTCCTTATGGTGGCCTACCTCATTGGGAACCACTGCAGAGCCCAAATTGGTAGCGAAATATCTATGAGCCCTTGTAGGTAATTCATTATCCATGCAAGATCAAGTAAAAACCTTTTGTGGCAAATGTTACACCATTTTAAAATTGCTAAGGAGACTCTTTAAGTGGATTCCTTACAATGGGAGAAAACTATAGTCCAGGCTCTCATAGCAAGGAGACTGAACTATGGGAATGTCTTGTATGCAGGCATGGCAGACTATTTGTTTTCACGGCTGCAAGTGATTCAAAATGCAGCTGCCAGGGTAATCTGCAATTATGACAAGTTCAGTTCGGCATCAGCATGTCTGGAGAGTCTATATTGGCTGCCAATGTGCCAAGGAGCGAAGTTTAAGTTACTATACATAAAACTAGCCCTATGATCTTGCAAGATAGAGTAGAATTCTATCTGCCTTGTCGCGAGCTGAGAACCCGTAATCTTGCATTAGCAAAAACTAGGCAAATAAAGAACGTCAGAGCGGGAGGTTGCTCTTTTCATATCAGACAGCCGTACAGTGGAACAAACTCCCATTAGACTTACGACTATTTGGTTGTTTAGGACATAACGCTTTCAAGGCCCTCCCTAACAAATGCCTTCAGAAGCGTCAAGGAGTGATATTAGCACTGTGATATCCCATTGGGATGAGTGTTGTGCTTTATAAAAACTGTAAATAAATAAATATCTTTGTCCGCTCCACCCCTTAATTCATCAAGGACTGCCACAATGACTGACTCAGTTGAATGAGCAGGGCGGAAGACTACCTGATGGGAATCAGGAAAGGCAGAGTCCTCCAAGAAGGTGCTGAGCTGTTGGGCCACTTATGCCTCAAGTATTTTTGCCAGAAAACAGAGTAAAGAAATGGGCCTGTAGTTTTTCAGGTTGGTAGGATCTTCTCCATCTTTGGGGCTGATTCCGATCTGGGTCGGAAAGCTCTCCGACCGATCCGGATCCGGATTGTTTTCCGACCGAGCCGGACCCCTGCGGTCCGACCGAACGAGTACGATGCGGCCGTATGCTGCCGCATTCGGTTCGGTCGGACTCCCATTGAAGTCAATGGGAGCCGGTCGTACGAAGCGTACATGGGCTCCCATTGACTCAATGGGTACGTTGCGCACAAGGTGGCCCCCTGTAGTGGGTACGCGTTGGTGCCATCCGCACCGTACACGCATGGGGTCCCCCCTGTGTCCGACTCATACGGCTACGGGTGAAGGGGGGTCCGGCACGGACCCCCGAAGTCCGCTTCCGAGAGCTTTTTCGTGTCGGAGACTCCGACTCGATCCGGCTGTCCGGATCGTGCATCGTACTGGCTCGGTTGTAAAACATCTCCATTGCGCGCCATGAATCGAGTGCGAACGAGTCGGACGGAGCGGTTCGGACCCGGAAATGAGTCGGTCGGCGATTTCGCGTTCACTCGCATCGTACTTGCTCGCTCGGACGACTGTACGAATCGGTCGGAAACACAGCCTCCGACTCGGATCCGGTAAAGCCGAATCTGATTCGGAGCCCTATTGACCGAGATCGGAATCGACCCCTTTGTTTTGAAGGGGGAGTACCACCTCCTACTTCAAGAAAGAGGGGACCTTCCCCTGTTTAAGGGATTGATTGAGGAAGGAGATAGCTATAGTTGTTTGGTGCAGGGCTGCATCTGCATGATGCAGCCTTGCACCAAACAGTAAAATACATTGGCAGGAACCACTGTGACGGCAGTTCCTGGCAATGCATTATAAATGACTAACCCTGGGCGTAAAACTCTGTTCCAATCGCGGAGTTTGTGGAGTTTTGGCAACTCCATGTTCCGCGTAGAACGCGGAGTTGTCCAAAAACTTCACACTCCGCAACGGAGTGGAGTTTTTTTGTGATGGCACGCCCGAAATGCGTTTTCGTGCATGCAGGAGCGTTTTACCGGGTGCCTGCGAGCGCCACAAGATTTGCTAGGCAGCCGCATGGTCCCGCGAGAGTTTGCTGTCGCCAACACATCATTCGAGCGCGCCAGCGAACTTCCATCGGGGGTTTTGTGAAGAATGCGATCCCGAACGCCCAGGATCTACTGCGAATGCAATCTGGAGAAGATTTTCTCCCTGAGCAGCATCAAATCATTCTCGAAATGACAATTTGGAGTAAAAAGCTCCTCAAATTGACATTTGGCTATACATTTTTGTGCAAGCAGTCTTTTTTCTTTTTTTACATTTTTTTTCAAGAGGAAGGAAGTGCCCCAGAGCCTCCAACTTCTTGTTCCTGTCCAGCTAGCTCCTCCCAGTGCTTTGTCCATCTCCTGGTTACATTTCATTTGGATTTGGAGCTGGAAGGATCACTCTTTGTGTCTGCTGCATAATATATCATTGGATTTGAGGACTTTAGATTTGAGATTTCACAAGTAAGTTGGAAAACTGGTGTTGTTTGTTTGATTGAGGCGATGTACCTAGATTTATTTGTACTTTACATCAATTTTTTTAAATTTATTGTGGTAGTTGGCCCGTGGTTTTAGTTAAGGGTGGGCGTAGTTCGCGGAGTTGCATTAATCGACGCTACACAAAGCGGTAAAACAACTCCGCCGTGCTACGCAGAGCCACGCGAGCAGCATAGTGCGATAGGAAAATGCTGTTCGCAGTGATTGCACAGTGCCGGATGCTTGTCCACACTGTGCAATCATTGCAAACGGCATCATGCACAGTGCAAGCGGTCGTTTTCTGCCGCTCTAGTAGATTTTCACTCGAGTGGCAGCTTTCTCAACGCGAACGGGCAGTTTCTCATCGCAAGCGGTCGCGAGCATACACGACCACTCGCAATGAGAAATCTGACCCTCCCGCGTTGAGAAATCTCGCCGGGAGGTTTATTTTCCGCGCTCGCCAACTTGATATTGCCGATCGCGAACGAGGAAAAATCTTGCCGGGATGGTGATTTTGCTCGCTCGCGGTCGCCAACTTGACGTTGAGGAACGCGAGCGAGCAAAAATGTCCGCTACGCTGTGCGTAGTGGATTTTCTCTGCACTCCGCGAGATCCGCGTAACGCGGAGTGCAGAAAACTCCGCAAATTCCACGAGCGGAGCGTAGTTCACCGCCCAGGGTTAGTTTTAGTAGGGGCCTAGTTGTTTCTTCCACAGTTCACTATATTTTCTCCATGTTTTGAAATCAATTTGCAATATTTTAATTTAATTCACTATGTAGCCCAGTAGGCTGTCAATAGGCCTTTCTCAGCCAGTTGGCCCAGAGCTACTCATGGGTGCATGAAACAACAACTGTTTCTGTGTTGTCTGTTGAATTTAAAACATCATTTAGGGAATGGATGGCATTGGATTGAAATACAAAATGTGTTTTTTTTGTTGTGGTATTTCACTTTGCTTTGATGAGATGTGTTGTTTAGCTTTGTCTGGCCAGTGTGTGTGTTTGTAATAGTAGGCCCCAGCATTTGCCTTAGCTCCCCATGTGGCCTGCTTGTGTTCATTATTTTCCAGGCCTCCTGCTTGTTGTTGTGAGTGACCATGTGGCTGGTGGCCATTTTGTGGAGGCAGTCAGAGTGCTTTTTTTGCCATAGGCTTGCATGTCTTCCCTTTGTTCCTCTTGGCATATTGCTTCTTGTTGTGGTGGCCTGGCCATGTGGCTGGTGGCCATTTTGTGAAGGCAGCCAGTGTGCTTTTTCCATAGGCCTGTACTATCTTCCCTGTGTAGGCTTCTTGTGGTGGCCTAGCCATGTGGCTGGTGGCCATTTTGTGAAGGCAGCCAGTGTTTTTGTCATAGGCCTGCATTTTGTTCCATTTAGAGGCTTATTATTGCTTCTTGTTGTGGCCTGGCCATGTGGCTGGTGGCCATTTTGTGAAGTCAGCAAGTGTGCAACTGCTATAGGCCTGCATGCCTTCTTTGTGGTGGCTGTGTCATCTTGCTGGTTGATGTTTTGCATGCAATTGTTTCTTCTTTTATTCAGCAAAAATGTAGCACAGTTCTCTACATTTTCTCCATGTTTTTAATAAATTTGCAATATTGATTTGAATTGATTCATTATGTGGCCTAGTCTGCCAATGGGTTTTCCAGCCAATGGACCTAGAGCTACTCATGGGTGCATGAAACAACTGTTTCTGTGGTGTCTGTTGAATTTAAACATCATTTTGGCCATGGATGGCATTGGTTTAAAATACAAGATATGTTTTTTTGTGGTATTTCACTTTTTTTCATGTGCTTTAACTGTTAAATTAATGAAATACCTTTGTTGTATGTGTGTGGTTGTTGTAACTTGCAAATTTTGTTTTATTTTTTTTCAATTTTTCAAAGTTTGTTTTATTTTTTTCAATTTCATTTTCAATTTTTTATTTTTTTTATTTTAAAGTAACATGATTTGGCAACAATGAACAGTTAACATTAACCCCATGTCTGCTATATGACGTGCACAACAGTATTCATTGTCTAGGGATTGTTCCATTCCATTGTCATTTGTCAGCTGCAGCTCCCTGAGTGCTGCATCCCACGCGATGGACAATGCCAAACCGTTACATTTGTATTTTGGTCGTTGTTCTTCTTTTCTATCCTTCCTGAGTGTACTGTACTGTACATGTACAGTATCTCATAAAAGCCCTTGATGTTGTCAAAGTCTCAAAAATGGTTACACTGTAATGTTAATTTGTTTATTAACTGAGGTAACACTAACAAGTGTGGCCACACACTAAATTACATTTATTATATTTGTTTGTACTAGTAATTATTGAACTACAACAATGTCACATTTCACTGATGTTCTTCTTGCTTCTTTGCTTTTAGGTGCACAAGAAGAGGAGTCAATATCATCACCCATAGTACTGCCAGACAGAAGGCCTGCACACAACGTGACGTGTGACCACAGACATCTCTTCAACTTGTGAATCTAAGACAAGTGCTGCTGTGGGCTAACTGACAGCTTCAAAAAGGCCCCAAAGAAAGGAACCAGTACCAAGAAAGTCAAAGTTGCCAGTGAGAAGAAGAAGGCACTGCCACTTACCACCACTGGTATGTCGCCCAAGACCTTTTTTGGGAAACCAAAAATTGTGCCTGCAGCAGCGGTGTCCATGGAGCAAGCTGGGAGCAGCACCCCCACATCAGCAGACCCACTCCACCAATCTAGGCCCAAGCCCATGTCTGTCTCAGAGGCAACCAGTTTAATCATGACAACGCAGACGAGCAGTGACGTTGAAATTGACTTATCGTTATCGCAAAGTTGTACCCAATCAATGCAGGAAACTCAGATAAGTGGGCAACAACAGCCGCAACCACCCCCAATAGTAGTAGTCCCTCCCGAAGTAGGGGCAGTTCAGGAGATCAAGCTTCCTTCTAAGGAAGAAGAGCAAGCCACTCTTTCAGAAGATCCATTGTCTTCTAGATCCCCAGCAAGGAAAAGGAGGGTTAGTCCATCAACTTCTTCTCGAAGGCCCCCTTCTAATGATCTAGACACCACTTGGATCCCGCCTCAGTCTGATGGTGAGACACGCCATGCCTACGAGACAAGGATAAGGAAAAGGAAGGTTCTGGAAAGCCTTGGAGTTATGGAGGTATGTGTAGAAGAGGAGAATGATGATGAGCCAGTCATCATGGACGTAAGCCCCGCCCCAGGGGAGACCAACATTACTCCATCCCAAATTGCTGTGAGGGATGTGGCACCAACACAAATACCACCAACACCACCTCCAGCTGCCATAGTCACAAAGTCCCAGCAGCAACCTACATCCACCACAACCACCTCAGTAGAAGTTGGTACTGCAGAGTCAAATGTCACGCCGACCTACCAGTTCATCCGACATTGCAAGTGGCACCAGCAACATCAGAAAGTTGACCTCCCCGGTTTGGGACTACTTTTCGGTTAGCCTGAAGCATGTGAACATTGCTATATGCTCCATTTGTGGAGCAGGTTTTAGTCGGGGTAAGCTTAGTACAAACTATGGTACCAAAGGCCAAACAACCCATCTGAGAAAACACCACTTGATCCAGTGGGAGGAGCACCTTAGCGGACAAAAAACTGCAAGTGTTGGTGTAGAGGATGAAGATCCGATCACGGTGGAAGGTGAAAAAGTGAAAGACATTTTCTCCGGTACACAAAGCAGCCCTGTCCCAGCAGTGCAGTGGTACCACCCACATCATCATCAGCAGCATCGCAATGGCACAAGAGTCAGGTCGAGACACCAAGGGGTCCAAGGCAAGAGAGGACAGCAACGAAAAAACGTGCATTGAGCCTAACAATATCTGGTCTCAAGAAGTCACCTGCATCAGTTGCACCAGAAAAGAAAAAAATCTAGGCGACCATTCTCAGCATGTTTAGGTCGGAGGGGCAGTACGAACAGAATCACCCAATGGCACGTTTGTACAACGCTAAGCTGGTTAAAATGTTAGCCCTGTACCTCCTCCCTTTTTCTTTTGTGGAAGGGGTGGGTTTTCTTGAATTTGTGGCAGCCATCTGCCCGAAATGGAAGGTTCCCAGCCGGTCCTATTTTGCTAGAGTTGCTGTTCCAGCACTACATCACGACATGCTGGAATTGCTTGGACAAGCTGTGCAGCAGAGTGCTGTTCACACTAGCCACCTGTTGACAGACATGTGTACCAGTTGCCAAGCCACTGATTACATGTGCATCACTGCACACTGGATTTTGGGTGTTAGAGAAAAGATATCTGCAGTTGTTGACACTGCTGACATTTTTAATGGTGCTCGAGAGCATGCTACAGTAGACTTGTTTGCCATGGAGGAATCCCATACTGCTACAAACATTTTGGAAGACTTTAACACTAAGGTCTTTGAATGGCTGTGACCAAGAGGGCTTAACATTGGTTTTGTTGCCACGGACAATGGCAGTAATATAGTTAAGGCCATGGCCGATGGTGGCTATTTCAGGGTCCTGTGTTTGGCACACTGCATTAACATCATTGTTCAAGTCTTTCTGAAAAAAGAAGACCGAGTCAGCAACTTACTGACCACCTGCAGAAGAATCAGCACACATTTCAGCCATTCTTTTAAAGCCCAGAAGCAGCTGAGGATCATTCAACGTGATAATAGAATGCCAGTTAAAGCACTCATCCAGGAGGTGCCAACATTTTGGAACACAACTTATTACATGCTTGAACGTCTGTTTGAGCAGTACAGACCAATCAATGAATATGTCATGCAAAGAGGGGATGCAACTGTGAAAGGCATGATCACTGAGATGGACTAATGGGGCCCAGTTAAATGCCTGACAGAGATGCTGCTTCCTTTTGAGGTCTTGACACGTGAAGTCAGCATAGAGGACTGTACCATGGGCCAAGCTATCCTTTTGTTGCACATGCTACAGGAACAGATAAAGGAGGTGTCTGCAATGTATGCAGGTGTGGAGGAAAAAAAGAAGCACATGAGTTGGTGGAGAGCTAAATCTTTCGCTTATCTGAAAATGCAAGGGTGCAAAGAGGCATAGTGTCATCCAACCACTACATTTGTGCCACAATTCTTGATCAACGATACAAACCATTACTGGACACTTTCATTCCTTTTTCAGATGGGGATGTTCCCTACTACAAAACTTGGATAGCTGTGCAAGCCAGTCACCTAGAATAAGAATGGCCAGGAATTAGAGGCCCACTCCTCCAGGGCACAACAAGTACTGCAGGGTAGCCTTCAAGTTCTACTTTAGAGCCCGAGGGCAGTGCGGTTGGCTCACAGCAGCCAAAACCACCAACAACAGCAAGAATAACAACATCAACAACAACAAGAAGAACAGGAGCATCATCCCCAAAATCGGCAAAGGAATGGTTTCTACTGGCAGGGCTTAAATCCAGTGCTGAGGCAAAGGCAAAAGAGGCAGAGTGCAGGGGAGCGCCCATGACCATTGAGTGGATGGTCCAGGCCTATTTGGATGACCCAACAGAGGTCTTCTTTGATCAAAATCCATTGCTGTATTGGTATGTGAAAAGGCACCAATGGCCAGTGCTCAGCAGGCTGACGATAAACTATCCAGCTTGCCCCCTAGCAAGTATCTCTGCTGAGTGTGTTTTCAGTGCTGCTGGTTCTGACAGTGAGAAGGACCAGTCTCTTGCCCCAAAACATGGAGAGGTTAACCATGATCAAAAAGAATCAGCACTTTATATCACCGGGTGAAGTACCACAGCAGAAAGTTGATGACGGCGACTCAGGTCATGGAAGTAGTGTGTTAGGTGACCTACTTCTGGGCAAACCATCAGAGTTTGAGGACGAGCTCTACTTCCCTGACAACTAGGCTTCCTTCTAGTTACTTTCCTTCTTTTTTTGACGCCCAAAAATAACCCCCCAAAAAAGATATAGCTAAGGAACATTATTTACTTTATTAGTTGTGCGTGTCACTGTCTTTCTGGTTCACAAATCCATCCCCACCATCTTACTCTTTTATTGCCGGATTGGAGTTGCAACTGTGTGCAGTCAGTGAAGAAGTAAGTCTACTCCTGACTCGCCCTAAAGCCATTTCCCTTAAACCAGACATTGAATGGAGAATGCAAACAAATGTGTGCCCGCCTCCAACCCTGGGCCCTGACTATCTATCTATCCTTTCCTATCCTAGAGGGATGGCCCAGGAAGAACAGGTAAATGATAGCATGCATTCATTGCACGCTGAGTGATTGTTGTTTGTTGGGAATGATGTCTACTATTCTACACACAAAAAAAGTGACTCAAGTCAATCTTTTCCTTCTTGTTATTCAATAACATAATTGTACTACTACAGGCCGATCCATTGCGTTTTTTGGAGTCGGGACAAGTCTGGACTCACTCGGGACACTGTTGGTACGAAGTTGGACACCATACTGAGAGTCAGAGTCAGGAGGATCAGAAATGATGGAATAACTGAGGGCATGGGCGTGAGCGTGACTACTTCGAGAAATGCCACCAGAAGAAGATGGAAGTTTTCAAATTCACTGAAACCAACCGATTTGGATGATGATGATGACTGTGAAGTGGCCTAAAGGTAAACAACAACACAAGACCTACATGTCTGTGTAGTGGTGGTGGTGAGTGTGGTGTGACTGACAGCGGTGCATTGATTTTTTAATTTTTACTTCGTTTGGAAAATGTTATGTTGCTGTGTGTGTGCTCAGTGCTGCCTGTCTAGAATTTGAAACTAAGTGGAGGTTGGGTGGGTGGGGGGCTGTTGTTGGAGATAACTACAAGAAACAGACTTGATTTAGCAATGCTGCCTCTGAAAGTCTTCTTGTTGCACTCCTCCTTATGCAGTTTAACTTTTCTCCTTGATTTTTTAAAATCCTTTTGTTTTTCCATCTACAGGCCCATTACCCTGCGCCATACTGGAAAAACAACTCACACTTACCTTCACAAACCGCATCTGCCAGGCACCCAAGATTGACGGACGGACAGTCCAAGAGGAATGCAGAGAAGCAACTCCCAATTTGGCAATACTGTATCATTTTTTTCTCTTCAATCCTTAGGACTGTGTGGGTTTGTTATATTTGCTTATTTGACTCCTACAGATATTGTAATTTTATTTGCTATCTTTCAAAGCCCGGTACAACAGAACGTAATATATGTAACTTGGGTCTCTCTAGGGGCAGACAGACAATTGCATAATTAATATACTGCCCTGTGCTAGTCTAGTACTACTCATCATCATGCATGCAGTTCCTTTTCCTCTCATAACAGATTTATGATGGTAGGCTGCCAAGATGAATGTGTTGTCCATGCGTATTGTTTGTCTTTGTCAAATCTTTCCCTCAAATCCCCTTCCCATCCATTCATTGAACCCCTAACCCTCTTCCCCCGGGCTGTGTGATTTATTGAGGTGTGACTAAATTAAATATACACCATTAATTGATCACACACTTGTTGGGGCAGATGTGATGAAAGCAACACCAACTCAAGGTAGGGTGAGGATCTTCTTCTGCTCTAAGTATATAGCCCACACTGGCAACATATATATTAGATTGCCCACCCATGCACAGTATTCGATAATCACATTTTTTCCAGAGGTACGTAATCCATCACAATTAATTGCCAGCATCATCATCCTTCCAGCACTAAAGGGTACGCTTGTCCACTTCATAGCTCGAGTCGACTTAAGTTTTTAAATTGTACTAGGGTAGCCCACCATTCTCTTTTATTTTACTTTAGCATTGCTTCTCATGGTTTCACGTTTGGCAGTCTTCTTCTTATGTACTGTACTTCTACTAGTCGTTCTCTAGTCTCCCTCAGGTGACTGTCTCATTTTCTATTTTTGCAACTGCTACTGTCTACTACTACCACCACTATGGCACCTTGGGAAACCAAACCATCACCATGCATCCATCGCTTCGTCTAATCATCAATCACAGGTAAGAGATGAAGTGTGGGGATGCAATAATGTATATACTATGGAAATTAATTAATTCACACACCCACGCCCTTTCGAGTCCATAGGGGTTATGTAGTTGCAGACTGCATAGACTAGGAGGAGAGAGTAGTAGTAGGACAAGTGAGGGTACCGCATCTATCTGTTTGTGTGTTAAACTATATCAGCAGATTTCAAAAACTGGCTGCTGCCCTGCTGCATAGGAAACCATGCAAAGTAAGAGTAAGCCCCCCAAAAAAAGATTTACATCATATTGTAAAACTAAAACTCTATTCCCGTAACACATATAAAACTAGAAATGACCACAACACCTGAACCACGCCCTCCCTAACCCCAACCAATGTCCAACGAGAGTCCAAAATCCAAATGTCCGTAAGTAAAGCCCCAATCCAATTTCCCCAACTCCCACATCCCACCCTCTCCCCAACAGGTCCCACTCCCATCCACCCAACAAAATATTAAAAAATGGGCAAGAGAGAGGCCTAGCGGTGGGCTAGGAGACTGGATCATCCTCTCTAGGCTGTCAAAACTGGCTTTCTAGGCACGCCGTCCAAAGGAGCATGCGGCGGTGAAAAGTTCTAATGGTCACCCCCAAGGGGGTAGCAGCAGTAGATGAACAGTGGCGGTGGGCGGCTGCCAGACCACGTCGCCGTACCACCGGAAGGCACTACTGGGGCCTGGCTGGGGCTTAGGGCATTGGAGGCTGCAGCTGCTGCTGCCTCCTCCTCCAGGACCACCAGCCGCTGATATTCATCCCTTATGGCCGCCAGCTTCCTTTGCCGGGTCCTAGCTGCTCTCTCCCACCTGTCAGATTGTGGATTGGCAGGAGTAGCTATATCAAGAAAGAAAAAAGACAAATTGTAACCAGTACTCTTAGCAAAACAGTAACACATACAATTATTATATAGTGGCACAGTAGCACTAGCAGTTCATAACATTTGTGGTATTATCCACCTCGATTCCTTGGCCCCTAAGATTTGGATGAGATTAGAGTTTCAGGCATTGGACACTAAAGTATGCATATGGAGTTGACAAGTATTTTTCTTTTCTCTCTCTTGTTTAGCTAAATTCATTTTGTAGGCATGCCAGCTCAGCTTGCGCAAGTTGTGCCCTAGACAGACATACTCGTGTCGCAGACTTGCATTACTTTACTACTCTCTGCAGGTGGGGCAGCTGTACAACACAATCATCTCTATTTCTATTATGGCCATGCTCTGTTAAATGGCAAATGCCACAACAAGGCAGATGAATAGTTACTAATATGAATGATGATAAATGGCACGATGTCATGTGAGGCACTACTTTCTAACCATGCCATGGGTAGGGAGTGGGCTTTGGAGGGAGGGGATTGATGATGGGTGGGTAGGGTACATAATATCATGTTGTACTTGGAAACTACTCTGAGTCAAGGGAGTAGTCCTAAATACAACCTCAAACCTTTGAATAAAAAATCTTTATAAAAAAACAATCCTTGTTTATTGTTCTTCCCAGGGGTTTTTCCATTTATCATTGCATTGTTCTTCTAGCATTATTTTTTCACACTTGGCTTTGCTACTCAGGCATGGTTTAAGTTTTACATTCTCTTCATCCAGTCTTCACCTATGATTGAATACCATCCATCCATTTCAAACATGGCTATCATTCTTAACAAACCTTTCACCAACATACATTTGTCATTTGACCACTCCATGGCATGCGTCCTTACTCCTTGCTTTAGGTTGACCCATCAAACCCCCGGAGGATTCCTTTCACCCATACACTTTCAACCACACAGGCAGGCATCCTTTCTTTCACCTTTCACCCATCCTTCAACCATCCATGCATCCTACTAGCCACCTATATCATTCACTTCAGCCTTCACCCTTGCATCATTCTCTGCCAGTCATATTACATTTCACCCATCCTTTCTTCTTCCATCCTTCTTTCCCTTTTCCGTCAACTCATCAAGGTCTGAGTCTTCTTCATAAACCTTTCTCTGCTGAGTTGAAGATCGACGAGGCCATTAGTCACTCAACTCCCACTGTATATGATAATGCTAAGTAAAGGGTGTCTTCAACTGTTCATAACTTAGGGGCCGATTCTGATCTTGGCCGGTAGGGCTCCGAATCGGATTCGGCTTACCCGGATCCGATTCGGAGCCCTATTGCCCGACCGATTCGTACGTGCGTCCGGGCGAGCGAGTACGATGCGAAATCGCCGAACGACTTGTCCGGGCGTCCCGACCGCTCCGACCGACTCGTTCCCAGGTCTAACCGCACCGACCGACTCGCTCGGACTCGACTCGCACCGCGCAATGGAGACGTTCCCCGGCCGGGTAAGTACGATGCGCGCCGCGAGCAGTCCGACCGAGCCGCGCACTCCGGCTCCAAAGAGCAGTCGGAGCCGTACTTTGGGGGTCCGAGTCGGACCCCCTGTACGCGTAGCCACATAAGTCGCACAAACCTGTGCGTGTACGGCGCGAGTCGCTTCACCGCGTACACGCTGTAGGGGGCGCCCTTGTCCGCCTCGCACCCATTGAGTCAATGGGAGCCCGCGTACGCGTTGTACGACAGGCTCCCATTGACTTCAATGGGAGTCCGACCGACCGGGTCCGGCTCGGTCGGAGAGATTTCCGGCCCAAATCGGAATCGGCCCCTTAGTCTCACAGTACAGTGAAAACACTTGCAGCGAGTGTATATAAATTAAAATTGTCAATAATCAAGCAATATAACTTACCACCACCCGCCACTGCTGCTGCCTCACCCCTGCAGCTGCCGCATCAGCTCCCTAAAGGCTGGCGTCGCCGTGCCGACTGGCCCCGGCACTGGTGGTCGGTACACCTAGAAAAAACATTACACATTTTTATATACGCCTCCCCTGTTTATTTTTTTCCATAGCAAGATTGAAAATACACACACCACACACATCACTACAATTCTGATACAGACTACAAAGTGCAGTATGTCCTATCAAAAAATAAAATCCGGTTGGGCATTTTGTTGCTAGCAATTTTTTAAATGCTTCTCAAGAAGACATCCTGTAAAGCACTGGACTGAGTGGCTAGAGCTATTGGTGTTTCTGAGGTTTTGAAAAGAAATAAGAGTGGACAACTGGGCGGACAATCAGACCTGGAGTCTTCTTGGTTGGAAAATGTAATGGTGCCATCCTCAATACTCCCTTCCGGTCATGGTGCACGGTAATCAGTTCACCATCAAATGCTGCTAATATATATAATACCAGGCCTAGATGAGAAGAAGACACAATTTCGGGTGTCCAGCGTGACCATGGCCACTCTACATTTTACTGATTGAGCATGAGAAAGTAAAAGAAAGCCTTTAGAAACAGTAGATCGATCGAAGAGGATTTTGGAAAAAATAGAATTAGGAAACGGAAACGAAAATAATAGTTCAAAATAAGGAGCGGTAAAGGTTAGGGAAATATATATATATTATATTAACAACAGGAGGACTTACTTGTGCCAGCAGAGCCATCAGATGAGGAGCGTTCCTGCTAAGAGGCACCTCCAGCTCCCGCACCCGCCTCGGACGACCTTATGTGCATCTCACTCTTGCCCCTGGATGCTGATGATCGTGTAAGACATAATGAAAGAGACAAAGAAAATGATTGGTGTTAAATAGTAATTCGCTCCAAAAAGATTATTTGGCAGGATACAGCAATTGCAATAACATTGACCTTTTATACAAACAATCCGATTCCTGAATCCTACACCTACCTAACCCACGTATTCCAAAGACTTAGGAATGAATTGCAAAAACTGATATTTCCTTCTAAGTTCCAATTTCATTCGCAAATCGTAATCATCTCAACCGCCTTTGAAGAGCCAATAAGTCTGCATTTAGTCTTATGCATAGATGGACATATGCATATTGCATACACCAAAATAGTTGGTTGCTGCTACTTGCTAGTCACGATACGAACTACAAAAAAAAAGGTTCTATTAAGTGAGAGTACGTGGGCCGCTAAATTATTACTAATACTACTAAATAACTTATTAACTACCACTATCTTAATGAGAGGACAAAGGAAAGAAGTCTCTCTAGTCTTCATTACCTAACTTAAGTTCTTTTATAATCTGCCCAAGCTAGCGCAAAGTTGTAAACAAAAGTATAATTAGGTAGCGCCGAGCATGAGCACCTGTCTAGAATAACGATCACGTGACATAATATAAGATTTTTAAACGTAACTTACCTGCATGTGAGCAGCACATTGCTATTTGCTATTTGGGAAAAAAATAATATTCGCAATAACATAGAACACACAATAATAATTATAATTAGCTACTCACCAATCCCCGCGACCTCAACACCTAGCAGGTCCAGTAGGTCCTGCACTCGGTCCAGGATATTGGACCACCAGTGCGTCAGTTGGTTATGGGTGTGCCGGACCCCAGAGCAGCGATACACTGCCAGGCGCACACTCATCCACTGCTGGTGACGCTCCCAGATCCCGTACCCGGACCCAGGCCTGCCGCCTGCTGCCAGGGTGGAGGGGAGGTAGTGCTGCACCATAAAAATCAAGTGCTGCCACCTCCACCTCCAAAAACAAGGCCCGGGTTGCACCCCTGCCGGGGGCGCCTTCCGCAAGGAAGGCAGCTCCTCTCTGCCCTCTTTGTCGCACTCTCTGCCGTGATTCTGGGGTGGGGGCGGAAAAGAAAATGTAGAAAGTAAAAAACTTAAGGGAGGAGAAGAAGAAAGGAAGTAAAAAAAATTAGAAAGGAGGTAATATAGGAAAACAGTACAAAACGCACTAAAAACACACAAAAAGTAGAAAACAACACAAAATATACACTTAAGAAGACACAGGAAAAGATAATAAATCAAAAATATCAGAAAAAAGTTTTCAGAAAGAAGGATAGAAAAGATTAAGGCAGTGCGTGTCACTGTCTTTCTGGTTCACAAATCCATCCCCACCATCTTACTCTTTTATTGCCGGATTGGAGTTGCAACTGTGTGCAGTCAGTGAAGAAGTAAGTCTACTCCTGACTCGCCCTAAAGCCATTTCCCTTAAACCAGACATTGAATGGAGAATGCAAACAAATGTGTGCCCGCCTCCAACCCTGGGCCCTGACTATCTATCTATCCTTTCCTATCCTAGAGGGATGGCCCAGGAAGAACAGGTAAATGATAGCATGCATTCATTGCACGCTGAGTGATTGTTGTTTGTTGGGAATGATGTCTACTATTCTACACACAAAAAAAGTGACTCAAGTCAATCTTTTCCTTCTTGTTATTCAATAACATAATTGTACTACTACAGGCCGATCCATTGCGTTTTTGGAGTCGGGACAAGTCTGGACTCACTCGGGACACTGTTGGTACGAAGTTGGACACCATACTGAGAGTCAGAGTCAGGAGGATCAGAAATGATGGAATAACTGAGGGCATGGGCGTGAGCGTGACTACTTCGAGAAATGCCACCAGAAGAAGATGGAAGTTTTCAAATTCACTGAAACCAACCGATTTGGATGATGATGATGACTGTGAAGTGGCCTAAAGGTAAACAACAACACAAGACCTACATGTCTGTGTAGTGGTGGTGGTGAGTGTGGTGTGACTGACAGCGGTGCATTGATTTTTTAATTTTTACTTCGTTTGGAAAATGTTATGTTGCTGTGTGTGTGCTCAGTGCTGCCTGTCTAGAATTTGAAACTAAGTGGAGGTTGGGTGGGTGGGGGCTGTTGTTGGAGATAACTACAAGAAACAGACTTGATTTAGCAATGCTGCCTCTGAAAGTCTTCTTGTTGCACTCCTCCTTATGCAGTTTAACTTTTCTCCTTGATTTTTTAAAATCCTTTTTGTTTTTCCATCTACAGGCCCATTACCCTGCGCCATACTGGAAAAACAACTCACACTTACCTTCACAAACCGCATCTGCCAGGCACCCAAGATTGACGGACGGACAGTCCAAGAGGAATGCAGAGAAGCAACTCCCAATTTGGCAATACTGTATCATTTTTTTCTCTTCAATCCTTAGGACTGTGTGGGTTTGTTATATTTGCTTATTTGACTCCTACAGATATTGTAATTTTATTTGCTATCTTTCAAAGCCCGGTACAACAGAACGTAATATATGTAACTTGGGTCTCTCTAGGGGCAGACAGACAATTGCATAATTAATATACTGCCCTGTGCTAGTCTAGTACTACTCATCATCATGCATGCAGTTCCTTTTCCTCTCATAACAGATTTATGATGGTAGGCTGCCAAGATGAATGTGTTGTCCATGCGTATTGTTTGTCTTTGTCAAATCTTTCCCTCAAATCCCCTTCCCATCCATTCATTGAACCCCTAACCCTCTTCCCCGGGCTGTGTGATTTATTGAGGTGTGACTAAATTAAATATACACCATTAATTGATCACACACTTGTTGGGGCAGATGTGATGAAAGCAACACCAACTCAAGGTAGGGTGAGGATCTTCTTCTGCTCTAAGTATATAGCCCACACTGGCAACATATATATTAGATTGCCCACCCATGCACAGTATTCGATAATCACATTTTTTCCAGAGGTACGTAATCCATCACAATTAATTGCCAGCATCATCATCCTTCCAGCACTAAAGGGTACGCTTGTCCACTTCATAGCTCGAGTCGACTTAAGTTTTTAAATTGTACTAGGGTAGCCCACCATTCTCTTTTATTTTACTTTAGCATTGCTTCTCATGGTTTCACGTTTGGCAGTCTTCTTCTTATGTACTGTACTTCTACTAGTCGTTCTCTAGTCTCCCTCAGGTGACTGTCTCATTTTCTATTTTTGCAACTGCTACTGTCTACTACTACCACCACTATGGCACCTTGGGAAACCAAACCATCACCATGCATCCATCGCTTCGTCTAATCATCAATCACAGGTAAGAGATGAAGTGTGGGGGATGCAATAATGTATATACTATGGAAATTAATTAATTCACACACCCACGCCCCTTTCGAGTCCATAGGGGTTATGTAGTTGCAGACTGCATAGACTAGGAGGAGAGAGTAGTAGTAGGACAAGTGAGGGTACCGCATCTATCTGTTTGTGTGTTAAACTATATCAGCAGATTTCAAAAACTGGCTGCTGCCCTGCTGCATAGGAAACCATGCAAAGTAAGAGTAAGCCCCCCCAAAAAAAGATTTACATCATATTGTAAAACTAAAACTCTATTCCCGTAACACATATAAAACTAGAAATGACCACAACACCTGAACCACGCCCTCCCTAACCCCAACCAATGTCCAACGAGAGTCCAAAATCCAAATGTCCGTAAGTAAAGCCCCAATCCAATTTCCCCAACTCCCACATCCCACCCTCTCCCCAACAGGTCCCACTCCCATCCACCCAACAAAATATTAAAAAATGGGCAAGAGAGAGGCCTAGCGGTGGGCTAGGAGACTGGATCATCCTCTCTAGGCTGTCAAAACTGGCTTTCTAGGCACGCCGTCCAAAGGAGCATGCGGCGGTGAAAAGTTCTAATGGTCACCCCCAAGGGGGTAGCAGCAGTAGATGAACAGTGGCGGTGGGCGGCTGCCAGACCACGTCGCCGTACCACCGGAAGGCACTACTGGGGCCTGGCTGGGGCTTAGGGCATTGGAGGCTGCAGCTGCTGCTGCCTCCTCCTCCAGGACCACCAGCCGCTGATATTCATCCCTTATGGCCGCCAGCTTCCTTTGCCGGGTCCTAGCTGCTCTCTCCCACCTGTCAGATTGTGGATTGGCAGGAGTAGCTATATCAAGAAAGAAAAAAGACAAATTGTAACCAGTACTCTTAGCAAAACAGTAACACATACAATTATTATATAGTGGCACAGTAGCACTAGCAGTTCATAACATTTGTGGTATTATCCACCTCGATTCCTTGGCCCCTAAGATTTGGATGAGATTAGAGTTTCAGGCATTGGACACTAAAGTATGCATATGGAGTTGACAAGTATTTTTCTTTTCTCTCTCTTGTTTAGCTAAATTCATTTTGTAGGCATGCCAGCTCAGCTTGCGCAAGTTGTGCCCTAGACAGACATACTCGTGTCGCAGACTTGCATTACTTTACTACTCTCTGCAGGTGGGGCAGCTGTACAACACAATCATCTCTATTTCTATTATGGCCATGCTCTGTTAAATGGCAAATGCCACAACAAGGCAGATGAATAGTTACTAATATGAATGATGATAAATGGCACGATGTCATGTGAGGCACTACTTTCTAACCATGCCATGGGTAGGGAGTGGGCTTTGGAGGGAGGGGATTGATGATGGGTGGGTAGGGTACATAATATCATGTTGTACTTGGAAACTACTCTGAGTCAAGGGAGTAGTCCTAAATACAACCTCAAACCTTTGAATAAAAAATCTTTATAAAAAAAACAATCCTTGTTTATTGTTCTTCCCAGGGGTTTTTCCATTTATCATTGCATTGTTCTTCTAGCATTATTTTTTCACACTTGGCTTTGCTACTCAGGCATGGTTTAAGTTTTACATTCTCTTCATCCAGTCTTCACCTATGATTGAATACCATCCATCCATTTCAAACATGGCTATCATTCTTAACAAACCTTTCACCAACATACATTTGTCATTTGACCACTCCATGGCATGCGTCCTTACTCCTTGCTTTAGGTTGACCCATCAAACCCCCGGAGGATTCCTTTCACCCATACACTTTCAACCACACAGGCAGGCATCCTTTCTTTCACCTTTCACCCATCCTTCAACCATCCATGCATCCTACTAGCCACCTATATCATTCACTTCAGCCTTCACCCTTGCATCATTCTCTGCCAGTCATATTACATTTCACCCATCCTTTCTTCTTCCATCCTTCTTTCCCTTTTCCGTCAACTCATCAAGGTCTGAGTCTTCTTCATAAACCTTTCTCTGCTGAGTTGAAGATCGACGAGGCCATTAGTCACTCAACTCCCACTGTATATGATAATGCTAAGTAAAGGGTGTCTTCAACTGTTCATAACTTAGGGGCCGATTCTGATCTTGGCCGGTAGGGCTCCGAATCGGATTCGGCTTACCCGGATCCGATTCGGAGCCCTATTGCCCGACCGATTCGTACGTGCGTCCGGGCGAGCGAGTACGATGCGAAATCGCCGAACGACTTGTCCGGGCGTCCCGACCGCTCCGACCGACTCGTTCCCAGGTCTAACCGCACCGACCGACTCGCTCGGACTCGACTCGCACCGCGCAATGGAGACGTTCCCCGGCCGGGTAAGTACGATGCGCGCCGCGAGCAGTCCGACCGAGCCGCGCACTCCGGCTCCAAAGAGCAGTCGGAGCCGTACTTTGGGGGTCCGAGTCGGACCCCCTGTACGCGTAGCCACATAAGTCGCACAAACCTGTGCGTGTACGGCGCGAGTCGCTTCACCGCGTACACGCTGTAGGGGGCGCCCTTGTCCGCCTCGCACCCATTGAGTCAATGGGAGCCCGCGTACGCGTTGTACGACAGGCTCCCATTGACTTCAATGGGAGTCCGACCGACCGGGTCCGGCTCGGTCGGAGAGATTTCCGGCCCAAATCGGAATCGGCCCCTTAGTCTCACAGTACAGTGAAAACACTTGCAGCGAGTGTATATAAATTAAAATTGTCAATAATCAAGCAATATAACTTACCACCACCCGCCACTGCTGCTGCCTCACCCCCTGCAGCTGCCGCATCAGCTCCCTAAAGGCTGGCGTCGCCGTGCCGACTGGCCCCGGCACTGGTGGTCGGTACACCTAGAAAAAACATTACACATTTTTATATACGCCTCCCCCTGTTTATTTTTTTCCATAGCAAGATTGAAAATACACACACCACACACATCACTACAATTCTGATACAGACTACAAAGTGCAGTATGTCCTATCAAAAAATAAAATCCGGTTGGGCATTTTGTTGCTAGCATTTTTTAAATGCTTCTCAAGAAGACATCCTGTAAAGCACTGGACTGAGTGGCTAGAGCTATTGGTGTTTCTGAGGTTTTGAAAAGAAATAAGAGTGGACAACTGGGCGGACAATCAGACCTGGAGTCTTCTTGGTTGGAAAATGTAATGGTGCCATCCTCAATACTCCCTTCCGGTCATGGTGCACGGTAATCAGTTCACCATCAAATGCTGCTAATATATATAATACCAGGCCTAGATGAGAAGAAGACACAATTTCGGGGTGTCCAGCGTGACCATGGCCACTCTACATTTTACTGATTGAGCATGAGAAAGTAAAAGAAAGCCTTTAGAAACAGTAGATCGATCGAAGAGGATTTTGGAAAAAATAGAATTAGGAAACGGAAACGAAAATAATAGTTCAAAATAAGGAGCGGTAAAGGTTAGGGAAATATATATATATTATATTAACAACAGGAGGACTTACTTGTGCCAGCAGAGCCATCAGATGAGGAGCGTTCCTGCTAAGAGGCACCTCCAGCTCCCGCACCCGCCTCGGACGACCTTATGTGCATCTCACTCTTGCCCCTGGATGCTGATGATCGTGTAAGACATAATGAAAGAGACAAAGAAAATGATTGGTGTTAAATAGTAATTCGCTCCAAAAAGATTATTTGGCAGGATACAGCAATTGCAATAACATTGACCTTTTATACAAACAATCCGATTCCTGAATCCTACACCTACCTAACCCACGTATTCCAAAGACTTAGGAATGAATTGCAAAAACTGATATTTCCTTCTAAGTTCCAATTTCATTCGCAAATCGTAATCATCTCAACCGCCTTTGAAGAGCCAATAAGTCTGCATTTAGTCTTATGCATAGATGGACATATGCATATTGCATACACCAAAATAGTTGGTTGCTGCTACTTGCTAGTCACGATACGAACTACAAAAAAAAAGGTTCTATTAAGTGAGAGTACGTGGGCCGCTAAATTATTACTAATACTACTAAATAACTTATTAACTACCACTATCTTAATGAGAGGACAAAGGAAAGAAGTCTCTCTAGTCTTCATTACCTAACTTAAGTTCTTTTATAATCTGCCCAAGCTAGCGCAAAGTTGTAAACAAAAGTATAATTAGGTAGCGCCGAGCATGAGCACCTGTCTAGAATAACGATCACGTGACATAATATAAGATTTTTAAACGTAACTTACCTGCATGTGAGCAGCACATTGCTATTTGCTATTTGGGAAAAAAATAATATTCGCAATAACATAGAACACACAATAATAATTATAATTAGCTACTCACCAATCCCCGCGACCTCAACACCTAGCAGGTCCAGTAGGTCCTGCACTCGGTCCAGGATATTGGACCACCAGTGCGTCAGTTGGTTATGGGTGTGCCGGACCCCAGAGCAGCGATACACTGCCAGGCGCACACTCATCCACTGCTGGTGACGCTCCCAGATCCCGTACCCGGACCCAGGCCTGCCGCCTGCTGCCAGGGTGGAGGGGAGGTAGTGCTGCACCATAAAAATCAAGTGCTGCCACCTCCACCTCCAAAAACAAGGCCCGGGGTTGCACCCCTGCCGGGGGGCGCCTTCCGCAAGGAAGGCAGCTCCTCTCTGCCCTCTTTGTCGCACTCTCTGCCGTGATTCTGGGGTGGGGGGCGGAAAAGAAAATGTAGAAAGTAAAAAACTTAAGGGAGGAGAAGAAGAAAGGAAGTAAAAAAAATTAGAAAGGAGGTAATATAGGAAAACAGTACAAAACGCACTAAAAACACACAAAAAGTAGAAAACAACACAAAATATACACTTAAGAAGACACAGGAAAAGATAATAAATCAAAAATATCAGAAAAAAGTTTTCAGAAAGAAGGATAGAAAAGATTAAGGCAGAATTGAAGTAGGCACAATAACAGAGAGAAGAAAACAAGATGGCCGCGCGGTGCAGTTCGCGCAATCTTTCCCCCTGAACACGCAATCCATGTTGCCATATGGCAGAAACTTCACGCAAACGGGTGGAACAAGCAACTCTGCCCGCTCGTGGAACTCCGCGTAGTGTGGCAGAGGTTTTTTTTCTCCTTCGCAGAGTTCCGCGTAGCACCGCTACGCGAACTCCACCCAGGCTTATAAATGACCTCCTAATTGGCGGTCATTTAAAAATGTGGTGGGTGGCCCCTCCACCAAAGGGATGAAGTAATGTCCCTCCCCTGGCCAAACAATGGCCGTCCATCCACATATAAATTGTGCCCTTAATTCTCTATCAGCAACAAAAAAGGTCAAGTCGAGCAAAATTTATGATACAATGATAACAAAAACAAACATATTTCAACTTCTCCACCAGAAATTCTAGGGGGCAGATTTACAAGCCCCCTGCGCCACCAGTACGTCACTTTTCGTGACGTACTGGTGGCGCAGGGGGCTCCTCTATTTACAAGGAGAGGAAAAGCCACCATGCGTGACTTTTCCTCTCCTTGTAATACGGTCCCTTCACACGCAGCACTTTGCGGTGAAGGGGCGTTCTATGGGTGTTGCAGTGGATGTTCCCACGCAACACTCATGGAACAGGACTCAACTCCAGAATTACGTGAAATCGTAACTCTGGAGATGCGTCAGTATGCTACGCCACCCTAGAGGTGGCGTAGCGAGGCGCAATGAGGAGAAATGTTTTCATTTCTCCTCGTTTTTTCTTTCAATGCGTGCTGCATTCTACAGCACGCATTGGAAGAGGAAAATGCCTGTAGTGATTGTTTTTGTGCAGGAAGGTGCCCCTTCCTGCACAAAAACAATCTCCCCACGACGCAGGCATCCTTGCACCATGGTGCAAGTGTGCCTGCACCGGCGCATGACAGCAGTTTGTGCGCCAGCGCAGGGGGAAGCACAGAGATGCGACATATTCTTGTAAATATGTCGCATCCCTGTGCTTTCCAGACTAACGCAGCACGGCGCAGCAAAATGACTTGCTGCACTGTGCTGCGTTAGTTTAACGTAAATCTGCCCCTTGGTTTCTAATTACAACCTGTATGCAGACAAACAACAGTTACCCTAGATTGGATGAAACTAAGCCAGTGGGGGCTTAAAATCCTGTACAATATCTAAGTATACATAGCAATAAAGGAAAATATTGAACAAGATCCATTATTACATCTATTAATATATAAAAACAAAATCCTAATACATCCATACTACAAATACAAAATCCATTGAACAACATCAAGGTCGAGGCAATCCCTCATAACAAGAACCAAACAGTGGATAGTTCATGCAACCAAAACAAACATTTTTGCTACCATGGATGCCAACAATCTGACAGTTTATTTGATTGCCATTATACATCTAGAAGACTGAAGGTTCTTAAACTGTGGGACTATATAAAAAAAGTACACTCTCCTCCACAACCCAACAACTGAGTCGATAGTGAATGTGGCATTTCTGCCTGCTCAAACAGGTAGAAAAAATTAAACTGCATAACTGAAACTGAGTTAGAAAGACGAACTTGAAAAATACAGAGCAAGCGGATGGATAATTGGGGAAAACAGGCTATCCCATTTTCTCCAGTTATCCATATCTAATAATAATGAAACAAATTAATTTGACATTCAACGCAAAAGAAATCAACTGTCCTTAGAAGAGCAAGGGATCTGAACAAATGACACATTTAGACATGGAATTTGTAATAGATACAAATGGGCTTGGAAATTGAAAATTGTCATCATTATGCAAAAAAATTAAAAACTGGCTTCACAACCATCTAGACAAATTATAAGCTCCTAACTTCCCACAACACAAAAAAGACAATGAGATCATCAATCAATTTCAAATATGCACCTGAAGTATGGCATATTGGGTACAACTTAACAACCATGAGTAAGCAATATCATCTATTTCAAACTTTGACATAATATGCCTTCCAAGAAACCTGGAAAATGGACCTAATAAATCTCCCAGATTCTAAGCGTTCAAGAACCTGGCAATAAGACATTGTAAAAAGGAAGATGATCAGAGGGTTTGACAACCTTGGTAGCAGCAAGACTTCACTGAAACTGGAAAAATAATCAACACAGGTATATATTGACTATTGTCAATTAACGTGAATCTTTAAAAAAGAATGCATGGTTATACATTCCTAAGAATACTAAACATCAATTTGCAATTAGAAGGTAAAATTGTCCTCTTAACTAAATAGCTTTTGACTTTAATCCAGAGCAACAAACCAGGTGCATAAAATTAACAGGAAATTTTAATCTCAATGTAATGTCTAAAGGCCCTGAGAATGTTACACATTGTAAACAAAATCAATTTTGAAACTTATACTATCAATCAATCTTTCCCCAGAGAAAGAATCCTCTAGTAAATACATTAACACAATCAATATCATCATTTACAGCTCCAAACCATCCTTTGTTGGAGTCGAAGGCTGGGAAAGAAAGTCCCAACTACCCCATACTATTGGACAAATTCATCAATTATTTGAAGACTCTGCTACTACACTTAAACAAAAAATATTTTTATTGTGACAAAAAACAACAAAAAACATGGTACACCCTCAATCTTCAAAACAAGAAAAATTAACAAATAAAGCTAGAAAGATAAAACAGGCAAATACCAATGGAAAATTTATTCTAGAACTTCAAAAATATAAAAAATGTATTTAGGAAGCAGAGTAACAATTGCTAAATACAGACAAGACAAGGGTTTTCGTAATTTAAAGCTAAACTTTGGTAGCTATAGCACATAGTGGACAGGCTTAACATAACATAAATGTGTAAAGCACTTAGAAGTATCAATACAGTTACAAAGGTGAAAAAGACAACACAAAAAAATACAATTTATATCAATAGGGGAGCATTTGAGAAGCAAAATAACAAAAATACAATAAGAGGTACTAAAGATATTTATTTGTCAAGATTAATGTGAAAATAGCTCCAAAAAGTGCACAGCGCCAATGGTAGTTGGAGGTTGCAGTAGACTGAGATGTAGGTGTAATTTGAGACCAACAGTGATGGGGCCCTCGTCAGGTGGAAAAAGTAGAATGGGCCTGCTAGGGCCTGGAAGTAGGAAGGTTTGAAAATGTTTCTAAGTCCCAATCTTTAAAGGGACTCTGTCGCTTTTTTGAAAAAAAACTCTTATCCATGCAGGGCAAACCAGAAATTCAATCCAACACCATGGACCTGCCACTCAGATACCTTTTGTGGTCTGTCCCCTGCAGCTGTGGCGCAAAAGCTCTGAAAACTTTTCGAAATTTCTTTTGATGTCCATTTCCAAGGCCCTCAGGACCTTATTAGGAGCACTTGGAGACTCTTCAAGGGTGTCAGTCAGATGGCAACAGCAAAGTTTAGTAAAGCATACAAAAAGTGATGAATGGAATGCTTGAATTAACCTCAGCCACTGATAATCATTCAGGGCGCATCCCAGTCCATTGTTACTTTGCACACCATGCCACCTCAGTTTGCACCCAGCCATTGTGCACATCAGTCTTGACCCTGCTTTGACCCTGCTTCAATGGGAACAGTCCAGCCCAAACTGCCAGGCAGGTCCTCCCTGAACAGGAACACAAGCAACCCAGGACTGGTTTCACACTGGTTAGGGCTCATCAGCCAGGTATAGCTTGTTTTCAGTTACAGTGTGCACAGGGTCAAGCCTGATTTGCATATGTCTGGGTCCAAACTGAGGTGTCATGGTGTGCAAAATAACGATGGATTGAGATGCGGCCTGAGTAATTGCCAGTGGCTGCAATTGATTCAAGCATTCCACCCATCACTTTTTGTATACTTTAGAACAGTGAAGTGCAGTCCGGGTCCAGATGCCACTGGCTAACTGATATTCTTCACAGGAATGTCTCTTCACATTTTTTATGCTCCTGGAGCCACCCAGGGGATCCACCTTATGGTCTTTGGAGATCTTTCCGTGCTTGGATTTCAAGTTGAAGGGGAGGAGTCCAACTTCTTCAGGTCCTAATCACAAGAAACAAATGCCAACTTCAGCTGGTTCTGACCTCCTGGTATCCTCTTCCATGTTCAGCAGTGTTCAGCTGAAGGTGCTTTCGGGTGCCACATTAATGCTTGGTACCTGCTAGTGGGTAAGGGTGACTCCTGGGCACTGCCTAACTAATGCAGTAAACGTTCTTAGGGGCAATCCTACCCACTTTTCAGTAGTTTCTGTTTGCCTTACTACACACCAGGGCATTTCAAGATTGCCAAAGTCTTCAACCACACTAAACTTGGGCTCTGAGGGTGTGTGTGTAGGAGTGTCATTGGAAAATCACCAGTGTCTTACAACATCTAACACTAAAGTCTAGGTTGAAGCAGGCATTGCACCCACAACAAAGCAAGATACAGAAGTCTTTTCACTATAGGAAGATGGTAACATTAACTTTCTACATGTCTGAAGAGAAGACCACAGGTACAGGTAGGTTAAGTACTTCTTTATTGCGTCCAGTAGACTTCAATCCCCGGCAGCAACTGCTGCTTCCACGACACTCCACGTTCCAACAAGAAACCCCCCGAACCCAGGAGCGCCCACCCACACACATTCCAGATCCCAACACACCCCCCTTCCTTCATAACACAACGAAAGTAACAATATAATAATAAGAAAATATCAGTGGCAAAACAGAATTAACAGAATTGGCAAAACATTGTAAGTACAATAAAAGAAATGACACGTACATAGTTAGGGATAAAATGTGAGATCCAGAAGTGAATAGGATCTACAACATAACATAATCTTGGAACTTGTGAGGAAAATACTTCAACCTGGAAGAAACACTCCTCGCGGGTACACAACCAGACTGAACAGCCAACCTCCCATGAGCACCACCAGGCACAACCACAGGAGGAGAATGAACACCGATTCTTTCATTGACATACCCAACCTTGGATTCAGGCACCACAGAAATAGAACACTTGTTCCATACCTTGCCATTCTCTAACTGAACTACATGATCTTTCACCACAGACACTCTCATGGGTGCCGAAGAGCGTGAATCGCCTTTGCGGATAAAGCCCGGTTTCTTGACTCTGACCCAATCACCAACCTTGACACACAAAGAACCAGCATTGCCAGACCTAGTGCCATACTTGGCTTGTACAGCAGTTCTGACATCCGCCACATCCAACAGCTTATCCTTATCAATCTCCTTTCTAGACATCCACTCCTTATTCAACTTGGAAACTGCAACTCTACCTCTAAGTAAAGTGAATGGAGCCATGCCAGTGGTAACATGAGGAGTAGTTCTCACCGCCCACAACATGTCAGTAACAGCTTGCTGCCAATGCAAGCCATTAACCAAGGCCAATTGCAAATGTTCCTTGAAAACACGATTAAAGCGTTCTACCAAACCATTGCTGTGGGGATGATAAAGAGAAGTCTTAACACCAATGTCTTTGAGAACGTCTTGCATTTCCCTGGAATCCAATTAGGTTCCATTGTCCGACACTAGCTCTTCAAGAAGACCCTCCCTGAGAAACACATCTTGGAAAAATTTGATGACAGACGAAGAATTCACATTATCTACAAACCTGACCTCGGGCCATTTTGACATATAATCAATGAGGACCAAAGCATACTTGGGTGGACTCCCAATCAACCCTAAGGGACCAGCAACATCAAAAGCAAGTTTACACCAGGGTGAGTTTTTTACAACCACGGGATCAACCGGGGAAGGATGAGTCACCTGAGATTTGTCGCTGACAACACAAATGCAGCAGTCACGAACATAGTGTTCAAAATCTCTGTCTAAACCAGGCCAACAAAAATCCTCCCTAACTCTGCGTTTCATAGCACGAATGCCCAGATGACCTTCATGGGCTAAGTCCAAAACTCTTTTGCGTATACACACTGGAACCACCAGTAAACCACCTCTCCTCAGAATACCACCAACCACAGATAACTCCTCGCCGATCCTTCTGTAAGGAATCAATTCAGAAGGACAGTCCTTGTTGATGGGCCACACACCTAATAAAGAGTCAATGACCATTCTAATTTCAACATCACTTGACAAGGCTTGCAACCATTCTTGCTCCGAAAGAGCACCACCGACAGTATTCTCCAAAGAACACCCCGCACAAATAATTTCCAAATCATCAGGAGGTAACACACACACACTTGCCGTAAGGGGTAGCCTAGATAAGCAATCGGCCAGGAGATTTTTGGCACTAGCAACATATTCCAGGCGGTAATGAAATTCTTGCAGTCTATACTGCCACTTTGCAATACGGGGAGTAGCCCTCCCACCACCTTTGGTAGTGAAAAGATCAATGAAAGGTTTGTGATCAGTCCTTAAGACAAATTCATTACCCCACAAGAAATTCCTGAAATGCCCCACCACAAGGCTAAAGCTTCCTTCTCGATAGTAGAATAAGTACTTTCAGCACCCTGTAAAGTTCTAGAGGCAAAAGCAATTGTTTCTTCACAACCATCAGCTCTTTTGTGCAAAAGAACAGCACCCAAACCCACATTGCTTGCATCAGGGGACACGATGCACTGGTCATTAATGTTGAATAATTTAAGAGGGCGGGTATGAACAACCTCTTGCTTAATCGATTCAAAATTGTTGCTACAATCGTCATCCCACACATACTTAACATTCTTCTTCAAGAGATCACTCATAGACGCAGTTTTGCTGGAAAAATTGCTCACAAATTTAGTGTAGTATTCTGCCAATCCAAAAAGAGTGAAGTTGGTCTTTGTTCGCAGGTGTGGGTGCATTTTGAATAGCCTCCATAATTTTCAGTTTAGGTTCGACACCCATGACAGAGATATGGTGACCAAGATAGTCCACACCCTCTTGAAGGAACTTGCATTTGTCCTTTCTCAAGGTAAGGCCACTAGATTTGACAATGTCTAAAACATGCTTAACACAGTCATCATGTTCCAGTTCTGTTTAACCATGAATAAGAATGTCATCTTGGAAAAACACGACTCCTGCAGTGTCCTTGGACAAATTGTTCATAAGCCGTTGAACCACTGCAGAAGCCGAGGCGAGACCAAAAGGCATTCGTTTGTAGCGATAGGCTCCCTCGGGAGTGATGAAAGATGTAAGATGCCTAGACTCTTTACATAGTTCAATTTGATGGAAGAAATATCTAAAGACATGAAAAACTTGGCACCCTCCAGAGTTGCCAACATCTCATTGATGTTCGGCATGGGTTTGGCGATCAATCCAAATGTTGGAATTGGGATCCCTCAAGTCCACACACATCGTAGAGATTTGTCAAACTTACGCACCAAAACAATGGGAGCCAACCATTCGGAACCTTCAATGGGCTCGATTACCCCCAAAGTACAGAACCGTTCAAGTTCGCATTTGAGCTCCTTCCGAAGGCTTGAGGGTACCTTGCGCACTTTGTGAGCCACAGGTCTAGCACCGTCCTTTAACACAATACGAAGCTGAAACCTCCTACATTTTCCAAGATCGCCGTTAAACACTTCGGGGTAAACTTGTGTCCATTTGTTGCTAGGAACCTGGGCAACCACTCACACACTGCACAGTGGGGGTGTTGTATTCCTCTTTGGGTGTCCATACACAGGCTTTCCTATATCATGTCCTTATATGGGTACAATTCGCCTTGCCCTTATATAGGCATAAAATCCCAGTCCTTATTTAGGCATTAAACCGTGCACTCCAAATACAGGCATGGTTTCCGACATCCGTCTACCCTAACGTCACAACGAGTTCTTGAAGAACAGACCCTTAGGCTTCGGGAGTTTCCCTAGCACAGGACTATTGATTTCTTCAAGGACTCATCTATTATGCATGAACCGGTATACCTTAGGGGTTCATTCATGACGTCTTCCGCTGTACGATTTACGTCAATGCTAACATTCTGAGGTACCTCTCAGGTATAAATATACCTTCCCTAGTCCTTGTAAAGCAGAGGAGACCTCGACTTCAGAGGAGCCCGTTTCCAGGCCTGACGCACTGAGAAGACGCTGTCATCCCTGCAAGCAGAGAGTCCAGCTTCCAGTGATCTGACTTCCCTCGCGGGGTGTTGGAGATTGAGTCTGGCAAGAGATTCCCACCTCTCTCATTCTTAAGGTATGGAGCTGACTAAGAACCTAGAGGGACTCTTGGCATACTAGGCATACTAGGCATACTAGGCTTAACATACTCTTAGTATACCATAGTAAGAAATACTTCACCTACTTCATACCTCTCCCTACACCTAGGTTAGGTTAGGTACATTGGGGTAGAACTAGCTTAGAAACGCATCGTATGAGTACTCGCATTTTTAGTCTGTGTTATTTGTGTAAATGAATATCTGCTAAAGATCATGCTAGCGCAGTATTATTTATTTCTACTGCTTACGCTGTACAATATTTATCTTGTATACTGTCTTGTGATCGAAACAGCACATATTACTTACACGAGAAACAAGACTGTTCAATAAATCTTTTATTGAAACGCCCGTCTATTCTTTCTGTGTAACTTTGAGGAAAACTAAGCATGCACGATTGAGCTGAGTGAAATAGTTATCTATTGTTTCCACGACTCTGGGACACGTTCTGATTCTAAAAGGGAAACAAAGTTGTCATGTTTTGCGGCTACCAGAAACTACTCCCTTCTTGTTTATCAAGGAGTTTCTAGTGGCCTCTGAGCTAGCTGGCACAAGTAATTAAGTTTAATATACTCGATAGGGACATACCGACCTCAGTCCTATGTCAAACCTATAGGGTATATTATTCCAATGCGCAGAGCCTATTAGGGAAATTGGAGCTACACTACATGGCGCCCAACGGTTTGGTAAGGTGGTAATTTAACGTTAGATACTGAGTAACTCAGCCGTGCTTTTTCTCTCAGAGACCCCTACCTATATACTCCAAAAGACGTCTGGAGTGGGCAGGGTTAAGTATCCGCCACGGCTACATAGGGAAGCACCCTATATATTAGCTGCTTGGTTTGCTCAACGTTGAAGGATACAGTGTTCCAAAATATTGTGCACCTTATCTTTGTTTCCTTGAAACTTGTTCTACATTTTTCAAACAACAAAATGCCTGACTCCGACAATGGTGAAGTTGCGGATCAACCAGCTGCAACAGCTTATAACATCACAGGTTTTATTGAAACCGAGTAGGGTGTTATAGACATCCCTCCAAACTTAAGAAGAGCCATCACTCTAAAACTCATAAAACACGGCCTACCACCAAGAGGCGGTAGAGCAGTTTTCGTGATAGAGGCACACAAATCCTTTCAGACAGAGGTATTCTATTCATGGGTAATATTTCCTGAATCAAATTCAGTAACAAAACTGTTTCACTTCTACAAAGAAGATGATCCACCAGAGGAATATATATATTCCTTTCGAGGATATTGAAATTCCATTAACATACCAGGAGCATCAGCTCTGGTTTAAAGGTGCCCTAAAACATCACAGAAACATTACCAGGCTTGGTCCACTAGGTAGACCAGGAGCAACATGGCCGATTCTAGCCGGCTACACACCTCGTCCTGAACTTGAAATAATGTCAGACAAGGAACTACTTACTCAAATAACAGAGTTAATAAAAATCTACAGACAATTGGTCCAATATGACATGCGGACTTTCACAGTCCAACCACCATTGACACTTCCAAATCAAACTCCTCAACAGGGGAATACACTAAAAATTACACCACAGACTCTATACGCAGTCATGGGTAAAATGCCCACAAAATGTGAGCAAATTCCATTCTGGATAGCTCAAAAAATTACTCAAATCGAAGCAGTATTTCCAAATACTAGCCCGCATGAGAAACACAGAATCCTAACCATCTGTTTACCGATGGGGATCACACCACAACTGGAAGACTGCACCACTTGGGGCTCAGTCTTTGCTGCCATCTATACTAAAACACATGGCATTCCGTCAATTGCGGTAATACCAGATGTCCTGAAACAAATTCAAAATGAATACGGGGCAGAGCCTGCTCTGAATTTAGGAATGAAATTACTGAAAAATTTCGACCAGGTCGCAACAATAATATTATCTAATATTAAAGGGGAGGCAGAAGCAGTGGCGATCCGCCAACAATTAAGGGAATTTGATGTTACAGACCATCAAACTGAGCTACCCAGAATAATAGAACAATCTTATGCAGAATTAGGCAGAGATAGTTTGGGTGGAAGACCAGTGAAGCCAAAACTATCTGAAAGTCCTGAGAAGGACTCCATTAAACAAACTCCTACATCTTCTAAAAAGAAGTGGGAGACTAATAAACAAAATTCAAACGAGAAACGTTCTCAATCCCGAGCTAGGTCTCCTCAAAAGGAGCCCTCTGAAAGAAGGTATAACCTCAGGAATAGGGATAATTTGAGAAAACCTGACAGGTATCAAGATACTGATACACGTTCCTCTCGTACCTTTCAGATCTCGTCACAGACTTCGGAAAGAAGAGGACGGTCAGAACATAGAGAAGAACGCGTGAAATCCAAGGAAGAAAAACATGCTACAAAAAACAAATCAAAACCTCAATTCTCCAAAAAGAAAGTAGCAGGTCTAAAGATCAGACATGCCGAGGATACTGAGAACACAACTCAGGAACGGAGAATGGGCTCAGACAATGCTGGACAGTGCAGCAGAAGTCACAATAGCTCGCCAGAACCTGAAGGAACTTCTGGCGATAGTAGACTTGAATGAGTACGTTACAGTTGAGACTGTAGACACCAGGGTTAGTACTCCACAAAAGTTATATGAAATAACACTCCGGATGGAGGGAGACATACCTAGACAGGTGAAAGCACTTTTTTGGGAAAGACTATCAAGGGGCTATGACATACTTCTAGCAGAAAAAGACTGGCCACCACAATTTGTCAAGGAGTGCCCACACGGTGAGGACATTATTATGCCTGCCTTCTCCAACCATATTCCAATTCACCTAAAATATACATATGCCAGGAAATGGGCAGTAGCCCAGGCCCCAGCATTATATAAAAATCATGTAGGATGGGATGAGGACTCCCCTCACCATAAAATACATCTGAAACATGAACCAACTGCCCAGAGGCAGTACCCAATAAAGCAAGAAGCTAAAAAACAGGTCAGGGAGATCTTAGATCAACTTGAATACCAAGGGGTGATTGAAACATGCACCTCCTCAATGAACAATCCTTTGTTTCCTGTCTCCAAACCAGACAACACCTATCGTCTAGTTTTGGATTACAGACACTTAAACACTTGTTCTAAAACATTTGCAGTGCAAAATGCACATAGCACAGCATTAATGAATAACATTGTGCATAAAAAATATAAAACCACATTAGATATCTCAAATGGTTTCTTTTGTCAAAACATAGCACCTGAAAGCAGGTACTTAACAGCTTTCTCCATAATAGGGACCCAGCGTCAATTTTGTCAACTCCCACAAGGGTTCAAGAACAGCCCAGGTTTATTCTCAGCGAGGGTAACGGAGTTACTACAAATCTATGACAATGAGGCATTGTCCTATGTCAATGACATCTATCTGATAGACGATGACCTGGATAAACACTTGAACAGAGTAAGTACCATTATATTGGGCTTCGCCTCTGAGGGCTACAAATTCAACTTTAAAAAGTCCAGAATTGCCCATCTCAATGTCCTATTTCTAGGATATGAGCTTTCAAGTGAAGGCAAGAGCTTGGCAGCTAACTTTCTAGAGAAATGTGCGCTGCTCCAACCTCCAAAAACGCTAAAAAACTTACAATCCATCCTGGGTTTCCTAAATTTTGGAAGAACATACATTCTAAATTACGCAGAAAGGGTTAAACCTCTCTACGCATTAATCAAACCTGATTTTTCAATAAAAAATTGGACACAGGAACACACAGAAATCTTGCGTTCACTCCAGGCTAACATGTTAGCAACAAATCACTTATAAACACGCGTAAGTCAACGCAACCTGGTGATCCGTATAATTTCGGGTCAATGCGGAGTCACCTACTTAACATTTAATGAGGGTGAAAAAATACCAATCGCATACAAATCTCATTTGTATACACAAGCCGAAATGCGCTTCACTTCAACTGAAAACATTCTGACAGCAGTTCAAACCGCTGTAGCAAAAGAAAGAGCCCTAGCCCAAGGGAAACGCATTATTGTCGTAACCCCAGTACCAGCTTTAGAAGCGGTCACAAAAGCAAGCATTCCAAATGCTAAAGCATTACATCCAAGATGGATACAATGGGTTAATTCTCTTGCTGCAACAGATGTTGAATATGTTTTTGATCCTGATTTAAAAACACAAGCATTCCTGCAATATGAACATGAATGTCCTCTGCCTACTGAAATTCTGCCTCTCGATCAGTACGAATTCATAATTTACACTGACGGATCCGCACAGCCCGCAACAGCGAGTAAGCAAGCTTACAGTGCAGCGCGTGCAATCGTTAAGGCTCGCATGCGAGATGGCATCTTCAGACCTATGGTCACAAAAACTCAATCTCTAGGAGATTGTACAGCTCAGCGAGCTGAACTACAAGCATTCAAACTGGCACTTGAAAGTACAGATCGAGAATTCCCCACACTAATAGTGTGCGATTCCTTTTAATGTGTACAGTCGTATAATGAATATATACAAAACTGGCTTGAAAATGGTTTCAAAGATGCGAAAGGTGGCACAATAAAGCACAAAACGCTTTGGGAACAAGTAGTTCAGTTGAAAAACGAACTACCAAAGGCTCACATGATCCACACACTGAGTCATCAACGTGATGGCGTTCACGTTGCAGGGAATTCATTGGCTGACGAAGCCGCAAAGGGGGCTGTTCAGACGGCTTCCGTAGCTGCGATCACTCGTTCAAAAACAAAAATAGACAGCGAGATAATGTTGGCTGTCAATGCTACAAGCAAAGGCAGTGGTGCAGCATTACCAAAAAGTTTCCACTCAAGTACTCTTATGTAATTGATGCGAACAACGTTCCTTTTGCTCGAATCCCTGGAGTGGGGGTTTGTGTAATTCCAAACATGGAACGTAGAGCAGCTTTGATTTATGAAGCACATTTGGGGGAGGGTCTGTCACATCTAGGGATCTCTAAAACAATGTTGACGTTAAAAGAGATGCACTGGTGGCCTGGAATGAATACAGAAATACACATATTCATCAACAACTGCTTAGACTGCAAATTACAGCGAGAAAGCCACCAGACACCATGCTACGAATGTAGCTGCCCATTACAGACACCATTGTTAGACAGCATTAGACTATCTATGCACAGGCGTCCTCATGGACAAGTGCAATCCCACAAATACTAAGTCAAGGTTCCTATGGATATGGCCTCAGCGCTCGGCTGACGTTCGAACTGTTATAAAAGATTTGCGAGTTTTTATCGGCACATACGCAATAGGCACGCTACACTCTGACCAGGGCCCTGCGTTTAGCTCTCGGGCTTACAAAGAAGCCATGGCCAGTCTGGGCGTTGCATTGCGGTACTCCTCTCCATTCCATCCTGAGGGAAATTCGGTTGTGGAAAGGAAAAACCGGGACATAAAGCAGTCTATAACAGCTAGGGTATTAGGTTCGGGTGATGGGTGGGTGAAACATCTTTATGGGGTCCAACGCTCATTAAATAACCTGCCAAGAAGTTCTCTAGGGTGGGTCACTCCATATGAGGTCCTATTTGGGACAAGAATGTGGGTACCAGACATCGATCACGTAGGCACAGTGGTGGAAAATAAACCGTTTGATATCAAAGATCGTTTGGCTGTTTTACAGGACCTCAATGAACTAAGATCGAAACAAAGCAATGTATTCCTGCAGCCAACCACCACTGGGGAAAAACCGGGGGTCCCAGCAAGGCCTGTCTGGATTCCAAAAGTTGGAGATCTAGTCAGAGAAAAGATTGCGGACAAGAAGGAATTTGGACCTTCATACAGACAACCAGTACCTGTCCTAGCAGTTCAAGGAACAAGAACAGTACTTCTGCCGCCCCTTGCTGGAAGAAAGGAGAAAAGATTTGTGTCCATCGACCTCATCAAACCACAGTATGTGGCCAATACTAAATAGTAGGCCTCGTGGACTCCGACATAGTAGCAGACACACTCCTCTCGCTACTATCCAAGATGTTCAGACTGAAAGACTGATAACAATTGGGAATTCAGCAGTAACAGATGGAGGACTAAGCAACAATGCTATGGAACTCATCCCTCTTGAAAATCAAGTAACAGTTCGTCCAAATACACCTGTCTACACCAATGTAGCAAGTGATCAACTGGTTCCAGCGATTTCTACAAATCCTGATGCAATTCTAACAATTGACAGAACTGCTTCTGGCTATTTCATTAACTTTGATACGTTCTCACAAGATCCGAGTGAACCTGAAACGACGCCAGCATCATTCAAACTCAAGCAGCAAGTACAAGACTTTCTTCACTTTCTGGAAAAGACTTATCTGGTTTCCCCATGGATTGAGCTCTGGATTATTTCTGGAATATTTGTTTTCCTGCTTTGGCTAGCTTTGGTTACAACTATGAGCATGCTTATAAATGGCAGATACATCCATGTGAACACTGAAGGAAAAGATGTGAACATACTTTTGAAACCTCATAAATCTTCCCATCGTGAAGCAAGAGACTTGTCAACAGTGAACATCACAGCCGTTCCTATACAGGATGGTATAGTGTGGGACAAAACAGAATTTGATATCTTTGGCCCGACGGAACAATTGAACATTCCACATTTATTTAAAATTTCACTAAGTGATCTAATTTCGTCCAGTACCTATTCTGATGATTGGGACTTTGAGACTGTTAACGACATAATGTTTGACCTAGAAAAATCTGCTCCATTTTCTAAAAATGAATATTTAGAGGGTTCATCAGACTATGAACAGCTGTATTGCTATAACCACTATGGTCATCATTATTTGCATAAATCTGCATACCCTAGAAATGTGTTTATGTTTAACCAATGGGAGCATTGTCCTACACCACCACAAGGTAGTTCAAAAACATTTGCTAACAAGTTTCCATATTTTTCAGGTTACAATACATCTGATCCAGAAACGTTTTACTATAAAAATGTAAATAAAACAGGATTGAAAATTATGTTAACAAATACAAAACAGATTTACTCTGCAACATTTATTGCCCAACAGTCTAGACAGGGTTTCGACTTATGGAAAGACACAATAGACACAAAAACTGTCTGGGGTACTAAAGACTGGCAAGTGCAGGGGATAGAAGCTTTATTTCGAGCCTGTATCATCCCTGAACAAATAATGTTTTTGAATGAAACCGTCCAACAAACATCTTGTCTTGGACTAGCCAAGATCAAAGAGATGAAAACACCTTCTGTACCAACACCTGCAAGTGATAACAAAACACAGGCAGTGGCTACAGTTGACCAAATACTACAACTCAACAGATCTAATCCTGATTGGAGAAAATGGTTGATCTGGCCCACAGACACGAACAACTGTCAGGAAAGATTCCTGAATAAAACTCAGGGATTTACTATTCATAGGCCAGACCCAAGATACGTCCAAAGACAGCATCCAGGGGTAGTAACAACATACAGTGTAGGAACATTATGCCTCGATTGCCTGCAGAAATCTACACTACAGGATGTGAAACAACACTTATCCTTACTTAAAGAAGACGCAGACCTTAGGGAATTCTTGCTTGGACCAAGAAAACCGCGTCAAAAACGTTTCATATATGCCGGCATTTACGCTGCTTATAATGAAGCATGGAAGGTGTCACAGATGGAGGCCGCAGAATGAATACGTGAACTTGATCGTATTAATTTAGAGAAAACTCTCTCTGTGGTCGACAATGGGTTAACAACTTTGTCCTCCAGAATATATTCATTGGACAACATTGTATCCTCTGCTATCGACATACTAGAACAAGATTTGGCGATGTTACAGCAAGGCCAATCTCAATTACGTTCTATTGTGTTATTAAGCTGGACGCTGCAATCTTTGCGTGCGGGCTATGTGCCTTGGCGTTTCATCAACACGTCGGCTCTGTTTGCAGAATACAATCTAACTGATAAACAGATTGAACTGGCACAGAGAGGAGCAAAGTATACAGTGCTGAGCATTGAAAAACTGGAAAAGTTACCATTCACAGTGGCAGAAAAACCAGATACAGAATGGCTCATTCATGGCAAAATCACACTACCTGTGACTACTTTTCAGTTTCAGTATTGCCTCAGACAAATGCAAGCAGGCAAATATGAAAGGTTGGGTAAGGAATACATAAACACATCCTGGGATTTACCATATACATATAGATGTTGGAGCGGTACACACTGTAAAAGTGCACTGAGCGGTTCACTTATATGTCAGGACATTTATTTACACGGGGCTTGCAATGGTTCTGTGGCAAATTTGTCTTGCCATCAGCAGGGTACACCAGCTGCTGTGATTAATCCAACGTTTGGACAACTTTCGAATGGGAGTTACCTCATGTTGAATGATCAGAGTTGCTGCGGCATGTTGCCAGGCATCCCATATCTAGTAACGGTCAACTCCAGGGTCACTTGCTGTATGCAAGTATTGTTTGCCCCAATAGACACAGTCAGGGAGTCGCCTTTGTGGCCTTCGCTGAACGTCTCTTTTATAAGATTTGATACTTTGAGCAGAATGAAAGCCATGCTTTTACAGCAAACAGTCCCTTTGACCTCGGCCAAAGAAACCTATGATCTACAAGTAGCAAGGACTTCGGCTGAGATACAGACTTTAATACGTACAAACTGCCCTATACATTTCGTGGAAATGATAGGATGTATCTTTAACATGTCTGATACAAGCGGAATTGTACATGTATTTAAGAGCATCTGTTCCGGTCTGTTAGCACCTTTCCAGGCAATACTCGGAATCATCCCGAACTTTGCACATTCGGTGTTTGGTGGCATACAATTAATTCTAGCACTTGTTGCCGGAATTCTATTTCTCTTCCTGCTATTACGCTACGGCCAGCCTATTCGCAGCCATCACTCCAAGCGAAGTGGAGAAAGCTCTCCTTGAACGAAAGTGCCGTGAGCGAATAGTACAGCTTTTGGGCATGACTCGTCTACGGGAACTTAATACCACGTGGTTCCTGTCATTCAGACCAATCTGGCAAGTTTGCATCTTACCTGTTCTACGATGCCTGCTATGCAGTGAAGAATGCGTGTTAGACACCTGTCTAATATTTCCATCAGCAACGCCAATGGATATCGATACTCTGCTGGACCCGATAACGGCCCATGCTCTGTGTTGTCCCCAGAGGCTACCAATCCTGATGATGGCATTCATTGAGATCTCACAGTCACTTCCGGCTGCTGCTGAGGTACGAGATGGATCTACAGGCACACAGGTAACAACGGACGCGAACATTGCTGCGGCATCCTATGCTGAAAGCGATGCTTCACATCTCTGTGCAATTAATCTACTACACGAGGTGTTCCAACTGACACCAAATTCAGTGGACGATATTTTGTCTACAGAAATAGATGATCTCATGTTTACACCAGACCCGTACACTGACTCTGATTCCACCCACAGTGTACCAGAGACGAAGTAAAACTTGGCCTTCATATTTCAAGTACTTGGAACTCTTCCCAAATTGAACTTTTTTCCGTTTTTTTCGAACTGAATGGCAATTCAATCTGCTTGAAGTAGAACTAGTCTTATAGTACGGACTTCGCGGTACTTCCTCAGACACTTTGTCATCTTATTTGTCTAAAAAGTTCATTAATTTTCATGACATGAAATGACTTTGATTTTTGAACAACTTATCGATCATTTTCTGTCACATGTAAATGTTACTGCTTATTTCATTCAAATTGCATTTTATTTCCGAATATATGCTTGAACTGAGAAGAGCAATGCTTGAGATGTACAGTACCTTTTGCATTTTAATAGGTTTTTAAATGCTTTTTAATGCTTTTAAGAAATATTTTTAGCAATATGCGGTACTCTATTTTATGTTTAGCATATTAAATGTTTAGCATTTTACTATTATCGTACACACGAAAGTGGAGTGGGTGTTGTATTCCTCTTAGGGTGTCCATACACGGGCTTTCCTATATCATGTCCTTATATGGGTACAATTCGCCTTGCCCTTATATAGGCATAAAATCCCAGTCCTTATTTAGGCATTAAACCGTGCACCCCAAATACAGGCATGGTCTCCGACATCCGTCCACCCTAACGTCACAACGAGTTCTTGAAGAACAGACCCTTAGGCTTCGGGAGTTTCCCTAGCACAGGACTATTGATTTCTTCAAGGACTCATCTATTATGCATGAACCGTTATACCTTAGGGGTTCATTCATGACGTCTTCCGCTGTCCGATTTACGTCAATGCTAACATTCTTAGGTACCTCTCAGGTATAAATATACCTTCCCTAGCCCTTGTAAAGCAGAGGAGACCTCCACTTCAAAGGAGCCCGTTTCCCGGCCTGACGCACTGAGAAGACGCTGTCATCCCTACACGCAGAGATTCCAGCTTCCAGTGATCTGACTTCCCTCGCGGGGTGTTGGAGTTCGAGTCTGGCAAGAGATTCCCACCTCTCTCATTCTTAAGGTATGGAGCTGATTAAGAACCTAGAGGGACTCTTGGCATACTAGGCATACTAGGCATACTAGGCTTAACATACTCTTAGTATACCATAGTAAGAAATACTTCACCTACTTCATACCTCTCCCTACACCTAGGTTAGGTTAGGTACATTGGGGTAGAACTAGCTTAGAAACGCATCGTATGAGTACTCGCATTTTTAGTCTGTGTTATTTGTGTAAATGAATATCTGCTAAAGATCATGCTAGCGCAGTATTATTTATTTCTACTGCTTACGCTGTACAATATTTATCTTGTATACTGTCTTGTGATCGTAACAGCACATATTACTTACACGAGAAACAAGACTGTTCAATAAATCTTTTATTGAAACGCCCGTCTATTCTTTCTGTGTAACTTTGAGGAAAACTAAGCATGCACGATTGAGCTGAGTGAAATAGTTATCTATTGTTTCCACGACTCTGGGACACGTTCTGATTCTAAAAGGGAAACAAAGTTGTCATGTTTTGCGGCTACCAGAAACTACTCCCTTCTTGTTTATCAAGGAGTTTCTAGTGGCCTCTGAGCTAGCTGGCACAAGTAATTAAGTTTAATATACTCGATAGGGACATACTGACCTCAGTCCTATGTCAAACCTATAGGGTATATTATTCTAATGCGCAGAGCCTATTAGGGAAATTGGAGCTACACTACATGGCGCCCAACGGTTTGGTAAGGCGGTAATTTAATGTTAGATACTGAGTAACTCAGCCGTGCTTTTTCTCTCAGAGACCCCTACCCATATACTCCAAAAGACGTCTGGGGTTGGCAGGGTTAAGTATCCGCCACGGCTACATAGGGAAGCACCCTATATATTAGCTGCTTGGTTTGCTCAACGTTGAAGGATACAGTGTTCCAAAATATTGTGCACCTTATCTTTGTTTCCTTGAAACTTGTTCTACATTTTTCAAACAACAAAATGCCTGACTCCGACAACGGTGAAGTTGCGGATCAACCAGCTGCAACAGCTTATAACATCACAGGTTTTATTGAAACCGAGTAGGGTGTTATAGACATCCCTCCAAACTTAAGAAGAGCCATCACTCTAAAACTCATAAAACACGGCCTACCACCAAGAGGCGGTAGAGCAGTTTTCGTGATAGAGGCACACGAATCCTTTCAGACAGAGGTATTCTATTCATGGGTAATATTTCCAGAATCAAATTCAGTAACAAAACTGTTTCACTTCTACAAAGAAGATGATCCACCAGAGGAATATATTCCCTTCGACGATATTGAAATTCCATTAGCATACCAGGAGCATCAGCTCTGGTTTAAAGGCGCCCCAAAACATCACAGAAACATTACCAGGCTCGGTCCACTAGGTAGACCAGGAGCAACATGGCCGATTCTAGCCGGCTACACACCTCGTCCTGAACTTGAAATAATGTCAGACGAGGAACTACTTACTCAAATAACAGAGTTAATAAAAATCTACAGACAATTGGTCCAATATGTCATGCAGACTTTCACAGTCCAACCACCATTGACACTTCCAAATCAAACTCCTCAACAGGGGAATACACTAAAAATTACACCACAGACTCTATACACAGTCATGGGTAAAATGCCCACAAAACGTGAGCAAATTCCATTCTGGATAGCTCAAAAAATTACTCAAATCGAAGCAGTATTTCCAAATACTAGCCCGTATGAGAAACACAGAATCCTAACCATCTGTTTACCGATGGGGATCACACCACAACTGGAAGACTGCACCACTTGGGGCTCAGTCTTTGCTGCCATCTATACTAAAACACATGGCATTCCGTCAATTGCGGTAATACCAGATGTCCTGAAACAAATTCAAAATGAATACGGGGCAGAGCCTGCTCTGAATTTAGGTATGAAATTACTGAAAAATTTCGACCAGGTCTCAACAATAATATTATCTAATATTAAAGGGGAGGCAGCAGCAGTGGCGATCCGCCTAAAATTAAGGGAATTTGATGTTACAGACCATCAAACTGAGCTACCCAGAATAATAGAACAATCTTATGCAGAATTAGGCAAAGATAGTTTGGGTGGAAGACCAGTGAAGCCAAAACTATCTGAAAGTCCTGAGAAGGACTCCATTAAACAAACTCCTACATCTTCTAAAAAGAAGTGGGAGACTAATAAACAAAATTCAAACGAGAAACGTTCTCAATCCCGAGCTAGGTCTCCTCAAAAGGAGCCCTCTGAAAGGAGGTATAACCTCAGGAATAGGGATAATTTGAGAAAACCTGACAGGTATCAAGATACTGATACACGTTCCTCTCGTACCTTTCAGATCTCGTCACAGACTTCGGAAAGAAGAGGACGGTCAGAACATAGAGAAGAACGCGTGAAATCCAAGGAAGAAAAACATGCTACAAAAAACAAATCAAAACCTCAAATCTCCAAAAAGAAAGTAGCAGGTCTAAAGATCAGACATGCCGAGGATACTGAGAACACAACTCAGGAACGGAGAATGGGCTCAGACAATGCTGGACAGTGCAGCAGAAGTCACAATAGCTCGCCAGAACCTGAAGGAACTTCTGGAGATAGTAGACTTGAATGAGTACGTTACAGTTGAGACTGTAGACACCAGGGTTAGTACTCCACAAAAGTTATATGAAATAACACTCCGGATGGAGGGAGACATACCTAGACAGGTGAAAGCACTTTTTTGGGAAAGACTATCAAGGGGCTATGACATACTTCTAGCAGAAAAAGACTGGCCACCACAATTTGTCAAGGAGTGCCCACACGGTGAGGACATTATTATGCCTGCCTTCTCCAACCATATTCCAATTCACCTAAAATATACATATGCCAGGAAATGGGCAGTAGCCCAGGCCCCAGCATTATATAAAAATCATGTAGGATGGGATGAGGACTCACCTCACCATAAAATACATCTGAAACATGAACCAACTGCACAGAGGCAGTACCCAATAAAGCAAGAAGCTAAAAAACAGGTCAGGGAGATCTTAGATCAACTTGAATACCAAGGGGTGATTGAAACATGCACCTCCTCAATGAACAATCCTTTGTTTCCTGTCTCCAAACCAGACAACACCTATCGTCTAGTTTTGGATTACAGACACTTAAACACTTGTTCTAAAATATTTGCAGTGCAAAATGCACATAGCACAGCATTAATGAATAACATTGTGCATAAAAAATATAAAACCACATTAGATATCTCAAATGGTTTCTTTTGTCAAAACATAGCACCTGAAAGCAGGTACTTAACAGCTTTCTCCATAATAGGGACCCAGCGTCAATTTTGTCGACTCCCACAAGGGTTCAAGAACAGCCCAGGTTTATTCTCAGCGAGGGTAACGGAGTTACTACAAATCTATGACAATGAGGCATTGTCCTATGTCAATGACATCTATCTGACAGACGATGACCTGGATAAACACTTGAACAGAGTAAGTACCATTATATTGGGCTTCGCCTCTGAGGGCTACAAATTCAACTTTAAAAAGTCCCGAATTGCCCATCTCAATGTCCTATTTCTAGGATATGAGCTTTCAAGTGAAGGCAAGAGCTTGGCAGCTAACTTTCTAGAGAAATGTGCGCTGCTCCAGTCTCCAAAAACGCAAAAAAACTTACAATCCATCCTGGGTTTCCTAAATTTTGGAAGAACATACATTCTAAATTACGCAGAAAGGGTTAAACCTCTCTACGCATTAATCAAACCTGATTTTTCAATCAAAAATTGGACACAGGAACACACAGAAATCTTGCGTTCACTCCAGGCTAACATGTTAGCAACAAATCACTTATAAACACGCGTAAGTCAACGCAACCTGGTGATCCGAATAATTTCGGGTCAATGCGGATTCACCTACTTAACATTTAATGAGGGTGAAAAAATACCAATCGCATACAAATCTCATTTGTATACACAAGCCGAAATGCGCTTCACTTCAACTGAAAACATTCTGACAGCAGTTCAAACCGCTGTAGCAAAAGAAAGAGCCCTAGCCCAAGAGAAACGCATTATTGTCGTAACCCCAGTACCAGCTTTAGAAGCGGTCACAAAAGCAAGCATTCCAAATGCTAAAGCATTACATCCAAGATGGATACAGTGGGTTAATTCTCTTGCTGCAACAGATGTTGAATATGTTTTTGATCCTGATTTAAAAACACAAGCATTCCTGCAATATGAACATGAATGTCCTCTGCCTACTGAAATTCTGCCTCTCGATCAGTACGAATTCATAATTTACACTGACGGATCCACACAACCCGCAACAGGGAGTAAGCAAGCTTACAGTGCAGCGCGTGCAATCGTTAAGGGTCGCATGCGAGATGGCATCTTCAGACCTATGGTCACAAAAACTCAATCTCTAGGAGATTGTACAGCTCAGCGAGCTGAACTACAAGCATTCAAACTGGCACTTGAAAGTACAGATCGAGAATTCCCCACACTAATAGTGTGCGATTCCTTTTACTGTGTACAGTCATATAATGAATATATACAAAACTGGCTTGAAAATGGTTCCAAAGATGCGAAAGGTGGCACAATAAAGCACAAAACGCTTTGGGAACAAGTAGTTCAGTTGAAAAACGAACTACCAAAGGCTCACGTGATCCACACACTGAGTCATCAACGTGATGGCGTTCACGTTGCAGGGAATTCATTGGCTGACGAAGCCGCAAAGGGGGCTGTTCAGACGGCTTCCCTAGCTGCGATCACTCGTTCAAAAACAAAAATAGACAGCGAGATAATGTTGGCTGTCAATGCTACAAGCAAAGGCAGTGGTGCAGCATTACCAAAAAAGTTTCCACTCAAGTACTCTTATGTAATTGATGCGAACAACGTTCCTTTTGCTCGAATCCCTGGAGTGGGGGTTTGTGTAATTCCAAACATGGAACGTAGAGCAGCTTTGATTTATGAAGCACATTTGGGGGAGGGTCTGTCACATCTAGGGATCTCTAAAACAATTTTGACGTTAAAAGAGATGCACTGGTGGCCTGGAATGAATACAGAAATACACATATTCATCAACAACTGCTTAGACTGCAAATTACAGCGAGAAAGCCACCAGACACCATGCTACGAATGTAGCTGCCCATTACAGACACCATTGTTAGACAGCATTAGACTATCATGGACAAGTGCAATCCCACAAATACTAAGTCAAGGTTCCTATGGATATGGCCTCAGCGCTCGGCTGACGTTCGAACTGTTATAAAAGATTTGCGAGTCTTTATCGGCACAAACGCAATAGGCATGCTACACTCTGACCAGGGCCCTGCGTTTAGCTCTCGGGCTTACAAAGAAGCCATGGCCAGTCTGGGCGTTGCATTGCGGTACTCCTCTCCATTCCATCCTGAGGGAAATTCGGTTGTGGAAAGGAAAAACCGGGACATAAAGCAGTCTATAACAGCTAGGGTATTAGGTTCGGGTGATGGGTGGGTCAAACATCTTTATGGGGTCCAACGCTCATTAAATAACCTGCCAAGAAGTTCTCTAGGGTGGGTCACTCCATATGAGGTCCTATTTGGGACAAGAATGTGGGTACCAGACCTCGATCACGTAGGCACAGTGGTGGAAAATAAACCGTTTGATATCAAAGATCGTTTGGCTGTTTTACAGGACCTCAATGAACTAAGATCGAAACAAAGCAATGTATTCCTGCAGCCAACCACCACTGGGGAAAAACCGGCGGTCCCAGCAAGGCCTGTCTGGATTCCAAAAGTTGGGGCTCTAGTCAGAGAAAAGATTGCGGACAAGAAGGAATTTGGACCTTCTTACAGACAACCAGTACCTGTCCTAGCAGTTCAAGGAACAAGAACAGTACTTCTGCCGCCCCTTGCTGGAAGAAAGGAGAAAAGATTTGTGTCCATCGACCTCATCAAACCACAGTATGTGGCCAATACTAAATAGTAGGCCTTGTGGACTCCGACCTAGTAGCAGACACACTCCTCTCGCTACTATCCAAGATGTTCAGACTGAAAGACTGATAACAATTGGGAATTCAGCAGAAACAGATGGAGGACTAAACAACAATGCTATGGAACTCATCCCTCTTGAAAATCAAGTAACAGTTGGTCCAAATACACCTGTCTACACCAATGTAGCAAGTGATCAACTGGTTCCAGCGATTTCTACAAATCCTGATGCAATTCTAACAATTGACAGAACTGCTTCTGGCTATTTCATTAACTTTGATACGTTCTCAGAAGATCCGAGTGAACCTGAAACGACGCCAGCATCATTCAAACTCAAGCAGCAAGTACAAGACTTTCTTCACTTTCTGAAAAAGACTTATCTGGTTTCCCCATGGATTGAGCTCTGGATTATTTCTGGAATATTTGTTTTCCTGCTTTGGCTAGCTTTGGTTACAACTATGAGCGTGCTTATAAATGGCAGATACACCCATGTGAACACTGAAGGAAAAGATGTGAACGTACTTTTGAAACCTCATAAATCTTCCCATCGTGAAGCAAGAGACTTGTCAACAGTGAACATCACAGCCGTTCCTATACAGGATGGTATAGTGTGGGACAAAACAGAATTTGATATCTTTGGCCCGACGGAACAATTGAACATTCCACATTTATTTAAAATTTCACTAAGTGATCTAATTTCGTCCAGTACCTATTCTGATGATTGGGACTTTGAGACTGTTAACGACATAATGTTTGACCTAGAAAAATCTGTTGCATTTTCTAAAAATGAATATTTAGAGGGTTCATCAGACTATGAACAGCTGTATTGCTATAACCACTATGGTCATCATTATTTGCATAAATCTGCATACCCTAGAAATGTGTTTATGTTTAACCAATGGGAGCATTGTCCTACACCACCACAAGGTAGTTCAAAAACATTTGCTAACAAGTTTCCATATTTTTCAGGTTACAATACATCTGATCCAGAAACGTTTTACTATAAAAATGTAAATAAAACAGGACTGAAAATTATGTTAACAAATACAAAACAGATTTACTCTGCAACATTTATTGCCCAACTGTCTAGACAGGGTTTCGACTTATGGAAAGACACAATAGACACAAAAACTGTCTGGGGTACTAAAGACTGGCAAGTGCAGGGGATAGAAGCTTTATTTCGAGCCTGTATCATCCCTGAACAAATAATGTTTTTGAATGAAACCGTCCAACAAACATCTTGTCTTGGACTAGCCAAGATCAAAGAGATGAAAACACCTTCTGTACCAACACCTGCAAGTGATAACAAAACACAGGCAGCGGCTACAGTTGACCAAATACTACAACTCAACAGATCTAATCCTGATTGGAGAAAATGGTTGATCTGGCCCACAGACACGAACAACTGTCAGGAAAGATTCCTGTATAAAACTCAGGGATTTACTATTCATAGGCCAGACCCAAGATACGTCCAAAGACAGCATCCAGGGGTAGTAACAACATACAGTGTAGGAAAATTATGCCTCGATTGCCTGCAGAAATCTACACTACAGGATGTGAAACAACACTTATCCTTACTTAAAGAAGACGCAGACCTTAGGGAATTCTTGCTTGGACCAAGAAAACCGCGTCAAAAACGTTTCATATATGCTGGCATTTACGCTGCTTATAGTGAAGCATGGAAGGTGTCACAGTATGGAGGCCGCAGAATGAATACATGAACTTGATCGTATTAATTTAGAGAAAACTCTCTCTGTGGTCGACAATGGGTTAACAACTTTGTCCTCCAGAATATATTCATTGGACAACATTGTATCCTCTGCTATCGACATACTAGAACAAGATTTGGCGATGTTACAGCAAGGCCAATCTCAATTACGTTCTATTGTGTTATTAAGCTGGACGCTGCAATCTTTGCGTGCGGGCTATGTGCCTTGGCGTTTCATCAACACGTCGGCTCTGTTTGCAGAATACAATCTAACTGATAAACAGATCGAACTGGCACAGAGAGGAGCAAAGTATACAGTGCTGAGCATGGAAAAACTGGAAAAGTTACCATTCACAGTGGCAGAAAAACCAGCTACAGAATGGCTCATTCATGGCAAAATCACACTACCTGTGACTACTTTTCAGTTTCAGTATTGCCTCAGACAAATGCAAGAAGGCAAATATGAAAGGTTGGGTAAGGAATACATAAACACATCCTGGGATTTACCGTATACATATAGATGTTGGAGCGGTACACACTGTAAAAGTGCACTGAGCGGTTCACTTATATGTCAGGACATTTCTTTACACGGGGCTTGCAATGGTTCTGTGGCAAATTTGTCTTGCCATCAGCAGGGTACACCAGCTGCTGTGATTAATCCAACGTTTGGACAACTTTCGAATGGGAGTTACCTCATGTTGAATGATCAGAGTTGCTGCAGCATGTTGCCAGGCATCCCATATCTAGTAACGGTCAACTCCAGGGTCACTTGATGTATGCAAGTATTGTTTGCCCCAATAGACACAGTCAGGGAGTCGCCTTTGTGGCCTTCGCTGAACGTCTCTTTTTTAAGATTTGATACTTTGAGCAGAATGAAAGCCATGCTTTTACAGCAAACAGTGCCTTTGACCTCGGCCAAAGAAACCTATGATCTACAAGTAGCAAGGACTTCGGCTGAGATACAGACTTTAATACGTACAAACTGCCCTATACATTTCGTGGAAATGATAGGATGTATCTTTAACATGTCTGATACAAGCGGAATTGTACATGTATTTAAGAGCATCTGTTCCGGTCTGTTAGCACCTTTCCAGGCAATACTCGGAATCATCCCGAACTTTGCACATTCAGTGTTTGGTGGCATACAATTAATTCTAGCACTTGTTGCCGGAATTCTATTTCTCTTCCTGCTATTACGCTATGGCCAGCCTATTCGCAGACATCACTCCGAGCGAAGTGGAGAAAGCTCTCCTTGAACGAAAGTGCCGTGAGCGAATAGTACAGCTTTTGGGCATGACTCGTCTACGGGAACTTAATACCACGTGGTTCCTGTCATTCAGACCAATCTGGCAAGTTTGCATCTTACCTGTTCTACGATGCCTGCTATGCAGTGAAGAATGCGTGTTAGACACCTGTCTAACACTTCCATCAGCAACGCCAACGGATATCGATACTCTGCTGGACCCGATAACGGCCCATGCTCTGTGTTGTCCCCAGAGGCTACCAATCCTGATGATGGCATTCATTGAGATCTCACAGTCGCTTCCGGCTGCTGCTGAGGTACGAGATGGATCTACAGGCACACAGGTAACAACGGACGCGAACATTGCTGCGGCATCCTATGCTGAAAGCGATTCTTCACATCTCTGTGCAATTAATCTACTACACGAGGTGTTCCAACTGACACCAAATTCAGTGGATGATATTTTGTCTACAGAAATAGATGATCTCATGTTTACACCAGACCCGTACACTGACTCTGATTCCACCCACAGTGTACCAGAGACGCAGTAAAATTTGGCCTTCATATTTCAAGTACTTTGAACTCTTCCCAAATTGAACTTTTTTCCGTTTTTTCGAACTGAATGGCAATTCAATCTGCTTGAAGTAGAACTAGTCTTATAGTACGGACTTCGCGGTACTTCCTCAGACACTTTGTCATCTTATTTGTCTAAAAAGTTCATTAATTTTCATGACATGAAATGACTTTGATTTTTGAACAACTTATCGATCATTTTCTGTCACATGTAAATATTACTGCTTATTTCATTCAAATTGCATTTTATTTCCAAATATATGCTTGAACTGAGAAGAGCAATGCTTGAGATTTACAGTACCTTTTGCATTTTAATAGGTTTTAAAATGCTTTTTAATGCTTTTAAGAAATATTTTTAGCAATATGCGGTACTCTATTTTATGTTTAGCATATTAAATGTTTAGCATTTTACTATTATCGTACACACGAAAGTGGAGTGGGTGTTGTATTCCTCTTAGGGTGTCCATACACGGGCTTTCCTATATCATGTCCTTATATGGGTACAATTCGCCTTGCCCTTATATAGGCATAAAATCCCAGTCCTTATTTAGGAATTAAACCGTGCACTCCAAATACAGGCATGGTCTCCGACATCCGACCACCCTAGCGTCACAACGAGTTCTTGAAGAACAGACCCTTAGGCTTCGGGAGTTTCCCTAGCACAGGACTATTGATTTCTTCAAGGACTCATCTATTATGCATGAACCGTTATACCTTAGGGGTTCATTCATGACGTCTTCCGCTGTCCGATTTACGTCAATGCTAACATTCTGAGGTAACTCTCAGGTATAAATATACCTTCCCTAGCCCTTGTAAAGCAGAGGAGACCTCGACTTCAGAGGAGCCCGTTTCCCGGCCTGACGCACTGAGAAGACGCTGTCATCCCTGCATGCAGAGAGTCCAGCTTCCAGTGATCAGACTTCCCTCGGGGGATGTTGGAGTTCGAGTCTGGCAAGAGATTCCCACCTCTCTCATTCTTAAGGTATGGAGCTGATTAAGAACCTAGAGGGACTCTTGGCATACTAGGCATACTAGGCATACTAGGCTTAACATACTCTTAATATACCATAGTAAGAAATACTTCACCTACTTCATACCTCTCCCTACACCTAGGTTAGGTTAGTTACATTGGGGTAGAACTAGCTTAGAAACGCATCGTATGAGTACTCGCATTTTTAGTCTGTGTTATTTGTGTAAATGAATATCTGCTAAAGATCATGCTAGCGCAGTATTATTTATTTCTACTGCTTACGATGTACATTATTTATCTTGCATACTGTCTTGTGATCGTAACAGCACAAATTACTTACACGAGAAACAAGACTGTTCAATAAATCTTTTATTGAAACGCCCGTCTATTCTTTCTGTGTAACTTTGAGGAAAACTAAGCATGCACGATTGAGCTGAGTGAAATAGTTATCTATTGTTTCCACGACTCTGGGACACGTTCTGATTCTAAAAGGGAAACAAAGTTGTCATGTTTTGCGGCTGCCAGAAACTACTCCCTTCTTGTTTATCAAGGAGTTTCTAGTGGCCTCTGAGCTAGCTGGCACAAATAATTAAGTTTAATATACTCGATAGGGACATACCGACCTCAGTCCTATGTCAAACCTATAGGGTATATTATTCCAATGCGCAGAGCCCATTAGGGAAATTGGAGCTACACTACATGGCGCCCAACGGTTTGGTAAGGCGGTAATTTAACGTTAGATACTGAGTAACTCAGCCGTGCTTTTTCTCTCAGAGACCCCTACCCATATACTCCAAAAGACGTCTGGAGTGGGCAGGGTTAAGTATCCGCCACGGCTACATAGGGAAGCACCCTATATATTAGCTGCTTGGTTTGCTCAACGTTGAAGGATACAGTGTTCCAAAATATTGTGCACCTTATCTTTGTTTCCTTGAAACTTGTTCTACATTTTTCAAACAACAAAATGCCTGACTCCGACAACGGTGAAGTTGCGGATCAACCAGCTGCAACAGCTTATAACATCACAGGTTTTATTGAAACCGAGTAGGGTGTTATAGACATCCCTCCAAACTTAAGAAGAGCCATCACTCTAAAACTCATAAAACACGGCCTACCACCAAGAGGCGGTAGAGCAGTTTTCGTGATAGAGGCACACGAATCCTTTCAGACAGAGGTATTCTATTCATGGGTAATATTTCCTGAATCAAATTCAGTAACAAAACTGTTTCACTTCTACAAAGAAGATGATCCACCAGAGGAATATATTCCTTTTGAGGATATTGAAATTCCATTAACATACCAGGAGCATCAGCTCTGGTTTAAAGGCGCCCTAAAACATCACAGAAACATTACCAGGCTCGGTCCACTAGGTAGACCAGGAGCAACATGGCCGATTCTAGCCGGCTACACACCTCGTCCTGAACTTGAAATAATGTCAGACGAGGAACTATTTACTCAAATAACAGAGTTAATAAAAATCTACAGACAATTGGTCCAATATGTCATGCGGACTTTCACAGTCCAACCACCATTGACACTTCCAAATCAAACTCCTCAACAGGGGAATACACTAAAAATTACACCACAGACTCTATACGCAGTCATGGGTAAAATGCCCACAAAACGTGAGCAAATTCCATTCTGGATAGCTCAAAAAATTATTCAAATCGAAGCAGTATTTCCAAATACTAGCCCGTATGAGAAACACAGAATCCTAACCATCTGTTTACCGAAGGGGATCACACCACAACTGGAAGACTGCACCACTTGGGGCTCAGTCTTTGCTGCCATCTATACTAAAACACATGGCATTCCGTCAATTGCGGTAATACCAGATGTCCTGAAACAAATTCAAAATGAATACGGGGCAGAGCCTGCTCTGAATTTAGGTATGAAATTACTGAAAAATTTCGACCAGGTCTCAACAATAATATTATCTAATATTAAAGGGGAGGCAGCAGCAGTGGCGATCCGCCAAAAATTAAGGGAATTTGATGTTACAGACCATCAAACTGAGCTACCCAGAATAATAGAACAATCTTATGCAGAATTAGGCAGAGATAGTTTGGGTGGAAGACCAGTGAAGCCATAACTATCTGAAAGTCCTGAGAAGGACTCCATTAAACAAACTCCTACATCTTCTAAAAAGAAGTGGGAGACTAATAAACAAAATTCAAACGAGAAACGTTCTCAATCCCGAGCTAGGTCTCCTCAAAAGGAGCCCTCTGAAAGGAGGTATAACCTCAGGAATAGGGATAATTTGAGAAAACCTGACAGGTATCAAGATACTGATACACGTTCCTCTCGTACCTTTCAGATCTCGTCACAGACTTCGGAAAGAAGAGGACGGTCAGAACATAGAGAAGAACGTGTGAAATCCATGGAAGAAAAACATGCTACAAAAAACAAATCAAAACCTCAATTCTCCAAAAAGAAAGTAGCAGGTCTAAAGATCAGACATGCCGAGGATACTGAGAACACAACTCAGGAACGGAGAATGGGCTCAGACAATGCTGGACAGTGCAGCAGAAGTCACAATTGCTCGCCAGAACCTGAAGGAACTTCTGGAGATAGTAGACTTGAATGAGTACGTTACAGTTGAGACTGTAGACACCAGGGTTAGTACTCCACAAAAGTTATATGAAATAACACTCCGGATGGAGGGAGACATACCTAGACAGGTGAAAGCACTTTTTTGGGAAAGACTATCAAGGGGCTATGACATACTTCTAGCAGAAAAAGACTGGCCACCACAATTTGTCAAGGAGTGCCCACACGGTGAGGACATTATTATGCCTGCCTTCTCCAACCATATTCCAATTCACCTAAAATATACATATGCCAGGAAATGGGCAGTAGCCCAGGCCCCAGCATTATATAAAAATCATGTAGGATGGGATGAGGACTCACCTCACCATAAAATACATCTGAAACATGAACCAACTGCACAGAGGCAGTACCCAATAAAGCAAGAAGCTAAACAACAGGTCAGGGAGATCTTAGATCAACTTGAATACCAAGGGGTGATTGAAACATGCACCTCCTCAATGAACAATCCTTTGTTTCCTGTCTCCAAACCAGACAACACCTATCGTCTAGTTTTGGATTACAGACACTTAAACACTTGTTCTAAAACATTTGCAGTGCAAAATGCACATAGCACAGCATTAATGAATAACATTGTGCATAAAAAATATAAAACCACATTAGATATCTCAAATGGTTTCTTTTGTCAAAACATAGCACCTGAAAGCAGGTACTTAACAGCTTTCTCCATAATAGGGACCCAGAGTCAATTTTGTCGACTCCCACAAGGGTTCAAGAACAGCCCAGGTTTATTCTCAGCGAGGGTAACGGAGTTACTACAAATCTATGACAATGAGGCATTGTCCTATGTCAATGACATCTATCTGACAGACGATGACCTGGAGCAACACTTGAACAGAGTAAGTACCATTATATTGGGCTTCGCCTCTGAGGGCTACAAATTCAACTTTAAAAAGTCCCGAATTGCCCATCTCAATGTCCTATTTCTAGGATATGAGCTTTCAAGTGAAGGCAAGAGCTTGGCAGCTAACTTTCTAGAGAAATGTGCGCTGCTCCAACCTCCAAAAACGCTAAAAAACTTACAATCCATCCTGGGTTTCCTTAATTTTGGAAGAACATACATTCTAAATTACGCAGAAAGGGTTAAACCTCTCTACGCATTAATCAAACCTGATTTTTCAATCAAAAATTGGACACAGGAACACACAGAAATCTTGCGTTCACTCCAGGCTAACATGTTAGCAACAAATCACTTATAAACACGCGTAAGTCAACGCAACCTGGTGATCCGAATAATTTCGGGTCAATGCGGATTCACCTACTTAACATTTAATGAGGGTGAAAAAATACCAATCGCATACAAATCTCATTTGTATACACAAGCCGAAATGCGCTTCACTTCAAATGAAAACATTCTGACAGCAGTTCAAACCGCTGTAGCAAAAGAAAGAGCCCTAGCCCAAGGGAAACGCATTATTGTCGTAACCCCAGTACCAGCTTTAGAAGTGGTCACAAAAGCAAGCATTCCAAATGCTAAAGCATTACATCCAAGATGGATACAATGGGTTAATTCTCTTGCTGCAACAGATGTTGAATATGTTTTTGATCCTGATTTAAAAACACAAGCATTCCTGCAATATGAACATGAATGTCCTCTGCCTACTGAAATTCTGCCTCTCGATCAGTACGAATTCATAATTTACACTGACGGATCCGCACAGCCCGCAACAGGGAGTAAGCAAGATTACAGTGCAGCGCGTGCAATCGTTAAGGGTCGCATGCGAGATGGCATCTTCAGACCTATGGTCACAAAAACTCAATCTCTAGGAGATTGTACAGCTCAGCGAGCTGAACTACAAGCATTCAAACTGGCACTTGAAAGTACAGATCGAGAATTCCCCACACTAATAGTGTGCGATTCCTTTTACTGTGTACAGTCGTATAATGAATATATACAAAACTGGCTTGAAAATGGTTTCAAAGATGCGAAAGGTGGCACAATAAAGCACAAAACGCTTTGGGAACAAGTAGTTCAGTTGAAAAACGAACTACCAAAGGTTCACGTGATCCACACACTGAGTCATCAACGTGATGGCGTTCACGTTGCAGGGAATTCATTGGCTGACGAAGCCGCAAAGGTGGCTGTTCAGACGGCTTCCGTAGCTCCGATCACTCGTTCAAAAACAAAAATAGACAGCGAGATAATGTTGGCTGTCAATGCTACAAGCAAAGGCAGTGGTGCAGCATTACCCAAAAAGTTTCCACTCAAGTACTCTTATGTAATTGATGCGAACAACGTTCCTTTTGCTCGAATCCCTGGAGTGGGGGTTTGTGTAATTCCAAACATGGAACGTAGAGCAGCTTTGATTTATGAAGCACATTTGGGGGAGGGTCTGTCACATCTAGGGATCTCTAAAACAATTTTGACGTTAAAAGAGATGCATTGGTGGCCTGGAATGAATACAGAAATACACATATTCATCAACAACTGCTTAGACTGCAAATTACAGCGAGAAAGCCACCAGACACCATGCTACGAATGTAGCTGCCCATTACAGACACCATTGTTAGACAGCATTAGACTATCTATGCACAGGCGTCCTCATGGACAAGTGCAATCCCACAAATACTAAGTCAAGGTTCCTATGGATATGGCCTCAGCGCTCGGCTGACGTTCGAACTGTTATAAAAGATTTGCGAGTCTTTATCGGCACATACGCAATAGGCACGCTACACTCTGACCAGGGCCCTGCGTTTAGCTCTCGGGCTTACAAAGAAGCCATGGCCAGTCTGGGCGTTGCATTGCGGTACTCCTCTCCATTCCATCCTGAGGGAAATTCGGTTGTGGAAAGGAAAAACCGGGACATAAAGCAGTCTATAACAGCTAGGGTATTAGGTTCGGGTGATGGGTGGGTCAAACATCTTTATGGGGTCCAACGCTCATTAAATAACCTGCCAAGAAGTTCTCTAGGGTGGGTCACTCCATATGAGGTCCTATGTGGGACAAGAATGTGGGTACCAGACCTCGATCACGTAGGCACAGTGGTGGAAAATAAACCGTTTGATATCAAAGATCGTTTGGCTGTTTTACAGGACCTCAATGAACTAAGATCGAAACAAAGCAATGTATTCCTGCAGCCCACCACCACTGGGGAAAAACCGGCGGTCCCAGCAAGGCCTGTCTGGATTCCAAAAGTTGGGGATCTAGTCAGAGAAAAGATTGCGGACAAGAAGGAATTTGGACCTTCTTACAGACAACCAGTACCTGTCCTAGCAGTTCAAGGAACAAGAACAGTACTTCTGCCGCCCCTTGCTGGAAGAAAGGAGAAAAGATTTGTGTCCATCGACCTCATCAAACCACAGTATGTGGCCAATACTAAATAGTAGGCCTCGTGGACTCTGACCTAGTAGCAGACACACTCCTCTCGCTACTATCCAAGATGTTCAGACTGAAAGACTGATAACAATTGGGAATTCAGCAGTAACAGATGGAGGACTAAGCAACAATGCTATGGAACTCATCCCTCTTGAAAATCAAGTAACAGTACGTCCAAATACACCTGTCTACACCAATGTAGCAAGTGATCAACTGGTTCCAGCGATTTCTACAAATCCTGATGCAATTCTAACAATTGACAGAACTGCTTCTGGCTATTTCATTAACTTTGATACGTTCTCAGAAGATCCGAGTGAACCTGAAACGACACCAGCATCATTCAAACTCAAGCAGCAAGTACAAGACTTTCTTCACTTTCTGAAAAAGACTTATCTGGTTTCCCCATGGATTGAGCTCTGGATTATTTCTGGAATATTTGTTTTCCTGCTTTGGCTAGCTTTGGTTACAACTATGAGCGTGCTTATAAATGGCAGATACATCCATGTGAACACTGAAGGAAAAGATGTGAACGTACTTTTGAAACCTCATAAATCTTCCCATCGTGAAGCAAGAGACTTGTCAACAATGAACATCACAGCCGTTCCTATACAGGATGGTATAGTGTGGGACAAAACAGAATTTGATATCTTTGGCCCAACGGAACAATTGAACATTCCAAATTTATTTAAAATTTCACTAAGTGATCTAATTTCGTCCAGTACCTATTCTGAGGATTGGGACTTTGAGACTGTTAACGACATAATGTTTGACCTAGAAAAATCTGCTGCATTTTCTAAAAATGAATATTTAGAGGGTTCATCAGACTATGAACAGCTGTATTGCTATAACCACTATGGTCATCATTATTTGCATAAATCTGCATACCCTAGAAATGTGTTTATGTTTAACCAATGGGAGCATTGTCCTACACCACCACAAGGTAGTTCAAAAACATTTGCTAACAAGTTTCCATATTTTTCAGGTTACAATACATCTGATCCAGAAACGTTTTACGATAAAAATGTAAATAAAACAGGACTGAAAATTATGTTAACAAATACAAAACAGATTTACTCTGCAACATTTATTGCCCAACTGTCTAGACAGGGTTTCGACTTATGGAAAGACACAATAGACACAAAAACTGTCTGGGGTACTAAAGACTGGCAAGTGCAGGGGATAGAAGCTTTATTTCGAGCCTGTATCATCCCTGAACAAATAATGTTTTTGAATGAAACCGTCCAAAAAACATCTTGTCTTGGACTAGCCAAGATCAAAGAGATGAAAACACCTTCTGTACCAACACCTGCAAGTGATAACAAAACACAGGCAGTGGCTACAGTTGACCAAATACTACAACTCAACAGATCTAATCCTGATTGGAGAAAATGGTTGATCTGGCCCACAGACACGAACAACTGTCAGGAAAGATTCCTGAATAAAACTCAGGGATTTACTATTCATAGGCCAGACCCAAGATACGTCCAAAGACAGCATCCAGGGGTAGTAACAACATACAGTGTAGGAAAATTATGCCTCGATTGCCTGCAGAAATATACACTACAGGATGTGAAACAACACTTATCCTTACTTAAAGAAGACGCAGACCTTAGGGAATTTTTGCTTGGACCAAGAAAACCGCGTCAAAAACGTTTCATATATGCCGGCATTTACGCTGCTTATAATGAAGCATGGAAGGTGTCACAGATGGAGGCCGCAGAATGAATACGTGAACTTGATCGTATTAATTTAGAGAAAACTCTCTCTGTGGTCGACAATGGGTTAACAACTTTGTCCTCCAGAATATATTCATTGGACAACATTGTATCCTCTGCTATCGACATACTAGAACAAGATTTGGCGATGTTACAGCAAGGCCAATCTCAATTACGTTCTATTGTGTTATTAAGCTGGACGCTGCAATCTTTGCGTGCGGGCTATGTGCCTTGGCGTTTCATCAACACGTCGGCTCTGTTTGCAGAATACAATCTAACTGATAAACAGATCGAACTGGCACAGATAGGAGCAAAGTATACAGTGCTGAGCATTGAAAAACTGGAAAAGTTACCATTCACAGTGGCAGAAAAACCAGCTACAGAATGGCTCATTCATGGCAAAATCACACTACCTGTGACTACTTTTCAGTTTCAGTATTGCCTCAGACAAATGCAAGCAGGCAAATATGAAAGGTTGGGTAAGGAATACATAAACACATCCTGGGATTTACCGTATACATATAGATGTTGGAGCGGTACACACTGTAAAAGTGCACTGAGCGGTTCACTTATATGTCAGGACATTTCTTTACACGGGGCTTGCAATGGTTCTGTGGCAAATTTGTCTTGCCATCAGCAGGGTACACCAGCTGCTGTGATTAATCCAACGTGTGGACAACTTTCGAATGGGAGTTACCTCATGTTGAATGATCAGAGTTGCTGCAGCATGTTGCCAGGCATCCCATATCTAGTAACGGTCAACTCCAGGGTCACTTGCTGTATGCAAGTATTGTTTGCCCCAATAGACACAGTCAGGGAGTCGCCTTTGTGGCCTTCGCTGAACGTCTCTTTTATAAGATTTGATACTTTGAGCAGAATGAAAGCCATGCTTTTACAGCAAACAGTGCCTTTGACCTCGGCCAAAGAAACCTATGATCTACAAGTAGCAAGGACTTCGGCTGAGATACAGACTTAAATACGTACAAACTGCCCTATACATTTCGTGGAAATGATAGGATGTATCTTTAACATGTCTGATACAAGCGGAATTGTACATGTATTTAAGAGCATCTGTTCCGGTCTGTTAGCACCTTTCCAGGCAATACTCGGAATCATCCCAAACTTTGCACATTCGGTGTTTGGTGGCATACAATTAATTTTAGCACTTGTTGCCGGAATTCTATTTCTCTTCCTGCTATTACGCTATGGCCAGCCTATTCGCAGACATCACTCCGAGCGAAGTGGAGAAAGCTCTCCTTGAACGAAAGTGCCCTGAGCGAATAGTACAGCTTTTGGGCATGACTCGTCTACGGGAACTTAATACCATGTGGTTCCTGTCATTCAGACCAATCTGGCAAGTTTGCATCTTACCTGTTCTACGATGCCTGCTATGCAGTGAAGAATGCGTGTTAGACACCTGTCTAACATTTCCATCAGCAACGCCAACGGATATCGATACTCTGCTGGATCCGATAACGGCCCATGCTCTGTGTTGTCCCCAGAGGCTACCAATCCTGATGATGGCATTCATTGAGATCTCACAGTCGCTTCCGGCTGCTGCTGAGGTACGAGATGGATCTACAGGCACACAGGTAACAACGGACGCGAACATTGCTGCGGCATCCTATGCTGAAAGCGATGCTTCACATCTCTGTGCAATTAATCTACTACACGAGGTGTTCCAACTGACACCAAATTCAGTGGACGACATTTTGTCTACAGAAATAGATGATCTCATGTTTACACCAGACCCGTACACTGACTCTGATTCCACCCACAGTGTACCAGAGACGCAGTAAAATTTGGCCTTCATATTTCAAGTACTTGGAACTCTTCCCAAATTGAACTTTTTTCAGTTTTTTCGAACTGAATGGCAATTCAATTTGCTTGAAGTAGAACTAGTCTTATAGTACGGACTTCACGGTACTTCCTCAGACACTTTGTCATCTTATTTGTCTAAAAAGTTCATTAATTTTCATGACATAAAATGACTTTGATTTTTGAACAACTTATCGATCATTTTCTGTCACATGTAAATATTACTGCTTATTTCATTCAAATTGCATTTTATTTCCGAATATATGCTTGAACTGAGAAGAGCAATGCTTGAGATGTACAGTACCTTTTGCATTTTAATAGGTTTTTAAATGCTTTTTAATGCTTTTAAGAAATATTTTTAGCAATATGCGGTACTCTATTTTATGTTTAGCATATTAAATGTTTAGCATTTTACTATTATCGTACACACGAAAGTGGAGTGGGTGTTGTATTCCTCTTAGGGTGTCCATACACGGGCTTTCCTATATCATGTCCTTATATGGGTACAATTCGCCTTGCCCTTATATAGGCATAAAATCCCAGTCCTTATTTAGGCATTAAACCGTGCACTCCAAATACAGGCATGGTCTCCGACATCCGTCCACCCTAACGTCACAACGAGTTCTTGAAGAACAGACCCTTAGGCTTCGGGAGTTTCCCTAGCACAGGACTATTGATTTCTTCAAGGACTCATCTATTATGCATGAACCGTTATACCTTAGGGGTTCATTCATGACGTCTTCCGCTGTCCGATTTACGTCAATGCTAACATTCTGAGGTACCTCTCATGTATAAATATACCTTCCCTAGCCCTTGTAAAGCAGAGGAGACCTCGACTTCAGAGGAGCCCATTTCCCGGCCTGACGCACTGAGAAGACGCTGTCATCCCTGCACGCAGAGAGTCCAGCTTCCAGTGATCTGACTTCCCTCGCGGGGTGTTGGAGTTCGAGTCTGGCAAGAGATTCCCACCTCTCTCATTCTTAAGGTATGGAGCTGATTAAGAACCTAGAGGGACTCTTGGCATACTAGGCATACTAGGCATACTAGGCTTAACATACTCTTAGTATACCATAGTAAGAAATACTTCACGTACTTCATACCTCTCCCTACACCTAGGTTAGGTTAGGTACATTGGGGTAGAACTAGCTTAGAAACGCATCGTATGAGTACTCGCATTTTTAGTCTGTGTTATTTATGTAAATGAATATCTGCTAAAGATCATGCTAGCGCAGTATTACTTATTTCTACTGCTTACGCTGTACATTATTTATCTTGCATACTGTCTTGTGATCGTAACAGCACAAATTACTTACACGAGAAACAAGACTGTTCAATAAATCTTTTATTGAAACGCCCGTCTATTCTTTCTGTGTAACTTTGAGGAAAACTAAGCATGCACGATTGAGCTGAGTGAAATAGTTATCTATTGTTTCCACGACTCTGGGACACGTTCTGATTCTAAAAGGGAAACAAAGTTGTCATGTTTTGCGGCTGCCAGAAACTACTCCCTTCTTGTTTATCAAGGAGTTTCTAGTGGCCTCTGAGCTAGCTGGCACAAGTAATTAAGTTTAATATACTCAATAGGGACATACCGACCTCAGTCCTATGTCAAACCTATAGGGTATATTATTCCAATGTGCAGAGCCTATAAGGGAAATAGGAGCTACACTACAGGGGTAAAGTGTAGAATTGATTGACAGCTCTCCGGATCCATGGCCGTGCGTGGGTGAGTTGCTGCCCAAAACACAACACAAGGAAATCTTAGTCCACTCAATCTAAAAATCACCCTAGAAATAGCAATACAAAAAAAACAAGCAGCTTGTAAGGTGTTACTAGGTACACAAACTGCACTACTGTTGCGATGAAACTGAAAATGTGTAGATTCTTTTTTCTCTTGTCTTTTTTTAAATCTTTATAATTTATCCAATGACAGGTGTGCGCATCAAATTTGTAGATTCTTTTTTCTCTTGTCTTTTTTTTAATCTTTAATATATATCCAATGACAGGTGTGCGCACCACCGAGTGCGCAGTGCAGTTGTACATGAATTATAATTACAATAAAATGCTTTAGGTGTGCGCATCACCGATGCGCAAAATGATCCTAATCACAATGTTGTGCTTGTGGTGTGTGCTTCACCGACAAGACGCACAGCACACTGAAGAAGTTGAATCTGCCTGATTCAAGATGGCGGATGCTTCAAACGTGCAGCGTACGTTTGACGTGCAGAGACAATTCAAGACAGCAAAGTGCCGACGCGGGCCATTGTATTCGCGAGACCACAACGGCCATGGGAATGCGCGCGGGCCTCACGATGAATAAGCCAAGGACTCACCAAAGACTCCCAATTGGAGGCTGTACTCCTGCGGAGGACTGCCAGACTTCCGCCTTCATGTATAAATTGGGCTCACCGCTCTCGGAGGGACGCTCTGCAAATTCCGTAGAAAACGTACAAGCGGGAAAGACACAGCAGTGCAGACCGGTGTGGCGGCTCAGGGCAGTTCACGGGGGGCGATGAAGCTACTGGACAACTCGTCACCAGTGAAGAGAAGACCACAGCTACAGGTAGGTTAAGTACTTCTTTATTGCGTCCAGTAGACTTCAACCCCCGGCAGCAACTGCCGCTTCCACGACACTCCACGTTCCAACAAGGAACCCCCCCGAACTCACGAGCGCCCACCCACACACATTCCAGATCCCAACAATGTCCCTCTTGTAAGTGTCATTCAACCTACCTTGTGAGTTACAAGGCTTACAGAGGGCTTACTTACTAATATTTAAAGGGGTATTTTTACCTGTTACAAATGGTTAGTTTAAAAGGTTGCACTTCAGGTTTTACACTGCAGCAGTCAGACTACAATTGTAGGACTGAAATCGTGTTTTCCTTTGCCACACTAGCACATGGCACAATAAGTGCTGGAGTCACATGTGATATCTAACATTTCATGCCATGCGTGTATTTCTGCACCATATACTATGCCCTTAAATAACAGATAAATAAGCTGATCAGTAATTACCCAAATTCTACGTGCTTGAGGGGACAGATCACATGCACTGGACACTGGACAGCTTGGCCCCACTGTGAAGAGTCTAAACACCAGCATAACATTCATCAAATGAAGGGGAGCGACAACACAAAAGGACCATTTTGTCACACTAACATTGGTAACAAATATAATTCCTAGAAGCAATAGTGTCTTAGCCACATTTCGGATCAGGTTTGTTAGCTTACTATATCTGCAAGGTGGAGAAAATGAAAAGCTAAAGGCCTCATTGATGACATTTTGGCATAGGTCAGCACAACAAGACAGCTTGCTGAGCTGCCCTACGCCAAAGTGAAAAAGCAGGAATGCATGCATTTAAGCAATACAGTCCTGTCCTTTCTGCTGGTGCCGTTTTGGCAGCCTAGCACCAATGTAGGCACCCTTGCACCATGGTGCAAGGGTGCCTCTGTTGCAGGCATGATTGTTTTTGTGCCAGAAGGGGCACCTTCCCATGGAATGCCTCCTGTGCGCAGAGTAAGGCAATGCATTAATTTGCACTGCGTCGCCTTACTCATGATTTATGAGGCCACTCAAAGCCATGCAGGGTGGCTATGCATGGCTTCATAAATCTTTATGAGAGACCTAAATCATGCATGTACCACTTCACAAGGTGCAAATGTGATGCAAGACTCTCATAAATAAGCCCCAATGCATCTATTATAAACAAACATACACTTTTCTCCTACATCCAATTCTCAAGTAGGACTCAATTCACCTTGCATCGATTCATCTAGCCAAGTAATTAACAATCATTTCAAAATGGAATTGGCAACCACAGACTGGATATCCAAAATCATAAATGAAAGCAAAAATGATACAGCATCTGCTAAATGTGGTACCAACTGTAAAACTCACATATGTTATTGAAACACTGAAAAATCTTTTTGAGAGATGCTATAAAACTGGAACTGTTCCACTTTCATGGCAAGATTATATTTCCATTTTACAAGAAAGGCAATAAACATTCAGCCAATTACAATCTAATTGCCCTATTGTATATAGAGTCAAAATACTTTGCATCACTACCACTAGACCTCAAAACATGTGTAAAAGAAAAAATCATACTCCCATGGTACTGGACAGGCTTCCGAACAAATATTAGCACATTAGACACCATCATAGCAATCGTCTAGCCATAGAGTAATGAGAACCCTAGGACAACTGCATGCTTTCAAAATCAAAAGATTTCAAAAAAGCATTTGATTCCATCAATAGAGATGTACTTTGGGTTAAACTTAGCTAATATAAAAGGTAGGACAAACCGCTTTTTGTCATCAGATGCATATGTAGACAATTGGATCGAAGTTAAGTTAGCGAACAACACATCCCTAACTAATAATAACTGTAAGCAAAGTGGTAAAGCAGGAATGTGCCCTGTCAAAGCTCCTTTTTAATCTTTTTGTTGCTGATAATGAGGCCACATTAATCAACTGAAGAGGCTGCCTACTAAAGCTGAATGGGCACCAAAGAGGCATAATACCAATTGCAAACAATACAGTGATTTTAGTTCATACTCAAATTGGCTTACAACATACATTAAAAAATATTCACCACTATTGTGCACAACATCAATTGGAGGTTTCTTTTGAAAAAACAAAAGTTCTGTCATTTTGCTCAAACAAGGATAAGGATACAATCTGGAATATAGGGGGGCAAATTAATGAAACTGTAAATACTTACACATACCTTGACATAGTCAGTCAATAACTATATTCAACCGCATAAAGAAGCAACACAACGGCGGACACTCAGAACCTCGCCTCCCACAGAGTTCCTTAAATCAAGACTTGGAGCACTCCTTCCTCAGTACCAGCCGATGTATGACACCGCTGCTGAGCAGAAACCATGAAAATGATAATATGGAATGGTGCACCGAATCATTAAAGAGTCCACACTTCTGTATATTTTGAAACTTCCTTTATTTATATTTTGATGTGTCCCATAAAAATAACCTGAAAACAGCCAACATGTTTCGTACAAAAGAATTGAACTTCTTCAGGGCTGTAAATACTTCATAAAAAACATACATAAATAAAAAAAAATCAAACAATTCTACATACAAAAAATACATGTACCATCAATCAGTTTATACAGAAATGTTAAAAAGGCAGTCCTAAAATTAGAACTGATATAGTCCTACACTATTAAAACCAAATGCGCAATGAAAGCATATGCACAAGAAACTCCACTAGAAAATGAGGCCTGCCCGACAGCATTTCATGCGTCAAAAACAGATTTTAATAGCCTGAATGTTAATTTATAAACAAGAGAATGAGAGAGGACAGATTTCATAGATATACTTCACTCAGTGATTCCACACAGCAATTTGTGTTCATAATGCCCCATGTGCTACTATGTAGAAAACATACCTCATGATGATGCAAAAAAATTATTCTTCAGTTAACGGTTTTTCATAGTTCAAATTTCATCATGATCATTGACAGTAATCATCGGACCACCATGAAAATCCCTTGGTTCAATTGCCATATATATCATGGAACAACACAACAGTTATCCATATCAATAGGGGGGTAGTAGTATCCCCAGTGTGGACACCTGAGAAGATTAAATTCATATTCCAATATTAATGGTATGTAAGGGGCTATTGATCATCACAAAATTTCCTTTCTCCACCTTACATGTGTTACGTTGATCATTTGTACCCAAATGAAAAAATAATAATAACCTATTTACAAAAGAATAAACAAAATCATAAAGATTTGCAATACATACAAATTCTCACTTCACCTAGCCCCACCCGTCATGCCCATTATTGATTGTATAATTATATAAAAAAAGATTTTGATCATACATTTGGCACATATTTACACTCGAGTCTATTAGAACTAAACCAGGGGAAGAAGAGACGAGGAGAAAGTGTAACAACCCCACAACTGACATAATCAATAGAAGCAAAAGGAATAAGGATCAATTGCTGAATAAATAAGAAGGCATAATGATAGCTTAAAGGTAATACAGTTCCTCCATGCTCCTAATCGCCTACATGGATAGTGGTGGATAGGCATATCGCCCCCAAGACGTGCCTGAGACTAGCCCCTGTCCAACTTTATATTATATGAACTTGGGCATACACCGCACTTGCCTTAAGATAAATTAACATAACACTACAACAGTGTTACCAATCGTCAAAATATCTGCGATGCAAATGCCTTGCTCACAGACGTTTTAAGGCATGGGCAAATTGGGCTCTGGCCGAGGACCCCAGACTTTCAGGGGGGCCCGATAGAGCCATCTCTGTTCTACAAAGAGGCCTGCCCTGACGACCTTGGGTAATTCTGAAACAGATTGTTTTAAATACTGTTTCCTTTTAATTTATTATGAATGTGGGTGATATGTGAGAGTCTATTACAGAAATTTGCCAGAGAAATGTTGTGTTTATGTTTCATGCAACATCCATAAAAAAAGTTTTTATTTTATCAAAACAGGACCTCACAAATGAGAAATGGGAAGGTGTCACATACATTATTTGCAATAATATTAGCAGGCTGCTATTGTATTACAATATTGAAAACACACGTCACTATCCCTGAATATTAGATGTAATAATTTCAGAATTTGGTTGAGTGTGTCTGTGCACTGTCAGTGACCTGATCAAAGAGGGCATGAAAGAGCTGAATTGGATTATAAATTCAAAGCTGTTCCAAACACGGGACCCCAAATGATGCTGGGCCCCGGGCCCCCAAAATCCTCAAGATGTCCCTGGCCTTGCTAGTGAGATACCAACCCCTCATGTTATACTGATAGCTATATGGCTGTCCAGCATTGCAGAGGGAACATAACCCCTAGCAAATTCTCACCTAGTTGCATATGAACTACCATCTTACAAAGGGTTTGTGCATGCCTCTGCTTGATCCGCCCTTTCATTCGCATGCCAAGAACACTCAATTCAAGCTCGACTCAGAACGAGGGCGCATTGAACGAATCCCCTAGTTCAACTGACTTTCAGGACAATTGCAACCTATCGAAAATATCCTAACTAAAGCACTTTCTGGATAAATATGCCAGCGCATGAGCTTAACCCTAATGCGAAACCCTAGAAGAGAGCATACATCATCATGTTTTAAGCTCCCCACCTAGCATCTCCTACACTAGTCACATCCCCGCCCTGCACATCAACCTGACGGCAATGTCCAAAAAGCAAAAACATCATCATGGGAATCGCTATGATAATTGTCCCCTCCAGACCAAACTTTTAACTCAGTTATTTGTGCTACCTCACTTGAATCAGTGTCTGACACTGTCAATACAGCGTCTAGTCCCACAATCAGCATTTGGAAAGCAAACCATGCCCCAATCAGGAGTGCTTTTTTTCCCACGTGCTGGTTGCCCAATTACTATGCGTCACATCTGTGTTGTAAAGCCCTGAGAGACAAACGTAAAGAAATTGTTGCCTCCCCCTCCCAAGATCACAACCACCGCAGACTATGGTGGGCTTATTTATTCAGCCATGCACCATAAAAGTACACACAATAAATAATACAACATTTCTTAATTCATGATTCGAGTTTTCAAACAAAAATTCATAATAAAAATGTTTTATCCTGTATTATTAGAAAAATCTAAAAGCCGTAAAAAAATACAATGAAATGTAATAGATTTTCCTAGTTACCAAGGAATTACAAATAAAATGTATGGCCGAAAGCAAGTGATTTGTGACTCTAATCTTTGTAGGACCTTAATATTATCTTGGTTACTTCCAATGCCTTCAGATTGAAATATCGGGAGCAGAAACAATGGGCGTGCTGACTTATATAGTGTGCAAAATATCATAAACTGCATAGTGCTTTGAGCAGAAATGTTGTCACACTGGCATTTTAGAAGTTTGGTAAACCAGCTGCCCTGTTGTGGATAAGCCACAGGAAAGTGCACAGTGCCTACCAAAGACGAGTAAGATAACATATCTGTTGGGGTGAGCAAATTCAGGCTAGATATCATTCCATTCCTAAAGTAGTAATTAAGGTGCTATCATGTAAAATTGTCCTCACAGACTATGGGGCCGATTCCGATTCGGGCCGGCAAATCTCTCCGACCGAGCCGGACCCGGAGAGATTTCCGACCGAATCGGACCCGTGCAGCCCGACCGAACGAGTACGATGCGTCCGTATGCTATCGTACTCGAGTCGGTCGGACTCCCATTGAAGTCAATGGGAGCCGGTCGTACAACGCGTACGCGGGCTCCCATTGCCTCAATGGGTGCGAGGCGAACAAGGGCGCCCCCTACAGCGGGTACGCGGCGAAGCGACTCGCGCCGTACACGCACAGGTAGGGGGGACCCATGGGTCCCCCCTGTGTGCGACTCGCGCGGCTACGCTTACAGGTGGGTCCGACACGGACCCCCGAAGTACGGCTCCGACTGCTCTTTCGAGCCGGACGGCGCGTGTCGGTCGGACTGCTCGCGGCGCGCATCGTACTTACCCGGCCGGGGAACGTCTCCATTGCGCGGTGCGAGTCGTGTCCGAGCGAGTCGGTCGGTGTGGTTAGACCCGGGAATGAGTCGGTCGGAGCGGTTGGGACGCCCGAACGAGTCGGTCGGCGATTTCGCATCGTACTCGCTCGTCCGGACGCGCGTACGATTCGGTCGGGAAATAGGGCTCCGAATCGGATCCGGTTATGCCGAATCCGATTCGGAGCCCTACCGGCCGAGATCGGAATCGGCCCCTTTGTCTGCGATTTTCTAATGTTATGCCTAAAATCAAAAAAAGGTTATGAAGATTTGCTTTTGAACTGGCAGTAACAGAATCTGGGGTACTAAGCTATTCCGGGACGCCTAAGTCAGTAAATGTATGATTTACTTAAAAAAGCCATGGGATCCTATCCATATTTTCAAGTACAATTCAATCCTTCAGAATGAGCCTGGAAAATGATGTCTCAGATGAATATCAAATTTTAAAGCAGAATAATAAAAGGGCAATTTTTATAAAGTCCTCAATATAGCTCATCCCTAGTTCGCTATGGCAAATCTAGGTGGTGGTACCCTTGAGGACAAAGAGCAGCCTGTTTAAGAAGTTATTTTCGATCTTCCGGATTTTTTCTGAATTTATATGTCCCCAAATTCCTGCGTCATATGTGCCCAGTGGAATACTTTTGCATCTATATAATTGTAGCATTTCCATTATTGGTTTATGGCCTAGTTTTGTAGCGAACCTAAAGATTGACCCATTAGCTCATGCAATTGATTGAGAACTCTGATTAATTAGTAATCCCCAAACCATATCGGAGTCAAAGTGGACTCCTCAATAATTAAAAGTATTCATCTTAGCTAATCTATTACCATCTATAATGTGTACCTTTGTTTTTGTATTTTTAGGACCATTAATCATTACCAAGGATTTAGACAAATTAACTCTTAAATTACGTTCCTTCATAAAATAATTAAAGCATCTAAAATGATCTGCAAGTCATTTACAGTTCTTGTCAGAAGAACTGCATCATCTGCATATATAAGAATAGGTACTGGGCATTTCTCGGCCTGTGCCAAATCTTTCCCTCTATTCAGTAGCTATTTTTCTAAATCATTTATGTACAGCAAAAACAAAAATGGAGCTAGGATACAACCTTGTCTAACTCCTCTATTAGAAACGTTCAGGGGAGAACACTCCCCTCCTGATGCATAGCATACTTTTACTTTTGTGTCTTAATGTAAATGTCTCAATAGCAGTGCTACGTCGACCCCCATTCTGTCCAGCAAGGGCCATAACTTTGCACTGTTCACAGTGTCAATGGCACAGGAGAGGTCCATGAAAGCCAAATGCAATGAGCCTCTCCTAGCTTTGGCATATTTTCCCATCAACAAATGACAAGTTTAACAATTGCTCTACTGTGTCCAGGCCGGAGGATAAAACTATTTTGCACATCATTTAAAAAATGTGGTTATGCTGCGCAGTCCACAAGTCTGGATAGGAGGACATGGCTTAGTATTTTCATGGTTGAATCAATCAGGGAAATTGGGCGATAGCAACTTGGCAAGTTCATGTCGCCCTTTTCAAAAATCGGTAAAACTATTGCCTCATGCCATAAATCAGCAGTTTCCTCCCTATTCACTGCTCAGCAGAAGTTTGTAAGCAGTGGCCCCAGAAGGTTACATTATGTTTAAAAACATCCACCGGGACCCTGTTCGGCCCCAGGAATTTTCCAGCAACTCTCTTGTTAATAGCATTTACGACTTCAGCAATCTCAATAGAATCACTCAGCTTTTTAACCTTTTCTTTAATAATCTTAGGTTGAATGTTCTCTTCATTGGAGAGTTCAAAAACTGTTTCTGGGGCGAATACTTTTTCAAAGTGTGCTAACTATGAAACTACCATAATGTGGCATTTAGCCCTCCGGATATTATTCTCACAAATCATTTCTACAGGTAAGGAAAACAAAGTGACATTGTTCAGACTGCACTTTTGAAATCATCCAAGAACTTAGATGGCCCATCTTTATCACTGGTTTTAAAGGTCATTAAAGTAAATACCAACATTAACCTATGGCTTTCAAGCTTTTTCCAATAAAATGAATTCATGGTTAAACCTAGAACAAAGCAGATTATTTAGAACCAACTTTAACCACCCACAATCATCAAATGAAGCACATACGAGACTAGAATTTGGCTTAACTGACCAGCAATTACAAACAAATGATGCTCTATTAGAGTACTGGTTTAAAATCAGAAGAGCTGATCAAAATTCCCTAAACGGAAATCTTTAACATGAATTTGAAAACCAGATTCTTCAAGGCATGAATCTCCAGCATTCGACAATTTCAATAACCTCAAAAGAGCTAGGAAAGTCAGAACAATGTAATCATGTTACCAAGCATTTTCATAAACTAATTTCAAATACCTTTTAAGAAACATTTTTAACATCTCGGGACAAGATCTTCACCAGCTTGTTTTCTGTTCCCATTCAGTTTAATCAAGGACAGTTATCGAATATATCAATTCCATACATATCATGCAGTAGCAATATTTCGGACACTCAAGATTAAATACTGTTGATCACGTTTTGGGCTTTTTAACTTAGTAGAAGTAAAACAATCATGCAAACAGAAAAGAAACAACCTAGCCGCCAGGTTCTGTGATTATTACAAAGAAAGGTTAGCTCACATAATATGTTGTTCCCCAACACTTGCTACACAACCTAGACTGCTTCTACTGTCAATGTTCAAGAGATCAGGCCTACGACCTGCAAAGAATTAGTGATCTTTTGTTTTAACAACACAGACGGTTTATTCATAAACAACTTGGTCATAATTAAGAGTTTAATATTATATCGTTTTAAGTATCACTAATTATATTATAAGGTGCTATTTATCGCAGTCAAAAAAATTCCGGACCTGGGGTGTAAGATTTACTCAGTTTTGATAAATGCCATATGTCCATCCAGGGCACTCAGTCAGCCCCAGAGTTGCTTAGAAGGACACTGCTCATCTCTCTCTTACCACACTAAGGGCCTATTGTCTTATGCTGTGTAGCAGAAGTATGACAGGATTCTTGAAACTGACACTTGTAAAGTGTATTCTATGTATATATTCACTGAAAAAAACATAGGTTTTAGGGACAGTTATAGTTAGTTGGACATTGCACTCGTACAAAACCCGTGAAATTCCCCTGTTATAGTTAGTTCAGCTAACTATAACTCGCGCCCGCAATGCACTGCTGATGACGTCACATATTACATCACTCATGACATGGTCAGTGACATCACTGATGACATCTCAAATGACATCACTGATGACATCACTGATGACATCATCCAGTGACTGTGTGTTTCTGTAAAGTTTAAATATGTTTAATATATATAGGGAAAGGCGTATTGAAGAATGAGTGGGTGTATAAGTGTCTGAATGGATGATTTAGTACGTGAGTGACTGACTCTACAAGTGAGTGATTAAACGTATCTTACTGAATGCATGAGTTAGTGACTAAACTGTGTGAATGTCTGTATCCGTCTGTTGGTGTGTAAGTGGATGCATGGATTTGCGAATAGCTACATGAGTGTCTATATGGGTTATTGATTGGTTCTCTGAGTATCTGTATGGCTGCCTGAGTGTTTGTGTGGGTGGGGTGTGTGTGACTATATACATAGATGTGTGAGTCGGTGATTCACTGGGTGCATGATTTCAAGAGTGCATCTGTGATGGACTGCTTGGGTGGGTGAGTGTGTGTATGGGTGTGTTAGTGAGTGAATGTATATCTCAGTGGTACATGTGCGAGTAACTACATATGTAAAAGGCAGTATATATGTGTGTTAGAGTATTTAAATGGCTATAAGTGAGAGTGTGTTATTGTGAGAGTGGCTGTATGGATGCGTGTGTGCTTGTATCAGTTATTGTATAAGAGCGTAAGAATGTGCTAGTATTTGTATGAGTAAGTGAGCTGGTGTGTGTATAACTGTATAGGTGAGTAAATGGGTGTGTGATTAATTTTTTGCATGACTGACTAGGTGTGTGAGTACCTCTATGGATGAGTGGCGGTGTGTGAGTGTTTATATAGGTGTATGAGTGCATATGATAGTCCTGTACTGAGTGACTATAAGTATGAGTGACTGTACAGGTGAGTGAGTGGATGTGTGTGTAGACCTAAGAATCAGTGAGTGGGTATGTAGTTTTTGGTGTTGGAGTGTCTATGGTTTTGAGAATGGCAGTCTGTAATTTAGAGTGGGTGTATCAAAAGTTATATTAGGGTGTGAGAAGATGCATGAAATTATCACATGGATGATGTCATCAGTGATGTCATTTGAGATGTCATCAGTGATGTCATCAGTGATGTCACTGACCATGTCATGAGTGATGTAATATGTGACGTCATCAGCAGTGCATTGCGGGGCGCGAGTTATAGTTAGCTGAACTAACTATAACAGGGGAATTTCACGGGTTTTGTACGAGTGCAATGTCCAACTAACTATAACTGTCCCTAAAACCTATGTTTTTTCAGTGAATTTCAAAGGTTTTTTAAATGCTAATTTCTAACTATAACGTGTCTGAAACCTATGTTTTTTTCAGTGAATTTCAAAGGTTTTTTAAATGCTAATTTCTAACTATAACGTGCCTGAAACCTATGGTTTTTTCAGTGAATTTCAAAGGTTTTTTAAATGCTAATTTCTAACTATAACGTGCCTGAAACCTATGGTTTTTTCAGTGAATTTCAAAGGTTTTTTAAATGCTAATTTCTAACTATAACGTGCCTGAAACCTATGGTTTTTTCAGTGAATTTCAAAGGTTTTTTAAATGCTAGTTTCTAACTATGCCTACAGAGGTAGGACATGTGAAGAAAGAAGAAAAAACGCACAGAAAGAAGCAAAAGATGTGCAGAAAGAACCAACAGAGGAGCAGAAAGAGGCCTTGTTGCAAAATCATCCTGTGCCCACAACTTTTTCAGACGGGTACTGGTGGTAACTGACTCCGACTAACCAGAGCCAGTGCGCGTTTGCACAGTGGTGAAGGGAGGGGGGGCCTGAGGTGACATGTGTGCAAACGCGCCCCATGGCGCGTTTTAAGTTGCGGGATTAAGTCCCCTTGAATCCTGAGGGTCCCTGGGGCCCAACTAGCCCCCAGGTACCTACAGTTAGGACCACAGAGCTGAGTTGCAGAGAGGCGTTCCGAGGCCACGCACCTTTTTCACCTCTCTGCAACGCACCTCTGTTGTGCTTACTGAAGGTACCTGGTGGAGCTAGTTGGCCCCAGGATTCAAAGGGAATTAACTCCCCAACTTAAAACGCACCACAGGGCGTGTTTGCGCACATGTCACCTGAGGCCCCGCCCCTCCCTTCACCACTGTGCAAACGTGCCCCGTGGCGCGTTTTAAGTTGGGGGATTAGGTCACCTTGAATCCTGAGAGTCCCTGGGGCCCAACTAGCCCACCAGGTACTTCCAGTAAGCACCACAGGCCTGCGTTGCAACGCCTGTAACAAATTGTGCAGTTGTGTTTAGGTAGTGAAGAGGGTCGTGCTGGGGGTAGTGTTTCAGGGTTTAGGGCAGTGCAGTGGTGTTCGGGCAGTGTAGGGGGTCGTGCTGGGGGTGGTGTTTCAGGGTTTAGGGCAGTGCAGTGGTGTTCGGGCAGTGTAGGGGGTCGTGCTGGGGCTGGTGTTTCAGGGTTTAGGGCAGTGCAGTGGTGTTCGGGCAGTGTAGGGGGTCTTGCTGGGGCTGGTGTTTCAGAGTCTAGGGCAATGCAGTGGTGTTCGGGCAGTGTAGGGGGTCTTGCTGGGGCTGGTGTTTCAGGGTTTAGGGCAGAGCAATGGTGCTCAGGCAGTGTAGGGGGTTGTGCTGGGGGTGATGTTTCAGGGTTTAGGGCAGTGCAGTGGTGTTAGGGCAGTGTAGGGGGTCGTGCTGGGGTGGTGTTTCAGGGTTTAGGGCAGTGCAGTGGTGTTCCGGCAGTGTAGGGGGTCGTGCAGAGGGTGGTGTTTCAGGGTTTAGTGCAGTGGTGTTCGGGCAGTGTAGGGGTCATGCTAGGGTGGTGTTTCAGGGTTTAGGGCAGTGCAGTGGTGTTCGGGCAGTGTAGGGTGTCGTGCTGAGGGGTGGTGTTTCAGGGTTTAGGGCAGTGCAGTAGTGTTTGGGCAGTGTAGGGGGTCGTGCAGGGGTGGTGTTTCAGGGTTTAGGGCAGTGCAGTGGTGTTCGGCCAGTGTAGGTAGTCTTGCTGGGGGTGGTGTTTCAGGGTTTAGGGCAGTGCAGTAGTTTTCGGGCAGTGTAGGCGGTCGTGCTGGGGCTGGTGTTTCAGGGTTTAGGGCAGTGCAGTGGTGTTCGGGCAGTGTACGGGGTTGTGCTGGGGCTGGTGTTTCAGGGTTTAGGGCAGTGCAGTGGTGTGCGGGCAGTGTACGGGGTCGTGCTGGGGGTGGTGTTTCAGGGTTTAGGGCAGTGCAGTGGTGTTCGGGCAGTGTAGGGGGTCGTGCTGGGGGTGGTGTTTCAGGGTTTAGGGCAGTGCAGTGGTGTTCGGACAGTGTAGGGGGTCGTGCTGGGGCTGGTGTTTCAGGGTTTAGGGTAGTGCAGTGGTGTTTGGGCAGTGTAGGGGGTCGTGCTGGGGCTGGTGTTTCAGGGTTTTGGGCAGAGCAGTGGTGTTCGGGCAGTGTAGGGGGTCGTTCTGGGGTGGTGTTTCAGGGTTCAGTGCAGTGGTGTTCGGGCAGTGTAGGGGGTCTTGCTGGGGGTGGTGTTTCAGGGTTTAGGGCAGTGCAGTGGTGTTCGGGCAGTGTAGGGGGTCTTGCTGGGGGTGGTGTTTCAGGGTTTAGGGCAGTGGTGTTCGGGCAGTGTAGGGGGTCTTGCTGGGGGTGATGTTTCAGGGTTTAGGGCAGTGCAGTGGTGTTCGGGCAGTGTAGGGGGTCTTGCTGGGGGTAGTGTTTCAGGGTTTAGGGCGGTGCAGTGGTGTTCGTGCAGTGTAGGGGTTGTGCTGGGGGTGGTGTTTCAGGGTTTAGGGCAGTGCAGTAGTGTTCGGGCAGTGTAGGGGTCGTGCAGGGGTGGTGTTTCAGGGTTTAGGGCAGTGCAGTGGTGTTCGGGCAGTGTAGGGGGTCATGCTAGGGGTGGGGTTTCAGGGTTTAGGGCAGTACAGTGGTGTTCGGGCAGTGTAGGGGGTCGTGCAGGGGGTGGTGTTTCAGGGTTTAGGGCAGTGCAGTGGTGTTCGGGCAGTGTAGGGGGTCGTGCTAGGGGTGGTGTTTCAGGGTTTAGGGCAGTGCAGTGGTGTTCGGGCAGTGTAGGGGGTCATGCAGGGGCTGGTGTTTCAGGGTTTAGGGCAGTGCAGTGGTGTTCGGGCAGTGTAGGGGTCGTGCTGGGGGTAGTGTTTTAGGGTTTAGGGTAGTGCAGTGGTGTTTGTGTAGTGTAGGGGTCATGTTTTAGGGTAGTGCAGTGGTGTTTGGGTAGTGTAGGGGGTCGTGCCGGGGTAGTGTTTTAGGATTTAGGTTAGTGCAGTGGTGTTTGGGTAGTGTAGGGGGTCGTGCTGGGGTAGTGTTCAGGGTTTAGGGTAGTGCAGTGGTGTTTGTGTAGTGTAGAGGGTCGTGCTGGGGGTAGTGTTTCAGGGTTTAGGGTAGTGCAGTGGTGCTTGTGTAGTGTAGGGGGTCATGTTTTAAGATGCAATGCTCCAATACCTGACCAGTCTGCACTACATAAAACTGAAAAAAACTAAAAATAAAAAGTGTTTTGCACACTTTTGTCATTGGGCTATATGTGGGCTACATCTGGGTAATATTTGTGCTACATTTGGGCTCTTTTTTCACTGGTGGCCATCTTGGAAGACTTCTTTGTTATGAAGTTTCCTAATTTCTTCATTTACTGCAGTCTCCTCAGTAGGAAATGCTTTCAGTTTTTTACTTTGATTCCATCAAGAAGGCATTCAGATGTGTCTCACATCTGCCATAAATTCAGAATGTTAGCACTCTAGTTGCTCATTAGATCACTGGAGTAAAGCTACTGCTCACCAGGGAGTTAACTGGTAGTCTGCTGCTGGTATTGAAAGTGATTGTTTCAGTCTGCATGTCAGAATTTTCTAATGAAATAGAAGAGGATTTGAGATCTCACTTAAAACATGCCCTAATTTTTCTTTCTGCAGCACTAACCATAATTTCTATTTCAAAAAGAACCCCTCATTTTGTTCCTTTTTAAATTAAATGTTTTAAGTGTTACTGGTTTATTCCAATCAAGATGGCTTCAGGTGTGCCATACTTTTGTCATAAGTAAGGCTGTTAGCGCTCTAGTTGTTCTTTAGAACACTCTGAGAAGCTGCAGTAGAACACAAAGGCATCAACTGGCAGGCTGCTCCTGTTGAAATATAACAGGAAGATATTTGAGATCACACTTGAAATATGTCCTAATTTTTCTTTCTACAGCACTAACCATAATTTCTATGACAAAATGAACCCCATCATTTTGTTCCTTTTTAAATTAAATGTTTTAAGTGTTACCAGTTTATTCCAATCAAGATGGCTTCAGGTGTGCCATACTTTTGTCATAAGTAAGGCTGTTAGCACTCTAGTTGTTCTTTAGAACACTCTGGGAAGCTGCAGTAGAACACAAAGGCATCAACTGGCAGGCTGCTCCTGTTGAAATATAACAGGAAGATATTTGAGATCACACTTGAAACATGTCCTAATTTTTCTTTCTACAGCACTAACCATAATTTCTATGACAAAATGAACCCCATCATTTTGTTCCTTTTTAAATTAAATTGTTTAAGTGTTACCAGTTTATTCCAATCAAGATGGCTTCAGGTGTGCCATACTTTTGTCATAAGTAAGGCTGTTAGCACTCTAGTTGTTCTTTAGAACACTCTGGGAAGCTGCAGTAGAACACAAAGGCATCAACTGGCAGGCTGCTCCTGTTGAAATATAACAGGAAGATATTTGAGATCACACTTGAAACGTCCTAATTTTTCTTTCTACAGCACTAACCATAATTTCTATGACAAAATGAACCCCATCATTTTGTTCCTTTTTAAATTAAATTGTTTAAGTGTTACCAGTTTATTCCAATCAAGATGGCTTCAGGTGTGCCATACTTTTGTCATAAGTAAGGCTGTTAGCACTCTAGTTGTTCTTTAGAACACTCTGGGAAGCTGCAGTAGAACACAAAGGAATCAACTGACAGTCTCTGCCCCTGTTGGATGTACATGTTTTACTGAGAATGTCAGACTTCATTCTCACATGAGTGAGAAAGATAATGTGAATTTACAGAAAATATGCTCTCATTTTAGCTTCTGGAGCACCTTCCAAACCTCCATGGGACAAGCATGAGAAAATAGTGTTCTCTCAAACATGATTCATGATATCCCAGCAGAAGGTTTTTCACATGGTAAAATCACCTTAGAATACACCACAATTCCTAAAATTAGTATGGTACCATCAACAAATAAATTCTAATGTAACTAAAGCCTGTTATCACCCTTTATAGTTCTCCTTTTGGTGACCCTCAAAATCTTCTATTTACTACAATGCATTTCAATGAGGTACTATCATTTATATTGGTCCCAAGATGGCTGCCAGCAATTCCAGGATGAAGTGCTGACAGCCAATCAGATCTCACGATGACATGTGTGGTTAGGCTCCGCCCAGATATATCTATCTTTTTACTTTTGATTTTCTCAGCAACTACTGAACGGATTTACACCATTTAACAAAAAGGGTTCTTTCTGAACCAAGAACTACCTCTTTGCCAAATTTGGTGTAATTCCGTTCAGCAGTTCGGCTGTAGCCGTGTCTAAAGTTTCCTATGGAAAATTGCATGGGGAAAACGCGTTTTGGGACCCCCTTTTTCTCGGCCCCGCTTGACGAATCCCCCGAGACTTTCAGGGTAGGAGCGGACCGGAGCGCCCCACAAAGTTTGAAAATTTTGCGAAGATACGTCAACCGGCAAGAGAGTTATTTCAAATAGAATGTCGCGGATTTCCTATGGATAATAGGTTGTAACTATAACTATCTACTGGCGACCGCCAGTAGATAATGAGCAGACAATGATCAGAAGCTCTAATAGCAAAGTGTCTCTAGCATGCAAGACACCAAAAATATGTATGACAACATAATGTGCCTGAAAGATCAGTACTTCTTGTAACTCAGTGACTCACCCTGAATTCCAAACACAACCCGAACTACTCAGAATGTGAGGATCTCGCATGTAGATTTAGTTTTGCTTCATACAAATGCCACCAATTGTATATCTGCTGGACTATTTCACCCTGTACTGCATTGAGTAGGATAGTGTTCTCCCTGATGGTGGGATTAATAATGTTTCTGATCATGTTCATAATCTATGCAATGTTGTTATTGAACTTTATTTCTTAGGCACGTGGTATATAGTTTGTTGTATAATATGTGATCAGTACAGGCATTACAGAAGCATGATGTACATTTTTGTACCAGTATACTACTACATATATTAAACCTGTTTCTTGTGTTTCATGCATTTGTTAGTGCTGTGTGTGTCTTGGCAGCTGTTTCCACTCCTTCAAAGCTGATTAAAGCTTTAGTGTCAGATAGGTCTCCAGGTGTTGGATGCATTAATGTGTGAGGGACATTACTGAGGACAATGTGCTTAAAATGTTTTGAGGAACTTTGCAGGTGAGTGATGACCAAGGGTTAGAGCTACATGCACAGAACCCCAGCTTCACTCTCTGAATAATTTAGCCCCAGATGTAGCACAAATCACAGTTGTGACATATACCCCCTTAATGTTGGTTAAAAATAGGAGGATCAATGACTATCATTTGGGGAAAAAAATCACATTTCAAGTTGGGCCTTTAAAACTCCATGGACAAAATGAGACAGGGATGCCATCCTCGGGTTGCCAATAATCCAATAAGAGCCACAACAGAATATGAGGCTCTGACCTGCGGTGATGAATGTCCCCAATCAACAAGTGTACTACTGGGCTATCAGAGTGGGACAAGCACTTCAAGACAAGGGAAATGTCCAATGACCCAAAAAGCAGATTTGTGAAGCTTGGACCTCAATAGGCAACATATTCAGAAGTAGCACTGGACCTCATTTTCATCAAAGAAATATGATTCAGTGAGGATTCCGCACCCGCATGCTAATAAGTAATTCCACCTGATTCTGGAATTATAACAACTAGCACCGGCAAAGTCAATAGATTCCATCTATCTATTGGATTTGTCGATATGCTTTAGCCACGTTGTGCAGCAGCGTAAGCTGCTGTGCAACATGGCATACAGTCAATGAAAAAAGTGCAATTAAGGGGGCTTATGTAAAGTGCTCCAATACCTATGGGTTGAGCGTGTGCTATATAAAAAAACAACAACAAAACACTCTTTAGATCATCACCTGTGTCCATAATTGTATTACAAGACCACATCTGTCCCTGCAGATATTACCTGTGTCCCTGATAAGCTTGTATATTCTCTGTCCCCCTGAAAAGATGACTTGTGTTCTTAAAAATATCATATATTTACCGGGAATCGTAGCGTGCCTAAGGATCCGATGTGTGTCCTTAACTATGTGTCTGGCACCTCTTACAACATTCTGTGCATCCTTCACATTATTACCTGCTACCCTGTTAACCGTTTGTAACTCTGACAATATTCCCTGTACAATATAACCTCTGCTGTGTCCCTATGGATCAGACGTATCCTTGACATATGACCCTTGTCCATGAAAACATTACTAGTGTCTCTGAGCATCAGACATAGCCCTGCCTGAGACTCTTCAGTGTAGGTCTGAGGGTTGTGCATGGGAAGTTGAGAATGTGCATGTGCCAAAGTCTGTGTCACTGAGAACATTTCCCGGTAGAGAGCATTCTTTGAACAGCCGTGGGCTGTAACAGAATGACCATCCCCGCAGCTTGCAAACGTAAAGCTGGTGCAGCATTGGACCTTACCGGACGCCAAGGACAGAAGATTGAAGTTAGTTTATTTGCAGAAAATATAACAGCCTCAGTAAGGTATGGCTGTTCCCAGAGGCGACAGGAACCTTCCTAAGTACCCATAGGCTTTTGATAAGCTATAAATATTATCATTGCGCTACAGGAGATTCTGTTTTATTGCACTAGGATCATCTCCGAGGACCAAGCGTCCTCTCCAGCGAGTAAAAAAATGTGTGTGTGCCAGTGACACAGGGTACAGGCCAGAAATCTAGTGCTTTTCCCTTGAACTTACTGTTCTACCAGAGAGCTAGTATCCAAATCAATGCCCTAGCGACCTGCTCAATAATCTGAGTGAATGGGTTTACTACTGACTAGAATCATGGTATTCATCACATGAAGATTTGAAGGGGTTAATAAGTCACTATCTCCGTAAGTGGGGAAATCGACATTCAAGCAGCAATAAAATGAAACATTGTTAATAAACCCTGGAGGAGAGAAGGTTAAACTCAAGCAACATGAGGAAGGAGCAGTGCTTAATTTGTAAAGAAATAAGTGCCGGGGCTCTCGTCAGGAGGCCACTGCAGCTTCCACCACACATTGACCCTGCCATGCTGCCAATTATAGCAACAACACAACTACTATCACACTCCTACAAATGTGACATTTTTGACTATTTCAGGCCCCCAAAGCTATAAGAATGGCTTGGGCGGCAGGTAATAGTCATTTTTAATGAATATAGCAATAATAATTAAGTGTTGTTGTGCTCATCTCTAAATTACCTAGACAGCGCCACCTTGTGGCAATCTGTCGCAATCTCCGCTGCTGACAATTAAGTGCCAGTGCCGAGCACCAGAAACCACCATCACAAATTAAGCACTGGGGAGGAGGTTGGGAAACACAACGAGCGCAAGGGGGGGGGGGTAAATGTGATGAGATCAGGAGGAGGGCTGGGGTGGGGGAAACGCAATGAGAGTGGAAGGCTTGAAACACAATGAGAGCAGGAGGATCGGAAACATGACGATAGCAGGGCGGAAGGGATTGAGGAGAGTGTATAGTGGCCAGCAGTAAAAAAAAAGTACCTGGAGCAGCATGCAGCCGGTGGAAGGCCACCCGCCACAAACAGGAAGCTGTGCTAGGTCCATGCTCCATGGCATGGGCAGAAACCAAAGAAGAATGCAGGAGAAGGTGAGCAGCCAGCAGGAGGCAGTAGGCGTGATTAATAAGAAGACAGGAAACAAGAGTGGTGTGGAAGCCAACCAATGTTAAGTACTAGTGAATAATGAACCCGTTTTTATGCATTTTTATATTTACAATAGTTTTCAGCTTACAGAACGTGAGTGCTGTAGGTGAAACCTAAAAATCACATTGCAAAGTTTGAGGAGGTCTATTAGTCATCTATACCACATTTTTTACATTACCCTGCATCAAAGACTTCACTATGGGGGACTTTGAAGTCATGCTGGCAAGTTGCTACCCGGCTTCGACTTTCACTTGTTCCTTCATGTAGATCGGTCTATAGATCCGCCTCCCAGCAACAGAAAGTTTAAGGATGCTATACTAAACACAAAAACCAAGGCTATACTAACCTACCCCAGCATATAGTTCCTAGGAGACCTCAAAAGTATAACATGGATTTCCTGCCCTTGGCACTTAAACACGACCCACACGCCCATAGCGCCCAATTGCAAATGCTATGGACGTGGAGGTCACGTCCATCGCATTCCAGTGGTTAAATTATGTAAATGTGATTATCTGCATTTGTGTGTTTATGCCTGTACTGTATAAAAGTAATTGTGGGTCACATGTGGGTTATATGAATTAAAAAGCTTTTATGACTGCTCAGCACTATCACACATTACTTTTTTCACACAAAAGCACACTTTTTTTTTTTTTTTGTAAAGATTTTTATTAGATCTTATGCAGATTACAGAGACAGCATCAAAAAGCACATTCAACTGATGAACAACATAAACAACCAGTGGCTATACTGCACATGTCAAGTATCAGTGACAAATATCTAAGCTTTACAACATAATGAGGCATCGTACACGTAGATAAAGTAATATCATGCTTAATGTTCAACATTTTCGGGGGGCTCGTCCTGTTCAATGGAACATAGGTATTGCACCAGGGGCTCCCAGACGTCTTTAGGCCTGGAAGGGGCAGGAAGCTCCTCTGCATATAACACTAGATTTTCCCTGCAATACACCAGATCTTTAAGCCACTGTGCAGCCGAGGGCCCAGCTGTGCCCTCCCATGTCATCGCCACCCGTCTCTTGGCGATGAGCAGAGCCACCCGCACAAATTTACCTGTTGCACCCTTCAGGAGCGGCACCAGGCCCAGCAAACACACTTGTGGGGAGCACTGCAAATCAATATCAACCATCTTATACAGTTGCAGATCACATCCGCCCTGAACACCGCCACCTGTCTGCATGCCCAGGCTAGATGCCAAAAGGCAGCACCTAGAGTTCCGCATCGTTTACATGCATCAGTGTCTCTAAACCCATATTTGAACAATTTATGCATGAAAGCACACTTAAAAATTGATCTTGCAAGATACTGGGAGGAGGACTAGAACAGAAAATTATATTTCCTGTGCAAATGAGTTCCCTGAGCAAAAAGTACACAAAGTTGCAGTTTTGCTAATTTTTGTAACAGGAAGTATGACAATTACAGAAATGTTGGCAGCCTAATTAAATTTCGGACAGGCCTAGTTTGACTCCGTCTTGGTCCACTCACAATATCATTCTTCTGAAGACAGTAACATTGTTGTTGATGAATGCGATATTGATACCAATTGTCATTTTCACACAATGGTTTGAGCCACTGTGGCGGAATGCACTTTACAAACACGACTTTAATTATTATTTTAAATGAGTAAATTATGACAGTAGTTAACCTGACTGCTGCTAAGAAAGTACTAGTGCATGCCTTAATTTATTCTTATTATCTGTTTTCTTGACAGGTCTGTTTTTAAGAGCATGATTTCAGAAACAGAATGGCTGACACGTTTGACACTGCACCAAATCACAGTACTGTATGAAAAATGGAAAATAAATTATGCTTTTAGAAGGCAATTAACTTAGTTGCTGTGTTTTTTGCATTTGAGAGCATGATATGAGCTGTTTCAGCTTGCTAGGGTTGCATGTAACTCTTCTCCCTGTTCAGACATTTTCAAGGTCTCATTCGATCCATTTAGGGAATGTTTTTGTGGAATACCTCATGGAAATTTTACAAGGCAAAGTCTACATATTATAGACCGTAATGCTATATTTAGAGTTCACGAGGTATGCTGATGAGTTGGTAAGATATTTGTAATTATAAAGAGTGCATTGTATGAATGCAGAAATTCACAAAGGGAATATGGATGTGCCCCAAAAGAGATGCTTGTGTATAAATTCCAAAGAAAACAAAAAATGGTGGATGGATTGCTTGAATTAATCTCAGCCACTTGAAATTACAATGGGGTGCAATCCAGTCTGTTATATTTTGCCCATCATACAACCTCAGATAGGCACCAGCCACATGCGAATCAGCCATGGTCCCACACCTATAGGGACTGTCCAGACTGAACTGTCTGGTCTAGTCCACTCTGAACAGTAACACAAGCAATCCCAGGCTGCTTTGGGCCTATTTGGGCTTTCTCAATAGGATGCAGCTTGCGTCCTACTGCACAGTGAACATAGGCCCCACATCTGGGTATAACTGTCACACTTAACTCGTTGTAGTGAAACTGAGCAAAACAAAAAAGGGATAGGTGGAGTGCTTGAACTAATCTTGGTCACTGGCAATTATTCTGGATCACAATCCAGTACATCATTCTTTGCCCACCATTCAACAGAAAGAATACAGCAATATGTAAATCCACAGTGGACCTGCTCCAACAGGAAACAATCCAGCCCAAACCGCCAGGCCAGTTCTCCTCTAAATGAGAACAAAAGTAACCCCTGACCAGGTTTGGCCTATTTGGGCCTTGCCAGAAGGTTGCAGCTTGAAACCTTTGGCAATGTGAGCACGGATCCACCTCTGGGCATACCCATCATACTATGCGTGTTATACAGAAGGAGTAGATAAAGCAAGATGGCCGCAGGGGCAGAGGTCCGAGATCGAGCTCCGGGGTCCAGGGATCACTGAAACGTCCTAATTCCTGCTGCCCCCCCTCCCACGACCCCCCCACTGCAACGGGGACTCACCAGAATTCAAGCCCCAAGCAGGCGATCAGGAATCGCGCTGTAGATCCTCGACCCAGACCGCCTACAAGATACAAGCTGCCCCCGCCTAGGAGCAGTACAGGAACCGGGTGGACTCCACAGCAGAAGACTCAGGTCAGCCACACTTGGACCCGCAAAGAGTTACGAAATGCCGCCAAAAGCACAGGACACTTAACGACCAACAAGATCCAACGCGAACAGGATCCAACGCAGAAGACATCGGATGCAAAACGGGGCGAAGACCCCCCACCCAACCCAGGATCTAACGCAGAAGACAGCGGACGTGTAACAGGGCGAAGAGCCCCCCCCAACCCACGCAGAAACTAACTCCAGTGAGTACCCAAGAAACTAACACGAAAGGGTCTACTCACCATAACCTGGAGCTCTGTAAAGAATCGCTACAGACGCGTAATACAAGGAACGGGAGACGCGAGACACACTACCTCATGCCTGACCCTAAGATGGCGTCAACTAATCCCCCAATCAGACTCCCACTGGAATAAACAATCCCCTAAAAAAACTCCACTCACCACCTCCTCTAGACTCTTCCTCTCCTCCGAGCCTGACAGCATCCAGCACAGACACGCTGGCCTCAGAGAACGGGAGGCACAGCACAACACATCGCGCCCCCACAACCTAGGGCCTGTCCCCTAGATGGTGGCTACCTGCCCCAAGATGGCGGCTACCAGCCTCTAATCACCAACACACGGGAAAACTTACTGGACCAGCCAACACTCAGATCCCCACGCAAGCCCAGCAATGGGAGACGCGAGACTCGTCCCCAACTGGATGAAGAAAACAACTATAATTGAGCCCGACGTGCTGGCTTCGGAAACGAGAGGCGCAGCATACCTCTTCACATCACCACAACCAGGAGCCTGTACCCAAAATGGCGGCCGCCCGCCCCTAATCACAGAGACATCGGAAAACACAGCGGTCCCTCTCCCACACCTACTCTCTCCCTGTAAAGTGGTGAAAACAACTCTGGAAACTGCAGAACAAACAGTGTGAAGAATCCAATAATAACCTAGCCCAGACGTGCTGGCCAAGGAAACAAGAGGCGCAGCACACCCCATTTCATCCCAACAACCAGAAGCCTGACCCTAAGATGGCGGCCGCCCGCACCTAAGCACCGAAGCATCTGTAAACCTATTGGACCCTCTCCCACACCTCCCTCCTCCCTACAAACTGCGGAAAATAAATCTAGAAATTGCGGAAAACAAACAATTTGGGAAATTCTGGAAAACGAATTAGGGGAAAACAACCGGGAAAACTGAACACCGGACACCATATCACACCAATCACCCAAGCATCTGTTAACCCATCGGACCCTCTCTCACACCTCCCTCCTCCCTGCAAACTGTGAAAAATAGATCTGGAAACTGTAGAAAACAAACAATTTGGGAAATTGTGGAAAACAAATTAGGGGAAAACAACCGGGAAAACTGAACACCGGACACCATACCACACCTACCCCCTCCCTGGCAACTGGGGGAAATCAACTCCACAAGCGCTGGAATCAAAAACGGGAGGCATAGCACACGCCCCCCTGGACTCCCCAGCAACGCCTTACCCGAAGGTCGGAGAAGCAGTTCCTCACCACCTTCCCTAGCTATTTGACCCCTCCAAAAGATGGTAGAGACAAGCAGAGAGGCAATGCCCACTCCGCCAATTCTCAGATTATCAAATCCTACCTAATCTTACCTAGACACAGAGAAGGGCTATTACCCCCAACTCCTTCTAGTTGTACCCTCCCAGACTAACAGACAGAACCCACTCGAGGAATCCACCCTCCACTTCATCCTAGACATAATGTCACCTCACACCGCATCCCCCCTCCGCCCCTCCACACCTAACGGACTGAAACCTCATGGCCCGAACTCCTTCTCCATCATTTTCCCCCAAACCTCACACCAAAAGCAAAAAGAAACCTCAAACACAGACTGATCAAGCAACACCCGGAAACTCTTTTCGCAGACCTATACTACTGCTCGTCCAAGGGCCAGCTAAAAATGGACCTCATTTTCCATACCACAAGACCTGCTATTTGGAACTCCACTCTATGTCTCTCCACTGTACGAGGCTCCACTCTATGCTATTCCACTGTATGCCACTACACTCTGCACTATTACACTGTATGTCACTCTACTCACAGCCCTCCTCTGTAGGCTATTCCACTGTATGCCACTACATTGTACGCTACTCCACGCTACGCCACTCCAATGTTTGGCACTCCACTCTGTGACACTTCATTCTACCCTATTCCATTGGACGCCACTTCAATGTGCGCTAATCCACTGTACGCTCTACCTCACTCCGCTGTATGCCACTTCAGTTTACACCACTCCACTATATGCTACTCCACTGTACACAACTCCACTGTACGTTACTCCACTATATGCTATTACACTCTGCGTAACACCACTGTACAACACTACACTCTACATCACTCCACTCTATGCTATTGCACTGTACAAAACTACACTCTACGCCAGCCCACTCTAAGATATTACACTGGATGCAACTCCACTCAATGCCACTTCAGTGTACGCCACTCCTCAGTATGTCATTTCACAATACGCTACTACACTACATGCTATCTACTATACACCATTCCACTGTGTGCCCCCCACTGCACTCTATGCTATTCCACTGTATACCACTCCACTACACAACACAACACTGAATGCTATTTCACTGTATCCCACTACACTGTACGCTACTCCACCCCACTCTAGAGAAAGCCACTCCAGTCTATGCCATCCCATTCTACGCTATTCCATTGGATGCCACTCCACTGTATGCTACTCCACTGTATTCTATCACACTCTACCCCAGTCCAGTGTACACCAGTCCAGTGTACACCAGTTCACTGTACACCAATGCACTGTATTCTACTCCACTATCTGCTATTCCACTGTACGCCACTACACTGTATGCCACTCTACTCTACGCTTTTCCAATGTATGCCACTCAACTATATGCCACTCTAGTGTATGCCACTTCACTCTATGCCACTCTACTCTATGCCAATCCATTGGACACTACCCCACTGTATGCTATTTCAGTCTACCCCACTCAACTCTATGCCACTCCAGTCTACGCCACTTCACTGTCTGATATTCTGCTCTACAATATTCTAATCTATGCAACTCACTGTACTCCACTCTATGCTCTTTCATTGTACATCTCTCCACTCTACTCTATTACACTGTATACAACTTCAATCTTTGTTTCTCTACTGTAGAGTATCCTGCCCAACCCCACTCCACTGTATGCCACTCCATTCAACATTATGCCATTGGATGTTACTCCACTGTACATCACTCCACTGTATGCTATTACACTGTACCCCACTCCACTGTATAACACTCCACTCTACACCACTCCAGTCTACACTACTCCACTATATGCCACTCCACTGTATTCTGATCCACTCTATGCTATTCCACTCTATGCCATTCCACTCTACGCTATTCCACTGTATACCACTCCACTGTACTCTACTCCACCCTATGCCACTGCAGTGTACTCTCCTCCACTCTACAGAACTCCACTCTATAAAAATCTACTATGATCTATGCCACTTTACTAGACTCTACTGGACTCTATCCTCGTGCACTCCTCTATTCAAATTTGTACTCAACTCTATACCAGTACACTCTGTTGTACAACACTGTGCTCCACTCTATGACAGTTTCCAACACTGTACGACACAGCACTCCATTGTACTATCTGAGACGCCACTCCAATTTCCAACAGTTTCCTTGACTCTATGCTATGCCACTTCAATGTACGCCACTCCACTTTATGCTAATCCACTATACCTTACTCCACTCTACGCCACTCCACTGTACAACACTCCACTCTATGCTATTCCAATCTATGCCTCTATGCTACTCCGCTCTTCTATACTCAACTGTAGAATATTCCCCTGTAAGCTAATCCACTGTTTACTACTCCACTTTACAGTAATCCACTCTATGCTACTACAGTGTATGCCACTCCAGTCTACTCCGCTCCACTGTACGACACTCTGCTCCACTCTACATAACTCCACTCTATAATTGTCTACTACACTTTATGGCACTCTATGACACTCTACTCCACTCTATCCATACACTCTACTGTCCAACACTCTATTCCACTATACTACGCTTTTCTATAGTCTAAGACACAGCACTCCACTCTACTGTACAAGATCCCACTCCAATTCATAACTGTTTACTACCTACTCTACGCAACTCTACTCCACTCCATGCCATGCTACTCTACAACATGCCAATACACTCTATTATACTTTACTCAACACTATATTATGCCTCTCCACTTGACTCTACTCTACTGTACTATCTGAGACGCCACTCCAATTTCCAACAGTTTCCTTGACTCTATGCTATGCCACTTCAATGTACGCCACTCCACTTTATGCTAATCCACTATACCCTACTCCACTCTATCCCACTCCACTGTACACCACTCCACTCTATGCTATTCCAATCTATGCCTCTATGCCACTCCGCTCTTCTATACTCAACTGTAGAATATTCCTCCGTAAGCTAATACACTGTTTACTACTCCACTTTACAGTAATCCACTCTATGCTAACACAGTGTATGCCACTCCAGTCTACTCCGCTCCACTGTACGACACTCTGCTCCACTCTACATACCTCCACTCTATAATTGTCTACTACACTTTATGGCACTCTATGACAATCTACTCCACTCTATCCATACACTCTACTGTCCAACACTCTATTCCACTATACTATGCTTTTCTATAGTCTAAGACACAGCACTCCACTCTACTGTACAAGATCCCACTCCAATTCATAACTGTTTACTACCTACTCTACGCAACTCTACTCCACTCCATGCCATGCTACTCTACAACATGCTAATACACTCTATTATACTTTACTCAACACTATATTATGCATCTCCACTTGACTCTACTCTACTGTTTGAGATTTTGCCTCACTCTGCGCTACTTTACAGCTATCCCCTCTTTGCAGCTCCACTGTTTGACACACTACTGCACTCTATGGTACTCCACTCTATGCCACTTAATGCCATTGTACTCTTTAACACAGTATGCCAATCCACTTTTCCACAGTGTACAACACTGTATTGTACTGTACACCACTCTACTCTACAAAACTCTACTAGACTGTATGCCACTCTTCTCTACTGTAGTCTACAACACTTTTCAATACTGTACAACACATCACTACACTCTACTGTACAGCATGGTACTCCACTTTATAACACTTTATTCCACTGTATGCTATGCCACTCCACTCTACTGCACTCCACACCACTCCACTCAATGACACTTTACTCTATTCTATGCTGCCCCATTCCAATGTACTCCACTATACTCTACTCTACTACACTTTCTCCAACTCTATGCCACTGTACCATACTCCACTCTAAACCACTCCACTGTCCGACACTCTACTCCACTTTATGCAACTTTACTCTACAACACTGTACTACACTCTATACCACTTTACTCCACTCTATGCCCATGCACTCTACGAAACTGTACTACTCTGTATGACACTCAACGACAATCTACTCCACTCCTCTCTCTGATACGTCACTCCACTATATGATACAGCACTCCACTTTGACACTCTCCGACACTCTCCTCCACTACACTCTATGACTCTCCACTCAATGGTACTCCACTCCACAACACACTACTTCACCCTACTTCACTCCAAAACACTCTACTCCCCTATATGACAGTTTATGACACCCTACTCTATTATAAGACATGCCAGTCCACTGTACTACTCGCCGCTCCAGTCTACAATACTAGACTCCACTATATGAGACACCATGCCACTACACAATATAACACTTTACTACACTGTACAATACACCACTCCTCTCTACTTCACTTCACTCTATTTCACTCTGCAATACTCCACTCTATAACAATAAACTTTACAACACTCTCCTCCACTGTACTGTATGACACTTCATATACCACCATTCCACTCAACAACACTGGACTATAGGATTTGAAACACATTTTTATTAAACATTTAAAAAAACACTGAAATTGAATGAAAAAAACAAAGGTTAAAGCTTAGTTATAGTTAGGAAAACTTTTTTTTCGTTATGCAAACCAAACTTGAACCACACAAACTTAAACAATTCTAAAGCTATTGCTTTTTTATTTCCAATTTATACACCAGCTTCAAATTATGATAAGTAGTGCACCTCATTACAGACTCTTTTCAGCTCACTAACCATACAACAGTAACTATAACGGGGAATCCCATTTTGAAAAAAGACAAAAACGTGAATAAGGATGATGAATTTCCACCCGAAGGCTCACCAGCTATGGAAATGGCATCAAAGGAAAGAATTACACAGGTGTATGTTGCTTAGACAGTGGCATGAATATACATCCAAGGATAGAGATTCTCATTGAGTATCACTTTCCATATTCCCAGATTAGAAAATTTGAGATGGGGAATGCACGATGCGGAACCTGAGCCCAGACCAACATAGTTGGAGGCTCTAAATCTTTGGGAGCAGGTGACAAATGTAAAGAAAAAGTAGTTTGCATTAAAAATCCGCAATAGGGCTTTTTCATGGATAAAGGTACACAGGAAGGCGAGAAGCAGAAAAAATAGAAGGAATAAGTAATTGAGACCATTGGAGCTTATTCTATGATAGAGAGTGAGGAGGCAGCAAAGGAGAAATCTGGGGAGAAAGGGAAATCAGAAGCAGAAACTGACGAGGAGGAGGATGCCTTTGGAGATGAGCTCCTCAACATAAGACCACCCCCATATAACACAGCTGCTGCACAGAGCACTACAGCTCTGATAGAAACTGAGACTAAAACGGACACTGAAACCCCTACAAATGCTTGCACGCCCCCAAGTTACTCACAAACCTCTATTTTGTCCCCTGCACAGCCATTGACAAACACAAAGCTATAATTGGGTGTTTCAAATCCCTCCCCCAACTGAAGCAGGTGGTATTATTCCTCTAAGTGAGACCTTTCCAAGTGTCCCACAGGACCCTGCACCAATAACCGGCATATTAGCATTAGGCCTTCCTCCAGGAGAGGTTTTGACAAGTTTCATGTGAAAAATCAAATGATTAAAGTGACCATACCAGTCTACCCTTCAAGTATAAGACATACCCAACAGAGACTTAGGGGCTTATTTACAAGGGGCTATCGCCACCAGAAAGTTGCATATTTGGATGTACTGGTGGCGATAACCCCTTTGCCTTATTTATAAGGCAGAGTTAAGCCACTTAATGTGGCTTAACGCCACCTTGTAAATAATGCCCCCATTCACGCAGCACTTAGTGTGAAAGGGGCGGGCAATGGGTGCTGCAGTGGTTGATCCACCGCAACACCCACTGCTTTTTGATGCTGACCCCTCTTTACAAGGCTGGCATAAATATGGGGTACCTTCCTGCACATGAACAATCATTCCCTGCAACGCAGGCACCCTTGCACTATGGTGCAAGGGTGCCAGCATTGGCACTAGGCAGCTAAATATTGAGCGCCAGCGCTAGGGGAAATGCAGGGGTGCTCCGTATTATCATAACTACGGCACATCACTGCATTTTCAGAATGTTGGTGCACACAGCGTTACCAATTGTGGCAAAACACCAAGCTCCGCCATTCTATTGTAAATATGCCCCTTAATGTTGTTCAGCTGAAAGCTGAGTTTGATGAAATTGTTAAGGGAAACACAGGGATGGACTTCTTGAGACATTACAGCAAGAGCAGATTGCTCTATATGAGCAAGGAAGCTGCAATTGTAGCAAAAGAGGCGCCTGTGAAAAGGGAGAAGGTGGCAGATAAATAATGTGTTGATTTGACACAAACAAAGAAACTGCAGAAGAATGTAATAATGATGATGGATGAGAAGGAGTTGAAATGAGTGAGGTTGAAATGGTTGAAAAAATGTGAGTAAGTTGATCGAGAACATCAGGTATTGGAGCGAGACTGAGAGGTTTAGAGAACTTTGGTTGCAGAAGGAAAGCGTTAAAAGAAGGTAGTTGCCAAGGTAGGTGAGGGGGAAGCTGTAAGAGAAGCAGTATGAGAATACCCTCTGAGGAAAGTACAGAGTGGAACATATGTACATGTCTCATGCAGCGTGGGACTGGCCATAGCAAGCATCAGGTGTTTCCCCGGCAGGCTGGAAGGGTGGGGGCCAGTTTTGCAGCAGTGAGGGCCGGTTTTGTTACTGGGGACGGTTCTGCAGAGCTGCTGCAGTATCAGCCCCAGGAACAAAAGTAGCAGTACTTCCCACTTCTACCTTTATCCCACCTCCGGGGGCTGGTCCAACAAAATTGCCAGGGCTGCTTTGGGTTCCCAGTCCGGCCCTGGTCCCATGGTCCCGGACAGATCTCTTCTATGTTATGAATTCTCTTCCTTAGTTAAGGGAAAATCCTGATAAGTGGTGTACACAGACATGGACTAACTCGTGACTATTTCAAAGGTCTTGTGGGAAGATTTAGATATGTTGTTTGAAGTGGCGTTCCAAACGATTTGTAGGCAGAATGTAAGAGAGCAGTGGAGTGGCTGGCCCAGGAGCCCACTAGGGTTAGCAGGAACGAATCCATCTTCACACTTGGAGAAGACCAAATACAAGGAAGTCATAAAACTCGTAAAAACTAAGGTCCCCCCAAAGGGAAAAAAATTGGCCCAAGATTTTCCGAATCTCTCAAGAACCCAAAGAGTCAGTGCATGCATACTTTGCGAGGTTGACACAGGTGTGCAGGCAGAATAGTGGGCTAAATGATCCACTTGGAGATAAGATGGGAAGATCCCTTGCCTACTTTTTGTACAAGAAATCAGCAGCCAGATCATCCTAAGTGTTCTTTGCTTACAGAGTAAACCCCTTGATGAGATTCTGAAGTATGCAAAATATTGCAATGACACGTTAGAAGTCAAGTGAAAGGGGCTCAAAGAAATGTTCATGATTGCAAAGACACAATTAGCACAAATTGGAGGTATGAAGGGTCTTAATGTACCCCCACCAAGGGCCTGTGATTGACCTCAGAATTGGAATAAATATGCAGGGAGTTTCCATAGCATATGGAGGAGGTGCGAGAAGAGGTCAAGGCAATACACTAGGAACTAGCATAAGTGCCCTTAAGAAGTTTAGCTCTTGCCACATTTGTAAGAAGGTTGGGCATTGGAAGTGGGAATGTCAGTACAATAAGATCAAGCTATGATTGATGTCCAGGCTGTGAATTTTGTGGTGCAGGCAGATATCCCTCTGATGCCCAGACCCCCATGCCAGCTCCAAAGATCCTGAAACCTGGCCCTGTGCAGCTGCAGGGAGGAAATTCCGAATTTCAACCAAGTAATAGTGTTCCTCAAAACCCATTTGTGTCTCAGAATGGCTCAGTTCTAATGATGTTGAAGAGTTCCACAGATTTTGACCAGGCTCAGTGACCGTGTGTGCAGCAGAACATTGTATGGAGCAGTGCCCGTCCTCGAACACTCAATGAAGTGATTGGCCACATTGACACTTCAAATACTTTGTTTTGGTGGATAGCTGGAGGAGCGATTGCCCCCGTGTGCTTTCCACATTCCCGATACGATCTCAACGGATCAGACTACATCAACTATTATAAGTCACCAATGTAGTTTCCCCAGGGTCATTCAGCATATGAAACTACCGTCCTGAAGATGGTGTAGCAGATGCCTTCACTACATAGACCGAAACGTCGACAATTGCACCCATTTTCTTTGTGATTTTTCTCACTAAAGGATTTATTTTCTGTATAATCAGTTACAATTTCCTTTTGTATATATTGTTTGGAATGGGTGACCACATTAGTGACAATGAGATAACTGCAGCAAGAAAAAACTTCGAAATCTTGGTCACTGTGTGTTCATATATGTTTATATTTGCAGTATATTTGTACCCTTTAATATTGTTTCAACATAAATTTGCGTTTCAAGAAGTATACACCCATCTGTGTTTTGTTCCTTTACAATTTTTTGTAGATCTGTTCATGTTGAAATAAGTAATTAAGGTTTCGAAATAATTCAATGTAAGCTCCTGTTTAGAGCTTATTACTGATGATTCTTAAAAACATGAGAATAAGTAGAAGAAAGAATCCCTTGTAGGCACGTTGACCTGTTGATACACTAATTACCCAAGCCTCCAAGGGTCTTTGGATTCCCCACTCCTCCTTACACCAAGCTCAATGACGGCGCCTGGGGGGAGGAGGAGTGTGTGCTTGGTGCAGTCCTAGAAGTGGGCCAGAGTGGACCATATGTAGATCGAGACATAAATGGTCATTCCATATATTTCGTGATAAACACAGGAGCCACTCGCTTGACTGTTAGAACAGTTGAGGTCCCAAAACTATCCCTCTTGAGAAAAGAAGCCCAAGTTGTAGGCATTACAAATCAGCAGCATACCAATCAGATCACAGCCCATGTCCCAGCAAAAACAGAATAGATATCAAAGAACACCACCAGTTTGTGGTATGGTATTCAAGCCCTGTAAATTGCTCGGACAGGATCTCCTTTGCAAACTAAACTGAGCCATTTATTGTATGCAGCATGGAGTCAGAATCAAGACCCAAGCAGCAGATGCAGAGTTCAAGTTGCAAATGCCAGAACCTGTCATCAGGTTGTATCCGGGCATTACCAAAGAGGATCTACCCATAGACTTGAAAGAGACAGTCAGAGAGGACATTTGGGATTTTTCAGGAAGAGAAATCGGATTGATTAAAGGTGCAAAACCACTAAAGAAATTGGCTAGCCCAACACAAATGTTCCTCAAATGCGTCCTTACAAATGACCTTAGAGGCCATTGCGGGTATCACCACTGTCATTAAGAGCATAAAAAAGCAGGATTTTTAAAGGAAGTCATTGTTAGTCCATGTAACTCTCCAAGTATTACTTAGCAAAAGGCAAACAAAAAAGGGAGGATAGTCCAGGATATCCAAAAGATTAATCAAATTGTCATTCCATGCTATCCTGTGGGGTAGTATGATGGAACCATGTAAGCAATTACCACGCATGCCTTTACCATGCCACCTACACTACTTATGCGTCATTACCACGCATGCTTTTACAATGAATATTTTGACAACGTATATGCCTTTACTACGCATGCCTTTACCATGAACATTTTATTGTAAAAGCATGCTTGGTAAAGGCATATGCGTTGTTAAACTTTTGTAGGTAAGTCTTATATGAGATCGCTCGATTGCCAGTGGGTGTGTAGATCAGTGAGGAGATCAAAGAAAATTAATTACTGTGAAAGCTGATGGCCGTTCTGTCATCAAGTGCTCGTGCACTCGCTGACTATGATTTTCCCAACAATAACCAATGGGCATCCTGCAGCACACACTGGAGTCAATCTCCAACAACCAGGAAATGGCTGAAAATGCAAAGCTTTGCAAAATTTTCCAAAGCTCATCCACAGACATCTTTATCACAGAGAGCGGAGTTTGAAAACTGGGGGAGTAGCGGAGTGATGCTGCCCCGGCCCGCCGTCATGACTGGTCTCCGCTGCCTCCCTCTGCTCTTCTGCTTTCGGCGCTGTGGGCGGGGTTCCAGGAACCCCTCGGTAAGTGTCAGGGAACTTACACCCGCCCCTGGCTTCAGTGAGGTGCTTTACTTCAGCCCATTCCAAAGGAGGGGGGACAGCTGCGCCACTGCTTCAACAACCCCTAAACCCTACAGATTGACAGCTTTAAGTGAAATCTAAAAAGTGGGGGGGTCTCTAAAAGGGAGTGGCTGACCAAGTTCCACTTCTCTCATGTGTGCACGAAAATACACCACCCTAAAAACCAACTCTAAGCACTAACCCTAAACCCTTAAAATTAATAGTCAGTTTTTTGCGCTAGCATTTACAAAGTATAGAAATGATGACATTATTTGGAGGAGACACAAGCGTGACAATTGATACTTTACCACGCATATGCCTTTATCATTTATTCCTTTACCATGAAATTCACAGTAAAGGTATGCATGCTAAAGGCATGCGTGATAAAGGCATATGTGTGATAATGAAATCTTAGTAACAGTCACACGTGGTTATGACCATGTTGTAATGGCTGTTTCCCTCCTGTGGTACTGAACCCAGCTGTGATTTTTTCACAAATTTGCCCAGAAGCTGAATGGTTCACAGTCACTGACCTTTGTCAAGCGTTGTTCTCAATTCCCCCAAAAGAAGAAAGCCAGTTTCTGTTTGTGTTTTGGTTCCAACGGGAAGACTCTCGTGTGGTGTCGCACTCCTCAATGGTACAGAGATGGTCCATCCTATTTCAATCAGATACACGTAGCTCAATCCTGATCTTGTACACCGATTGTCTTCTGATTGCATTGATGACCAAGGAAGCTTGTAGACAGGACACTATTGATCTGCTCAACCAGTTGCCTGAGAATGGGCACAAGGTTTCGCTGAAAAACTATGTTATTGTCGAAAGGAAGTCATACTTTGGGAATCAAATTGAGAAGGGAGTTATATGAGTGTCCCAGGAATGCACTGAAACAGTCCTTAAGATAAAATTCCTGACCACACAGAGTGAAGTATGAATGTTCTTGGACATGGTTGGCTTTGCCGATAATAGATCCCAAACTTCCTTTGTGGCAAAGTCTTTACTGAGGCTAATGAACACTGATGTAAAAGGCCCAGTACCAAAGGATGATGACAGCATGGAAGCCTTCCAGGAGCTCAAACATTTACTCTGCAGTGCACCCGCTCTTGGAATGCCAGACTATACAAAATAAGTTGCGCTCTTCTGCCATGAGAGCGATGGGTGTGCATTATCCATGCTAACACAAGCCCAAGGGGAAATTAAACCCCCCCATTGGGTATTTTTCAGCAACTCCTGATCCAGTAGCTGCAGCATTGCCTGGTTTTCTCAAAGCAGTTGCAGCAATAGGCCTTAGCATTCAGAAAACAGAAATGCTAGTGATGGGCTACTCACTAATTGTGATGGTCCCTCATTGAACTGAAGCCCTCATGACTCACACAAGCACATAGAATTTCACAAACACCTGCTTAACCCACTATGAGAGAATCATTTTGGCTGCTGAGAATGATTTTACCAGAAGATGTAACACTCTAAACCCAGCTTCTTTAGTACCAACCCCAGAGGGAGACAAAGGGGGAGACTTTGACCATGATTGCGTAAGTGCAACTGATTTGGGCACAAAACCAAGATCCAACATACTGGATGTACCCTTCCCGAATCTTACCAAACTCTTTCTGTCGATGGGTCTTATCTGAGAGACCAACACAGCATTCTAAGAGCAGCAATGCAGTGTGCACCCTAAGCAGGATTGTGAAAGCATCTTACCTGAGCCATGTAACATCTTCCCAAGTGGTAGAATTGATTGTTCTTACCAGAGCTTGTTGTACATCAGAAGGATTGTGAGTTACCATCTATACTGACAGAGAGTATAGGTTCAGGGTTGTGCACGACTTCGGCCAGTAACGGTCGCAGAGGGGATTCATGACCTCTGCTGGGTCCCCCATCAGAAATGGGATATATGTCTCCAATTTATTGGAATCCCTACAGTTGCCCAAGGAAATTGCAGTGGTGAAGTGCAGTGCAGACAAGAGCAGCAATGATTTTGTCACCAGAGCCAGCTGCTACGTGGATGAAATCACCCGATATTGTGCTCCTGAGTGCAACACCTTTCACATGGATTAACCAATGCAGAAGGAGAAACAGTGACAAATATGCTATTAAACACTGCATATACTTTTAATGAGCTGAGATAACTGCAACACACTGCCCCAGAAGTAGAGAAAGCCAAATGGAAAAAGATAGGATGTGTTGGTGTTGCCAGTGCCTTTTGGGTGTCCAGTGATGGAAAACCAGTACTCCTAGATTCGATGTTACCTGTCATGGTATGACACATGCATGGTCCAACACACATAGGCAGAGATGGGATGATGCCTACTTTCAAACAGTACTGTTACAATCCCCATTTTTGATTGATGGCAGAAAGTTTGTGTCAGCATTGTGCCACTTGTCAGAAGCAAAACATGGCCAAAAAGGCTGTTGTGACCCTGAGCCACATAGAAAAGCCTGATGGTCATTTTAAACCATCTCCAGATCGATTTCTTGGAGATGCTCCAATGTAATCAATTAAGGTACATACTCGTAAATGTGAGTTTATTTTCCTGCTGGGTCAAGGCATACCACACCCAGAGATGTGACAGTCTAACGGTTCTCAAATTATTGTTTGTGGGAGTTGATACTGCGATTTGTGATGTCAGTTCACATCAAGTAAGCGGTGTTCAGGCAAAATATTGAGTACAAAATATCGACTTACCAAAATATCTAGTAAAAAATATTGTGATATGGTAACATCGCCAGCAAGAATAATGTGGTTAAGAATATCAAATTTGAGGCAAGTAATATAATTTTTTCAAATATCTAAGGGGTCGATTAGGATGGCGGGCGGAAGCACCACCGCCGTGCTGGCGGATGCAAAAAGCACCAGTCACCGTCCGCCCGCCACAGCACACACGCCCGCCCAATTAGGATGCGAAAAGACAGCCAAACACTGCCCGTACGCCAGCGACGCCGTCCGCCATCAAAGTGCGCCCGTTCACGGAGCGGCGCGGCCAATGGAGACACACCGCCCGACGAAATCACGTACCGCCCGGCGTACAAATTACGATGCCAGAACCAAACAGTTCCTCCGGCTAAGAGACACCGCACGTGAAAGCAAGGCGGAAAACCGAACTCACAGTACGGATAGCAAAGAGGCGGACCCCCCGAGCATGAATCCAGCACTGCAGGCCCTCCCCATGCTCTACCTGATGCAGCACCCAGGAGTCAACGCACCGCGGCGACGCAGGTAGGCAGACACACAACAGGGGCACGCAAACAGCGCACACAGTGCAAGGGCGGGACAACTGCATATGGCCCCCACCCCGACACCCCTGCGTGGACACGACACATCCACCACTGCACCCACACATGCGCACAACGCAGAGGCCAATAGCAGCGCAATGCATGTGCCGCACACAAACAACACAGGGTCACAACAAAACACCACACACACCAGCACCACCTAGAACGCACATGTCACGTGACAGCCCTGCCACAGTCATGTCCCCAACCGGCAATTCACTGTTGCCAACCTGACGTCACACAACTGACCCGAATATGTCAGTGACGTCACGCCACATTAGGACACACCCCTGTGTGCAAAACACAGCGAAGCACACAGCGGAGGCAACATCACCCAGCAGAATATGGACCCCGTCGGGAAAAGGTATGCCAGTACCACACAGAAACACCGGTGCCACCCTGCACCCAATAACAAGACATGCAATACATAACATCAAAGATACCGGGGACAGACAACAGGTGGGACCAATTATAACACAAGGCCCAACGTACAGCGGAAACGCAGCCTGCTGCCCACACACGGGAGAGGAGACAGCACCGAATGACCTTCCATTCCCACTCTGAAACCACATCCCGACTAAACAAGCCGGAGAAAACAGTCATTGCACCAAACAAAGCCCAACACAGGCATGCAGAGGGAAGCGGCCACAGGGCAGATAGCGCAGAACACCAAAGAACATCCACAACGGAAAGAAGAAATGATAACACTCCCCCATGTGGTTCACATGCAAGTTATCTGGAAGGAGTCAGACACCACTGACCTTGACCATTCAGAGAAGCATGTGGGATGAGGGCCTGTGTCCTCCGCACAAGCCAACATAACACAAGTCCTGCCTCCCTACGACCATTACAGAATTCCCAGCAACATCGGAGGTTGCACTCTGCAGACTGCACAGACAGCCGGAGCACGCCACCACAGCGCCCTGCAGCAAAATGGCACTTGCACCACACCTACCCAACTACGCCGGACAGATCAAGCTGTATACAGATATTGGGATGTGACAATCTGGCCTTGCTGAACGTAAGTTTTCCGACTAACTTACCGCATCGCATTGTTCAGCTGCGTCATCCCCGTCTTCTACTGTCGGAGGTGTCCCTTCTACTATCCTGTGGAGTTATGTCTCTCCAACCCGGCATGTCCAAGGGCGGACCTGCTACAACTATTCCACCCCCTGGACGCCCACGACAGGGCCTGTTCAGCCTATGGGGGCATGGCGTATGTGGCGACTATCGGACCCACACTGCAATGGGACCACTGTGCCTCCACACGACGGATAATGGATTACAGTTACATCGAATGCCATCCAACATGTCCCATCATGCTCCTACAAGGGACAACTCACGACCAACACCTTGACAGCCACCATCCGCTACATTGGCTGGCAACCATGTCCACCACCAATGCCATGGAAGCCCTGCTGGAAGGTATTGCATTCCTGACAACCTGTCAATTCGTCGGGCCCCGTCGCCAGACCCCCAATTGAGCAATGATGTCCCACACCGTACCCATGCTTGGCTGACGCACGGACTAGGCAGTCACCAGTACAACTACTACACCATGCAACCTGCAACTGACACCACAACAACAACTACACTGCCATTACATCTGATACTATTTGGGAAATGCACCCTGTACCTCATCACATCCAGGAACCCTGCATGAACAGGGGAGGCAGAGGCATGGGATTTGTGTATGGCAACCACATGGACAGAACTGCACGTACAACCATGCCATGATATGGATCCTGCGCCCATGAACATATGCACCGGTCAGTGGACAGCAATCGTCCTGCTGTAGTATGTGAGAGCTGTCACCACACCTCCCACTGAACGTCCGAGCCAGGACCTTTGCATGGACACCAAGTGCATCCACCAACAACATGAGCCCAGTGACTGTGACATGGCCAGTACCCACCACATCGCAACTACAAGTGGGACGCCTTTGCATGCACGTAAGCCCATGCCCTGATGTCACCTCCACGCACGTGTGTATGAGTAACCATAGCAGCAAACCTGTAACATGGAACTGAGATGCACTGTGCCCATGATGACAAGCGGACTGGTAGGCTAAATGTATACTGTCTGTGTCAGTCAGCAGCACCACAGCAATCAGCAAATGTACATTAGCACACCAACGGCTAAGCAGTTGTAACTCTGAAGCCCACATCCCACAGTCAACAACTAAACACTGTACCCCTACACCCTATGCTATGTGTAATCATGCTGAGTATATCCTCCACATGCACTTCGCTGCCAGTAGTGTTCACTATACTGCATCACAGAGGACATTAGTCCCAATACATGGCTTGAAGCAACAATGTGTCTCTGCTGATTCATTTCACAAGTACGAATGAGAGAGGATGAGTGTGTGTGAAGTACACGGCAGTCGTGAGATGACCATGTAGTCCACTGTCATTGGATGTCAACGCAAATGAGTAGCAAAACTGTGGAAGACACACATGTGTCATGTGAAGCGGGAGTTACGCATGGCTCAGGTGGGTTGGTGTGACGGGTAGGTGCGCACATGCAATCTTGAAACACGCTGTGTTGGTAGGACTCAGGACCAGTACATTGGCGCACTGCTGGGAATCTGTAAAGACCACCTGTCTGGTGACGAATGTGAACTCGTGTGTGCACAACAGGCGGGCACACGAACAATGCTGCATCAAGTGTAGACGTCAGCCCACCCTCCGTGGACATGCCGGATACTGCTGCGCATCCGCCAGGCCCTTGCCAAGGCACTCACATCCCCTGTCGACCTGGTGTTTCCCCAACATTGTCCACTTGCACAGGCAATCCAGGGCACGGGATGGCAGTTGAGCATGGTGGGTGAGAGGTCATGGCGCGCCCATCCTTGTCACACCACGCAGGCAACACATCCAGAATGTGTAGTATGGCACAAGTCAAATGGAAGTAGTGGGGGGACGCACACATCACAAGCAGCAGTGACGTCACGGAAGGTGGCTCGCACCATCCCACCCATTGACAATACACCCACACACGTTACATGCCATTGCAACAGAGAAGCCAGCGCGTGCACAAGCAGCTCCAAGCTCGCTCCAGAGAGGCCAAAGAGTGAATGTGTGGGGCCATGAGCTCCAGTTGAACGCGGACTGGCCCGCTAGGGCAGCTACAGCCTCTGTGTGTTGCAGGTGGTGTATCCGGACTGCGGAGCCTGTCATGCATTGTCAATGTTGCCCGGGTCCCGAGTCGGGGCACCACGCATGTGGACGGCGTCACGCCACCAATTATACCGTGAGACAGACCACATGTACAAATGGACCCACACATACACTCCTTGGCCTCTCTGGGGCGAGCTTGGAGCTGCTTGTGCATGCGCTAGCTTCTCATGTGCAAATGCATATTGGTGTGAGCGAGGGGAGGCCATGAGGACAGTGTAAAAGATAACTGTTTGACTTCCAGTCAGTTCAAGGAATGCCCCTGATGTGGTCGGAAAAAGACATGTCTCGTGTGTATTGCAACTAGTAGATAAGCCGATGACCTACCCATGTCTTGCATGTAGCCCCGCACCTAGCCCCGCACACCCGACACAGCGTAATGAGTACCAGCACCACATACTTCCCATTCGAAGCACTGACTGGGGGTGACAACCATTGGACAGTCTTGTGTAGTCCACCCACGCGTACATGTGGTCCCCCCATGAACCATGTCACCTGCGGCAAAGTGATGTCATGGGCAATGACGGAAGTGAGCAGAGCTGTCTGCCCCACGCACAGACGGTGCATCAGCACAACAGACCCAGCACTGAGTGCAGCAGGGGTCACATGTGCAGGGGCAGTTGTGCCTGGTGTGAATGCACATGCACATAGACAGCACATCGAGCAATGTGTAGCCTGCCCACATCTACTGTCCATTGTCAGGCTGACCTAGAATAAGATCACAAGGCAACACATCTGTGTGGGTGTACCCACTGTGACCAACACTGCGCAACCATCAGCGTACTCGCCCTGTGCATGGCCCACCCCGCAACGAAGGTCACATTCAGTGCCACTATCCCTCACACACATCCCTATCACGAGTCATGGTGTGTCCAATCGACAGTGCAGAGTAAGCGCTCATCCGGGGGTCCTGAACAGGAGACACATGTAACCCACTAGGCAGTCTGTGTCGGCACCGACTGGCATTGTGCAGTCAATGTGCAGGCCAGGCCTGCTGGGACTGAGAAGGGCAGCATGGCCCCAGCCTGACTTCCACACGACCGACAGGTGCACTGAGACCTGCATTGCCAATTGTCTGTGTCACTGGATGTCTGACATGAAGTTGCCATGTACAACCACTCGGGTGGGACAGACAGGTCAAAGCGCCCGAGAGCTCACATACCCATGCCACCTGCGGCCAGCATGGTGTGCAGTGCATGTCTGTACACCACAGGCTCTGACTCATAGTGCTGAGGAGCAACGACATGTGTGTCCCCCACATGCACACCCACACCCACTGCAGTTGTCTCTCACACACAACTTTCGCAAGGAATAGCCATGTGCAGTGTGCGTGGAGCACGGAATCCAGGTTCTCCGGCTCCTCGCTGGTGAGTGGACCTGGACATGTCCTCAGCGTCATCCACGTGTAGGTGTAGTGGTGGCAGCAGCAGCTGTCGTCGAGGGGTGCCAGGCTGCAGTGCCAGGTAGCTGTGGTCATGCCTGTCCCACTCACACACACATATATACCCCCTGGGGCCGTCGCAGTGGGTACAAGCTGCTGCGATTCGTGTACCATGTCTGGCAGCTGCAATTGCAGACGTTGGCCTGCTCCCAGCTGGCCCGGGACGCTTACCTCCACAGTGGAACACGCAGGGTGCAACCGCGAGGGTCATTGGAGTTGGCCGTAAGGGCCTGGCCCATGCCGGGTACAGTCCGCTGATGCCATGTGCACCACACAGTATAATGTGCGCAATGCATCTGCAGGTGTGGCCATGATTTGCGTGTGGGTGCAGGACCACAATGGACAGGGCCACAACATGCCGTGTGCATAGGCAGGGACGGCCAGTGCTCAGCCTCCACATGTTTGTAGGAACATCATCATGTACACATTGGCATGGGAGCATGGGATATGCATATACACACATGCCATCTTTCACTATGTACATCTGCCACTTGGCACGTGCAATGTTACGTGTCACTTGTGATGTGTAGTTGCAGGCACACAGCCGTGTCGGCATGGGGCTGTCAATGTGTACACCTGTCAATGTTTCAGGAGGTGTGATCCGTACAGTGCTGTACTTAGGGTGCAGTAGGGACATCAATGACTGTCTCATATCCCCTCGTGCCACCGGTCCCACTTGTTTTGGCCGCACAGCCTGTGTCCATAGCGTTGTTGGTGTGTGCCCTACACACCCAGCCTCGGAAGCAGTGTGATGCACAGCAGCTAGTTATGTTGCCGTGGTGTTGCAGCTTACCGATTATGCAGTCTGTTGCCTTCAGCATGCCGTACTAGTTGTTAATGCCTGACTCCCCATGTGCATGCTCATGGCAATGGTGTGTGTCACTGCCCATTGCTATTGGTAGGGGACCTGTGTAAGTGTATTGTGGCTATGCTGTCCCTACTCGTCAGCCGTTCTGTCATTCAATTGCCTGCTCAGTCATTTATGTTCTGTGTATGTGAATATGCCATGTGGCGTGTTGCTTTGACATGTGTTCACTTCCATCTTTCCTAGGCGGAGACCAAACATTCATCGCCCCTACCAATTGCTGTCAGACATGGTGGATGTTGAGGTCATCCGCAAATATCGTCTGGACCGACCCACCCTGCATCGTCTATGTGTCTTGTTGGAACCCCACCTCCGTCCTCGCAGGGTGTATCCAACAGCATTCACCCCCACGGCTAAGGTGATGGCTGCACTGCATTTCTTCGCCACTGGGTCATTCCAGCACACAGTGGGCAGTGGAGGTGGGATGTCCCAACCCATGTTCAGCATGGTGCTCAGGGATGTACTGTCAGCCATGATGCTGTACAGGAACAGATACATCCGCTTCCCCAGGGCTCGTGAATTGGCGGCAGTGAAGGGTGCATTCTATGCTCTTGGACGAATCCCCCACGTCGTTGGTGCAATAGACTGCACCCATGTTGGCCTTGTTGCACCACAGGCCACTGAGCACCTCTACCGCAACCGGAAGCACACGCACTCCCTGAATGTGCAAGTGGTGTGCCTTGCGGACATGGTGATTTCACACGTGTGTGCGAAATTCCCAGGATCGGCCCATGACGCGCACATCATGCGCAACAGCATCCTACCACGTCTGATGACCGATCTGCAACCGGACCGTGGCTGGATTGTTGGTGAGTATGTGGAGTAGTGTAGCGTGCTGGCTGTGCGATGCTGTCTTGTGTCCAGTTGGAATTGCAACGGTTCTCTGTGTCCCTCACACCCAGGTGACTCTGCTTACCCGAATGGAGCCTGGCTGCTCAGCCCATTACGACGTCCTGGGAGCCCAGCAGATGTACGCTACAATGAGGCACATGGGAGGACCAGACGTGTGGTTGAGCGGACCTTTGGCCTCCTCAAGTCCAGGTTCAGATGCCTGGACCGCACCGGGGCGCACTGGCATACTCCCCACAGAAGGTGTGCCAGATAATTGTGGCTTGCTGCATGCTGCACAATCTGGCGATCCGCAAGCAGATCCCCCTAATTGTGGATGACGGAGATCAACCAGGGCCCCAGCCTGCAGACCTGGACAGCTCCAGTGAAGAGGACAGTGGAGAGGATGAAGCTGTGAATGTGCGTCAGCAGCTCATCGCCCGCTACTTCACTTGACGGTGAGTGACCATGTACGACGGCTGATGTAGCTGTAGTTGTGCAGGTGTATGTGTGCTCTGTTACGGGGGCCTTTTGTTCACTGAGTGCTGTGTGTCAATGGTCCATGTCCAGGTTGGTATGCCACTGACAGTGGCTGTAGCATTGTGCCCTGTTGCTCTGTGAGATGTGTGTGCATTGCTTGTAGTTGGTGACAAGTACTGTGTGATGAGTGTGTGACACACTCATTGAATGTACTCTTGTTCTGTTTCACACCCCTAGGTCCCTGCAGCCTCTCCTGTCCCATCGACATGCCACACAGCAGATGCATTTCTGCTCATGGTGGCGATTGCACATCGTGGAATAAACCCAGGACACATTAAGCCGATTGTGAACAAGGTGTATTTATTAACAGCGGTGACATGTGATTGTGTGCAAGGTGATGACAAATGTGGTGCATGCTGTGACAATGCCTTGACGGTCATGGCTGCGTGATGGTCAAGGTGTACCCATGGAGTTCTATGTCCACAGTCCAACAGACACATGCCATTCACATGGCAGTGTGGGGTAGGATCGTATTCCATGTCAATGCAGTAGGTGGTCAAGGTGGCTGGCTGACTCACTGGCGTTTGGTGCGGGCGAAGTCCTCTCTGGACACCTGTTTCCACTTCGGACGGCCCCTTCCACGTTTGGGTGGGGGGGTGTTGATGTTCCGCTGGTGGTGGCTGAGGAGTGCTCACTCGCTGTGGACGCAGGGGAACGCGAGGCTGCACGAGCCTGCGCCACAGCAGGTGGTGGCGGAGGTGGTGTTGCTGGCCTTGCTTGTGCCCTCCCCCACCACCAGCTGGCCCATGAGTGCCGCGATTTGGGCCATACGGGCGTCCATGGACCTCAACACCGCAAGGACCTCCCGCGTGTCGCTTGCCGACCTGGCCCATTCGCCTTGGGCCTCTTCATAGGCCCCAAGGACTCTGTCGATTGGCGGCAGGGCTTGGCTCCCAGGCACAGTTGGCGTTGGCCTGACCCTGCTCCTCCTACCAGTACTGCTGCCACCGACCTGCCCACTGGCCACATTGCTCACCACAGTCCTCGCTCTGGCTCCCAGGTTGGAGCCCGACGGCCGTGCCGACCCTTGCACAGGTGCTGTGGCGAGGGATGGCGTGGTGGTGGTGGTTGCGGCGGTGGTGGTGGCCGCAACGGCCGTGGCAGCAGGGGTCTGTGACTGGTCAGCAGCCCTGGGTGATGGGTTGGTGAGGCAGGAGGGGCCCTGGGGAGCGGTTGTGCCCTGCCACTCCAGATGGGCCTGCTGGGTGGTCCGTGTCCGGAGAGGTGTCCAGCTCCTCTACATCCGTGAGTCCGGGTCGGGGGCTTGCAGACTGGCTGTGCTGGCTGCTGTCACCCTCTCCAGCATCCAGCAGTTCGGCACCTGTGGGGAGGATGAAATGGGTCATTGTGTTGCACTTAGCAAAGTATGTATTGGTTGTCTGACATTCACAGTTCGTGCACTGTCGTGCACAGGTTTCCCAGTGGCGTGTGTGGATGTACGATGTGTGTATGCGTGGGCTAGGCAATGGGTATGTGTGATGTGGACATGTGGCATGGGACGGATTAGCAATGCCGATGGGTGTGTGTTGCTATGCTCCTACATTTTGTGGCTCGTGTGTATGCGTGCTCCAGGGCCATCGGCGATGTTGGGTTGAACGATGGTTTAGGGGGAGGGATGGTACGCTTAGGTACGCTGATGCCAGAAGGGGGTACAGCCCCCTACACGCTCTTGGGTTGTGATATGCTTTTGGGGTACATGCTGTGGGTGATGGGTGCAGAACGTGACATGTGTTCTGGCAACGTGACAGTGCATGGACAAAGGTGTGTGTCTGTCTCACATGGCCGGAATATCTGCTGACTGTTATCATTCATGGACATCACATTGGTAGCAATGTTGTGAGTTCGTGCTTGTTGTGTGCCACACGTCGTGTTGAAGATGGGCCAATTCCTTTGTGTGCGCGCTGCCCTGGTACATGTGCATCAGTGCTGTGCTCTTGGGGTGTTGACTATGTTATGTGTGTCGTTATTCGCAGTGTGACGTGCGCTTTGGTCACTGCAGGCACTTGTTTTGTCATGGGCAGGTATCTGTGCATGTCTACTGGATGTGGGCCAGCTGTTCGGATGTCATACCTATCATGACATTGTGGCTGTGAGATGAGATGGATGATATGTTGAATGTGCATTGTGTGCCTGTGTGTTTCATGGGTCCGGTTGTCTTTGTGTGCAATATTGTGGTTCCAAGCTGTTACTTCTAGTACGGTCTGTCTTACGTGGGCGTTGTTGTACGATGTGTGGGTGACAGGCAGTGAGGACTACATGGACAGGACTTCGATGGTGTTGCTGATGTGTGTGATGGGTGGCACAGTACCTGCCGTGTGGGTCTGTGCTCCAGTGGGACTTGTACATGCAGACGTGGCTCCTTAGGTGTTGCTGTATCTGTGATAGGTCATGTGGGGTTTGACTCTGTCGAACATGTCCGTGTGCACATTGGTCTCATGATTGTGACTGGGAGCAGTGCTGCGTGTTCCTCTGCTACGTGTCATGTCCCATGTGTCAGTCGTAGTACAGTCCTCATGCCTACAGACGCCCCGCCCTGTACAGTTTCCCACCTACAGGTTGTTTCTGAGTGCGCAATGCAATGGATGCCACATGGTACTGGGAGGGAGGGGTGCTTCACCTTGCTGGTCTGTGGTAGTGGGGGCCTGGTGGGTGTTTGACTTCAGCTGTCCCCCTCCGACTCACTGTCTTTGTGTTCCGGCTACTTACCTGTTCATTGTCGGTCAGTGCAGCTATGGCGGTCACATGGATGTGGGTGTGGGGAGTGCTCATTCTGGCGCATCTGGAGTACAAGGGGACCTGGTAGTAGTTGCGGTGCTGGCTCACTGTACACATGCCCCCATGGTTTTGTTGGTTGGTAGCTTTGGGCTGAGTGTGTATCAGTGTCTGTTGCATGTGTGGGTGATGTCTTGTGTATTGTGTGCTGGACATGGGGGTGTTTGTCCCTGGGAGCTATGGCATGGTGGTGGTGCATGTGAGTACATAGCGGTGTGCTGGTATACGTTTGTTTGTACTTACCAGCCTCCACTCCCCCTGGTAATCCGGTGAGGATCTCCGGATGTATGATCACTCGCACCTTCTCCTCCCACGCCTTGAAGGTCTTGAAAAGCGCGGGATTCCCTCCGCCAGTCCTGGCAGCCAGCTCTCGATTTTTGCTCTCCTTCTTCTTGACCACGCTTTTGAGGTCGTTCCACCTTTTGTTAATTTCTCCTCTGTTGCGTGGAACGTTCCCGACTGCATTGACCTGGTCTACGATCCTGCTCCACATCCGGTTTCGGGTGGATAGTGGTGTCTGTTGGACCTGGTTGCCATAGATTTGTGGGTGCACCTTGACGATCTCGTCGACCATGACCGTCAGCTCAGTGGAGGTGAACTTGGGCATTCTGTGTGATGCCATGGTGTGTGTTTTGGTGTTTGTGGTGCTGGTGCGGTGTGTGGTGTGTGATGTGCAGGGGGTTTGTGGGTCAGGTGTTTGGTGGTGGTGGTGATGGGTGTGATAGGTGCGTGTCTGTGGTGTGCTGCTGTCCTTTCTGTCTCGCTGTGTTGTGTGCTTTCGTCCTCAGTTTGTAATGTTGCAGGGGGTTGTGGTCTGTGGAGGGGCTGGTTTTGTACTTACCTATGTGGGTGTGTCATGGTGGTCTGTTGTTTTCAGGTGTGTTGTGGCTGGTGTTCTGGGATTTGTAGTTGATTTGTATGTCCAGGGGGGGTGTTTCAGGGATGTGTACTGTGTTTGGGTTTTTGTGCGTGGGTTGCTGTGTGGACTTGTTAGCCATGTTGTGTGTGTTTGTTTTCGTCAGCGGATGGTTTCTGTGCATGGAGGTGGCCGCCAGGGCTTCCGCCGTGTCCATTTTCGTCACTGTTGTTTGCGCTGGCGGGCGGTGTATTTGTGGATTTTCCGCGCTCATGTCGGTACGATCCTAATTTCACGGGCGGTGTCTCGGTCGTCAGGGCGGGCGGTTTTGGCTTTTCGTGCGTCTTTCCGTCCGTGGCGGGCGGATGGACTTGGACTCGGACATGGGCGGGCGGTTTTTTCTGTTTATTTTCCGCATCCGGCGGTTTTCGGTTCGCGCCATCGTAATTGCTCGGTCGGTATTCAGGGGGTGTAGGTGGGCGGATTTTAGCCACTGTGGTTGATGGCGGATTTTTATCCACCCGACATCGTAATGGACACCTAAGCCATTAATATCGTTTACAAAAATATATTTGGTTATAATTCTAATTTTTAATTATTGTTATGTATTTTAGTATATATTTTAAATGTACATGATGTACATTTTTGTTATATATATTGTTTCAGTTTTTTAATATAGTTGTTACATTTTTAGTGGTCATTAAATTTAATTTAATTATGTTTTGTGATTTTTAGTACCATAGCGGGTTGTGGGATTATAGGGGTATAGGGTGGGAAGTAATTTAATTATAATACATTAATAATTATTTTACAATTAATATTATTTATTTGATTGATAATTAATTATATTAATTGTACAACAAATTTTTTTAATTTGATATTTATGTGCAGTTTGTGGGGTTTATAGGGGTACAGGATGGGAAGGCATTTACTTTTAATTAATTAATAATTAGTTGTTTAATAATATTAATTATTTTATTGATATTTAATTATGTTAATTGTGTAATAATTTCTCTTTTTAGGTGAGGGTTGTGGGATTTATAGGGGTACAGGATGGTGAGTAAATTAATTCAAATTAATTAATAATTAGTAATTAATTAATATTCAGTATGTTAATTGATAATTAATTATGTTAATTGTGTAATTTTTTTTATTTTAGGTGTGGTTTGTGAGGTTTATAGGGATACAAGGCGGGAAGAAAATTAATTCTAAGCAATTAAAATTTATCTTTAATTCATAATAGTTATTTAATTCAAAATTATGGGGTCCATTACGATGGCGGGCGGACAAAGTCCGCCCGCCACCGCAACGGAGAATGGGACCGTCCGCCATAGGAGCAGCGGTCCCGTCATTGGGATTAGGATGCCACCGACACGGTGGCGGTGGCATTCCGCATATATTGAATTGCGGCGGGCGGTGCTGTAAGCAGCACCCGCCACAATGCAATATGTGCAAGTTGTGCTTTTGCATGCACACCGTGACAGGCACCGTGCAGTGCCTGCCACCTTGTGCATGCAAATGCAGGGGGGTACCATAGGTACCCCCCATGTGCACCCCCCATCCCCCAACATCTGGGGGGGCCCACAACGGGCCCCCAACAGCAAACACCGTATGCCTTTCCATGGCGGCAACGCCGCCATGGAAAGGCTGCTCTCCGCCGCCATCCTAATATGGATGGCGGTGTCTAGCAGACACTGCCACCATATTAGGCCCCTTTACCGCCCGGTCCGCTGTCGGACCGGCGGAAAACCGGCGGACGGTCTTTCCGTCCACCGGGGTCCCCCCCGCCATCATAATATGGTGGGGGGAAATGGCATGCGGGCGGTGAGAAATGGCGGGCGGATCGCCACCGCCATACGGGCGGTGGCGATCCGCCCGTCATTATAATGACCCCCTTAGTTTGTTAATTGTGCAATTACAGTTTTTTAATATAAATTTTAGGTGTGGGTTGGGGGTTTTGTAGGGGTATTTGTTGGGAGGAAAATTAATTTTAATTAGGTAACAATTAATTTTTTAATTGATATTAATGATTAAATTGATAATTACATTTCCTAATTATGTCATTATTTTTTTGTAAATTTTAGGATTGAGTTGTGTGTTTTGTGGGGTTTATTGTGGAAAGTCAATTATTTATATTTATTTAATAGTTAATTTTGTATTAATAGTCTTTAGTTTGTTGATAAATATTTATGTTGATAGTGTAAATAATTTGCTTTTTAAAGTAAAATTTAAGGTGTCGGTTGTGGGTTTTATGGTGGGAAGTAACTAAATTAAGATTATTTAAGGAATATATTTTGTTAATAATTAATTTATGAATAAAAATATTTATTTACATGAATAATATTTTTGTATTTTAATGATAATAACATTTGTAGTTATTTATAATATGTATTTAACATTATATGTATTTATTTTATTAAATTTTTAATATATAATATATTTGCATTTTTTTAACTTATCTATATTTTTATTTGCTTACTATGTTTTTGAAATTATTTTATTGTGTTGAGAATTTTTTGTTACCAATGTTGCATTGACTGCAGTGGGAATAGAAAAGTTTACCCCTCCACAATTCAACATTTTCCATACTGTTGAACTGAGTGGAGTGGGAATAGAAAATGTTACCACTCCGCAATCCCTACTGTTGCAATCTTAGGAGTGGGAATAGTAAACATTACTCCTTCAAAATCCAACACTTTCCCTACTGTTGAGCTGACTGTAGTGGGAATAGTCATTTTCGCCCTTCAGCAGGCCAACGCTTTCCCTACTGTTGCACTGACTGGAGTGGGAATAGTAAATTTTACCCCACTGCAATCCAACATTTTTCCTACTGTTAAACTTAATTGAGTGGGAATAGTTCATTTTACCTCTCCGCAATCTAACACTTTCTCTACTGTTGTATTGAGTGTAGTGGGACTTGTAAATTTTACACCTCCTGAGTACAATACTTTGGGGCCGATTACGATATGGCCCGTAAAGGCTCGGACCTCCGGTCGGAGCCTTTAGGGCCGCATCGTAATGGGCCGGTCAGATTTCTTTCCGACCACCTCATTTTGATGGAGGCGGTGGGAAAGAGATCTGACCGGTCATTCTGGCTGGCTTCCGACAGGCTCGGAGGGTCCGTCTGCCAGTCGGAATGCGGCCTGTCCTGGTGGCTCTTTCCGCCCTTGAGATTACCTTGCATGCTTTCTGATATGGTTTCCGTGCCAGTCTGTCCGAAATGGAAACCATGTCGAAAAAGGTGTTAGGGGGCCCCCAGCAGGGTCCCCTTTGGTGCACGGCCTCCGATTGGAGGTCGAGGGGGCACCTATGGTGCCCCCCTGTTAATCCCTGCACCTTATGGCAGGCACCTTGAAGTGCCTGCCACTGGCTGCAGGGATGAACCGCACCTCCCATTTCACTATGGGAGCATGCATTACGGCGGGTTTACGTGAAATGTAGGAATGCGACCGAACAGTGTTCGGTCGCATCCTAATTGGGATCATAATAATAATATTAAAATGGATATATGTAAATAAATATATATATATATGTTTCTTTTAATTTTTGAAAATAATAATATTTGCTATATTTTTAGTAAATATATTTTATTTTTATTATATTAGTATTATTACTTAATTTAATTAATGTTTACTATTTAAGTGTATATAAATGTCAAAATTGATAATTTAGACAACTATATTAGTGACAGTGATATTTTTTTCCAATATTTTCGTAATTTTAATTCTAAGTATAGGAATTCAATATTTTTGACATCGATATTTTTGATTCAATATATTTGTATGTAGGTATTTTGTCAGTCAATATTTCGACAGTGAAACTCCAGAAGCTACTTTAAGAACGAAGTAATGCAGTTACTATGCACAGCTCTAGGGATATACCCAAGGTTCTATTGTAGTTCTAGACCTGAGGCTTCAAGCGTCACAGAGAGACTGAATGGGACGATCAAAGCTAAATTGACCAAGGCCTGTGACTCCCCATCTCTTAAATAGCCCGATGCCCTTCCTTTGGTATTGATGAACATATTAAGCATGTCCTGTAGATGAACAAGGTTGTCTCCTCTTGAGGTGTTGATGGGAAGAGCCATGTGAATTCCTTCTGTTCCAGCTGTTTCCCTTGAGAATATCACAGATGATCTGGTTCATGAGTACTGAAAGGGATTGGCTGATGTGGTGAGTTCTATCTCCCATCAGGTTGATGCTGCTACTCCAGTTGTCTGAGAGTCTCTAGGACATAATTTGAACCCCAGTGACTGGGTTAACATAAAGAAACATCCGCAAGTCTTGCCTGGAGGAGCATAGGAGAGGCCTGTACCAGGTGATCCAGGCTACCAACACTGCTGTGAAGTGTTCTGGGTTGCCAAACTGAATCCATGCCTCACATACCAAAAGGAGGAGACAAGAATCGTTAGAAGCAGAGCCAACATCCACCATAGGTTTGAAATTTCTAGGGCCTCCGAAGAAGAGGAAGACCAGTCTGAGAGCTCACAATCTTCCACAACTGGACACCAACAGAAGCAAGAGCTTGATGATGGTGTTGTCATTCAAGTGACAGCTGAAGCCCTGAACAGGGGCAACAAATGCACATTCATATAGACAGCGAAAATTCGTCGAGATCTGAATCAAAATCTGCCAGAGGAGAAAGTATGGAAATCCAAGAGTGGGATGGCCAGAGAGGATTCCACCTCTGAGAGTGAATCAGCCCACTCAGAACCAGAGATCACAAGCACCTCTCAGGATTGTGGCTCAACTGAGGAAGGCTGGCCAAAGACTATGACAAGCCGAAAGAGACTGTGGGCAACTAGAAAAAGACCACAGACAATCAGGGAAGTTAGCGAGTAAGAAAAACTAGAATATGCTGATTTTGCAAACAAAAGCATGGATCTGACAACTTCTATGCCAACTAGAAGAGAGAGAAGACCATTCTTGCAATAATTGATGTTGAATCTGATGACAGACTGACTGACATTGACGACCCTCTTTGAGGTCAGAACATTCACAAAGGGAACTCACGCAAATCACTGACAAATGTTCAAAGGAGAACTAGAGAGTTAGGGTAATGGTTAAAGGACATTTGAGCCTTTGTTCTCCAGATGATGCAGAATAAAAAACAATGTAGTTTTGGAGATAGGATAGTGACGATAGGGTAGAGATTAGAGACTAACTGCTTCATTTTCAAATCTCAATTTATTTTCTTGATTTGATTTAAGCTAACATGGTGCAACAATGCTGCAACTTCTAACTCATAGATTTAGCAGTTGACATTTTTGTTTTTATGATTGGGTGGCTATTAGGCACCTACTTGCTAGGTGGAGACATCCCACATACTCCAGTAAACACAAAAATTAGGTAAACCAGAAAAGAAAGATAAACATTTGTACCTCCCTGCATCATGAGAGTGTTTATAGTTATAATGTGTACTTCCAAATGCTAGCTGAGTATGTGAAAGTTATGCAGGTAGAAAACTGTTTAATCTATTCCTATTTTATAGCCTCTGCAGTTGAAGGGGCAGCATATTTTGATTTGCCTCTGTCATACTCCTTTTCTTGCTCCATCTTTCTGAATCTATATTATCAACAGAATTTTTTCAAGTTGTTCTGTTCTGATTATGATAGGCCTTTAGAAAATCCACCAATTGTGACTGATCTGAATATGTATTTGTGGGCTGCTAAACATGTTTAATGTTCTTCTAAGGCTTTTAGATGAAGGGATCAGTGTAAGTATATAACTAAGGGGCATATTCACTAGGCCTGGGCGGTAAATTCCGTTCCGCTCGCGGAATTTGGGTAATTTCGCGTTCCGCGGAGATCGCAGAATTGCCAAAAATTCCGCGATCCGCGGCTTCGTGGAATTTTTTGCTTGTTCGCGCTTTCAAAATGCATGTTCGCAAGATATTTCTCCCCGAGCACGCAAACAGCGTTCGCGAACAGGAAAAAAGCATCACGAACGGGCGGAACAAGCAATTCCGCATGTTCGCGGAACTTTTGTGTGCTCGCAGAGATTTTTTACCGTTTTGCGGTTCTTTGCGTAGCGCGACTACGCAAATTGATACACCCGGAACGAGTGCCCAGGTCAACGCGAACCCCACAAGCCCCACAGACCACCAGCAATGAACCTCGGGGCGGGGAAGGCCAAGGAGAAGAGGAAGAGGAAGACGGGGTACAGTCCACAGGAAAACCCGATCGTCGTCACGGAGGTGACAGAGCACCACCAACAACTGTCTGTCACCACCACCGTGTCATTGGCAATACAGACAGAAAAATGGCATCCCATCTTGAATGCAGTCGGAGTGCCCAGGAGGCCAAGATGCGCTGGCACGATATCAAAAGCCAAACCAAGCAGAAACCCGCTGCCAACAGGAAGGCAGCAACGGCGAATGGAGGTGGGAGTCCTGCGCCACAGGAGGAGCTGGAGCAAATGGCGCCCACAGTCATCAGTGTGGAGATGGTGCAAGGAGTCCGGACACTGCTCGACATGACCTGACACAACAGCAACAGGGTGAGTAACGAACAGGGACTGTGGGGACGGGGGGGGACGGGCACAATGGCACACATGCACAATGACGTGTAGCACACCGCACACCCACAATAACCCTGGGTCATGTCCCTGATCCCCGTGGCACACTGCAGCACACATACAAACATCAAGTAGGCCCCCGTTCACCATGTGCCCAAAGGGGTCCCACCCCACACAACACAAATTACACAGCACACACATGCACCCATGCGAAACACAGCAAAGACGCTTATGTGAGAGCCAAACTGACAATGCAAGTGACACCACATGACCAGCAGCATGGCTGGAGCACAATCACCATGACACTGTGCATGCCACAAGACTGAGGTGGCTGAGTGTGGACCACATCTGGAAAGGAGCAGGTCACACTCTGACACATCCACCTGCACAAGCAACCACTGACGTCAACAACACATCTGCAGACAAACAATGCTCAAGAGTACAAAAACCGTCCAAGAGCACAAATGACCCAAGTCGCCAATATCACAGCACCTCAAAAGCACAAAAGGCACACCGCCTCCAAGGGATCAGGGGCAGCAAAATCACAGCTGCAGGTGCGACTCCCACACAAAGAAGCACACACACATAGCAATTACAGCACACCCACATGGATGACAATGTGGTACACAGCCCAACACCTACACTGCAGAACAAAGGACACAACTGGGTCCGCCTGTGCGTAGAAAAGGGCCAATCACATCTGACATAGCAGGAAACTGTGAGATGCAAATGTACGTGTACAACCACACCTACGTCATGGAGTCCAAATGTCCACTGTCCCGCATCAAATAGTCCGCCCCTCCCAAACAGTCACAATGTACATTGTCCTGAGGTCTGAATGAAAACGTGAACAATGCGGCAACATACATGCCAACACAATGTCAACAAGCATCTCCCATTCACATTGCAGAGGGACAAACAAAACCCCCAGCAGAGCAGACCAGACAACTCCACAGTGATGCTGAAGAGGACCACCACACTTCCGACACCTACGCCCCACAACAGTCCATGGACATCTTAGGCAATTGACCTCCAGGAGCAGGGCAGCACCGCTGCATCGAGGATACCCCACCCCCTGCACCGACAACACAGCTGGACGCACCCACCACCCTGGCTGGCTCCCAGCAGCCCACCCAAGCACACATCGCATTCCAAGGCCAGGTGTCAGACTGCCAGAAGGGGGTGGCCGAACATGTGTGGGTGGGGTACTACCTCATGGAAGCCGAACCAGATCACGTACGTGGGTGTCTAAGTCCCATCAGGGCCCACCAACACTCCCCAACAGAGACCCACACTGCGACAGAAATACATGCCTTTGCACATTTCCAGTACTGAACCACACCCAGGGCCATGGGATGATCATCCACATCCCCACGCCGGACTGGCATACGCCGGCCCAGTTCACTCCTTTTACGCATTGAGTAGGGGAGGACAAAGCTACATGTGCAATGTCTCACCCGCTGCCTGCGGTGACATGGCTGCGTCCTCTGTACATGGCACAATGTAATGTTGTAGTGCCCGGGGCACAAATGCGTACATCATGAGCACACGGACACACACAGATAGTTCGTTGAACTGGCCATGGGCACGTGCGCCCGACACCTTTATTGGCATGGTCACATGTACAGTGACGCATGTGCTGGATGTGTGTGGGGTGAGTGTAAGCCAGCCCTCATGGAGTCGTTGGTGCTGGCAACAACTTGAACAGTGATCACAATTGAAGCACAAACATAAAACACCAGCACAACAGAAACAACTGTGAAGCATCATGGTGGTAGCCGGAGGGAGTACAGTGTTCACCCAACATGCAAGCAGAATGTTCCCTGATTTGTGGTGCACTGAGTTAGTGGCACCTGAAGAGCTGAGCAGGGTATCAAGCTGATGATGGCCCCCACGACAGGTGTGAGCAACTCTGATAGTCTGGCAGTAAGACACTTACGACTCTGGCACCTGTCGTTTGGAGTTGGTCCTGGCGGTGGTGGCGTGTGCATCCTGCGGTGATGCGACGTCCGGGCAGGCCAGGACTCGATTTGATGTGTGAGCCCAGGTAGACCGCAGTTGAGGCCGGAGGCAGCGGACAGTGCAGGGCCACAGACACATGGCGTTGATGACCCCCCGACCATCGACCCAGAGGCCATCCAACATGCCATCAGACTGGGGCCATGGTTTGAGCTGCACAGAGTTTGTGGCCCCGGATGCACTGCGGCCGGCACAGGCACACTGCCACGGGACGGTGACTTGCGGTGCAGTGAGATAGGGCCACGCGAGGTGAGCGGGTCGTCGTCGATGTCGAAGGTGAATGTAGCGGAGGTTTGCAGGGGACAGTGGAAGGTGTCCTCCAGGGCATGATGCACAGGGCAGGAGCCGGCCGGAAGCGGCAAATGGAGTAGTGGAATGCTACTGCCTCGTTTTGGCCACATAGTCAGTATCACCGACATGATGATGAAGACAACCCCCAGTCCATGGACTCAGTCGCCACTAAATCTCAAGAAGAAAGTGTCCATGGTTGTTGGGGAACAGACTTAGTGGCCCCGGAGCAGGAAGGGGATGCAGTCTGCGACGAGGCCAGTACAATGATATCAAGTCTGCCATAAATGAATCATGACTGAGTTCCCAATGTGTGCCCTACTTTTCCGATGTGTAGTCCGGAGGCAGCGGCCAGCGTGGGCCAACCGCTGTTCAGCGAGCTCCTCCTGGAACACTGACACACGGCGTTGAAATGGCATGTGGGGATGACTCGTGGTTGACCGAGGCAGTAGCGACAGAGCTGAGCGAGTGTTTAGCCCGCGACGATGCAGTGTCCTGCCTGGTACGGACTGGCATGGATTTGTGTGGGGCTTGCAGGACCGCAGTGTAGTCCGAAGGCATAGACATCAAGGGCCCACAGACACGTGTGGTTGGGATGCCCAGCACATACTTTGTGTCACCACATCGAAGGGAGTAATGTGAGTTAAACTCAGCCATGAATTGTGTACTCGGCCATTGTGTAATCAAGACTCAGTTCCAAATGTGTGACCTACTTGACCGCAGTGTGGGCCCGAGGCAGCGGTCAGCAGGGGCCCACAGCCACATGTCGTTGGCCCGCGATGCACAGAGTTAGTGACACCAGAGCAGTTGTCGGCAGTGTTCGATCACCTCCGTAACGATGGTCCTTTTCTCCTCATGACTGAACCGCGTCTTCCTCTTACTCGTCTCCTTGCCTACATTGATATAAACTCCGCCATGCAGAAAACAAGACTCAGTTCCAGATGTGTGACCCACTCGGCCGCAGTGTGGGGCGAAAGCAGTAGTCAGCAAGGGACCACAGACAGGTGTAGTTCGAATGCTATGCACAGAGTTGGTGGCATTACATCGAAGGGAGTACAGTGATATAAACTCAGCCATAAGGTGTGTACTCTGCCATTGCATAACCAAGACTCAGTTCCAAATGTGTGACCTACTTGACCGTAGTGTAGGCCGGAGGCAGCGGTGGAGTACGTCAACGAGAAAGGAGTAATGCGGGCCTGTGTCGCGGAGGCCGTGATGGTCTGAGGAGGCTGCCAAGGTCGCGGGCTTTGGGCTTGGAGCTTGCGCCGGCACGTGGTGGGCCCTCTTCCACACACGCCGGTGTCGGCAGGTGAACAATGAGGCCTGGCTGCGCAGGGGTGGGCATGACGTGTTTGGGGACCAGCGGCTCGGGGTGCAGCAGGCGCACAGGATCGCAGGCCACACCGCTCACGGCATCGGCCTCGTGGCGGGGTGGGAGGCGCCGCCCTGGCAGACACGTTGGGCATTCCGGAAGAGAACCACGCCCAGTGCTATGTGCTTTTTATTCACACCCCTGTGCTGGCCTGGCGTACGCCGGGCCAGCTTACTCCGCACGCACTTACGGGGGGGACGTCACAAGCTACATTTCCGCGATCTTCCCCACTGGCTGGGGTGACATGGTTGCGTCCACTGTCCACGACACTCCAGACACCAGCAGTGCATGTAGACATGGCTGTGTCTGTGGTCTGCATACTGCAGTCTGTCCAGCACATCTCCGCCACACTTGACATTGTGTACATACTCATTCATGGGTCACTTGCCTCCTTCACACATGCCTGGTTCCCACCTCTCCCCACATTCCGGTATTGTGTGGCTGAGGTGCCATGCCGTCGATGGCTCATGTACATGGCTGACCAAGATTGCCACAGTAAGTTGTGCTGTCGTGTCTGGTGGGGAGGCATGTTGTTTGGCATGTTGTATGTGGTTTTGTGATGTGTGCAGTGCCAGAGTTGTGAGTTGCATGATTGTGGGGTTGAGGTGTGTGGTGTGTTCATTTGGTACTTGCCAACGGGCAGTGCATTCCCATGGGTGCCATTCTGGAAGCGCTGGTTGATGTTGGACTGTCGGAAGATGAAGGGGACATGCACACTGCCTGGGTAGTTGGCCATGACATTGGTGAGGAGTCCCCTGTGGTCCACTATTGCCTGCACGTTGATGGGATGCGTGTGCTTTCTGTTGGGGTATTGTGTGCGGTGTTGGCAGGGGGCACAAGTGGGACAAGTGTGCAGTGGATTGCCCCCGACACATGCGGGGCTCCAGCCATGGCGTATAGTCCTTGCTTGGTCTCCAGCTGTTCCTGCTCATTGTGGGTGACGTATGGGTGCTGGGGTCCCGAGCTGGTGAGGGCATCCGGGACAGGTGTGAGGAACTTGGATGGGGCTGGCTGTGAGACTCCTCCGACTCGGGTGGTTGTTGTTTGGGAGGGTACCAGAGGGCAACAGGTGCAGCACAGCCAGCAGCTTTGACTGCAGAGGGATGTTGGTTGTCTGCTGTGTTGGTACCGTCAGCCTGTGGGCAATGATGTTTAGGATGCGGAGGATGGTTGTCCTTTTGGGCCTGTAGTGGGCATTGGCATTGTCTGGGGTTAGGTCTGTGGGGCTGGTGCATTTCCTGGAGGTCCGCTGTCTTTGTCTGCACTGCCTCTGTGGTGGTCCGGAGGGCAGGGGGGGTCCGTTGGGAGGGTGGCGATCCTGGGGGTGGTGGCGGTGGGTGTTGTTGCCCTCTGGGGGCTCCGGAGTGCATGGTGAGTGGCTCCATGGCATCTGTTGTCCTTCAGGTGTGGCTGTGGGCTGGGCTCCCTTTTCTTGTGCAGGTTGACGTCCAAGTTTGCACCAGGTCAGAGCAGATGTTAATTTCCTGCTCCTAACGTGTTGTATCGCCTGTTTTGTGTTCCTATCGCAGATGTGGCTGGTCGTTGAGAATGTTGTGTTGTGGTGTTGTCGCGGCTTTTTGCTCGGGAACGGCTACTGTGCATCTCATTAGCGTTAGTTGCTGGGGTCATCTGTGGTGATGTTTTTTGCAACTGCTTTCGCAGGGAAACTGGTGTTATGGGCTGTTAGCACCAGCTTGTGAATGGGGCGATAAATGTAGCGCGACTTTGGATGCGTTAAAGTGCCGATAACTCGGCGGTAGCTCCTTGAGAATATGCCCCTAAATTCTTTACTCCTGTGACTAACTTGAGGGCTAGTAACCAAAGCCTTCATGATGTAAACTGCAGGATTAACAAGGATTAAAGACTTTTTGTAGATAAATTGAACAAGAAGATAAGATCAGACGAAGAGAAAGGGGAAAGAAATGCTAGTTCTGAACACATTATTAGGAAAGGAATAGAGATTGTAAGGGAACCACCCCCAAAATTGAGATGTAACATTACTAAAAAGGTAACTTTATGTATGATAAGAAAGCAGGAGGGGAAAGAAACGTTTCAGATATTGGGATGGAGTGAATGTGAGCATACGTATTTGGTCAAGGGCATGAATTTTTCTGATTTAGTGGTGAGTATCAAAGGCATCTATTATGTATGTGGTAAATCGACATTTCCAGTTACCACATTACTGCATAGGTAGTTATTATGCAGCTTTAGTGTTCCCCAGGATCTATCATACTAATGAGTTAGATCCCCGTTGATTGCTACATTAAACTAAGTAACCAGAGCATTAAGCAGATTCTTAGTGATATTTTTAAAGCACTTATACCATCTATGAGAGTTGCATTGAACAATGTTAAGATTAGAAAGCTATCAACCTTAATAGACCAGCTTGCTACCAACACACCAGGAGTGCTAACTGTAATAACTAAAGAATTGCTTGCTATGAGATATATTATCCTGCAGAACCGGCTTTACAGCTCGTGGGGAAGGAGGAGTTTGCAAGGTCATTCATGCAAAGGAATGTTGTGCAAACATCCCGAAAATAGATAATCAGCTTAATAGTTATGGCTCTAACATTGCGAATATCAAGCATGAATTAACTGAATTAGATGATACAGATGTCCGGGAAGGAATAGGTTCAGCATTTCAATCTTTTGGCAGAGGATTTGCTAAGATAGGTGAATGGTTAGGAGGTATAGGTGGGGGAATACTGAAATTGCTTTTAACTTCTGTCTTGATTAAGCTGATTGACTTTGCATGTGTGTTTTTTCTCTAAGCTTCTGCAAAGAAATTTCATCAGGAAATTAGTTTGGTTGTGAGTATGTGAATCTGTCAGCAACGAGAGGAAGAAAAAGAAAGAGAATTGATGCAAAGTTGATGAGATGCAAAGTGAACTCTTGGACACTATGAAAGATTTGGGCGAATATAAGGAGAACGACCCCAAGCTGATGAAATTTATGTTGTAATAAAGATGTAGATGTGATGATTTAGAAATCATCGAGGGGGGGTTGGGAACGTTGTTTTATCTTTTATGCTTTTAAAATGCTTGAAATCGAACTTGCGCTAACATAACCAAGAAATGTACTATCTTTCATCTTGAACTGACCACGCACTACACCATGTAATCGTCATTATTATTTCACGGCTAAATAAAGACTTGCAAGCTTCTCACAGAAGATGGTGAGCATTCCCGGAGGCTTCTCACCATGCTGTACCTAACCAAGGGCATCCCAACTGTCTCAGACTATCGTTTATACAAAGTGTTGACTATAGTGCTTGAATAAACTGCAAGAGCAACTGAATTCATTGCAATAGTATTAGGAGAGAATCCTCAAATGTATTCTTTAGTGAAATGTTTCTTCTTGCTTGCTTCTCATTGGTCATCATTGGTGCATATCCTGAGAATGCACTTGCTTCACAATGTATGAAATCCTTTGTTTAAAGTTGTGTAAAAGGACGTACTTTTCCCACTTTTGTAAGGCGTATCTGTGCTGGATTTTGCATTGAACTTTACTGAGGTACTTGTACTTATGATCTGTATTCTTTCTTGCTTACCCTGCTTATGCTATTTCATGTATTTTGCTTAATAATCCCTATATAAACTCCTTCAATCTTCACTCATGTCTGTCATTCTTAAAGAGACTGTCCCAATTGCCATTAATGTTTTGAGCCCTACAGAAATAGAGACGGGTTCAGTCAGGGAGCACCAAAGTCCATAAAGGAAATACAGAGCTACTGGTTCGAGCCGTTGGCGTGTTCTTGGTAAGGTTATGAGAAACGGGTTTGCACACCAACAGCACTCGGTCATAGTTGCCCACACACATATTAATACACAATATTATTAATACACAAAGGTACACAGCCACATACATAGGTAGAGGTATAAACGTCCACACGCACACATAAGCAGGTACTCAAACACAAAAAGTGCACACATTTGTACTCAAGCATGCACAAATACACAGACACTTATTTAGTCCAACAAAAACAGACACACAAACACATACCATCGCGTCAACTTCGTGCTATATAAATAAACTGCAAAATAATAAAGACACAAGAGGAATCCGTAGAGAGTTCAGAATGACCTTTCCTTTCAATGAGCCGAATTTAATAAACTAAAGTGTTCCAGAGAGTTTGTCCAAGGACCACTGACTAATGAGCACTGAAAGTTGGGCTTCTGTATTTCACCACATATACTGGTTTTCAATTTTGAATCAGTTTCTGTTTATTGCCCTTTCTTTTCAATCGATCTTTATTCACAAGGGAAGGAAATCAGTTGTCTGCAACAACATTCTATGAGCCTCATACTGCTTTTTAACCGGTAACATTAACATTAGGAAATAAACAAAATAGTGCATTTTATAAAGTGAATAAGCAGCACTTTATACGGTTTATTTTTAAACAATCATTGCAAATTGTAGTTCAAAATATTTCATAAACATTCCCCTCTCGGCAGCTCCTCCGTTGCTCCCCTCTGTAGCTCTCCTTTTGCTCCTCAACCCTCTCTGACTGTCTCATCCCGTCTGCGGCACTACTGAGTTAAACTCTGTATATATTTATTTGTTTATTTTTTTGTTAAGTCCCTGCAGCTGCAAAGTTCTTATAGACCTTGGCTCCCTTTCTTGCACTTCGACCGTACATCTTTCATTTTTCTCCATTTTAATGTAATATTCTAACATAGGCTCTGACATGCTAGAAGAGTAAATTGAAAATGGCTAAACGCATCATAATGCAAGCATGTGCAAGTGTCACAACGCACGCATCTCAACGCATACATCATGATGCACATAAGAGGCTCCATCATTATGTATCTGTGTACCTCAGCTGGCAACTTGGAATGGGTTTTGTTTACTAGGAAACCCATTCCATGATTGCCAACTATGCGTGCACATACGTCTTGATGCATGGGTATGCAATTTTCACAGCCGAGATCCATTACCTTTGTCAATGCTTCTTAACCTTTGTGTAGAATTGCCCTATTTCTCCTATTTTGAGCCTGGTTGTCCAAGTTAAGAACTCAGCTTTGAATTACATAGAATCATTTATGCAGAGAATTGTCACGAATTTGTTCCTCACATATATCCAGAAAGAGTGACCTGGCCTTATTAGTTCTAGAGGTACTGTAATTCATCATGTGAGAGGCTCACATGCAGACCTCACATGATAAGTTAGTACTAGGGTAGACCTGCTTCTGGACCTGCTTATTGATCCACTCTGTGATAGTATCACTTTATAAGTTATGTCTCAATTGGGAAAGGTAGTATTCAATAATCTATTCTACAACCTAATCATATAAAGGGATATCCACAAACCCAGCACCCTTGGATTATGAAGCCAAAAGGTTTTGACTATTTTTAACTTGCTAATTTAGAAGATTAGGGGGATATTTACAAGCCCCTATTACCACCACAACGTCGATTTTAGTGATATTGTGATGGCGATTGGAGCTTTGCCTTATTTACAAGGCAGCGTTAAGCCACTTAACGTGGCTTAACGCTGCCTTGTAAATAAGGTCCTCTTTCACGCTATACTTAGCTAGAAAGGGGCAGGCAATGGGTGTTGTGGTGGGTGTTCCACCGCAACACCCATTGATTTTGACGCTAACCGCTATTTACAAGAGCAGCGTAAATAAGAGGCAGCCCCAAAATTAAGACCAGGGAAATCCTGGTCTTAAACAGGCGAAACGAGGAGAAATGCTTTATTTCTCCTCGTTTTTGCTGTTTTCATGTGTGCTGCCTTGGGCAGCACACATGGAAACAGCAAAACGCCAATGCTTGTTTATGTGCAGGAAGGTCTTCCTTCCTGCACATAAACAATCATTTAAAAAAATTATGCAATTTTGCAACTTCTATGTGTGCTGCATTAAGCATTTAGAGGAATCACTGACAAAATATCCACCTCAAAAATATCGAGGTACAAAAATATCGTGACAAAAATATCTAAGTCAAGAATATCGACATCCTATCTACATCATGGTAAGTACAAAAATATCGAAAATTTAATATCGATGTCAAAAATATCGTTTTTTTAAATGTTAAAAAATTATCTAAAATAAAGTAAATAATACATATAATTAAAAGAAACATAGTTAAAATTATTTAAAAATGTTTAAAAATAAAAACTGATACATATAATGTTAAAATAAATTAAACATACATATCAAATATAATATATATACTTAATAATATTCATAAATAATTATTTTAATAACTTATAAATTGTTAAAAATATTTTATAAATTATAAATACAGACATACACATACAAAAATATTATTATAAAATATTTAAAAAATATATTTAACAAATTTAAAAAATTACAATATTTTTATTTTTTGTAAAATAAATTATACACAACATTAAGTAAAACAATACAGAAAAATATTGGATAGCGGAGGAAAAAAAATTACTATTCCCACTCCAAAGAGTGCAACAGTAGTGAAAGTGTTGGATTGCGTAGGGGTAAAAATTACTATTCCAACTCCAGAGAGTGCAACAGTAGGGAAAGTGTTGGATAGCGGAGGGGTAAAAATTGCTATTCCTACTCCAGAGAGTGCAACAGTAGGGAAGGTGTGGGATAGCGTAGGGCTAAAAATTACTATTCCCACTCCAGAGAGTGCAACAGTAGGGAAAGTGTTGGATAGCGAAAGGATTAAAATTACTATTCCCACTCCAGTGAGTGCAACAGTAGGGAAAGTGTTGGATAGCGTAGGGGTAAAAATTACTACTCCCACTCCAGAGAGTGCAACAGTAGGGAAAGTGTTGGATAGCGTAGGGGTTAAAAATAACATACTTATCAATTAAATAATTGTTTTAATTAAATAATGATTTATTAATAAATTAACAATAAATTATTTATAAATACCAATAAATGAAAATGAATATGTACTTTAATAACATTACATTTCTTCCCACCCTATTCCCCAATAAACACAAAACCCACTCCACATAAAATTTAACACAATTAATATAATTATCAATTAATCAATTAATCAATTAATACAAATTAATTAACAATTAATAATTAATTAACAATACAATAATTGTCAATGCCAATAAATAATAATTAATACAAATTAATTACCAATTAATAATTAATGAACAATAAGGGCCTGATTCACAGAACTAACTTACGTCAAAAACGTAAAGTTAGTACTTTTTGGTAATCACAGAATACACTTACTCATTTTGGTATTCACAGAATGAATTTACTCATTTCGGTATTCACAGAAGTTAGTAGTCCTAACTTTAGGACTCCTAAATGCCTTCTGTGAATACCGAAAGTCTTAAAGTTAGGATTTTTCTCAGTTTAGGAGTAGTAAAGTTAGGACTCCTAACTTAAGGACTCCTAAATGCCTTCTGTGAATACCGAAAGTCTTAAAGTTAGGATTTTTCTCAGTTTAGGAATAGTAAAGTTAACTTTATGTTTTTGACGTAAGTTAGTTCTGTGAATCAGGCCCTAAATTAATTATCAATACCAATAAAATATTAATAAATAATTACTTAATTATAATAAATTACTTCCCACCCTATTCCCCTATAAACACACAACCCACTCCTAAACTAAATTAACACAATTAGTATATTTATCAATTAATTAATAAAAATTAATTGCCAATTAATAGTTAATAAACAATAAATTAATTATCAATACCAAAAAATAATTATTATTAATTACTTTATTATAATTAATTTACTTCCCACCCTATTCCCCTATAAACCCACAACCCACTCCACTAAAAAATGTATACAATTAATATAATTATCAAATCATCAATTAATAAAAATTAATTACCAATGAATAATTAATTAACAATAAATTAAATATCAATAACAATAAATAAAAATTAATAATTACTTAATTACAATTAAATTACTTCCCACCCTATTCCCCTATAAACCCACAACCTGCTACAGAACTAAAATGCTAAATTTAATTAATAATTTCTAAAAATTATAAATTAATTTACTATAATTAAATGACTTCCCACCCTATTCCCCTATAAACCCACAACCCGCTACAGTACTAAAATGCAAAATTTACTTTAAAAAAAATACTAACTTCTAAACAATTAATACATATATTTAAAAAAATAATACAAAACATAACAAAACGTGGAACACATACATATAAAATACATACTAAAATACATAACACTAACATAAACATCGATATTTTTACTATCGATATTAACAACTTCGATATTAACAAAAACGATATTTCTTACCTTCAGGTCGATATTCTGGTCACCGATATTCTTGATGTCGATATTCTGTCCCTACGATATTTAAAACTCGTAGGACAATATTTAAAAGTGGATATTTTGACTGTGCACCTATTTAGAGATTGTTTATGTGCAGGAAGGAGGACCTTCCTGCACGTAAACAATGTTCCTCTCAACACAGGCACCCTTGCACTACGGTGCAAGGGTGCCTGCGTTGGCACTAGGCTGCTAAATTTAGCGCCAGCGCAGGGGGAAACGCAGGGCTGCACCATATTCTAGTAAATATGGTGCAGCCCTGCGTTTCTAAAGTGACAAAGCGTGTCGTTAGCCTTCTTGGCTTAACAACACGCTTCACCACTTTCTTGTAAATATGCCCCTCGGTTTATAGAGCATCGTTTATGCCTTTACTAACAAACTGGTTTCAGAAGGGACACGTGTATCTTAGACAATATCTTGGCATGTTTTCCTAAAAATGCTGTACACTCTGAAGTACATTTCCCAGGTGACTTAATACCTGCACCCAGCACTTTTTACAAGATTAATTATATTAACCTGATCCAGCATAAGCAGTATAAATATTGCAAGTTTAACTTCCACTTCCCTACTTATTCATCTATCCCCTAACTGCACTGGGCCCCTTACAGTTAGATAGATTACAGCATTACCCTCACCACAGAGCCGAATGGTCCTCTGATGGATCTTTCTCCGCAGATAGGATGGGTGGGATTTAGGGTGTCCAAAACATCAATGTTAGCAACCCAATGAGGACCATTAATTAGGGACCGACTCACACGACTGAAATTAGATTCAAATACACTACTCTCATGACCATAGTGTAAAAGTATTGCAATGTGGAGACCCAATCTCCTAAAGAAATGAAATCTAACCAAAATGATACAAACTAGAACTCTGCTACTGCTACACAAAATAAAAGAAACAAAACTTGGTATTCTGAAAAGATTAGCTGATTTTCCCTAAAACGCATTTAGATATAAGAGAGAGATTCAGTACAGTTTCAAATAAAGAACATCAGGACACAATAATGGAATCAGACAATTTAGATAGTTAGTATAAATATATTTTATTAATGTTCCCAAATTTATACAAATAAGCAGCTTCTTAAGCATCACAGTCAAGAATATTAAAGCATGTAGCACAATGCCACGCATTTTCTCAGAAGTTCACATACAAAAGGATGACTTTAAACAAACATCAGGGGCCACATTACACATTATGCACACTTTCATTGTTTGCTCCGGGCGCACCTTAAAAAAGGCGCAAACAATGAAAGTGCACCCTATTACAATGAATTTGCTGCCCCCAGGGCAGCCATGAACTTGCGCTGCCTCAAGGGCGGCACATTCAGGTGAAAAATGAAACAGCTGCTTTATAGCCGTTCTGTGTTTTAAAGGGGATTAGAGATCCCCTTGCAGGCGGGTGCAGTCAGTGACTGTACCCGTCATCAACGGGATGTCTGCAGGGTCCATGGGACTTCCCTTCCCCCCTCCTGGGGGCTGCCATCAGGGTGCGCACTGACAGTGTGCCACCTTTTAGGTGGTGCACTGTCAGTGCGCCTCCCGAGGGCGTCTTTGACTCTGCACACACGTCTGTAGTAAGGCGCGGGTGCAGAGGCAAAGGGATTCCCTCATTTGCATGGGACACGCTCCCATGCAAATGAGGGAACACCCCCTGCAGATAGTGCTGGCACTTTATGTGTGCCAGCGCTATCGGTATTACAGAAGGGGCCTCTTCTGTAATACTGAAGTGTCCCAGGGACACAAAAAGTGGGCGCAAACACCCGTTGCACACCCGGTGCACTTTCTGTAATACAGCCCCATATACGAGATTACAGGCTCTTACCACCATTAGAAGCAGAAGAATAGTTTAGTCCTATCTAAGAGTGAGCCCATGAGCATTGGCAAAAGAAAAACATGAAGCAGAAATCAATTAGGTCGGCAAAGAAGAATTCCAAGTCAACTGCATGCATGTAGCAGCATTAGCAAAAGGGCATTTCAAGATAAGGAAAATTAGGCGGTGCGATAAAAGGATGAAAATCCGTAATACAATGAGTGGTGCCCCATACAAAAAATTTCAATGCCTTGTCAGGAGGGATAAAGGTGTGGCTTTGCGTTGCAGCACAGGAAAATAAAATATGTTGTTTCATTGCCAAAGGTAAAAATAATGTGGCGTTCCCCTCCTTTGGGGTTTCTTGTTTTAATGACGTGGTGTCACTCCACTAGTCAGTCCATCGTTTGCTCCTGCATTCTTTTCCAAGCATTTCATGAGAACACCTTATCTTTCCGGGCCTCACAGGTTTACCAAAGGTAGAAAAATATACAATGTAACTGACTATGGCATCGGGTGAGAGTTGACTTCCCCACCAAACGATACCACCATGAACTTTGAAAGAATGTCCTTTGAATGTATACTAAAACATGCACAGAACAAATAAAGCAACATTTGCAAAAATGTCAATGAATTATTATGCTCACTGAGGGAAAATTGCAGCTCAAGAAAGAACACGTTTAAAGCTTAAAATGCATACATCAGCTCTAAATGAATTTAACTTAATCGAATCAAAAATAAATTTATCAAGATCCATACATGTAAATTATTCTTAAAAAGATTTTGCCAAATAATGTTCTACATTTTTAAAATCATTAAGGTCTCATCTATTATCTCTGTAAGTTTCAACTTCCTAGATAATTTTATCACAATATTGCACCAGAATCTAATTATAATGCATTTGTAATGAACGGCACTAGAACTGCTAGGCCTCATCATTAAATCCATTAGTTTTCATCAGTACGTAAATAATAAAACATCATTTCATGACTAATCTTGTTATGAAATTCTATTAATAAGCTTTATAACTATTTAGCAATACATATTCTCCTTTTCTAACTCTTTCAAGCATGCCTTTATGATGCTGTTACTTCTCTTGTCTAAATGGTTTTGTCATTTCGTCTATTTTGTGCAAGGTGCAAATTCAGGTTTTTGTGTCTTAATCAGTAAAGTGTCATGTAATGTGATTTTGAAATATTTGCTCTAACCTATAATGAACACTTAATGGATGTCCATATTGACAATGACTTACTGTAACGTGAAAAACATATGTACAGTCATGCATCAAGTTGAAGATCAGTATGAGGACAACTGACTAACAAATTCTGACTGAAAGTGGCCGATAGCAAGGCTGTATCTTAGCTTTTCTAGTATACCCAGTCTACGAAATAAACATTATAAAAACCCCTGTCCTGCCTTGAAGTTAAAGAAACAATGCATCAGTGCTCTGTTGTGAGCATAAGAAGTTGTCTTCTGTGGTGGAACACATGTAGAATTGCAGAACGCAGTGTCATCTAGTGAGAGGATTCATGATGAGAATTGTCTTGAAGCAAAATGTGAAAAGCAAGAAAGGTTGTATTTAGGAGGCAACTCTAAGTTTGTCTGGGAAATCCATGGCTAATAAGAACTCCAGTGACACTACAAAGATTTCTAAATGTTGTCCACTATCGGGATGAAATACCACTCATGGCAGACTTCAGACAAAAATTAAGATTAGGACAGAGTGGCTGAAAAATGTAATTTAATGCACAGATGTATATCTAATTCATCCTGGGTAATAAGGGCAATAGCATACGTTTTCGAAGTTTAGGCTACCGTTATCTGGAGAAGTACAAGATTACTTAGGTATGTAAGGTAGTCATGCCTTACTGAATTTTTGGATCAGCATTTCTCCACTTTGACATGACCGCAGTTGAGCCTGGCAGAAAAGTATTTTTTTGCAATAAGCAATTAGTCTTTGGGGAAATACCTTCATCTTTAAGGAGGATCCTATACATCAGGAACCCCCATGCGCCCTCTGTGAAATGGGCCTGGCACGTAGGGCTCATGTTATGCTACCAGAATGGTGTCCGATGGCGCACTATGATTCCATGCCCGGGTTATCCAATCCCCCTAATTCCATTATGCCAGAGCGTGAATTCCCTGAACACGTGAACCAAAGGCCTGCCTTGCTCCCACTGTTACTAGGGTCATGGAGTGTTTTCCTTTGCACACGTTTAGACAAAATGAAACATACTTTTCCTGTTAAGTGATTCCATCTGTTGGTTTGCACCTGCACTTTTTGTAAGGCCAAAGCTAGTGTACTAACACGAGTTTCCTTCAGGCGTCATTGCCACATGCCACACGTGATCCTGTTGTATCCATTGGACCCTGAACATGTGAAATAAACCGAACCCGAGTCCCTGGCTTGGCCTATACTCCCTGTGGAACAAGCTTCCAGCCCACCCACCCACTCAACTGAAGAATGAACCAGACCTGGGCAGTGCACTTCTCGCCTGCAGTCCAAGCTCCTCCGGCTCCAGCTCCCTTGACGCACCCTTCCTCTCCGCCTCCTGTTCAGCTACTCCAGTTCTTCTGTGACTTCCTGGGTCAAGACCTCGAGACCTTCTTCGCACTTAGGACAGGTTAAAGTACTAGGCTAAGTACTTGATATCAGGTTAGTGTGCACTGTCCTTTAATGCCGGGTCTGGTGGCTCAGTGGACTAATGTCCACTGCAGGGGCCTGTGTTCAACCTCATGGTCACAGGTTCAAATCCCAGCAGGTTCACTCAGCCTTTCATCCATCTGAGGTCAATAAAATGAGTACCGTTGTGTAACAATAAACATCTGTTATTCAGCACCAAGATGCCTCTGGTTGCAAGCGCGCGGACTAAGAGAGACGCGTTTGCCCCCACGCGGAGGTTTGCTTATGGTGTTGCCTCCATATTAACTGGTTTTACTTAGCGCTGTTATTTTAAAATTGAAGGGACCATCTTTTTATCATTACTTGTATTTTGCACTGTGTTCATTTTTTTAACTGCGCTCAGCGCTCCCTCACTTCCGCAACCCTAGGGCACTTCCGCTGAATCTTAACGGTCTAGTTGCTCGGGGACGGTCAGCTGCTGCACAGCAGGGCTGATTGGTGGGTGGGAGGAGCTGACAGCATATCATCGGAGCTGGAGCTAGCGCGCAGCGTGCGCGCCGGTGGCGCGCTGAAGGCGCGATTAAGGCAAGCCCGTCTGCGCCCGTCTGCGCCCGTCTGCGCCCGTCTGCGCCCGACCGCGACCGACCGGGACCAGGGGCCAGTCCCCCTAGGCCCCAATATTTGTATTCTATGGAGGAACTTCGGAGCCTAGCCCTGGGTGTGGTGCCACTTAAGACCAATGTGGCTTTTAAACTTAGGGCGGAGGGTTTATTAAGGACACAAATGGTAGTAGGCAGTATAGGTTCCTCACCTCACCCACCTAGGACGCCCTGGCCCAATGACCCACAGGGATTACGGGTAGCTACTCTTAATACCCGCTCCTTGCAGAAACACAATCTTGAGGTCTTCTCGCTTCTCCAAGATGACCATTTGGACATACTTGGAGTCACAGAAACCTGGCTCGAGGAGTCCTCAGCACCGGACCTAGTGGCAGCCACGCCCCCGAACTATGCTGCCCTCTGTTATAACAGACCTAGCAGCACTAGAGGGGGTGGAGTCGCTATTCTGTATAACCAACAGCTACAGGCAGAGATCCTATGTGCAGAAAGCATTGAGGGGGCAGATGTGTTGGGGACTAAACTCTGCTCCCAGACCACCTGTCTAATTGTCCTGATAGTCTATCGTCCTCCGCGAACGTCACCCATATTTGTTGAGCTCTTCATCGAATTAGTTAATGATATCCGGTCGCGGTATCAATGTATCCTGATAATGGGGGACTTTAATTTCCACTGGGATCAGACACCTAAAGATAGCCAGGCCAAACAGTTGGAAGAGGCACTAGGCTCCTTGGAATTGAGGCAATTGGTGAATGCACCCACTCACGAGAAGGGCCATACACTTGATCTGGTTTGGACCTCCCATCCACCTACAAGCCCACTAGTGATCAGTCCTTGTGCCTGGTCTGATCACTATCTAATTAGAGGCCTGTTTCCATCCACAAGTCAAGCAGTTCGTCCCCAGCCGGAGTGGAAAGTGCTGAGGGGATGGGGTAAAATTAGAGCAGATGACCTGATTAACACTCTACATAAATCCGCTCCCTCTGGACCAACACAAGGAAATTCTGACCTTGATCGAGAAAGCGCTGTTCTTTCCACGAGGTTGAAGAATGCCATTAACATTGTAGCCCCCATGCGTAGGGAAAGAGTAAGGGACAAAGGCAAAGGGGCTCCCTGGTTTAATGAGGCCCTTAGAAATAAGAAACAAGCCTTACGCCAATGCGAGAGAGCCTGGCGTCGAGATTATGACCCAGGTGCCCGGCTTGAATACAAAGCAATGTTTGCAGTCTACAAGAAAGCGATTTTAACAAGGAAAGCAGAATTCTATGAAGCTAGGATCTTGAACGCTGATAACTCACAAAAAGAAACTTTTCGGATTTTAAAAGAGCTGAGACAGACTCAGGAACAGAGGCCCCCCTTCTGCCCTGATGACTGTAATAAATTCCAGTCTTTCTTTTTAAAAAAAGTGAAGGACCTACTGACAGAGATCCATTTTACTCCTACCGTTCATTGTCCCTTAGTATCAGTACCCCTGCCCCCTGCATATAATAAACCACTCACTGCCTTCCCCATTCTTACTTTGGACTCCTTGTCTTCTTTAATGGGTCGGATTAAGTCAGGGTCACCGGCAGATCCATGCCCACCGAGGATCTTCAGGTTGGCACTACCTGGGATCGAAAGCGAGGTCCTAATGTTATTAAATCAATTTCTCGAATGTGGCCACGTCCCTACTGATTTTAAGGAAGCACGAGTTATCCCACTATTGAAAAAACCAGGGGCAGACGCGAAGAACCTAAAAAACTTTAGGCCAATCTCCCAACTTCCATTCCTGGCGAAAGTGCTGGAACAGCACGTGCTGAAATCCCTATCACACCATATAGAAGTCAACCATCTCCTGCAAACCAACCAGGCTGGCTTTAGGGCCCATCACAGCACGGAGATGGTTATGTTGGCAGTGCTGGATGAAATTAGGCTCAGGGCCGATAAGAAAAAACCATGTGCCCTGGTATTGCTAGACCTATCTGCGGCATTTGACACGGTCAATTATGACCAACTTCTGTCGCGGATTTCAGAGTTAGGCATCCAGGGCACGGCCCTCAAATGGTTTACGTCCTTCCTCACTGACCGTTCACAGAGAGTACAACTGGCTGACTATGTGTCTGACTCCGGCAAACTCTCGTGTGGGGTGCCACAGGGTTCGGCGTTGTCTCCTCTCTTATTCAACGCCTACCTCCAACCCTTGATAGCTGCACTGAATCTCATGGAGTGCCAGATCTACAACTATGCGGATGACACTCAAATCATTATCCAGATAGATAATGCTCCGGCTGCCCACGCACGAATGCAAAATATTTTAAAATATATAGTCAACTGGATGACGGCCAATTCCCTCAAAATCAACCCTGATAAGACTGAGGTATTGGCCATCACCACAGACTCCAGTCCTTGGAGTGACCTTTTCTGGCCACAAGAGTTGGGCGCAAATCCTGAGCCAGCCCAGGCCGTAAAAAGCCTGGGCATTAAAATTGATGCTAAACTGTCTATGACTCAGCAGGTATCTGCCGTAGTAGGTACATGTGTTGGCCTGCTTAGACAGTTACGGAAACTTGCTCCCCTTCTCACATTCGCAACTCTCAGAACGGCAGTATCAGCCTTGATAGTGTCACGTTTGGATTACGGGAATTCCCTGTATATTGGCCTCCCAGGAAAGCTGCTTGTTAGACTACAGGTCATTATGAATGACGCGGCCAGATTGATTTTTAAACTGCCTAGGAGAGCCCATGCTACCCCTCTCTTACGCCAGCTACACTGGCTCCCGATTAGGCAGAGAATTAATTTTAAAGGCCTTTGCATTGCGCACAAGGCCATCTATGGCCAAGCCCCATCCTGCATTAAGGATCGCCTGGCTACCTATACTCCTAGTAGGTCACTACGGTCCTCGGAGGCCGGCCTGCTGGCCTGCCCCCGCTTTAGCATGACCTCTAAAGGAGGCAGAGCCTTTTCGACCTCAATTCCGGTATTATGGAACAAGTTACCGGAGAATATGCGGAAGGTACAAGCCCTTCTCCCTTTTAGGAAGAAGTTAAAAACATTCCTCTTTGTGGAAGCTTGGGGCTCAATTTAATCATTTTCATCCTCCTTACGTGCCAGGGCAGGGCTCTCTCTCATAGCGCTTAGAGACCAGACGGTGATAACGCGCTCTATAAATGACAGTTACAATTACAATTACAATTATGTGGTATATTGCCTTCTTCTCTACTCTGTCCTTTCTTTGTGTCCTGTACTTTGCTGCTCTGCCAGTCTCTGTGATGTCATGGAATGTTGCCTCTGTGTATGTTCAAGCGTATCAGTCAGTTTATCTATGTAGGCTGAGCAGCAGGGTTGCTGCCATTGGTGGGGTTTACTATCCTGTACATACATACTTGGATTAATATGCTGTTTATCCTACTTCAACTCCTGTAACTATTTCCTAAGAATAAACCTGGAACTTGGATACAGCTACAACAGAGTCATCTTATTTTTATGGAATTCCACACTGGCGACGAGGATGGGATACGAACCCACGCGTGCAAAGCCATTGCTTTTTGCAGGGCATCCTAAACTATTGTGCTATTTTGTTTAGGCATGCTATTGTGCTGAGTCATTAAGGTGCTCAATTCTGTTTGTGCTGGGATTACTTTGTGCAGGGCATCCTAATCTATTGTGCTATTTTTTTTACGCATGCTGGTGCTGAGCCATTATGGTGCTCAAACCTATTTATTTGTGCTGAGTCATTTAGGTACTCAATTCTATTTAAATGTGCTGAGCCTTTTGGGTGCTCTATTCAGTTTACGCTTTCTTGTGATGCGCCATTAAGTTGCCCAACTCTTGTTACGCTTTCTAGTGCTGGGATTGCGTTTTTCATGCGTCCCAAACTATTGTAGTGGTAAATCTTTATTTTAAGTGACTGTGAGCATAATTTTTGAGCTCGTTGCGGGAGCACCTTACGCTCTCATCATTGCTTGCGTTTTCAAGTGATGGTTTACGGAGCACTTTCGCTCCATCTTTCCATTTGTTTTTGTCCGGTGGGGGACTGAAACCATGCTAAGTGAGGCTTTTCACTTATTATTTGCATTTATTGTTGTACACCATTCTTTTGGTTGTTCTGGGTGATGGGACATTTTACTGAGCTTAAACCCATTTCTTTTTTGTTTTATGTTATGAAACACTTCTCCTTGCTGTGGAAAGGGGGGTGTGTGTGTGTTTTGTCTCTGGTATTCCTTTCTCTTCTGTTTTCTGTGCTCTCTTGCTTACCACTCGTTCCCTTAGTTTTAATTGTCTCCGTTAGGGAGGGAGATATGTGGCCTTCTTCTCTACTCTGTCCTTTCTTTGTGTCCTGTACTTTGCTGCTCAGCCAGTCTCTGTGATGTCATGGAATGTTGCCTCTGTGTATGTTCAAGTGTATCAGTCAGTTTATCTATGTAGGCTGAGCAGCAGGGTTGCTGCTCCCGGTGGGGCTTAGTATCCTGTACATACATACTTGGATTAATATGCTGTTTATCCTACTTCAACTCCTGTAACTATTTCCTAAGAATAAACCTGGAACTTGGATACAGCTACAACAGAGTCATCTTATTTTTATGGAATTCCACAGTGTGCTTTACAAATAAACAAGTTATGTTAATAGTAGTAAGCAGGCTGACGTATCGCTGTTTTCAAGTTTCATTCCAGTGACTTCCCGCCAATTCACCTTGAAAGTACTTGCTCTGGACCCTTCTTCCAACTTTGGCTTTTGCTCTGTGCTTCTCTGATGAACAGCAGTGCCTAGAAAACTATCCTCAGAGCTCTTGATTCATGTATTAACCCTGCACCAAGATCTATGTTTTGAGTTTATCCTTGGGAGTGTCATTAACTCCAATCTATGTTCTGGGTGTTTACTCGGGAGTGCCAGTAACTTCAATCTGTATTTCAAGGTATTCCTTGGGAGTTTTTAGCTCCAGTTTGTGGTTCCAGTTTTTCTGTGTCCTTCCAGTGTTTCTGATAGAGACTGTACGTGCATGTTACTACATTTATTGAAAGTCGTTTGGTGAGAGGCCTGAAGTGATTTGATGGTAATTGACTCTTGTTGTTATTTCTAGTGCATTGTGTCTTCGCAAAATCAGAGGTCACGGTCCAGTGCACATCACCATAGCAGACTCAGAGGGTCTCCAGCTAATGCTGTGTTGCACAGCTGATGACCAGAACCAGTACCGCAAGTTTCTCTTTTCATATTTGTCCCAACCCCCCTTTTCCCTGGCAGACAGGGTGTGACTAGGGTATGCTTCTCGACATGCCCTGTCCTCAGGAAGGATAGAAGGTCAAGCAGCGGCTCCAGTATTGTCACTGTGGTTGAAACCAGGTGACTGCATGACACTATATAACACTAGCATATAAGAGATAACACTGCTGGTGCCTCACTACAATCACATCTAAGCAACCTTCTTTAATTTTAGAAAATAAATGGTCTGATACATTTGAAAAAGATTTCAAAATATTGAAACAAAACAAAATCAGAATTACATGGATTTTTGCTTCACGCTCACCACCCTGCCTTTACTTCGCCTGCCAAATGTATAGTTCTCCGCAGGCCCGGTGGTGAACTCTGTGGGTTTGTATGAACCCCCATCACTGCATGTCATACAAAGGCATTTAAAAGTTTGCTGTGCATCAGTCAGTCAGACACTTACATCAAACTTTTAAACACTTTTCTTCCCAAAAACGAACTGAGGGCCCAACACCATGGACGTTTTCAGCCATGTTGACGATGACAGAGCAAAATGTATTCTGGCCCAGCTCAAAATAGGGAGTGTGGACCAAGAGTTTGCCAGACAGGGTACTCCATTGCCGTTGCAACAGAGTATCCTGTATGCCAAACTTTTAATTTGGCCCTCTGTCCCAATCTTCCACGGTATCAATCAAACAAAGTGGATAGAAAGCATGCCTTAGACCACCATGTGCACAACAAGCCCATGCAATTAAAGCATTCTAAAATACATCCCTTGGAATTATTTATGTAACAGGATTTCCTTTTACATATCACCAAAAATGAGCATTGGCACAGTTTACTATCAGTGATGAAGAAACTATAACTTTGAAAGGATTCAGTGAGAAAACCAGTGTACAGTCGCATATACACAAATCACTGCAAATAACAAATGTTAAACAGATTCCAGTACAGGGTGCTCCTGTCAGCCTGAGGTCCCTTATTATACAGTTATAACCAAGGACTGTCAACTAATGCTGGGTGAATGCTGCGCACCTCACATATCACAAATCAAATGTGCAAAAGAAATTGCAACGATACTGTGCCTTGGAAAAGTAATTGAAGTGCATGGGAATAAAAGAAAAAAAGACAGGAGACAGTGGTACCACAAACCCAAGGCAGAAGCCTAAATTCCCTGACCCAAGCACCAGGAAACCTATCGAGTGAACCGAGGAAACTAGCACCACTTCACAGAGAACTACACTAAGGGCCAGATGTCCGAAAGCTTTTTGCATTTCTTAACAGGCCGAATCGCACTTTCGGCCTGTGAAGTAATTCAAAACAGCCTTTTCATATGTACAAAGAATGAAAACCAGTCACAATTTGTGATTTCTACCTCGTAGAAATCGCAAATTGCGACTGCGATTTAGGAAATTCGACTAGGGATACCTATTTGCGATTCCTAATACACATGTACAAAGCATTTCCTAAATGCCACTTGGGCATTTAGGACATATTATTATCGTTGACTCAAAGTCAATGGTAAGCATATGCAAAATTAAAAAATGCATTTAAAAATGCATTTTTTAATGAGACATGAAGCGCACTTATGCCCCTAGGGCATATGTACACTTGCATGTGCACTACTAATTTCAGGGTACCTCCAGGGAAGGCTTAAGCCCAGAGGCACCTTTGGGTTTGGATTTCATACTCTGTAGAATCGCTATTACGAAATCGAAATTTTTGAACATACCATTTAGCATTTACTTAATATGCGATAGGAAATGCAAAATAAGAATTTCATACATCTGGCAATAATATACCACAATTCACCAAAAACAATACGTTCATGATGAAAATAGCTAAAGCTGATCTATTATTCTGGCAAATTGCAGAAAGACCTGAAGATATTTACATGTTCAGCATTTGGCCAACGATCCCACTTTTGAAGAACACATTTTATATCAATAGTTTTCAGTCATGGGATTTCTCGTCAAGGGGCCAGGAGGGCTAAAACAGGAGAATAGAATGATACCAGGCAGAAGAGATGAAAGGTGTTCACTACAATGGCAGCAGTTGTGACTATAAGAGCATTAAAGCAGAGGGTAGTAGAGACACAATAACCCCACTGTAGTAAAAAGAAAATTTTGACCTAAGGGTTCGGCAGTGTGTTGTGTTACAAAATCATGCTGCAAAGCTTCCTGGTGGGATGGACACATATAAGCTCGCAGTGCACAGATGGGGCAGTTCGCGAGCTTGAGGCCACATGAAGAGATCACACTCAAAACACTATCCCTGCAGATGTATTTTCACAGCAGAACATACAATGTAAAGTACTTCTGAGGTAGGCCTATGGTAGAGTCTGTTGCATGCAGAAGGGGGTTGTGCTGCTTTAGAAGAACTTGAAGCAGGGGAGGAATGATGCGTGACCTGATATGCTCTTAAAATCTGCTTGCAGATACATTTGTGACTGATGTGGATCATAGACTATGAGATCATTTTCTGACAACACTGGAGCTTCAAAAAGACAAGGTATGTTCTTGTGGGCCAGGCAACCATACTATTTCTGCTACTTTGTATGCCAGGTGCATCCTGAGGATCCCCATGACAGCTTCAGTGGGTGGTGGCACACAAACATCACCTTCATGATCATGGCACAATCCACAAATGGCATGATGGAGGGCAGCATCATAATCTCTGCGTCACAGTCCCATATGTACCAGTCCACTACACCCAGATGGAGTGACTTCGGACTAGGTGCGACATTGCATGGATAAGCCATGCTCGTTTATTGTCATATAGCACCACATGTAGTCCTGCCTGTGTTGCCTAATTCTCCGTCCATCCAGAATAGGGGCTTAAACATTTCCCTCAGTGTCCCCGAGTATGGACCTCTAGTGACATCACTCATCTCTAACACTTTCGGTTGGGATACAGAAGGCTTGTAGCGGCTGCAAGAACATCACAGGAAGTTGAGAGGCAAGGAACTTCCAAAGAGGGCCGACCTTCTTTTGCTGGTAAACTGCAAAAGGGAGTCAGAAGGATGAGAGGGGGACATGTTGTCTGATGATCTGCCATATATGATAAGAATGTTGGTAATGGGGTGGGACGTACCACAGGAAACTGCCAAATCCCATTGATGATCTGGGATGATGAGGACACAGGCAACACTGAAAATTCTGCAGGAGAGAGCTTGCCAAAGGCAGTTGCAGAAAAATCAAAGCATATAGGAGTTGGGCATGATAGGGAAAGGAACATAGATAATAAAAGTGAGCAGGCAAGAAGGGGAAGAGAATGTGTACATGTACCTCTTATTTTGAAGGTCATAAGATTGTGGTCAGAGGAATGGCACACCATTTGCATGCCTATTGTGACTAAGCAATGCACAGAATTCAGTGTGTGTGGGTACCACTGCACATATCGCAATCTTCCAGCCTGACAGACAAGCAGTGCTGGGAATTCAATGTAACAGGTCAAAAGTGTGGCAGAAGATGCATGATGCTGTTAATCTACAGTATGGTGGTGAACTGACAGAGAGCAGCCCAGCAACTATAGGCATATATATATCCGTGTTGTCAAATATGTGCCAAGGAAAGTGATGATATTGTTTGAAGTGTTTCTACCCTGTCTGCCTCATTGCATAAAGCTGAGCACCTCTATCAATGTGTATATGCACTCAGAACATCTGCTGCTAAACTTTTAAAATCAACGTGCCATTCATGCAGCTAATATTTCTGTTTGTGTCCAGTACGCATCTGCCCCTGAGGTCGCTCGTATTTCTGTACTGTGGAGAGTTGGGCTAGCCATATTGCTGTGAGCCCAAGTTCCTTGTGAAAGTTAATGGGCATGGTTGTGTAAAGTAAGGCAAAAAGCAGGCTTCATCTGATGTGTTCACTACTGCCTACATTCCTGTAAACAGTCTTGGACAATTGTGCACACATTATGTGTCTGTGAGTCAGAAATGCATTGTGATCAGAATCTCTCTTCACAGACTCCTGGTCCTTACAGATGTAGAATTTGTGGTGGTTAGAGGACCACCCATAGCTTCAGTAGACACAGTGTTGAGGTTGACAGGGGTCAACTGAGGTCATCATGGATTGGTAGTTATTTTGTACATTGATGGAACTAACCTGTTGTATAAATAAAAAAATTATAGATGTGGACTGTCTTCTGTAACATGACACTACCCGGAGGATCATTTATGATCACAATTTAGCATGGGCTTCCCAGCACAGTTTTTTCCTGTTCATGATTACCATGAAAGGAACAGCAGCCACACACAGAAAAAAATAACAATGGCTCCCAAATGCTAGGATAAAACACCTAGTGCATCAGGCGCTTTGCTATTTGTTTTGTAGAAATATCCTCCCACTTTTGGGGTGGGTGAGTTGTTTCTGTAAATCAAAAAATGTATGTAATTTTTATTCATGGTAAAGTTACCCATCAGCATTATATTTTTGACAATAGTGCTACTGTCCTATTGATGGGAGCACCTTTGGGGAGAAGAACAATCCCCACCAGTGTTTTAGAGCTGTTCAGCTGTCCTTAGCATCCTCTAGGCCAGCAGAGGCAAGGCATCTACTAAGCCTGCAGCTTGGCATTTGGCCGACTAATGTCCAAATGACCTTGTAAGTAAAATTCTAGGGATAAATGCTATGAGATCCTGAATTACTATAACAGGAAGAGTAGAGTATGAATTGCCATGAAAAAAGAATTCATGGCCATGTATAAGGAAGTTTTAATAAGGAATCCTGGGCTTACTCCTGGTAGTTTTGACTAAACCAACATGCCTTCCTCAAGAAAAGTGTTTGTTTGATACAACAGAATCAAACAACATTAAAGTCAGGAAACCAAATGGGAGAGTTTCCAAAATAATTTAGTAAAAATGGGGAAAATGTAATAAGAAAAAACAATATCAAATTGGTAAAAACTGGATAAGAGAATAAGTCAGAAGTCAGTGGCAGCCTAAGATGATTGAGTACTGGAATATGCGGTTATTGGAACACTTGAGTATTTGTCAGTGACGCAAGTCTAGACAAGGTCCATCTAGAGCAGTCAACTGTGTGTGTCTCTGTGGTGGGGTGTCGTGATTATGCCAGTAAAGTGGTGCCCAGTGGGATGGGGTAAATGAGTTGTGCTTCTAAATATAAGTGCGGGGTGGCATGTCAGGTGTAACCAATGGTGTGCATACTAGGCCTGCATTGTCAAATAGTATAGTTCTAAGTATTGTGTGGAAAACCCACCAATGTCATACAAAAATTGGAACTTGTGCCAGTCTATCCTAGGCTGCTTGTCTGCCTAGGCCAACCTAACCATTAATGACTTCATATGACTGAAGAATTTTTTATTGAGGGGAATTGATATGTTCTGGAAGAAGTAGTAAATGACTGAGACCAGGATGGTTGTGAGATTTTTTATTATGAGGAGAATATCGTCAAAATATATTGATAGAACAATCTTGTGTGACCCAAAATGTATTCCCCTATGATGATGAAATTGCCACAATATACTAGCCAACGGTTCCACTGCCAGGACGAATAAAATACGTGACAGCCGGCACCTCTGTCTGGTGCCTCTTTGTATCGGTTTTGGATTGGAGAGTGAATTATTGACTTTAATTCTTGTGAATAAGAGAGTTACCCATTTTAATAAGGATTTCATCCCTCTTTTGCATCACTCCCTTTATTCTACAGTAAAACAATCAACGAAAACTCTATTCTAGGGGTTTTAAATGTGGAGGGAACTCTGGGCCACCACACAGAGCTCTGTCAGCCCCCCAGGGGCTTGCCTATTAAAATAAGAACCACACAAGCAAGATACCTACTCAGAGTATTTCTAGGCCTATGATACATCCTTGTCACTATGGGTAAACCAGGCTTTAAATACAAGCTCACCCCAGAGCTCTACTTTCAGTGTTTCCCTGCCTTTTTATAGACATCTGTGCTCACCTTTTCCCTCACATTCCAAAATACCTATGGGTGAATAGCCCAGTAATTATTCTCCTCCTGCCTTCCTGATAGAGAAGTGCCAGCAGGAAAACTGCTCATAAAAGTTGCTTGTTTTTTGATAGAATACACTTTAACCTTTTAGGGGAACTGGAGAAATCAAATGCTATTACTGCCAGAGAAACCAGGACCAGTTTGGGAACTGCCTAGGCTTCAATCTTCTTTCAGCCTTCAGTTACTAAAGTTTCATATTCACCAATTAATTTGATTAATGATAAAGATCACAATGCAAAGAAGATAATTTATCTAGCACGTTCAACGTAAAACAAAACCTTACTGTATATGTGATTAAATCACCACAGCAGAACAGCAACGTTTTTTAAACCAAAAGACAAGAGTTTTAGTATCTGTAGTCCCTTTTAATTATGCTTGCTAGCAGGCTCTGTAGAGCACAAGTATGGAACTGAGATGAAAGGATCAGCTAATAGGAAAATGGCTTATAGTCAAAACTCAAACATATGATACATCTAATGCGCTGACAGCAAATATATAAAAACATCAATAAAACCTTACAAAGTAATTTTTTTAAAACACCAATATGCTTAGCAACAACACAGAGCTTAAAAAATCAAAAAACAGCTTCAAAACCACTAACATTCAAAAGCATTTAACAAATTAAGTGCCTGATTACTATACCTGTCAGACTCTCGTGCAACCGGCACCGTGGAGGAAGCAGGACCGCCCGACTAGATGTTGGCGGTCCTGCTGCTCGCATTACGATGCAATGTGTATATTTTGTACTGTTGCATGTGCTGCGGGCTGCAGCACTCACCACAATACAAAATATACACATTTAAAACATCCCTGCACTATGTGGCAGGCACCACTTGGTGCCTGCCACACGGTGCAGAGATGTTTAGGGGAGCACCATAGGTGCCCCCCTCCCCATATCAGAGGGCCGGGGGGGAAGAGGGGCCCTCTATGGGGCCCTAAAGTCACTTCCCGTAGCCTTTTCATGGCAGACTAACCACCATGAAATGAGCAGGCGGAAAGGGACATTGTGATCCCTACGCCGGTGCCTGAGCGGGCACCGCCCCAATTGTAGGAAATACTGTCCCTCTGATGGCCCGACGGGCTCCTTTATCATGTCGGAACCGCAGCGGACAGTCCTGATGCCTCCGCCCGCTGCATCGTAATGCGGCAGGCGGACCTGCTGGGTTCGATGTCGGTGGGTCTGCGACCGACGAGCAGTAGGTGGCGGACACACCGACATCATAATCAGGCCCAGAGTTATCTTTCTCTGGACCTCCATCTTACTGATAATTACCTCCAATTCAGAAATAAATTGAAAACCTGATTGTTCTCTGTATAAAATCCATCAGCAGTATGAAATGGCCTTTTGTGGAGTCTTTTGTAGCTAAGATCGGTGGGAGTGTTACAGCACCATAATATTCCCTAGGGGATGAGTGATGTGCTTTACAAATACCCTAAATAAAATTAGAGAAAAAAGGTAAATGAGCTGCTTATACCAGGTCAGGGAACTGGACTTAAAACAGAAAGATTTTGAGATAGCAGTGGATCAGAAGATGAGTCATGAAAGAGTAGATGTTGAGAGCAAGAGTTTTTAAATTTTTGACACTCGATGGAAGTGAAATCTGCCCCAATCTAGCTAAGGAAGAAATAATTATATTTGCAAAAAGAAATTACTATCTGGGATTTAGGTCCTTAGGAGTTCCTGGCGGTACAGTGGTCCAGTTCTGTAATAATAGTTATTACAGGTACACAGCACTTTTAATTAATCCGTTTGGCCACAGGGCCAGTGCAGATATTTGAGATGAGAAGACCAGGCAGGAGACCAAGAACAAGAAAGGCACCTGAGTATTGTACTAATTGCAAGTACTGGAGCAAGAAGACTAGAAGACATAGATAAAAGGCATCACATTAAACTAAGAAGGAAAGAATGATAGCCTGGATCAGTGGTTGTCTATAGGAGAAAGAAAGAAAATAGACAACTTTGCACAGCATTCATAATATGACAAAGCCTTTACTCGTGGTGACTTTGGAAATACGCCTGTTTTTAAAAAAACAGAGAGTCAAAGATGAAGCCTGAAAAAAAGCAGCAGGGATAGCAGTGGGAGAGAGGTCCTGCGTCCACCAACCAGAGTTCATTATATTAGGGTTACTGCTAAAGAGGAGGATTTCAGTTGTGTTGCTACTAAGCTTCAGAGGGGTGTTGTTCATCCATGTCACACCAGCACCCTTAGATTCTTGAAACTTAGTGGCATGCATATTGTCACCAAAGGTAGCTGTAATCTGGATGTCATCAGTATAGGCCACGAAAGAAAAAAAGAAGTGATCTTATTAGAATAGCTGGGGGTGGGAGGGTAATTAAAGAGAGTGGGACCGAAGGAGGAACCCTGAAGGAATTCACACTGAAGAGATTGATCAATAGAGTGGAATGGGGGGTTGTAGATGGCCTGGCAATGCTGGGTAAGGAACAATTTCAACATGGATTATGTAGCGAGAAATGGTGGTAAAGCCCTCAATCAAATCGAGAAGAATAAGGACTGCTTTACCACTGGAATCCAAACAGCTTATTATGTCATCAGGGATAACAAACAGGGCAGACTTGGTACTCTATAAATGAAAACATCCAGTTTGTGCAGGTTCGAGAATATTATGGTTTTCTACAAAGCGGGAGAGCCATGGATTAATGAGATGGGCAGATGTTGCTGGGAACTGAAGGGTCTACATCAGATTTCTTCAGCAGTGGGCTCATCATTTTTTTTTTCACTTGTCATGAAACATTCCTGAGGCTAGAGAAAAATTACATAGACCAAAAAGTACAAAACAAATTGAGTATAAAAAAAAGAGATGCCAAACAACCAAAGCTGGCTGAAGAGAAATGTGAAAATTACCCTGCCGACCAAAGTACCTCCAACTCTACCTCAAGTAAGTACAATGTTAAAATGTACTCTTAATTTAAAAGATAATAACAAATAGAGCACTTCAATATATGTATTAATAAAACATTTAGCTCATTATATTCCCAATACAGATACTTTAAGAGTAAACCTTAAAGCTATATAATGAAAGAAATAAAATTATCCCTAAATACCAATCAAGATTTAAAGTTTCACAATATAAGAAGCCAACAATATCTACATTTAAAAAAAATTCAACACACAAAAAAAAACTAAATGTCAAATTTTCAACTATATCTCTAAAAATATTTGTAGTTAATTTGTATCATTAACAGATCTCAAAATTTCAAACTAACCAACTTACACAAAATCACAAAAAGGAAACCACTCTTAACCTATCTTGGATATACATACTTATCAGAAATTGGGATTCTTGTTGGCAGAGGTAGGCACCCTGTCCAAGCAGGAACCACAATCCTAGTCAGGGTAAGTAAGAGCACGCCCTAAATTAACCTGTGCTCACCCCTGGTAGCTTGGCGCAGAGCAGTCAGGCTTAACTTAAGAGGCAATGGGTGAATTGTTTGTGCAACACATCAAACAGTAAAACTGTGAAACCACAACAGAAAAAGATCCCACACCAGGTTAGAAACATAGAGCGTCATTTACTGAATAAAATAAGACCACAATGAAAAAAATCCAATAAGTAGAACCAGAGTAATGTTTTTTTGAAGAATAAACTGAAATATAGTGCTTAAAAGCATAAAGCGCCAACTGATGATATTTGGCTGTGCTAGACCGGATCAAACCAAAGGTTTAGGCTGATCCCAATGGCGCGTGGGTCAGATACAGTCCCAGATTAGTGCCGCTGTAGATTTACCTTCTCAAGCATTGTGCCGTGAGTCCTGTTCATGGGAACGAATTCACCTGGAGCAAGTAGAGCATTGCTACAGGTGGTTAGCAGGGCACGAAGAACTGCCAGGCATAGCGGATGGACAGACTGGAGCCTCATGATCACGATTGGTGATAGTTCCTGTGTGCAGAAACGAACTTGTAGCGGCTCACGCTGGATTTCCGGGTTTGCAACAAGGTTCCGGAGAGAACTGGCCCATGAGCAAAAGTCCAAAATCTTGACTTAAAGAGCAGGAAGACCACTTCCAAGGGCCCAGCACTTGAGAGGTGTCTCTTGGGGGTCAGGAACCCATGAAAGACGGGTCCAGGAGCTATGATGAGTCTGTTATGTTCCCAAGGCTCAGATCAGGAGGCCAGCAGACTAGCCCTTTGAGTCACTCTGGGGTCCATGGTCAAGGTCTGTTCCAGGTCTAGTTCTTCTTCCCCGGGCAATATGTCAGCAAGCAGCAGGTCAGCACAGCAAGACAGCAGCTATTTAGAGTAGCATTCCGCAGAGTGGCAGTCCTTCCAGCAACACAGTAACAATTCTTCAAGGCAGAGTATCCACAGGTCCAGAAGTGTACTGAGCTGGTGGTGTCAGAGGTAGGTCCAGTACTTATACCCAGTTGGGCCCTTAAAGTGAGGGAGACTTCAAAGAGATGCCTTTGAAGTGCACAAAGTTCCTGCCTTTCCTGCCCTGGCTCCAGACTTACTACAGGGGGTTATGCAGCCTTTTGTGTGGGTACAGGACACAGCCTATTCAGGTGTAAGTGTGAGGCTGGGTGCAGCTCCTCCTTCCCATCCTGCCCAAGATGGCCCATCAGGATACAGATGGCCCATCAAGTCACACCTAAACTCCCTTTGTGTGTGGCTGTCTAGAGGGAATACACAAAGCCCAGCTGTCACCCAACACAGACAAGCAATCAGAGAAAGACAGTAGGCACCAAATGGCTAAAGTAGGAATATGCCAACTTTCTAAAAGTGTCATTTTCAGAATTGCTATTAAAATTCATCTTCACCATAAGTTACGATTTTGAATTCCAGAGACAACAAACCTGGGGACAAATCTTTTCCGAATTGCAAATTACACTTATAAAATGTAATAAGCCAATCCAAATGTTATCCTATTGGAGAGGTAGGCCTTGCAGTAGTGAAAAATGACTTTAAGAGTGTTTCACCACTAGGACATGTAAAACTTAAAAGTACATGTCCTACTTTTTAAATATGTTGCACCCTGCCCTTGGGCTCTCCAGGGCCTACCTTAGGGGTGACTTTTATGGTGTTGAGACAGAATATCGAGTTGGAAATGTCGACTTACACAAATATCGAATTGGAAATATCGTGATTCAGAAATATCGACAGCAAGAATATCGTGGTTATGAATATCAAATTTAAGGTAAGAAATATCAGTTTTAAAAATATAGAAGTCATTAATATTGTTTGCAAAAATATAGTTGTTTAAAATATCGATTTTTTGATTAGTGTTATGTATTTTAGTTTATATTTTAAATGTATGTCATATATGTTTTTTTATATAAGTATTGTTTATGTTTTTTAATATAAGTGTTAAATTTTTAGTAGTTATCAATTTTATTTTAATTACATTTTGCGCTTTTTAGTTCCGTAGCGGGTTGTGGGTTTATAGGGGAATAGGGTCGGAAGTAATTTAATTATAATAAATTAATGATTATTTTTTATTTATTTAATTTAGATTTTATAGTGTTAATAGTGGGAAGTAATTTATTTGTAATTAATTATTAATTGGTTGTCAATTAATATTAATTAATTAATTGATAATTAATTATGGTAATTGTGTAATTTTTTTTAGGTGCGGGTTGTGGGGTTTATAGGGATAAAGGGTTGGAAGAAATTTAATTTTGATAAATTAATAATTAGTTGTTAATTTATATTAATTAATTGATTGGAAATTAATTATGGAAATTGTGTAATTAATTTTAGGTGTGGGTTTGTGGGATTTATAGTGGTAAAGGGTGGGAAGCAATTTATGTTTCATTTATTAATAATTAGTTGTTAATTTATATTAACTAATTAATTGATAATTAATTATGGTAATTGTGTGATTTTTTTAGGTGTGGGTTGTGGGGTTTACGGGGTAAAGGGTGAGAAGTAATTTATTTTTAATTCATTAATTCGTTCTTAAGATTGATTCATTAATTTAAAATTAAATATGGAATTTGTGTAATTAATTTTAGGTGCCTGTTATGGGGTGTATAGGGGTAAAGTGTGGGAAGTAATTTATGTTTAATTAATTAATAATTGGTTGATCATTAATATTAATTAATTAATTGATATTTAATTAGGGTAGTTGATTATATTTTTCTGTGCGTGGGTTTTACTTTTTTAGGGGTAACGGGTGGGGAGTAAATTTATTTTACTTATTTAAAATTAGTTTTTATATACTATTAGTTTTTTAATTGAAAATAAGTTTTTATTCTGTAATTTATTTTTTTACAGTTTAATTTTACCAGTGGTTTGGGGGGATTATAAGGGTAAATTGTGGAAGTTTATTCATTTTTATGAGTTTTAATTTGTTTTTTAATTAAGAATATTTATTTAATTGGTAAATAATTATGTTAATTATGTAAGTACATTTAAAAAAAAAAATTTAGATGTGGGTTGTAAATTGTGTGGTGTTATAGGGTAGGAAATACAAAAAGTAAATTTAAGTAATAATTAATTTTTTTTATTCTAAATAATTTCTAATTAAAAATATTTATTTATTTTAAAATAATTTTTTATTTTATTTACTATAATATTTGTAGATATTCATCATATGCATTTAACAGTATATGTTTTTTTATTTGTAATATTAAATATATTTGTATTTAAATTTTTAATATAGTTATATATATATTTTTGTTTATTTTGTTTTTTAAATATTTTTGTTGTTAATATTTAGTTTGTTTTTACTTTTGAACTTACTTGAGTGAGAATATTAATTGTTACCCCTTGGCAATCCAACATTTTCCCTACTGTTGCACTGATTGGAGTGGGAATAGTAAATTTTAACCTGCCACTATCCAACACTTTCCCTACTGTTGCACTCACTGGAGTGGGAATAGTAAGTTTTACCCTTCCGCTATCCAACACTTTCCCTACTGCTACACTCACTGGAGTGGGAATAGTACGTTTTACCCCTCCTCTGTCGAACACTTTCCCTATTGTTGTACTCACTGGAGTGGGAATAGTAAGTTTTACCCCTCCGCTATCCAACACTTTCCCTACTGTTGCACTCATTGAAGTGGGAATGGTAATTTTTACCCCTCCGCTATCCAACACTTTCCCTACTGTTGCACTCACTGGAATGGGAATAGTAAGTTTTACCCCTCTGTTATACAACACTTTACCTACTGTTGCACTCACTGGAGTGGGAATAGTAATTTTTACCTCTCCGCTATCCAGCACTTTCCCTACTGTTGCACTCACTGGAGTGGGAATAGCATTGTTTACCCCTCCACTATCTATCCAACACTTTCCCTACTGTTGCACTGACTGGAGTGGTACATTTAAGTTTAAAGATTTTTAAATAGTTTAATGTTTTAATTTATAATAGAATGTTTTTTTTAAAATAGATTTTATGTTATTGCTGTATATATATGTGTATATATATATATATATATATATATATATATATATATATATATCCGAGTAAGCAGGTGCTCCTTCCAGGAACCGGGAGACCCGTGGGAGGTGGCGCGGGAACCGGCGGAGCCACCAGTAGTTCCAAATTAAGAAAACAGCAAAGTACACGCGCTCTCAGAAACCAAACCAAACCAAACGTATACGTTTACGAATGGATTTATGACGGAATAAATCCCTTTGCATTGAATCTCCTGTGGTTTGGTTCCTGAGAGTGTGTGTACTTTGCTGTTTTCTTAATATAAACATATATATAAAATATGTATATATTTATATGTATATATATATATTCCAAACTTTTAATCCCCATTCACATACTTCGAAACGAAGCAGGCACGGACTCCAGCGAGGTACGAAAATTAATTTATTGAATTTATGAAGTGTTGTCCATCTACTGTGCAGAGCCCAATATATCAATAAATTGAATCAAGGTAAGTTTGTATGTAAACATATTGTTAATGTTAGTTTGTCATTGTTCGTGTGCATATTCACGAATTATATATTGGTATTAATCACACATTTACACAGTATAATTTCTGTATATATATATCTTTCTAGACCAAGATTTCTAATTGTTCTTGGTTTCTTCTTTTGCACCAGTGTATGACATAACACTAATATTTGCCATGTTAAAACATATTGCATATATATGTAAATCCAATGTCCTAATGCTCAATTTGAAATTTCTATTAAAGTGCAAAGTGCTAATATAGTGCAAAAAAGTGTATAAAGTGCTCATGATTGGGAAAGGCAAGTACCAGTGTAGCTTCATAGTGTATCATAACTAAGGGCCCGATTCCGATCTCATTCGGAAAGCAAACCAAACGACTCATGTCCGGAATGCTTTCCGTACGACTCGTGTCAGGGGAGTTCGATTGAACAAGTACGATGCATTTGAATGCATCTGGATACGATTTGGTTGGACTCCCATTGACTTCAATAGGAGCCTTTGTACTGAACGCGTACACAGGCTCCCATTGACAAAAGGGGTGGTTTGGGATCATCATGCACCCTGTGGTGGGCACCCCTTGGTGCCTGCCACACTGTGCATGGTCTGAAAGGGGGGACCCATGGGTACGAGTCGGGGGGCCCAGGGTGAAGGGGGGCCTGCTACAGGCCCTCAAAGACCGATTCTGGCAGCCTTTTCGATCAGGGCAAAATGAATCGTAAAGGCTGTCCGAATCGTTCATCGTACTTGCTCGCTTGGAAATCCTACTCAAAAGAGCTGTACGATTCGGCTCCGGAGGGCTCCATCTCTCCGTATGCCTTCCGGAAACGATTTGGTCAGCGCTAAGGGTTTCCAGGCATCTTACTTAGTCATTCGGAATTGGGAACGAGTCAGTCGGAAACAAGGGTTCCCGATCGGCTTAGGTAAAACCAAATCCAATTCGGAGCCCTTCCGACCGAGATCGGAATCGGGCCCTAAGTTGTAAACACTAATATACCTCAAATGGGCATACTAACATCTCAGTAACCATATATGCGTAAACTGATGCCACTGTGGACTTCATTAGTAGTCCTAAAATACCAATCTTTATTATTTTATAACGTGGATACTTATAGTTCCTCAGTACTACTCATTCTATTAAAGTGCTGATGTTTAAAGTGCTGATGTATATATTTGATGGCATAGCCCAACGCCGGTACGGCACCACCTCACAATTGTCAGCACTGTGTTGCCTGGAGGATTGTAGGAGACTTGTGCTGCCGTGGATTCTACTGCGTAGAGGGCCCGTGTTTGCCTTTGGAGTAGGGCTATACATGGGACAGCAAGCAAAGTGATTGTTTTATGGACATGACCAAAGTGAACTGATTGAAAGTAATTACAAGAACTGTGACATTTTTACCTAAAGATGTATTCCAGTCGGATTGCTGTTTATAAAAACATGATTGTTTTGATTTTCTATTTAGACCATAATGCATCATTCGCAACTCCGATTGGCTGGCGTATCAGAAGTGCCATTGGTATAAAGGACTGCAAAACACACAAGATGATGGACGGAATGCTGCACACTGGCAAACATTCACCCCCAGTCACAGATCTGGGTTTAATCCATCGTTATTTTGCTTCACCACGCCACCCCAGTTCAGACATAGCCATATGCAAATCAGTCTTGACCCTGTGCCTCATGGGAACAGTCCAGACCAAACTGCCAAGCCATGTCTTCCCTGGACCGGAATCAAGCATCCTAGGACCGGTTTCAGGCTATCAGCCTTCATCAGCCAGGATAGCTTGACTCCAGTGGCGTAGTGAGCACGGGACCCACGTCTGGGCATACCCTTCCCACTTAGGGCGAAATGCAAAACACACAAGATGATGGACGGAATGCTGCACAATGGCAAACATTCACCCCCAGTCACGATTTAACCCAGATCCTTGTGACTGGGGGTGAATGTTTGCATTGTCCAGCATTCCGTCCATCAATTGTTTCTTTTGCATTTGTCGCCCTAAGTGGGAAGGGTATGCCCAGGCGTGGGTCCCGTGCTCACTACACCACTGGATTCAAGCTAGCCTGGCTGAAGAAGGGTGATGCCCTGAAACCGGTCCCAGGATGCTTGTTTCCGGTCCAGGGAGGACCTGGCTTGGCAGTTCGGGCTGGACTGTTCCCACAAGGAACAGGGTCAAGACTGATTTGCATATGGTTGGGTCCAAACTGGGGTGGTGTGGTGAGCAAAAGAATGATGGATTTAACCCAGATCCTTGTGACTGGGGGTGAATGTTTGCATTGTCCAGCATTCCGTCCATCAATTGTTTCTTTTGCATTTGTCGCCCTAAGTGGGAAGGGTATGCCCAGACGTGGGTCCCGTGCTCACTACACCACTGGATTCAAGCTAGCCTGGCTGAAGAAGGGTGATGCCCTGAAACCGGTTCCAGGATGCTTGTTTCCGGTCCAGGGAGGACCTGGCTTGGCAGTTCGGGCTGGACTGTTCCCACAAGGAACAGGGTCAAGACTGATTTGCATATGGTTGGGTCCAAACTGGGGTGGTGTGGTGAGCAAAAGAATGATGGATTTAACCCAGATCCTTGTGACTGGGGGTGAATGTTTGCATTGTCCAGCATTCCGTCCATCAATTGTTTCTTTTGCATTGGTATAAAGGACAGCAGTCACATGACAAGTTGATTTGCCTGCTACACCCATGAGTAAGGTCAGGAGACGGAAACGCGTCGGGGAGGCACTCTTTGTGTTATGTCCTGGCGAAAATAAATAGATTGGATGCTTGCAATCGGGTGCCTCCCTCTGCCTCTGTGGTTATTGGAGAAGTGAACTATATATATTTATATATAAATATGTGTATATTTTTATATTATTTTAAAATTATAAAATAAATTAAAATTAATAGTTTAATAATTATTTTAAAGGAAATATGTATATATATATTGTTTATGTATGTGTTTACATTTTTTATTAAGTTTATTTGTTATATTTGTTAAAATGTATATTAAATCCACTTTATTTTTTAAAATTAATTTTATTATTAAATATATTTAATATTTATTTTATTTTATGTATATATAAAAATCGATATTTTGTACAACTATATTTTTTAACATCGATATTTTTTTCTTGATATTTTTGTACTTACCTGTTTAAGTATAGGGAGTCGATATTTTTGCATTCTATATTTTTTCTTCGATATTTTTTACTTTTATGCATTTAAAAGGAAGGTTTAGGGCCTGGAAAGAGGGTTAACTTCCTAGGTCGACATGTCACTTTAAACTGCACACACAGGCTTTGTAATGGCAGGCCTTAGACATGTTTAAAGGGCTACTTAAGTGGGTGGCACAATCAGTGCTGCAGGCCCACTAGTAGCATTTAATTTGAAGGCACTGGGCACATGTAGTGCACTTTACTAGGGACTTACAAGCAAGTTAAATATGCCAATTGTGGATAAGCCAATTTGACCATGTTTTTGGGTAGGAGCACAAGCACTCTAGCACTGGTAAGCAGTGGTAAAGTGTGCAGAATCCTAAAGCCAGTAAAAACGAAATGAACAAAAACAGGCAGGTCTGAAGGCAAAAAGTCAGGGGAAACCGCGTAAAGGATGCCAGGTCTAACAATACAGAATTTTTTTTTTTTTAACTCTTTAATAATAGTTGCACTGACTTTCTAACCAATTGTGGAAATGTCTCACCGAAATTGGCAAGCCAGAAGTTACCCATATTACTATTCACTGATGATAACTTGCTGATTACCAAAACCCAGTGTAAGAAATTGGGTTGTTGGTTGACCGGGGTGTGAGCCCTGGCCAAGCGGCAACCGCAATCGTTTTCAGGGTAAGGTACAAGCAAACTGTTGAATAAGCACTGGATGCAGAATTGGAGTAAAAACCTTTATTGCTGAGGAGCACAGGAGAACACCGCCAGCTTCATCGGTGTCCTTCCAACAGCTCTCTCCAACCTTCCTTCAAATTGAATACAAACATTCCAGGAATGCTTGCTAACCAAGCATTCCTGGTAACTAAGCAACCACAACACATCCCCTTCCTTTAACAAGAAAAATAATAGTGACTAGAAACAAAGTAAAAACGTGATAAAAAAAACAACAATAGATAATTATGCAATTGAATTATTACATGAATTACAACAAAATGAAATCAATACATGAATTCCTCCATCTATAGAATGCATTTAAAACATGAGTTGTTCACCACAAAATCTTTCAACCAACCCGGAGCCTTCCTTTCTCTTACACTTTTTTGAGCAGACACCTGCTAGGTGTGATGATCGGTACGAGGAATAACCTCCTCACTAACGTCTGAAGCTACGATTGAATCCTCCTCCCTAGAGGCAGAATTAGAGGCAGAAGGTGGATCCACATTATTACAATAAGTGGACTCTATGGGGCCGATTCCGATTTGGGCCGGAAATCTCTCCGACCGAGCCGGACTCGGAGAGATTTCCGACCGAATCGGACCCTAGCAGTCCGACCGAACGAGTACGATGCGCACGTATGCTATCGGACTCGATTCGGTCGGACTCCCATTGAAGTCAATGGGAGCCAGTCGTACGATGCGTACACGGGCTCCCATTGACTCAATGGGCACGACGCGAACAAGGGCGCCCCCTACAGCGTGTTCGCGTCGATGCGGGTCGCACCGTACATGCACGTGTAGGGGGGACCCATGGCTCCCCCATGTGTGCGACTCGCGTGCCTACGCTTCCAGGGGGGTCCGACACGGACCCCGAAAGTGCGGCTCCGACAGCTCCTTGGAGCCGGACTGCGCGAGTCGGTCGGAGCGGTCGAGGTGCGCATCGTACTTACCCGGCCGGGGAACGTCTCCATTGCGCGGTGCGAGTCATCCCCGTGCGAGTCGGTCGGAGCGGTCGGGTCCTGCGAACGAGTCGGTCGGAGATTTCACGAGCGCACGCATCGTACTCGCTCGCCCGGACGCACGTACGATTCGGTCGGGAAATAGGGCTCCGAATCGGATCCGGTAAAGCCGAATCCGATTTGGAGCCCTACCGGCCGGGATCGGAATCGGCCCCTATGACCAAAATTTACTATTCCTAAGCCTAACAGCATTCTGCAAGTCTCCCGCAACTTCCTCTGCGTCAAAAAAAAAACTATCACCTTTACTTACAAATCCAGGTTTTTTAACAGAAACCCAATCACCAATGGCAATTTGCGGTGTTTTAACACCATGTTTATCATCAAAATACTTCTTGCTTTTGTCATGTGAACTCATCATTCTGTTTCTTACTTCTTCTCTAGACCATTGCTCCACACCAGATTTGCATAACCACTAAGGGTTGAACTCGGACCTATTATCAAGAAAGGGGGCAATCCCATGGCTGCAGAGTTAGTGACACAATAATCCCAAACCATCTTCCCAATCTGAGTGATCCAATCCTCACTAGCACTCACAGCCAATGGAATAGTACCCTTTAGCACTCGGTTAAACCGTTCCACCATACCATTCCCGCTGGGATTGTATAGAGATGTAGTCTTATGTTTGATACCCAGCTTTTCAAAGTAAGGCTTGGCCTTTTATCACTCAACAAACACGCAGGAATACCTTCAGAAATAAAAATATCATCCAAGAATTTCAACACCACATCAGTATCAGTACTCTCCACCACTTTCACAACAGGCCAGCGAGAAAATAGATCCATCAAGACCATAACACACCTGTGTGAACCTTGGGAACGATCCAAAACAGGACCCATGATATCTATAGCAACAGTCTCCCATGGTTCCATAAGTAGAGGTTTATCACACATCGGTGGGCATAGGGTTTTCAACGATTTGTCTGCCTTGCAACAAGCAGTGCACTCTCTCACTACTCTCTCTGCCACTTTGTCCAGACCAGGCCACCAAAACAAACTTTTCAAATGTGTCTTGGTTCTACAAATGCCTGAATGACCCTCATGACATAGATCCACAATTTCCATACGTAAACTCTCAGGAGGAACAATTTTCTCACAATGCAACAGAACCCCTTCATTAAAAGAAAGTTCAGAACAAACCTCCCGAAATAGTCATGCAGCCTCACTAAGTTCATCCTTACGAGGACAACCATTCATCACATAGGGTATTATTTCTTGAACAACATTGTCTTTTTTTAATTCCAACTCCCATTCATTTTTGTTAAAGGCAGAATGACCTTGGTCATGAATGAATGCTACTTGAAAGTTGTTCCACTTATCATCCTCACACTCTTCCAGGATGACTGGCATTCTGGATAAAAAATCTGCCATAACGTTACTTTTACCTGGGGTATAGACAATTTTTTATGTGAAATTCTGCATACACATAGATATTCTTGCAAGTCTGGAAGAAATATTGGTAGAACCCTCTGTGGTCAAAATTTTGATAAGTGGTTTGTGATCACATCGTAAGGTGCATACTTTCCCCCAAATAAAAGACTTAAAATGGTCTAAGGCCCAAGCACAAGATAGAGCTTCTTTTTCGATGATATGGTACTTTTCTTTGCATGGGGACAATGATCTGAATGCGTATGCGATAATGTGTTCTTTACATTTGTTATCAATTTGAGACAACACAGCCCCAAGGCCCTTGTTACTGGCATCCGTGGTAACGATACTATCCACCATGGGGTCAAAACTGCTCAAGGCAGTGGCTTTGGCAATTGCTGTTTTGATACATTCGAAATCCTTTTCACACTCAGAAGACCAGACGAATTTACAATCTTTTTTAAGCAATTGGCAAATATTGTAACATTTGTCAGCAAAGTTTGGTACATACTTAGCACAAAACTCAGCCATACCCAAGAAAGATCTTACATCATCCTCGGCGAGCGGTGTGGAAGCATTTTCAATTGCAGATACAAGTGAGGGTTTAGGTCTAACTCCACTCTCATCAATTACATGACCTAAATACGTAGCGCTTTTGCTAGCAAAATTGCATTTTGATGTTCAACTGTAAGACCCTTTTCTTGCAAGATTCTTAAAACTGTAAGCAGCCTGGACTCATGTTCTTTCTTGTTTGCACCAAAAACCAGGATATCATCCTGAAAAAAGGTAACACCCTTAACATTATTAAACAGTTGAAACATAAGGCATTGAAAAACAGCTGCAGCGGAAGCCAAGCCAAAGGGCATTCGCTTGCATTGATAGCAGCTGAAGGGTGTTATAAAGGATGTATATTTCCTAGACTCAGGAGACAAAGAAATTTGGTGGTATGCTGATGAGAGATCGATGGTAGAGAACCATTTCGCACCATTTCATTAATTTTAGGTAATGGCAACCTGTCCACTATGATGTTATTATTTAAGTGGCGCAAGTCTACACAAAGTCTAATTTTTTCATTGCTACGCCTAGCAATAACTACCGGAGAAATCCAGTCAGATGCCTCAATAATCTCAATTACATCAGAAGTCACAAATTTGTTAAGTTCTTTTTCTACTTCACTTCTTATCAACAAAGGAACATTCCTGCATTTATTGACTTTGGGTACAGCATTATCTTTAAGACGAATGAAACGCTCAAAGCAAAAAAGGTTTCCCAATTTGTCGGTAAAAACACTCGGAAACTGTTCTCGCATTCTTTGACCCAGTGTGCTGCTTTCATCCTCTATTAGTACCTGTTCCTTACTGTTAGGATCTAGTATAATGTGTTGTTCCTTTTGGTCCAGCCAACCCAAAACAGGTGGACCAGTTTAAGCAACATATAACTTCCCCCGATTTTGCCTGTTTTTGAATTCAAATATGAACCATCTATAGCCCAATAGGTTTTTTTTTCTTCACTGTATCCCTCTGGGTGTATATCGGGTTAATTCAAATGCTGACTCACTTTTAAAACAAACTAGAATTTCCACAAGTCCTCATTAATGATTGTGTAAGGAGATCCAGAATCTGCGTACATTTTAAGTTTAACACCCCCAATTTTCATCCAGCACTCAAGTTTGTTGTCACACAATGTATCATTAATGTTAAGTACTAAATTGTATCTCACATTCATAACCAGACTATCAACAACAATGTTGTCCTCGTAACACTCTTGAAAAGTAGAATCTTCATTAGTTTCACCTATGAATTTAACTTTAGTATTCCTCCATTTGCAAACTTTAGCATAGTGACCAATAATGCCACAATTGCTGCATTTTTGTTTTGCTGTGGGACAATTTTTGCTATGAGCAAGGTGATCTAAACTCTCACACCTGTAACACCTTGTTTGTTCCTTGGATCTAGCTCGCCCACGACCAATTTTAGGTGGACCGTGTCTATCAAACCTTGGTGAACTAAATCTGTCAAACTTTTCACCACTATAGTTAATTTTACTTACTATGGCTTCATGTACATCATCTTTTAAAACAACCGCACACCTACTAGACATCTCTGCCCTGCGAACCAAGGCTAAGATTTCTTCTAGAGGTGCGTCGCCATTAACCCAAAGTCTTTCTTGGATAGCTGGATTACATGCATGCATAACTACTTGATCTCTTATAAACTCATCATGCAATGTACCGAACTTACAATCTAAGGCTAACTTTTTAAGTTCTGAGACATAGTTATCCATCGTTTCTGATTTACACTGTTTCCTTTGGAACAATTTAAATCTAGTAATGCCTATACAGACTTTTGGTGCAAAATAATTATCAAGATGTAATAAAGCCAGATCAAAAACATTGGCATCGCCCGAAACAACAGGTTTAGTCATATGGTCGTACACCATCAATCCAGCTGGACCTAAGGTATGCAGAAGTAACCTTTTTTTTGAGCTGCAGCCATCTTTCCTGCTTCATCCATTTCATCAATGTAGTTTTTGAAGTATGCTCTCCATTCCAACCATTTCATGTGTGGTTCAGGTCCACATGCCCAAAAAGGTTGGGGAGCACTGATATTATAATTCTGCGTGGCCATAGTGTATGGGCCAGTTCAATGTCCACTTCACTGTCCTGAGCTTCACCACACAGAAGAACGCTAAACAATATATCAGTGCAATTTAATTGGCAAAATCAAATCGAAGATCCAACCAAAAATAATAGAAGCAAATGAAAAAAATTGACAATAAAATCTGGTAGGTTCCCTTAAATACCGTGGGGCTTATTTATGAGCCCTTGCATCACTTTAGCGCCGCCGGTGCGTCACTTTTTGTGACGCAACAGCAGCGGAAAAAATGCACCATGTTGCGTCATATTTACAAAGTGACGCATCTAGGTAGATGCGTCACTTTGCAAACCCCTGCGCCACATTATACCTGCGCCAGGTCTAATGTATGCAGCGTGGGCGTTCCGACGCAAGTAAGCCTTTTAGAAGTGACGCAGTGAAATCTATGAGATTTCACTGCGACACTTCTAGGACGCAAATGCGTCAATATCTTATGCCTGCCTCACAGCAGGCGTAAGACTGATGCAGGCACATTTGAAATGGGATTTGCCCATGTGAAATGACCCATTGCTGAAGTTGCGTCACTTTTGTGACACACTCCAGCAATGCGTCATTTTTGCGCCTACAGATACGTCAGAAATACTGACGTATCTGTAACTCCTTGCAACATGATGCGTCATACTGTAAATATGACGCATCCAGCATGTCGCAAGGAGGGCGAAATGAAAAGTGACGCATCGCTGTTTTCACGCAGCGATGCGTCATTTTTCATAAATGAGGCCCCGTGAGAAGAGTAGAAGATCAGAATTCGGTATACTGTCCAGATATACAACATGTAGAGTACGCTTCAACTAGTCGGCGATAACATGCCGGTATGTGTTGCAGGTCCGCAAAGAAATCCAAGATGGCCGCTGGTGATGTCACGTTGCATGACCCGACGTTGTGATGTAGACTTCATGATGTCACTTCTGTGGTGTCAGAACAGAGGTCGGCGCGGAAGCCAGCTGAATAGAAGCTTGCAGTAGGCGCACTTAGAGGCAGAAAGCACTTGGCAACATGAGATTTCAGCAAACCCCAACGAAGACAGTGTTAAAAGATTTACACAACCACAGCAACATCAAACCTAGTAATCAAAGCACAAAACAGTGAAAACTGGCAAGCCTTCGGGGGGCTGGGATACAGGTAGGTCTTGAGGGCTTTAGATCCTATCTTGATGTAAGAGTGGCTCGGGATGGGGCTGAGAAGTGGCACAGAGGAACTTGCCATATAATACTGTGAGAGTGCCATATAATATCCTGAGAGCGCAATGATGCTCAGCGACATCAAGGAGTAATCGGCAGTGACAGTGTTTTGCCCTGACAGCCATGACAGTAGGAGAGGTAATGAAAAATAAATGAGGGGTAAAGAGAAAATCAAGGAGGGGACACGCCAATACAAAAACACTACATCTACAAAATGTCAACTCAATTGCAATTCACAATCGTTAAACTCACATCTATTCAAGTAATACTGCAGCCTGCATGGACTTACATCATCTACAGGGATACCTTGGGGTAAGTCACATATATGTCCACTCTCAGATGCTGCAATTAAATCCCAAAGGACTCAATAGGGATAGGGAATACCTCTACCAACACAAAGGAAATAGAAACAAAGTAAAAACAAAATAAACTTCTGTTTGTCAAAGTCCTTCACATATTGCAGACACCCACACAAAACATGCAACACAAATAGAACTATCATGCCCTTTCTCCCAACACCAAATGTAAAATAATTAAATCCACAATAATCACATTACAAACATTTTCCATCACCACACTCAATTTCAACCTCAAAGATAATTACACTGTGCATGCATGAATCTATAACTACATGCCTTCTCCTTCTATGTACAATGTAAAACCATTTATCCATGGTTATGATGAAGAACTCCGCACATAAAAAGTTAGGAGAAGCCTATATTTCTAATTATTTGGGGAGTCTCCGCCATTGAGTTCAGAGTCTCTGCAGTCGTCAAATTACTATTAGTAAAATTTAACTTGTAGTTTGTGAATACCCAAAAAATTGTAAACTTCAACAAAAGTGGAAGTTTACCTTTGTGAATCAGGCCCACAAAGTACACTTTAACGCACTGTCTTCTTGAGGCAAGTCTACTACCCTTATCCGGGCCAACTGCTCAGTCCCACTTCCCTGTTTGTGGCAAATGGTTATTCCCTTTTCACATGTGGTGACATCCAAGCTAAAACCCACTATAGCCTTCAAGTCTCAGAAGTTCTATGGGGGCTCTTTAGTAAGATCCCTGAGTCCCCACGCTAGAATGTGTTAATTCAGAGCAAGTCCCCCAGGGCCTGGCAGCCTGTTTGTCAGTCTTACTCACTCTCGCGGAGTGGTGCTTCATAGTACATGGATGCCCCTCGGCAGCCCAATTGTGTCCAGATGATGGAAAGCTGGGGTTGCAGAGGCCACCATCCTCGACGCTCCTCTTATGTGGTTAGTCTCTCTTGCGATGCGGAGGCCGGTCTCTGGTGCTCCCTGATGGAGGAGTTAGAGTGTTTGCTCTCACTCTCCATGGGTCACGGCCCGCAATGCCTTTTCAGGTGTATGCGGGTTCATTGTGACAGCCTTCTTCCTCCTTCATGGTCCCTTCCTCCTGGCACACAGGTAGGGCCACACCAGCACATAAAAGGTGATGGCCCTCTCCGGTTCATAGCACTGTATCAGGCAACAGCCCTCCATCTCTCATAGAACAGCATCAAGACTGGTAACCCTTATTCTTCACAATGACCCCCACCTGGCATGGGGGTCATAAACTTTGGCACACAGGCCGAAGTTCCGATTGGTTCAGCAGTACCGATGGACCAGAATCTCACACTCTGCTCCCGGGATCCATGCAGCCTCTCTCCCTCCTAGTGATTTGCTTCACCTCACTGAGCCTACTGATCTTGGGTCAAGCAGAGGCTGATGCTACAGGCTCCAGAGTGTTCTTGATCCTCCAGGGTGAAGTTCCCTCACCCAGCATGGGAGACTGGCAGATTCTTAGTCGGCAGTTCTGGTTACAATCGGCAGAGCTCATGCCGATTCTAACCAGAACTGATGTACAGCTTCAGGGTGACAATTTGGGAGTCTCAAGCTCCCCATTTTATAATTCATTTTCAGGACACACGTGTGATATAGAGACTCTGGGGTCGATTCCGATCTCGGCCGGAAGCGCACCTAACAGTATTCGTCCGGAAAAAAAACCAGCCGAATGCGTGTTTCCCGGCCGATTCAAACACTCGTCCGGACGAACAAGTACGATGCGTATAACAACCCAGTTTCCGAGCGAGCCGTACTCACCCAATCCAGCTCCTGTTCCCCGCCTGAGCCGGATCCGTAAACGCCGATTCGAGCCGCACGGAAGCAAATACACAGCACCTTCCGGCCGGACTAGTACGATGCGCATTCCGTACGCGCCGAACCCGTTGCTACGTCCGGCACGTTTAAGCATCCGGGCGAGCCGTACATAAGCTCCGTTTCGCGCCACAAGACGATCCACGGATACGAGACGAACAAGCCAGCGACGAGTACGAGTCGAAGACACGAGAAACCCGAACGAGACGATCCAACCATGAATCCCATCGTGCAGGTCCTACCTATACTCTACATCTATTACCGGGACCGGCACGGACGCGTACGGCGCAGACGGTAAGTCAAACACCAACAATACAAACAAACTACACGTACCCGAAATATGTCACACACACATAGGGATGCACAAATGACGTACACTAGCAACAGCAGAACCATAGGGGTGGGATGGCCAACACCAATGCCATACACACCCATAGGGGGATGGATGCCTACCACTAACACCACCCTACCACCACCCCTACTCATGGGGTCTAGATGCCTGCCACCACCACCACCCCTACTCAGGGGGGGCTGGATGCCTACCACTACCACCACCCCTACTCAGGGGGCCTGGATGCCTGTCACTACTACCATACCCACCCTTAGGGGGCTGGATGCCTGCCACTACTACCACCCCTACTCAGGGGGGCCTGGATGCCTGTCACTACCACCACCCCTACTCAGGGGGGCATGGATGCCTGTCACTACTACCATCCCCACTCATGGGGGGATGGATGCCTACCACTACCACCACCCCTACTCAGGGGGGGCTGGATGCCTACCACTACCACCACCCCTACTCAGGGGGGCCTGGATGCCTGTCACTACTACCATCCCCACCCTTAGGGGGATGGATGCCTACCACCACCACCACCCCTAATCATGGGTGCCTGGATGCCTGTCACTACTACCATCCCCACCCTTAGGGGGATGGATGCCTACCACTACCACCACCCCTACTCAGGGGGGGCTGGATGCCTGTCACTACTACCATCCCCACTCATGGGGGGATGGATGCCTACCACTACCACCACCACTACTCATGGGTGCCTGGATGCCTGCCACTACTACCATCCCCACTCATAGGGGGATGGATGCCTACCACCACCCCTACTCAGGGGGTGCTGGATGCCTACCACTACCACCACCCCTACTCAGGGGGGCCTGGATGCCTGTCACTACTACCATCCCCACCCTTAGGGGATGGATGCCTACCACTACCACCACCCCTACTCAGGGGGGCTGGATGCCTGTCACTACTACCATCCCCACTCATGGGGGGATGGATGCCTACCACTAACACCACCCCTACTCATAGGACGGGTAATGCATGACACAACCAGCATACTCCCACATAAGGAATTACAGAAAATTACATCCCCCCAACACCATGACAAGCGTGTGTAGTCTGTGTCAAATGCCTACAAGACTGAACATGACATTGAACATACAATGTGACCCCCTATCACATGTGTCACACATAAATGTGTGTGGCCTCCACAATGCAAGCCGACCATGGCCACTGTGGCAATGGGCTCAAACACCCCATCACCACAGTGACCAAAAGGTAAGTGTGGGGTCCATAGCTGATGCACATTTTTGAACAGTGTGGCAATGGGGCCGAAAGTACCATCACCACAGTGATCATAAGGTAAGTGTAGTCATGGTAAAAGCTGCCAAAGCCAAACTGCATGGATGAATCCTGGTCACACAACAACAAACACATCAGTGGCATAGTAGTGCTTGTGTCCCATAGCAACATAGATTGGGCGAGGCAAACAGTGCAGTGTCACTGAAACATCGTTTTGGCCATGTGCATACAAACATCACCCATGGGGGCCCACATTGTCAACATTCACAAATAACACAATGACAGAAGTGACCATCATAATGCTGACCCACATATCTGCACCAATGGACACACAAATGTAGATATCCTGTGGAGACTGTAGATGTCAGGTGAACAAATACCATACCATGGCATCAATGGGACATACAAACCATGATTATTGTGCTGACTGATGACCTAGGAGTCCCAGGGACAGCAGGGGAAAGCCACCAAACAACAAACAGCCAATGGGACACTCAAGATATGCCAATGCAGTGGTGCAAAGGCACAAACAAGCAGACTCACACTGCATATCAAACACAACAGGTGATGGGGGTGTGTTCCAGTGTCCCCAGGCAACCACACAACACATGAGGAGGCCTGAATTCCAATCACACAGATGTGTATACAGTGCCATACAAAAGTTACTCATGGATCGGATACCCCTATATGGGCAATCAGGCATTGTTAGATGAGAGGGAGCCCAAATTACACATGTCACACAAGCTTGTAGGAACATCAACTAACACAGACCCACCACAGCACTACCCCCAGGGACCCCACATTGTGCTGACACTAGCCTGCATGATAATCCCACTGTGATGACAAAGGTAGATGTCGTTCACACTGTGAACCACAGCCATGTTTCCTGAGCAACAAACTACCATCACACCTACACAAGCTCTAATCAATCAGCACGGCCTGCCAGCCAAGGCCAATATGGAGGTAGGGGTCTAGCCGTGCAACAACTCACATTTGCACACACACACTCAACACCACACACCCTGATCTCCACCAATGTGCAGCAGTGAAGCTCACATGGACTGGTGACATTGCACATGCACCCATGACAATACCAGGGGTGGTGGTGGGAACTAAGGTGCAGAAACCCATCACACATGGCCATTCAACAAGACTCGTCAATGTCTGACACACAGCACAGTACGCCGTACATGGGCATGATGTGAAATCCACCACAATCAATGGGATCCTGGCCATAGTCACACACCAACGAAGAAGCCAAGGTGACACACAAAGAACACACGTACACAACTTCCAACATTTCAGCTCTGACCCTGAGGAGTGGCAGCAGTCACACACACAACCTGTCACAATCACTGAAAGCTACCACAAACTGTAAATCACATGACTTGTGTAAACAACAAGTGCCAAGGGGAATCCTGAATGTGTCCCATCTGCATTTGCCCACATCCCCAGCCCTGACAACAAAGACAACCTGGGATGACAACCTCATGAACATTAGTTTGCCATGCACCCATATCACGGAGAAACCAGGTCCAAGATGCAGGATGAACACAGAACAACTCAGCAAGCATCACAAACAGGAACATCCCTAGGGACACAGCCTGTGTAGGAAAAGGGAAGGGAACACGCACAGACATGCTTACACAACACACAACACAGGCCCACGCAATGTCACCGGATTACACACTGCCATGAGGGCACTCCACTCCTGTGGAAAGTTCGCTGTGCCAAACCTTGTCTGTGCACGACCCAAACATGTCAGCAGAACACTCCGTCAGTGAGTCAACAACTACAACACACAGAAGGCTCTGCTCACATCAGCCTGGGTACGGGAGTGTCACGTCAGTCATCTGCATACACCCAAAACACGTGTCAAGCAAGTTGCACTGTATACACAGATGAGTCCTTCGACATTGATGTGCAAAACTGCATGTCCAGTGGAGCTGGGCACACAGTCAGGGAAATCGGAACATTGAACAGTGGTAAGCCCACCAGATGTGCATCAGTAAAAGACAAAGATGTTCATTTAGAAATGCAAAACGTACATCCCTGTGTCAAATGCTGAACATTACACCCTCAGACTGCAGCAAAGGATGCCATAGATCCAGACTACAACAGGACACATATCCCATGGACCACATGGAGTCCATCACAACAACATTTTCCTGATATGAACACTATTACAACTGCAAATGCAGGATGCTACTCATCCACATCATGTACATCAAAAGAAAACCCACAATTAAACAAAAAGAGGCTTTATTCAGCAAATGTCAAGGAAAACTCTGAAGTCCAAAAGAAACTAAGGCCAATGGCCAGTCCAAAATCACAGTCCCAACAGGGTGATAAGTGACAACTGGTCACCCATTGCTTGCCTGCACTGGTACGGACAAGGGACATCCCCCTTGGAGGGGCATACAAGGGGCAGGCCAAGCACCGCAGGGACAGGATCAGGGGATGGCAGAGTGAGCACTGAAGGGGTGGTGGGTGCAGGAGTGTCACCGGCAACTGCAGTGGAGGTGTCTGACTCAGGGGGGGCAGCACCACTGTGGTACACAAGTCAGTTGGTGTGGGTGCTGCAACCACTGCAGTGGCCTGGTCTGATGTAGTGGACTGGGTCCCCACTGCAGTGCCCGAGTCAGACGGGGTGGTTGTGGACTCCACTGCAGTGCATGACTCCAAGGGAGTGGAAGGGTGGGCAGATGAGGTGGGCAGGACATAGGGGGGACCCGGTCTCCACACCAGTGGCACTAACAGGCAGAGCGTCTGGGTTGGGGGTGGAAGAGCAAGTGGCAGGGGGGGAGGGCCTAAGCAGTCTGGGGATGCGGTATCGGTGTGTGGGGGAACCTGGGGCAGGGTGTGGTGGGGGAACCTGTGGAGTGGTGGCCTGGGGGATGGAGGAGACAGACTGGGTGGTGGAGCTGCGTGGTGGTGGTGGTGGGGTCTTGCTCTTCCTGGCCCGGGGGGACTTCCGAATGGGGTCCTGTGTCTGCCTGCGCCTGGGGGAGGGTGTCCGGGGCGAGGGGCACTCCCGTCTGTGTGGGTAGACTTCCTCTTCCCCCGGTATGCTGGATCAGCAGGATCGGAGGGGAAGAGGCTGAGGTCACACAGGAAGATCTGCTGTGTAGGTGGGGTAGCAGGTGAGGCAAGGGAAGGGGTCTTGGAGGGAGAGATTTGGAGGACTGCGGAGTGACTGTGGATGCCTGTGTGTGTGTCTGCTCCCCATCCCCTGTGTGTGTGGTATCAGTCCCCTGAGGATGCTTGTGTGCACGACTTGCCTTTCTCTTGGGTGTGTCTGTGCTGCTCGTGTCTGTGTGTTTGGGTGATTGTGCAGGTGTGCATGTGCTTTGGACAGGTAGGGTGGCAGGAAGTGTGGATGGGGCAGAGGTGGGAGGGGTGAGGGACTGTTGGAGGAGGGACACTGCTGCCGTCAGGGAGGAGTCCATGGACTTATTGCTCCTCTGTAGGGCAGACATACCCGCTGAGATGCCCTCCATGAACGACACCAGCTGTGTCAACAGAGTGGTGTGTACATGGAGGACACTCAGCATTGCTGTCTGCCCTACATGGAGCTGCCGAAGGAGGTACACAGACTCCTCACTCAGGGCAGCAGGGGACACAGGGGCAGGCGGTGCGGTGCCTGGCATGAAGGAGACACGCTCCTGAGCACGGGCGCCTCCACGGACCTCAGGAATGGGAGCCAATGGGAGGGCGGTGGTGGTGGTGGCGGGGCCAGACAGACTAGCTGGCCTTTGGTGGCTGCTGAGACCAGCCTCCACAAGGGAGTCATCCTCTGAGCTGCTGTGGTCCTCAGCTAAGGTGGATGGTGCTGAGGACTCCTCGGTGTGGCTCCCCTCGCCCTCCGTGCCACTGGGTCCCTCTGACCACTCGTCGGATGCTGACCCAGTCTGGCTCCGCTGCTCTTCCTTGTCCGTGGAGCTGTCCCCTCCTGTGGCCGTGGATGTATCTGCAAACAATTAGGGAAACAGACAAACATCAGTCACCTGCACTGACCGCACAAACCACAGTAAGTACAGCACATCACAGAGCAAGCCCTGGCATCCTTAGTTGAACATTGCCTAAAGTCCTCACACAGATTCGGGGAAGCCAATTGTCAGTCTGATGGTCAACCATGGGACTCACACCCCTCCTGCCCTTGCACCCATCTGTCTGGTGCCTGTCTGATGGTAAGATCCCAGTGTGGACACATGCACCACCTACACAGTTGCTGGACATTGCAGGGAACACGGTGAAGTATGTGAACATGCACACATCACATCTCTTGCCACTGAGTCAGTGCAGGTGTCCGGATAAATGGATGGCCAGAGTCTAAATAGAAATGCATGTGATGCATACCAGCACCAGACACCATGATGCACCCATGTCCGGATAGTCAATGCCACAATGGGGTGCATGTTGCACATGTCACTCCCCTGCAGGATCAGTCTTAGGAAGTTTAATGCCATGACACAGGCATGCGTGCAAAGTCATACATCACTGTCTCCAGTCACATGGCCATGGCAGCCAGCCAACAACAGTCTGCACTGTGTCACAATCCTAGGACATGGGGAATGCAAGTTATGTAACTGACAAGTGCACATGTCCATCCCCCAAAAACCACATCATCTGAACTACTATTTGTCCACGTCATACCAATTGGACATATGGGGGACATGAAACACAACTCTCTGAACATGAGCACCTCACAGTGTGCTGTGAATGAAAAACAGCTGCCTGAAAGTCACAGTCGCATACACCTGTGTGCACAGTCAAGTGATCAGACACCTATAAGTCACAGAAGTATTGTCTATCATGGTCACATCTCCGATGGCATGCTGAGCCCTAACCGATAAACATACCAGTAGTCCTGACAACGAAGACACAGCACAATGACACAGAGGCAGACACCTGAGGGTACATTTCACTGATCACAACATGCCAGATGATACACGGGAGTGGGAGTACAGAGTGTATTGTATGCCCTGGAGTAGGCATGACTGTCCAGCTCCACCTGTAAGAGGGATGAGTCCTGGACAGTAGGCAGGTGGCTAAGCATGTGTGACACACTTGATACACATACTCCTGAGGCCCAAACATTGTTCCCACCGGCAGCATGGGTGTGTGCCAAATTCCCCAGGGACATGTGGTGATTCAGATCAGCAAGTGGACCACATATCAAAGTTACACCCAGATTACATGTCAGAACTTAGGCATTGTGTAAGCAATTGACCCACCCATGAATCGCACAACATAGTCACGGGAACAAATGCTGTCCCCCACCTTGAGCGAAGCTAAATGCAATGACACAGTCCCCAAGTGACACAATTTCCTGACTGTAAGGGCCACACATATGTGTATCAGAGGAGAAGTGGGCATGTCACAAATGAGGGACATGGGTCCTGGACCACATGACTGATGTACTGTGGAAGTTTAAGCAGGCCAGATGAGGGCACATAGCATGTCAGACAAAGTGCACAGTGCAGTCATGGACTCACCCCCTACTTGCTGCTGTCTTACCTTCAGCTGCCCATCCAGGTCAGGGAAGACCACCGCCAGGATCCGGAGCATGTGGGGGGTCAGGGTCCGGTGTCCGCCCCTCCTGCGAGGAGGCGACAGCTTCAGCTGGACCCTTGCGATCCTCCGGGTCCAGCCCCGAAGGTCCTGCCACCTCTTCTGGCAGTTGCGGATCCTGCGCCTGTAGACCCCCACGGATCTTACTGCCCGGGCGATGGTCAGCCAGATTTCCTGCTTCTGGTGGGCATCAACCTGTGAGGATGACAAAGTGAAAAGGCCATTACTATACATGCAACATATCCGTGCATCACACAGTTGGAGATACATGTCTCAATAACAGGGGCATATGATGTACATAGGCAGTGCAACAATGGCTATGAACAGTTTGCCAGCAGTCACTACATGGTATCATTGCATCGGAAGTAAACCTCGTTGCAATGCACTGTTACTGCACTGTACCTGTTCAGTGCATGTAACTACACAGTTTGGGGTGTGACAACTACTCAGTGAGCATGCAAGCCAGTGGTGTGCACACTGTAAGTCCTGCTAGTCAGACAACATGCACAATTAGTAAGGCAGTGGACAGCACACTCACCAGCTCCCCTGGTTTCCCATACAGCTTGCTGTACTGTGGAAGGAGGCTGTCCAGCAGGGCCTGGTTCTCCTCAAGGCTGAAGGCTGGGGCTCTGTCCACAGTACGTGCCATTGCAGTGGACAGAGGATGCAGAGACAGCAGCAGTGTTGGTGGCAGATGTCGTCCTGGAGCATGTAGTGCAGGCAAGTGAGCTCTCAGGGGAACAGCCAGCATTATATGTGTGCTGCAGAGGCAGATACTGTCCCATGTGTCCAAAGTGATAGGTCCAAGTCGTTTGCATCTTCTGAATCTGACCAATCCATGAAATAGCAGCACTAATACACGCCCACAGCATCCTTCAAATCTTCAACTTCATGACACCCATGATTTTGCAACATTGTTGTGGCTGGCCAACTGAATTCACTGCATCAGACTCGTTGGAGCTTCGAAAACGCGTCCGTTGCCATGCCAGGCCCCAGCCAATGCGTGCGCACCGTTCGGTACATTGCTGTACAACGCATATTTCGGGATACAACGCGTACCCGCACACATCATATGCAATTGGCCGGCCGGGCACACCGATCGGTCCATTGCTGTACAACGCGTACCCGCTCACAACAGATGCAATGGGCCGGCCGGGCACACCGATCGGTCCATTGCTGTACAACACGTATTTCGGGATACAACGCGTACCCGCTCACAACAGATGCAATGGGCCGGACGGGCACACCGATCGGTCCATTGCTGTACAACGCGTACCCGCTCACAACAGATGCAATGGGCCGGCCGGGCACACCGATCGGTCCATTGCTGTACAACGCGTACCCGCTCACAACAGATGCATTGGGCCGGCCGGGCACACCGATCGGTCCATTGGTGTACAACGCGTACCTGTACAGGTCAGTCGCATATGTCACCATGCTTGTCACTGGTGAACGTATGCCAGCCACATATACCTGCCAGAGACCCAGGGGCACACTTACAACACCACACCCAGTCCACACTGTTTCCTAAGGCATGTAAGGCTGCATTACCTTTTCTGTGTATGGGGGTTAACATGTGGTTTCTGTGGTGGCACTTGTGGGCAGCCACACCCAGGCTGTGCATGTGTTCATGGGGACAGGGTCCTTTGTGTGTTGTGCACATGACCACTGTGATGTGCAACAGTTCATTTCGGAGCATGTGGTATGGTCACATTTCCAGGTTGTGTATGTGTGTGACATGTCACATACCCCCAGAGTCCCATGGGGGAAGGCATGCACGGCACAGGATGACCCATTGCCACAATAGTGATGTCCCTCCACAGTCTGTGTGCATGTTGTGTTTCCGATGTCTCTGATTCCATGTGCACGATGGGAGACAGTCTCCACATCAACGTTGTTTGTGCATGGACTTTGATGTTGTGCGTCACTGGTGTCCATGTCTGTCCTGCAGAGGCGACAGGGGCCACTACCTGTGGGAGTCATGTTTGTTTTTCTGACGTGTACATGATACGCCATGTCATGCCAGTGTCCATGTGGCAAGACAGGGTCACTGGGAATCTACCTGTCAATGAGCTGTGATGCCTGTGGCGCATCTGTCCAGACATGTCACTGTGGTGTGTGTGTGGAACGTGACAGCAGTAAATGGGTACTGTGACACAGCCTAATGGTTTCCCATAGCACAACCTGGTACATGTTGTGCACACATGTTGTACTGAGAAGTTAGATGATGGCCATGTAGGTGCGAGTTATGTCCGAACAGAACGGCACACACATCAAGTACTTGTGTCTCGTAATGATGTATCATGTGAAATTGAGTATGGTGAATGGCACATATGTGGGGTGACTGACAATCTTTCTTTCTTCAACCTATGCACTGCAGGGCTCCAGCTGTCCATAGACCATTCCCTGACCTGGCAACGATGGTGGAACGTGACAGCATCCGACGGTACCGCTTCACCAGGCAGCTGATTGAGGATTTGGCAGTGCGCTTGGCACCACATTTGCAACCGGGCCGGACGTACCCTACGGTGCTGACCCCCAAGGTGAAGGTAATGGCAGCCCTACACTTCTTTGCCACCGGTACCTTTCAACACACTGTGGCGACTGCCGGTGGGATATCACAGACTATGTTCAGCCGTGTGCTACGTGATGTTTTGGAGGCAATGTTGAGATGCTTGAACCAGTACATCTATTTCCCTACACGTCAACAACTCACTGACGTCAAGAGTGACTTCTATGCCCTGGGGAGGATGCCACATGTCATTGGCTCCATTGATGGGACACATGTGGCTTTGATACCACCACAGCCACATGAGCAGGCATACCGGAACCGTAAACATTACCATTCAATCAATGCTCTGGTGGTATGTCTTGCAGATATGAGCATCACACATGTGTGTGCCTGTTTCCCTGGTTCAGCACACGATGCCTACGTGATGAGGAGTAGTCGCATCCCGAGGATGATGGCACAGATGCAGAACCAGCGTGCCTGGCTTGTCGGTGTGTACTGACTTTGTACCATTGTGTGTGTTCTGATCTATAGTATTCCGCCCACTTTTCCAAATCAGCTAATGTGCACTTGTCTGTCCGTAGGTGACTCCGGATACCCCAACATGCCGTGGTTGCTGACACCCCTCAGGAACCCTGTGACACCAGCCCAGATGCGCTACAATGAGGCACATGGTCGGACCAGGAGAGTGATTGAGCGGACATTTGGTCTCCTGAAGAGCCGCTTCCGCTGCCTGGACAAGACAGGAGGGGCCCTCCCATATGCCCCAGCAAAGGTGTGCAAGATTGTCATCGTCTGCTGCATGCTACACAACCTGGCAGTGCGGAAGGAGTTGCCTCTCATCCTGGATGACGATGACCAACGTCCGCCACCTGTGGAGGATCCTGCCCTGGACCACGATGCCAGTGATGATGATGATGGTGATGTCCGCACACAGCTCATCACCAACTTCTTCAGCTGAATGTGAGTATCCAGGGAGATGTAATGTGAATGATGTGAGTTTGCATGATATGTGTGGGTGGTGCTCTGGTGCTGTTTGAGTGTGGCCATGTGCTACTTGACTGGATGCGTGCAGCAATGTGTCCTTACAGGTAGTCTGTACTCCCCAACAGTTTTGACATGCTAACTTGGTTTTGTGTAGTTGTCTTTTGACATGTATTGGGCATGAGTATTGCAGTTCTGTCCTGTTCTTCAGTGGTTTTAACAGTGTGTCATGTCTGTCCTTCACAGGGTGCTTACTGAGTACTTTGGTCAACTTCAATCCCCCGACACCATGATTCAGCTTTCAGGGTGGCAGCAGTAGTTTCCCTACAAGTGATGTGCCACACACCCCTGGACTTCATATCTTCTGCACTTGTTGACTGTGTGGCCACTGCCACGTGGGTAAACCTTGCATTTGTAGTGGAAACGACATGTTGCAAATGTGTAATAAACCTATGCTTCACTTTGGGATGTGCGTTGTCTGTGGTCACACATCTGACTGACATTTGCTTACTGCACCTGTGGGCTAGTTGACACAGACTCTGAATAGGTGTGGTGTCTGTGCATTCCACTGTGTTTCCTGGCAACATCACTGTGGGCGATGAGTCCGATGGCCCTGGTGTCTCTGTGTTGTGTAGCCCTAGTGGTGTGTCTCCCTCATATGTGTCACATCACCATGACTCACATGACGGTGTTGTACTTGCTGTAGCAGTTAGCATACACAGTGTAATTTAGCAGATCATCATCACCATAACAGTATCCACATTTGAATAACAACAGAGGCAAGTATGGTGTACTAGTGATTTTATTTACAGCAATGTGTGTGTGTATAGTGCACAGGATGGTGGGTGCTGTACATTGGGATTGTGATCCAAAGTTCCCAGATGAGTTGGAAGTCTTGGTAGCAGAAATGTCCTGAGTGAAGTCCACAGTCATATGATACATTAGTCCAACTTGAACTCCCCATGTCATGTGGGAGAGTAGTGTTGCATTCGACAGGGTGACAAGTTTGCACACAAAGGAGAATTTCCGGAACAGGTGTTGGCTTCCTGGGGGATGTACGTGGCCATCAACCTCTCAGTTTTCCTTCCTCGGACGACCCATCTTCTTTGGGGGGGACCCTCACGTGCAGGCTGCTGCGGTGCAGGGGAGTCTCCGCCAGAGTCCGCCTCCCTTCCTGTGGCGGTGTCAGTTGTTGCAGCACCAGATGTTGTGGGCACACAGGGAGGTGTGGCCATGTTGGTGCTAATCTGGCGGAGGCATGTCAATATGTCCCTATGCACCGCTGTGAGTTCTTGCAATGTGTCCCACTTGGACTCCATGCCAGACATGTGTGTCTCCACATGGGACATGTGTGTCTCCACACGGGACATGTGGGAGTCCAAGCGGGCATGATGGGCAGCCTGCTGCTGTTGTATGTCCTTGAGGATCCCCACTACCTGTCTGACCTCTCCGGTGCTATCCTGGTACGCATCAGCGATGCGTGCCAGTTGTGGGTCATCATGCAGTCCAGACCCCTCTGCAAGCAGCGACCTATGTCTACCACCCCTCCCACCACCCCTGGCGACATGTGCAGGACCTGCGGTGGCACGCACAGGTGACCTGAGGCCCCCTTGGGGGTTGTTAGTGGTGTTGTTGTCCGTTTCTCCACGGTGGGCCTGGGGCCCTGTGCTGTTGTCATCGGTGGTCCTTGGTCTGTCCGTGTCGATGGGGGTGGTCTGTGTGTTGGCAGTTGTTGGAGGGGTGGGTGCATGGGGTGCAGATGTTGGTCCTGCTGGTGCTGCATGATGACTCACACCGGAGGTGCCAGGTAGGTCTTCACCATCCGAGGAGGGCAGAGGCTGTTCCACACCAGTGAGCTCAGTGTCCCCCGGAGCCTGGGACAGGGACTCCTCCTCGTCTGCTGCTGTGTCCCCATCATTATCACCTGTATTTGGAAGAGACACACATTGTATGTTATGTTTCTACAGGCATCAATGGTTCACACACCTGACAGTTGTGACTGTACCTCTGGATGCGGGCATGTACATTGCATTGTCCTAAGTTGTCACAGTAAGAGGTTGATATTGGTGTAGCACATTGTCCTGCATACCTGGGGCATTTCAATGTGAATGTTGAGGTGTGTGCATGGCCAGCATTGGTTGTATTTGGTGGACATCCGGCCATCCTTCTCCACCTAACCCAGTTATCCCACCATGACGCATGCCACCCTTGCAGTGGGTTCAGGTTGACTCTCAGGATGTCATTCAGTGGTGTCTTGCTGTTCGTTGTTGCACAGTTCCCAGCAGGGCCTTGTGCTCCCCACAGCAGTACCCAGTGTCAGCCATCTTGTAAGTTCTTTTCCACTCCCTGTGATGTGAGCATGGTTCAGAGTGGTGTTGATGGGCCAATTGTGAGGGTGAGCAATATCTGTGACTACAACTCCCATCATGCTATTGCCTACACCCCCTTCCCAGCATGCCCATACTTCCTTGCTTTTGAGTGGACTTCACTGTGTGTGAGTGTGACAGCAATGGCAAGATGGCTGACAGTGGTGTCCTGCTGTTTGTTGGTGCACAGTTCCCAGCAGGGCCTTGTGCTCCCCACAGCAGTACCCAGTGTCAGCCATCTTGTCAGTTGTTTTCCACTCCCTGTGATGTGAGCATGGTTCAGAGTGGTGTTGATGGGCCAATTGTGAGGGTGAGCAATATCTGTGACTACAACTCCCATCATGCTATTGCCTACACCCCCTTCCCAGCATGCCCGTACTTCCTTCCTTTTGACTCTGCTTCCCTGTGGGGTAGTGTGCCTGTGCTGACAGGAAGGCTGACAGTGTTGTCCTTGCGTTTGTTTGGCTACAAGTCCCAATGAGTGTCCCTGTGCTTCACACAGCATTACCCAGGGTGGTGGTTCTTTGTGGGATCTTCATTTGGTATGTGAGGCATTGCATTCTCCCAGGTGGGTTATGTGGAGTTTGTGTTGAGGGGGTGTGTGAGGTGAGCTGCTTGTAACTATGGTCAGTGCTGTGAGTCCTCCTTCCCACCCAGCCAGATATCCCACCATGCAACGTGCTTGCTTTGCAGGGAGTGCAAGTTGGCTTTCAGGATGTCAGGCAGTGGTGTTCTGCTGTTTGTTGGTGCACAGTTCCCAGCAGGGCCTTGTGCTCCCCACAGCAGTACCCAGTGTCAGCCATCTTGTAAGTTCTTTTCCACTCCCTGTGATGTGAGCATGGTTCAGAGTGGTGTTGATGGGCCAATTGTGAGGGTGAGCAATATCTGTGACTACAACTCCCATCATGCTATTGCCTATACCCCCCTTCCCAGCATGCCCATACTTCCTTGCTTTTGAGTGGACTTCACTGTGTGTGAGTGTGACAGCAATGGCAAGACGGCTGACAGTGGTGTCCTGCTGTTTGTTGGTGCACAGTTCCCAGCAGGGCCTTGTGCTCCCCACAGCAGTACCCAGTGTCAGCCATCTTGTAAGTTCTTTTCCACTCCCTGTGATGTGAGCATGGTTCAGAGTGGTGTTGATGGGCCAATTGTGAGGGTGAGCAATATCTGTGACTACAACTCCCATCATGCTTTTGCCTACACCCCCCTTCCCAGCATGCCCGTACTTCCTTCCTTTTGACTCTGCTTCCCTGTGGGGTAGTGTGCCTGTGCTGACAGGAAGGTTGACAGTGTTGTCCTTGCGTTTGTTTGGCTACAAGTCCCAAGAGTGTCCCTGTGCTTCACACAGCATTACCCAGGGTGGTGGTCTTTGTGGGATCTTCCTTTGGTATGTGAGGCATTGCATTCTCCCAGGTGGGTTATGTGGAGTTTGTGTTGAGGGGGTGTGTGAGGTGAGCTGCTTGTAACTATGGTCAGTGCTGTGAGTCCTCCTTCCCACCCAGCCAGATATCCCACCATGCAACGTGCTTGCATTGCAGGGAGTGCAAGTTGGCTTTCAGGATGTCAGGCAGTGGTGTTCTGCTGTTTGTTGGTGCACAGTTCCCAGCAGGGCCTTGTGCTCCCCACAGCAGTACCCAGTGTCAGCCATCTTGTAAGTTCTTTTCCACTCCCTGTGATGTGAGCATGGTTCAGAGTGGTGTTGATGGGCCAATTGTGAGGGTGAGCAATATCTGTGACTACAACTCCCATCATGCTATTGCCTACACCCCCCTTCCCAGCATGCCCATACTTCCTTGCTTTTGAGTGGACTTCACTGTGTGTGAGTGTGACAGCAATGGCAAGATGGCTGACAGTGGTGTCCTGCTGTTTGTTGGTGCACAGTTCCCAGCAGGGCCTTGTGCTCCCGAACAGCAGTACCCAGTGTCAGCCATATTGTCAGTCCTTTTCCACTCCCTGTGTTGTGAGCATGGTTCAGAGTGGTGTTGATGGTCCAAATGTGAGGCTGCCCATTATCTGTGACTACGAGTCCCATCATGCTCTTGGCTACACTGACTTCACCAGCATACACAGGATTCCTTCCTTTCTGTGAGCTTCCCTGTGAGGTGGTGTTCTAGTGGTGGCTAAATATCTGACAGTGTTTGTTGGTTAGATTTGTGCCACTGCCTAGCTCAATTTGGTATTGGATTTGTACATGTCATGACACAGTTACATATCACTATGACATGGCATGTATTGTGTTTATCTGACTAACATACACTTCTTGGGATGATTATCTTTTGGTTGCTGTTGATTTGCTAGGGGTGCATGGTTTGACTGCCCCCTTGACAGTGATGTGTGTGTATTGGCACACAATATTGTGTATATTAGTTGTGTACTCACCAGGCTCTGGGATGTTTGTTAGTCCATATACGCTCACTGGTGGTAGGATGGCCCGCACCTTCTCCTCCCAGAGCCTGAGGTATACTGGTTTGGCAGGAGGGCCACTGACAGTGTGCTGGCTCAGGAGGTAATCCTTCTTCAGTAGGTCCCTGACCCTCCTGCGCACATCATACCACCTATTCTGGATGTCTTCCTTTGTGCGCAAACATGGTGATTGTGCGTTCACCCTGTCGACGATCCTCGCCCACATCTTGGTTTTCTGCGCCATGGGGGTCTGTTGGACCAATGTGCCAAACAACTGTGGCTCTACCCTCAGGATCTCGTCTACCATGACTTCCAATTCACTATCTAGGAACTTTGGATTCTTCTTTAGGGGCATGGTGATGGGTGGTGGTGGTGATTGATGTGTGTGTGTGTGTGCGCAAGTGAGGGTGTGTGAGTGTAGGTTTTGCTAGGTGTGTGTGAGGGTGCTATTTGTTGAGGTGCTAATGGTGTGTGGCTTTTGTGTTGGATGAGCTGTCTGTGTGTCTGTGTTTGCTGTGTGATGGTGTTCTCTGCTGGCAGGTCAGTGGAATTTGCAAAGGATCATGGTAGGGATTTGTGGCCTTTATGTAGGTGGAGTTGGGGGGTGTCCTTGTTCCATTTTTTTCACCCCCTGTATTTATTGGCTTTGTCATTGCTTGTTTGGCCCTTTTTTTTGTATTTTTTCATTTGTGATTATTGTGCATGTAGGAGTCGTTCTTCTGACAGAGTAGGACGTTGCAGCTGTCTCGTGCGCGCCTCTTCGAGTTGTTCCCGCTGTGTTTCAGCTCAGTTTCATATGCGGCGTACGCATCGGTCGCGGAGTATTGTGTTTGTTCGGCTGGCTTTTGTATGCGTGTCAGTCGTACGGCTTGGGCTCCGTGCGAATCGGTCTGAATTTGCCCCCATTGCATCGTACTGCGCGGGTCGGAGTTCACGGGTACGTTTCGTTCGGGTTGTTTCCTGGTGCGTGTCGGTCGGTTCGATTCGCGTGGTTTCCCGGCCGGATAGCTTGTTTCCGTCCGGGTCGGTCGTTCGCCTTGAGTTCCGTACGAGTCGGTCGTGATTCCCATGCATTTCATCGTACTACCCGGGTCGGACGGCGCCGGTACGTATCGGTCGGACTAAATTCCCATACCGAGTCGGTCGGTACGTTTTCCGGCCCGAATCGGAATCGGCCCCTCAGTAATTGAAGTTTGTGTTTAACGGGTTCTTCCATATGAAGCACCCACTGCACAGCAGGACAGCCTCCAATCTTGATAGCCCCACTGTTTTTGATTCTCTCATCAACACCATCTCCTTCCTCAGATGTGCCCAGGACCCTTTGAATAGTGGCCTCCTTGCAAAAATCAAAGAGATACAATTGAAATGCACTGAAGAGCCTGGCTCTTCCTTCATCCAATATGTGTCCCATCCAGCTGTCAGGAATACAGCAATCCAGAAATCTGTCTGGGGGAACTTCCTCCTCTCTCTGCTCCTCCAGCAAGTCCTGGGTCTCCCAAAATGGTATCCAGAATCTTCTGTGTATTGTGTTCTTCTCAACTGCATGCATAACCCAGTGCACACACTCATTCACACACATGCAGTCTGAAATGTACTGTGCCTCTTTCTCTGCCCAATAGTCCGCTCATGCAACCTCATGTGCTGTCTCTTATGTATTGTACCATCACACAGGCACATGTACATTCTAGTGCACCAGCAGCAACGCATACTATTTCTCCCACACAGTACCATCTCTCAGGCACACGTACATTCTTGCACTCACAGGCAACTGTTTACACTATTTCTCCTGCACTGCACCATCTCTCATGCACACTAACATCCTCTCACTGCACACAAACAAATGTAGGCCAAAGGTGGAGGTCAGCACACAGCAGCAGAACTTTACTGGAGTGGGCCAGGAGGCCCCACTCTAAATGGACCTGTTCACTATCCTGATCACTAAAAACACGGTATACTGCCACCACAGCACAAGTGCTACTTAAATCTAGTAGAAGGTAGTAGCCTTACACCTTCTAAGGGTAACACTTTGGATGCCCCTCCTGGTCTAAGCAGACTGCAGTCCATGAGACAGGCATATTTTATGGCACACACAAGTAATCCGTCTTTGCTCATGACCAAATCATTACCAAGGCTCCAGATATAATTGCGGCTGGGGCACTCTGGTCAGGGGTACACATCCATCACCATGTGAGGACTTCTGTGTCCCAATAAGTTTAAAAATGTTCAATTTTCAATTGGTTTACTGTACGATCATGAAAGTCCTTACATTATCATGCCTGCTCTTCACAAGTCAATATTTCTTACCACACATCACCCATCCACCCTTTCGAAATCCTGTTTGGTGAAACTATAAAAGTTTGTCTTGTTCTTTTCATTCTTGTAACTCCTCTAACAATATTTTAATATTTTTTGCTTCACCATCAAGATGTGTGATTATCTGGTATTTTTGGTGATTTTTTGGGTCACCTTTTTTAAATATAGAATAATGTACTGATCCTCACCACGAGTCTGGAATGACATTTAACTCAAATGATGGTCTAACAACTATTGTTACTGATGGCACCCAATAGTCACAATTGGTTGTAAGTACGTTGATCGAAAGGCCATTTGGCTGGAAGCACCAGATAGCTAGAGGATAAAACTCTAGAGCAAATCATTGCCCTAGTTGGGACTAATGTGCGAGGAAGAGTGGTGACTGGTTCCCAAGCCATTACATTTTTAATAAAATATAAGCTTAGTCCACGGTTAACTCATTCATCTGCTTGTACATTTTTACTAGCACTGTTTGCTATGCCACTCTCCATCTGGTTACCAAATCCCAAAATTTCTTAGTATCTTTATGGATGCTCAGTACAGAATACCTGCCCATCTCTTGGCAAAAAGTCTTCTTTCTCTTTTCACAGCATTGTTTCACAGAGCATCCTCAATGCCTTGATACTTAAATCTAAGTAGGCCCAAATTTTACTTATGCTCTGTCCTTTATCTATCTGATATATTAATTATTTTCCTTCAATGTATGCATGTACCATCCTTTATTGTATCCAGGTTCACTCCCATTTCAAAAAATATTTTGCCTTTTTATTTGGAGTTTCTTGTTGCCCTTAACATGCTTCAAGGCAAAGTGTGGCATTTCAGAAGGTAGTTTCACTAATTCATCTCTAGTTATTTCTGCAGATTCAATTAATTTAGTGTAGCAATACGTATTTGTGCACTTCCATTCAGCAATCCTATTTTGATTCTCTAATGTCCATTTACATTTTCTCAAACCGATTGTCCGCTACCAACAACCCAGGGGTTCAATGGCTACAATGTGTATGGACTTCAAATTAAGAATAATACTCTGTAAGTGATCACACTTATCTCACAATATTATTGTAAAGGACTTGATTACCAAGCTTGGATCGGAGGGTTACATGCAGTTGAGAATCCCAAAACTCCAGCTCACTTTCTGTTGATGGCGAGATGAACACGCACAACAATCAGAGATAATAGGAAGAAAATTAAGGGCGAGAGACACACACAGAGGTGCCTCCCATTTGCATTTTGATATTGTTGCGAGGGTAGATAGCCTCAGCAGGTAGGGGGTCTTGATGATGTAAGAACACATAACAGTGAGGAAAGTATATTGCATGAAGTAACCCAAAAAATACATTAACTATCATTCCTTACTACATTCCTTGGAGGGCTCAGCTGTTAGGATTAGGAGCCTCATGCTGACCTTGACACAGGTGGGAAACCCCTGAATGCCAAAGAGTCCGGGCTTCAGGAGAGGATGGTATCACGGAATCCAACAAGCAAGGAGAATACAGTCTCTCTAATCCCACTAACATGAAGGATTCTAGAAAGGAAGAAAATAATAAAGGTGAGGGAAACAAGAATTTGATGTTGATCTACCGGGTCCGAAATCCATACAATAAAGAGAAAGTTTCCAGGCAGTTATTGCACATTTTCCTCAAGCTTACATTACCCCACTGCTTATGCTACATCAGAATGGATTTCCTGACCAAGAAGTGAATGCACAGATGAATTAGCTATATAATTATTGATCTTATTTTCCACAACTTGGTCTTCCTCTGTTTCTAATATACCTTCTATACAGATCTCCTATTATGGGCTAAGGAATATGGAATATGTAGTTTGCCCTGTCTTCTCACCCATGCATTCAGTGACCTTCTTCCCAGCGTTTCACACTTCACCTCCATTCTGTTGACTTGATTTACCCTTATATTCCTGACACTGACCAGCCTGAACAGAGGGGCAGTAACTAGGGTTTAATCTAAATATTTACAGGTCCTTTTAGAGAAGAATGAGGGATGGCCTAGTTGGTGCATCCTCTGCCATTTAAACACTTCATGGATAGTGAAGTTAATTCCACCCACAGTGACATATTGTCAGTGGGTCTAATGATGAATCGCAAACACATCGTGGGTATTTTCCAAATAGCATCCAGTGGTGGCCGGCACAGGTAAGAGCAGTGGGGCGGTGGGGCAACGGGGCATGGTGGGGGCTGGGGTGGGGTTAGTCGACAGATGACAGGGTAGGTAAAATAAAATAAAACCATTTACCTTGCGCACGCCACAACGCCGACTCTGCGATGCGGTGAGTGCAGGGTAAGTGGCTTTATGTTTTTTTAATTTCATTTTACCTACCCCATCATCTATATTGATGTTTTATAGGTTTTTTTCAAGCTTGAATTTTAAAAGGTTCCTTCTCTTTCTTAGTAACCCGTTTTTGCGCTGCCGCACATAGGTTGTTATTCTTTGCTATTCATTATGGCGGTTGCCATTGCACCGCCTAATCGGGCTGCAATCACAGCTTATTTGACTCAACATGGGGTCCCTAATGCTGGTGTTGCGCTAATTTTTGTTGTAGAAGCGGATGCAGCTTACCGCTTTCTTTGAGGTGTTTTATTCTTGGGTCACCTTTCCAGCGGTAGATGGAACAGATAATTTGTTTCACGAATATACTGCCATGGCACTTCCTCAGATTTATCAGCCTTATAGGTCTCTCGAAGTTCAGCTAGCGGCTTGGCAACACCAAATATGGTTTAATGGCGCTCTTCCTCACCCAATAACGCCGGTCCGTTTAGGCCCTTTATCGATAGATGGGGCCACGTGGCCCGTTTTGGCTGGGTATACCCCACACCCACATTATCTAATTGCTACAATCGCAGAACTCCGCTTATTACATACTTCATTAATACATATACATAGAGCTGTTATACAGTTCATGTCGCGCAACTTCCAGGTGGGACCACCTGGCGTTGCTGCGCAACCAGCTGGACCTGGAGGTGTAACCATCAGTCCTCTTATGGTTAATTCAGTGCTGGGCAAGCATCCACAGAATAAGGATGAATTCCCTTATTGGCTTGCTGAAAAAGTTGGACAACTCGAAGCTGTTTTTCCGAATATGACTCCTGTGGAGAAACACAGGATCCTTACCATAAGTTTACCTAAAGACTTAGTTCCCGAATTAGCTGATTGTAACACTTGGGGTAGAGTGTTTGCAGCAGTATATTCGATGTGTTTCGGCACCCCCTCCATGACCGTGCTCCCTTCCGTGATAAAGCGTGTTCCGGATGAACACGGAGCCGAAGCGGCTCTGCAATTGGGGATGAGACTAGTGGGGTGTTCGACATTGTTGCTGAGATGATCCTTGCTAATGTTAAGGGTGATGCTGTAAGCTTACAAGTGGCCAACCGCTTGGAGGCTGTGGCAGTCGCAGACAAGCCGTGTGAATTACCAAAGATTATTGCTAAGGCTTATAAAACCTTAGGCCGCAATAGTCTGGGAGTTAAGCCTTTTACTCAAACGCAAACGCAATCTCAAACTCAACAAAAGGCCTAGACTGATAAAGATGGGTGCCCGTTGTTTCATAAAAAGAACTGGGGAAATAAAAAACAGGGGCAGCACCAGCAGAAGCAAGGTTTGTGTGCTGGTTCACCGACACGTGAGTCTTCTGAACGTACTTATGACTTGCGCGACCACGCGAAAATTAAGACTCCTGATAGATTTCAGGTCCATAATCAGCGCTCTCCTCGTTCTTTACAGGACACATCGGACTCTCAAGTCGGTGGTGGGGACCATCAGGATCGTGCCAAAGGTCTGACCAAACAGCAGGGACGAGATCTACCTCGACAGTTTGACGTTAAAGCCAAACAAGAGGAACTGGCTCGTTTTCGACCCCCGTATCAGAAGAAAAAAGTTGCCACTTTAATAGCGAAGTATGCCTCAGATGGTGAGAACTTGACTCCTAGACTGGACATGGGCAGTGACTCTGCTCAACAGCGCAGCAGAGGTTACCATAGTGCGGGAGGCACTGCGTCCCTGTCTGGAGGCAACAGCAACTGATACATTCATTACAGTAGAAACAGCAGATACCCGGGTTGCCCCACCGGATAGACTCTATGAGATTGTCTTCCAAATTGAAGGTGATACACAGCGTCGAATCAAGGTGGTTTTCTGGGAAAATCTCACCTCCGCATATGACATTTTGTTGATGGAGGCAGATTGGCCTCCACCCTTTGTGCTAGCCGCTTCTAGAGGGGAGGATGTGATACTTCCCAGTTTTTTGCGTTACGTCCCTGAGGAACATGCAAAGGCTTACGCAGCTGAGTGGGCTTTTAGCCTTTGCCCCAGTGGTGTACCATAATCAGGTGGGCTGGGATATTGATTCACCGGCACATGAAATACCATTACTGTCTATGCCACAGCCACAACCGCAATATCCAATCAGACGTGAGGCTAATGCTCACATTTGTGACATTCTAACTCAGTTGGAGTATCAAGGAGTGATTGAATCCTGTGTATCACCGATGAATAATCCTCTTTTTCCGGTATCAAAACCTGACGGTTCATATCATATTGTATTGGATTATCGGAATTTGCATGGTCATTGTCGCACTTTTGAGGTGCAAAACACGCACAGCTCTGCGCTGGTGAACAACCTTGTTCATAAAAAATACAAAACTACGCTGGACATATCCAATGGTTTCTACATCCATCATCTGGCTCCTTGACGGCATTTACCGCCGTTGGAAATCAGAAAAAATTTACATGCTTGCCTATGGGGTATAGAAACAGCCCTGGGGCTTTTGCTGCGCGTGTTGTGTCTTTGTTGCACAACATAGATCCAGATGCGTTCTCGTACGCTGATGTTATTTATCTGATGGACGACGAACTAATGCCGCCTCTTGTCCGAGTTGACCGCATCATTTTATCGTTTGCCGACTATGGATACAAATTAAATTTTGCAAAATTACACATCGCTCATTTTGCGGTGCTCTTTTTGGGCTATGAGCGCAATAATGAAGGTAGGGGGTTAGCCCCCCCAATTTCTGGAGAAATGTGCACAATTGCAACCTCCCTCTACGCTGAAGAAACTTCAGTCTTTGCTGGGATTTTTTAATTTTGGGAGGACATACATCCCCGATTATGCCCAGCATATCAAATCGCTTTATGCGTTGATACAACCAACATATTATTCTGCCAGCTGGATTCCGGAACATACCACTATCCTACAATCTTTGCAATCTGATATGCTTGCAACTAACTACTTGGTGACGCGTAATAACACTATGAACCTGGTGATACATATAGTGCCGAGGACGGTGGGTTTCACCTACTTGACGTTCAATGAGGGGGTCACAGTACCTATTGCATACAAATGACATTTGTACACTGCGGCAGAAATGCGTTTTCGAATGTTGAAAAAATGTTGACAGCAGTCCAAATGGCGATTCTGAAAGAACGCTCGCTGGCACAAGTAAAACACATTCTTATGGTCACCCCTTTCCCTGCCTTAGTAGCAGTGACTAAGGCAAGTGTACCTAACTCTAAGGCACTACATCCCCGTTGGATACAATGGGCTACTTCTTTAACATGGTCTGATGTCACGTTTATCTTTCACCCTGCACTTCAGACACAGGAGTTTTTACAGTATGAACACGTTCATCCTCATCCGATGTCGTTGCTTCCTTTAGATGAGTACGAATGTATCATTTATACCGATGGCTCGGCTCAACCGGCCACCGACTCTAAGCACGCTTATTCAGCAGCGTGTGCTATTGTGGCTGGTTCGATTGTCAATGGAGAATTTAAGTCTTCCATAGTGCATACTCAGGCACTTGGGGACTGTACAGCACAATTGGCGGAGCTGCGTGCTCTTGTTCTAGCCCTTGAGTTTGCCGATCCTAATGTGAATACTCTAATTGTTTGCGATTCTTATTACTGTGTTCAATCTTTTAATGGCAACTTATTCTTTTGGTCTCAGAATGACTATCGAGACTCTAAAGGCAGCGTAATTAGGCATAAAATGCTTTGGGTTCGAGTGGCAGACCTTAAACAACGTCTGTCCCTCACGCAGGTTATCCATACTATTGCCCATCAGCGTGTGGGAGCACATGCTCTTGGTAATTCTTTGTCTGGCAAAGCGGCCAAATCTGCAGTAGTCACGTGTTCCGTAGCAGCAGTTACAAGGTCCATGACTAAAATAGATAATGATATTCTGGCAGCGGTAGCTGCTACGAGGGAGGGAACTGCTTATCCTCAGGGTTTCCCTTCGAAATACTCTTATCATATATCTCCCGAACAAGTTCCTTATGCTAAGATTCCATATGTTGGTGATCGGCTGATTCCCAACATGGACCGCAGACTTGCTTTGATCATAGCCGCACACGAGGGCATGGCTTCTGCACATGTCGGGGTGTCTGCGACTGTCTCGATTTTACAGCAATGTTATTGGTGGCATGGTTTATATAAACAAACCTGTAATTATGTGCTTTCTTGTGACATTTGGCAACAAATTAAATCGTCTATGGTCACACGCCCACCACAAACACAGCTATGTATTTCCAATCGACCGTTTGGCTGTGTATATCTTGATCACTGCGGTCCTTTCTCTTCTGACACTGCGTATAAATACATTTTTGTTGCAGTTGATTCGTGCACTAGATTCCTTTGGGTTTGGCCACAATGCACTGCTGACGCTCGAAATGTCATCAGGGATTTGCGTGTCTTTTTCGGGATGTTTGCCTGTGGCACCTTCCATTCAGACCAAGGTCCAGCATTCGCCTCTAAAGCGTACCAGGATGCGAGGAAGTCGATGGAGGTACTGGTGCAGTTTTCGTCTCCATACAGGCCTAAGGGCAACTCTATTGTGGAGCGAATGAACCGCGACTTAAAGCAATCTTTGACAGCTAGAGTCTTAGGTACTGGCAGGAACTGGCTGGCCCATTTGTATGGAGTTCAGCGTGCACTTAATAATCTCCCTAGAAGAACTCTGGGTGGGCGGACCCCCTACAAACTGCTCTTTGGCATTAAAATGTTTGTGCCTGACCTTGATGGTCTAGACGTTGTGGTGGCTGCCGCAACCTTTGACGTAAATAATCATTCTACTATGTTACAGGACCTACAAAAGACCCGTGACAGCTACGCAACTGAACATTTACCCTCTTCCAATGACACATTGATGCTGATTCCGGTCACCGGCTGGCTTCCTAAGATTGGAGATCTGGTACAAGAAAAGCTGGAGAACAAGAAAGAATTTGGTTCCTTTTATCGTGCACCGGTCCCGGTTCTTGGATTGAAGGGTACTCGTACAGTGATACTACCACCTTAACCTGGCCGTAAAGACAACAGATATATTTCAGTGGACAGTGTCAAGTTACACCGTCTGGCCTATTCTAAGTAGTGTAAATCCTGCTGTTTCCTGCAACGCTATCACAATGAATCCGGTGCATTCGTCCACTTCAACTCATCCTCCTGTTACAGAGGATGAAATGGAAACTACTATTGACCTTTCACCTGTCCCCACACCTCCCTGTTCCACTGCAGGAGTCAAGTATACTTATCCTGCGGAAGAGTCCCAGAGTGAAGTGCAGAGCAGTCCACGTCAACATCAAACTGATACCGCCCTACTGCCTTTGATGGGTATGGGTGCAAGCGGTTATTTTGGGGACCGGCCGAGCTTCTGATATGACTCTTCCTCCTTGTCTTCCATGTTAGCACTTCCACCGACAAAATTAAGTATTTTCTACTCTTGGTTCAGAAAGACTTACTTGGGCGCCCTCTGGACCTACATCTGGTTGATACTTATCCTGATTTTCCTCTTCATGTCAATCAGATTTGTGACTGTATTTTTCTTACTCATCAAGGGTCATTATTTGCCAGAACGCTCTATTGTGAAATTGGTCGATGGAATTCTGGCCCCTCATACATCGTCCCATATAATGAAATGCGATCAAGCCCTTGTGAACATTTTAGCTTTCCCAGTTGCAGATGGCATAGTTTGGGATAAAGTAGCATTCGAAATCCATGGTCCGACGGAAGTCCTCAACGTACCATACGTGTTTCGCGATTCTTTAGGAGACGCGGTGACACTGGACATACATTCCGATGATTGGAATGTACAAGCAGTACATTCATTGTTTTCGGATTTAAAGTATTATCAGTGTTGCTGGTCAACATTTATGGACCAAATGTCGATGATCATGTGTTCTTTAGTGATGTATGGAGAAGAATAACCTCGTTCCCCCCTGCAGCGCTAATCTGGGGTGGTGATTTTAATCTGTGTATAGATGCGGAAATGGATAGATCACAGGTAGTGGGGGTGAGGGAGACACGGGCCTCACAGGTACTATCGGAGGTAATGCAGGCTGAGGGGCTTCGGGACATCTGGAGACTGTGCAACCCCACTGCTCTTGAGAGCACTTTTGTCTCCGCAGTGCATGGCTCGTGGTCCAGACTGGACCACTGGATCACATCAGAAGAGGTATGTCCCTGGGTAGTCACAGTAGCCCACCTGCCAAAAACACTTTCGGACCGTTCTCCTGTATCTATGGACCTACAGGTCCCAGATTGCGTGCGACCCCCATTTCAATGGAGACTGCAACAGTCTTCTCTTACGGACCCTGTTTTTCGGCTCACCATTGGAACCGCTATTGGGAACTTTTTAATTGAGAATGAGGGATCTGTTGAGAGTGCAGGAACCTTATGGGAAGCTTTTAAAGTAACGATACGAGGGGAATGCATAGGTGCCCAAGCTGGGGTCTTGAAAGATCTCCGACGGAGAATGCAAATGCTGGCTGCACAAATCACAGCATTAGAGAGGGAAGACGAGCGTGGGCCTGAATCGGAAATACTTGCTAAGATAAGAGACCTCGTAACTGAATACAATCAAACTGCTTATCAGGAGATTCTGCACTGCTCTAGACGTTGTAGGGCACGATACTATGGGGAGGGTGGTAGGCCGAGTCGCTCTCTTGCCACGAAAATAGCCATGCCCTGAAGACAAGAAAACATTATAGAAATGCACGATGGAGAGGGAACTGTGAGACACTCCAATTCTGACATCAGCAAGATTTTTCTAGATTTTTACTCTGAGCTGTATGGAGACAGGCCGAATGTCAGGGAGGACGAGATTGCTAGATATTTGGATGATATAGCGCTAGGCTGGCTATCAGCTGGACATAGGGAATACCTTACGCAGCCCTTCGATGTTGAAGATGTGAAGAAAGCTATTATGTCATTGCCAACCTGTAAAGCGTCTGGCATGGACGACCTGCCAAGTGAGTTTTATAAGACTTATATCGATGAGTTAGCGCCCAGACTCCTGAATATGTATGCCGAAGCATATGATGCTGGGATACTACCCCCAACATTGAGAGAGGTATCAATAGTTACCGCATTGAAACCGGAAATGGAACCTAATAATTGTGAATCCTACCGGCCTCTATCTCTCATTAACATTGATGTTAAAATTTTAGCCCAGAGAATTGCAAACCGGTTGCAACCATTAGTCCCAAAGCTGGTCCTCCCGGATCAGTACGGTTTCATTCCCAAACGTTCTACAGCACATAACTTACAGATGCTATTTGCAGTACTGCATTATTTTGAGTCGGATTTTCAGGCAGTTGCAGTGTTACTTGATGCTGCAAAAGCCTTTGATTCACTGCGGTGGGTTTTTATGTTCACAGTGTTCCGAAGGATGGGCATGCCACCTTTCTTTTTAAAATGGATAAGCCTGCTGTACACCGAGCCTGTGGCCAGACTTCGGGTAAATGGGGGGATTTCTAAGGCCTTTCCAATACAGAGGGGCACTAGACAAGGCTGCCCCTTGTCCCTGATGCTCTTTTCACTGGCGCTGGAGCCGTTGGCTTGTAAAATACGACAGAAGCATGCGCAGGCCGCATTGAGGTTTAATCTGAGACCGCTAGCTGTCTCCCTCTATGCGGACGACATGATGCTGTACGTTCGCGAACCGGAGATATATCTTCATTCTCTGCTCCGCGAATATGTGGTGTTTGAGCGCTACTCTGGCCTTGGTATTAACTGGGCCAAATCCACTTTGTTCCTGCTGACGGCTGGCACCCGGGAGGTGTCCCTAGACTTCCCATTGGCATGGTCCACGTACCCAGTGAAATATTTAGGTATATGGGTTCACAGGGACCCTGATGTAGTGTTAACCATGAATTATGGACGGGCTGTTTCTAAAATCTCGGATCAGGTCACGAGATGGACTCGCCTCCCCCTCTCGCTGGCAGATAGAATTGCAATGGTAAAAATGACCATTCTGCCGAAGCTGTTATATCTATTTGTCAATATCCCGATTTGGCTTAATATGGCACTCTTTCAGTCTCTCCAATCTTGTCTGCTGTCCCTAGTCTGGGCAGGGAAACAGCCGCAATGCAGTTGGAAAGTGCTTACACTACCATTCGAAAGAGGCAAATTTGAAGCGCCTGACTTACGTCTTTATTATTTATGTGCGGAAGCGCAATATGCGCATTACTGGTTCTTCCCCCAAAAGTTTCTTCCACACACTGCTATTGAGGCAGACACTACGCTTCTGACACCGCTGATAGCGATGACCCTGCAGGGTGGAGACGGTGCAGCGAGTAAAGAAATAAACACTGTGAAATGCACTGCATGGGCGTGGAAAAACCTCGCCAAGCGAGCTGGGTTGGAACATATTTATGCTCCGGAACTCCCGATGGCTGCGCACCCAGGCATCTCAGCGGCGCAGGAAAAGGGTGCACTAAGAGTTCTGTAGAAAGCGAAGGTCACAAAGATAGGGGACATGTACCATAACGGGGTGTTCAAGTCCTTGGCAGATTTCCAGGCTGATAGGGAATATAGCACCATGTTGGGGTTCACCTTTGTAAGAGTGCGTCAGGCGATAAGATCCATCTACCCAGGGTTTCATGCCGAACCTACGGTCCTCAAGGCATTGCAGGTGTTGCTGGCTGGGGAGGAAAGCAAGGGGTTGATTACTATGCTCTACAGGGTCTCGCAGAGAGAGAATGCGCTAATAGGCCCACCATCGCTAATAAAATGGAATGCTGTGCTTGCTTCGCCGCTGACGGTTGAGAGTTGGGAGTCCTGTTGCAGTCTGACTGGGCGATTCACAGCAAACTGTAATCTCCATATTATACACTTCAAGTATCTACACCAATTGTACTATACCCCTAGCCAGCTCAAGAAATTCGGGTTACGAGAAGAGGCAAGCTGTATAAGATGTGGGCAGGAAGAGGCGGATTTCTTGCACTTGGCATGGGCTTGTCCCACCATTAATGTATTTTGGTGCAGGGTCGTACGAATGTTATCGGAAATGTCCCATGTACTCCTGAGGTATGCCTGCTGGGCTTTCTGAAGCAGTTAAAGCCATGCAATAGGAGACTAGTTGCAATCTCAACTTTATTTGCTAAACGAGGAGTTGCAATGCATTGGGGTGCTAGGTCTGCCCCAACGCTTCAGCAATGGGTCCGCGCCTTGGTGTATTGTTAAGAGCAAATGAGCATCTATGCTGAAGAGCTACCCATAGCCTCAAGACCGAAAGATTTTTGGGCACCGCTGTCTCTGTTTCTGCTTCAAAACCCTGACCTACAGGCGACATGATAATGCACACATTTAGGCATGCATACAATTCTAGGATGGCCCATCATATCCGCATAGCCGTAGCTGATATGTAAATTGTGTATGTATATGCAACGCTGTACTTGCTGACTTTGGGAAGATGGGAGGGATGGGGGGAGTTGTTGGTTTGAACATGTAAAAATAGTTTGCACTTTTCATGGACCAATGTATAATGGCAGAGAGGCTCTCTGCACTGCTGTATATCATGTGTGCAATCTATTAAAATAAAACAAAACAAACAAAAAAAGATTTAAAAGTATTATGCTGCTTTTGATGCTGAAGATTTATATTTAAATTCTGCCAATTATGCTGATTTATTCTGTTATCAACATTATGGGCATCATTACTTACATGACAAGACAAGCACTTTAAGACCTGTTTTTAATTACACACAATGGGAACATTGTCCAACCCCTTTACAGGGAAGTTCTAAAACACTTAGGGATAAATTCACCTATTTCACGGATTATGATATGTCCAATCCTGAATCCTATTTCTTTAAATTACAATTGTCATCGCAATCTAAATTTATTCTGACCCATACTAAATTAATCTATTTCAATTCCTTTAGAGATGAATTGGCCACACAGGGTTATGATCACTGGAGTGCTAGCATTGATTTAAAAACAATATGGGGCACTAAGGATTGGCAGGTTCAGGGAACTGAGGCTTTAAATCGTGCCTGCCTAATATCTGCACAAATGTTATTTTTAAATGATACGGTATATCAAACTACTTGCATTGGCCTGGCAACTGCAAAACATTTAAATAATCCGTCCATTCCGTCTTTGGCTGAATATGATAATTGGTGCACACACACAAATTATTCAATAGAGGTTTTACAAAACTCTTTTTCGGAATGGCACTTTCAATGCTTCTGGTGTTGACCCTAAGGGTTGGCTGCTGTGGCAAACCAGTTAAAATTCATGCCAACTGCATTTTTATAATATAACGCTAGGTTTTACACAGGCTAGACTGGATCCACTTTTTTCACACTCACATTCAGTCACAACATATTCGGTGGATAAATTGTTCCAACAATGGTTGGAACACTCTACGTTGTCCTCCGTTAAACAACACTTGTCTGACTTATCGAGTGACATCAATTTGGCTGATTTTCTTCTAGGTCCTAGGACCCCGAGAACAAAAAGATTTTTCTATGCTGCATACAATGAAATATGGAAATTATCGCAGATGGAGGCAGCATTTCGTCTGCGACAGATTGACAAAGCAAATTTGGAAAAAGTCCTTGCAGTGGTCGACAATAGCATTAACACACTGTCTTCACGCATTTATACCTTGGATAATATTGTTTCATCTGTTATTGATATTGTTCAGACTGATGTATCTGGGTTATATCATGGTCAAAATCAATTACGATCAGTAATGCAGTATGCATGGACGTTACAAACTCTTAAAATGGGTAAAGTACCTTGGGATTATTTGAATGCTTCCGCTTTGTTTTTGCCATTTAATTTAACTGATAAACAACGGTTTATGTCCATGAAAGATGCTACATACACATTATTACACATTGAACAATTAGAACATTTGCCGTTCTCTGTGGCGGAGACAGATTCAGCTGTGTGGTTAATACACAGGGTTATCTCTCTCCCTTTCTCGCTGTTTCAATTTAAATCTTGCATGAAACATTTCCTGATTGGCTGCTTTGAACCCCTGGGTAGTGCGTCACTTACAGATGTCATCGGGAGGATAAGGAAGTTTCACTAACAGGGGAGGACTGCGAATCTACGGTGGGACACTCCCTAGTTTGCAAACACATTAAGTTGCATGGCGCTTGTAATGTTTCCACACCTAATCTTGTTTGCTTTTTAAAAGGGAGTCCCGCCCCAGCAATAATTCCCGCTTTTACTTTGCTTACTAACGGCAGTTATCTTATTTTGAATAACCACGACTGCTGTGGTTTACGGGCAGGAATCCCGTATATAGTAACAGTTTCACAACTTGTTGTAGCAATGTGCTTTTTCCGCCCCCGCATGAGAAAGTAGATATCTTCATTTGGCCTTCCATTCCGACTTTGAAAACAGATTTAAACAAATTTAGCAGGCTCAAAGCTCTATTCTTTCAACAAGATGTAGCTCTCACTTCAGCTCGAGAGACCTTCAAATTACAGGTGGCTAGAACTTCGAGCAAAATTCAGTCACTTCTGAACACGAATCTCCCACTTCATTTTGGAGAGCTGATACATCACATATTTAATGCATCTGACACCGAAGGCCTTGCTCATTTTTTTAAACTGGTGGGATCCGGCCTTGTGACTTCTTTTCAGACGATATTTGGAGTAATACCGGCCTTTATTCATTCTATTTTTTCCAGCGTCTTCTGAGGATTCCCATTAATACTGGCGCTAGCTGGTGGAATCCTGCTGCTTCTGTTCCTGCTACGCAATGACTGCTCATCTTGTGGTACTGCACAGGCCAGGCCAATTGCAACTGTACCGAATGCAACAGATTTTTGGATGCTTGCCATTAGCGACGCTTAGCGTGAGTTATGGACTAACTTTTCGCTTTGCCTGCTTTAGTTTCGTGCAACCTGTGTTCTACTGTCAACGATGCCCCGTCTACTGGTCTTTGGATTTGTGCCTCTCCAATACCTCATGTTCGGACCCGGATTATGACCAGTTAATGGGTCCCTTAGTGGCCCATGACCAGGCCTGTACCAGGAATGGACGTATGGGCGCGCGGATGCACTTGGAGTATTGGCGGAATGTGATATCTGGCCGGCTGCGCAGAAGCTATTGCAACAGAGCTTTATTGAATATCACACAAGTTGCCCGGATATGCTCTTCAAGGCATCGGATTACGAGGAGCACGTTTGTTCCTTCGGCCTACTTGATTGGATGGCATCCCTCTTTGCTGCTAACGATAGGGATGACCTTTTGGAACGCATTGCATTGACAGGGTCACGTGCTTTCAAGGATACACCACCTCCATGTTAGTCACGTTTTTTGTGCAACAATACATTTTTAACAACTTCAAAAATTATATATATATATATATATTTATTTTTTTGGGGAAACTTTTTCCAATCTGGTTTTTTCATGCGTATTTGAACTCTGCTTACCCTTGAAATCTGTTTTGGTCCTTTGTCTATATACTATGACCTTACCAAGGGGAGGGTGTTATATGGCCATTAGGGTCATTATCGACATTGCTAAGTTAGCATGAGCACGGCTGCCATGATGCTGTTTTTGCGCACGTTACTACATGACTTTGTTGTGCAAGACTCTGTTTGTGCCTTTCACATGAGAACTGTCTGCTTTCTGCGTTCTCTGCCTGCTCTTGGAGTTTAGTCTGAACACGATGTGCATGGTCGATAAACAATGCCCCTTGTTATTCTGTTCTGGTCAGTTCCTACCATCTAGACAAAACATGCTAACACAGCTGCGCTGCTGGAAGCTTGTGCTTTGATATTATGGGGATGCATGTTGTTCTGACACATACTTGGAGAGGGTCCTTTCCAGGGAGAAGAGCTATGCGGTTCCTATGATGTAAAGCTTCAATCTAGGCACTAAGGTAGGAGGTCTGCTGACAAAGCCCATAGATCTTCTTTTATATAATAAACATCACTTTACCAAGGGGAGGGTGGTCAGGCCTTACAGTCCTTTTTCCACTGTCTATATATAATGACATCCCCTTTATATTCTATGGAATTGTAACAATGCTAATTGTTCTAGGTTTATGCATTTCGCTGCTGGTAGTGGTTTGTATACTGCATTATAGAGCACGATAGTTAAAATAAACATTTTGAACTATAACAGTGACTCTGACCATTCTTATTGTGGACAAGTACAAGTGAGCGAGTGAAAGGGTATGTCTTGCTACCGCGATTCCTGAGAGAGTCGGGAGTGTTGTGTTCTGGGTTGTCTAATCATTTGTAGCTTCATGATTTTGGAGGAGAACAAATGAGACACTATAGCTAGTCGGTTTTGGGATTTTGGGCACTAAGGTGGTAGGTTGGTACACCCCTATACAACTAGGTCCTGTTTTCCTGTGCATAGTTCTGTGTAGGTGCAGAATCCCTGCAACACTGACAAATTGCTGCTTATGTTTTTTTAACATGGAGATTGGTGTTTACAAACTGCTCTCACTTTACACTCAGAGAAAAAAAAATGAAAGTGAGTTATGTGACCTACTTACTGGAGTACAGGGAGTGTGAAAGTAAAGGCTGTAGGATGTCAGTTTTTGTAACACACAGCAAAATGTAAATGCTTGTAAACAGACTGTAAACATTCAGTAGTTGAGAAAGCAAAAATGAAGCACTTTTTTGTAATTCTGAAGTGTGATGGAAAGAAAGATTTTAATACGATCAAAACAAATTAAGACACTTTACTTGGATGATGCACAAATGATAAATATTCACTGAGACCAGATTTCACAACAGTATCATTTGTTTGTTATGTGGTTTTATTAGTAGTAAAATTGTATGTCTGTGCAATTTAGTGGCTATTTCAATGGGATATGTGCTGTCTGTGAATTACAGTGCGCTACCACATGATGCTTTAGTTACATTGCTGCTTGTGCTTTTCTCCATCACCGGAGCACGGCAGATGGAGTAAGCACAAGCAGCAACATAGACTTCTTAACGTGGAAGTGGGTTCACTCTGCACGTCCTCCGAGGGAGCCCACCATGTCTCCTACCGAGTTATAGGTACAACTGACCCATAACAATCCAGCGTATCAAATTGATGAACTGAGAAGAAGGGTAAGTGCAAACCCTTCCCCCTGCATGTCACACAACAGTGACTTGCCACCTTGGTCCTGAAGAAAGCCCCCCCACCCGGCCGGACACCAAAGGGGCTGAAACATGTCAACCACCCGATCAATCACCTTTTTGATAGTGGTGCTATAGAACAGTAGCCCTTCTATTCACGTACCACTTTTGTTTTTAAGCTTGACCCATCCCTGACAGAATAAATTCGAAACAGAGTATTGGAGTTAATTTTAATTCACATCACTCTCACCCTCACAATTTCTGATCACTACTGCGAATAACCAGATGGTCTCCCTCCTAGTGGAGGAAAGCACAACTAAAGACCCAATGATAATGCTGTTCACGTAACAGATCGAAGCGGACAACCAAGATATACCGCTCCCATAACTATCACGTGAATGAGGGTTTTTTAACACGGCCAGAACCCCAGACCCTGGTAATAACAGGACAAGTGATCCATTACCCTCTGATTATTTGTATTTAGTGTATAGGAATTATGTAGAGTAGGATTATGTGTTATGGAGACTAATTATGTGTATGGTAGTCTATGTTGTAGAGTGGTAACCTCAGGTTTAGTCTTCCTCATTTCTATAGAAGCTAAAGTATAAACTCAATGAGACAAAAAAAAGAAGGAACCACTGAGGAGCACTTCGGGAACTAGTCAGAGGTATGAGCAGGGCCAGTGGAATTATGCAACTGTTTGGCTGCACCGACTTTCGCACAATTATACATTTTCCGCATTTGCCATATAATCCATCATCTGCTGCATAATCTGCAGATTTGAACAAAAAAACCTTGTTTGTAGCTCAAACGGCTCAAACATTACCAAAAATGCACCGACAAGTGTTACAGCGTGGTGGAAGGCCCCTGGCAAACATAGAATGGTCACCTGTTACTTATTGCTAAATGTGGGTGTTAAATTGGTACTAATGATGTGCAAACCACTCTTGCTTCTTTCTGCGCCTCTCTTGCCTCTTTCTGCATTCCTCATGCTTCTTTCTGCACCTTTCTTCCTTTTTCTGCATTTCTCTTGCCTCTTTCTGCACATCTATTGCGCTTTCTGCACCTCCCTTCTTTCAGCACCTCTCTTGCTTCTTTGTGGACCTCTCTTGCTTTTTTCTTCTGCACCTCTCTTGCCTCTTTCTGCACCTCTGTTGCTTGTTTGTGCTCTTCTCTTGCCTCTTTCTGCACTCTCTTCCCTCTTTCTGCACCTCTATTGCCTCTTCCTACACCTCGCTTGCTTCTTTCTGCACTTCTCTTGCTTCTTTCTGCACCTCTCTTGATTCTTTTTGCACCCCTCTTCCCTCCTTCTGCATCCCTGTTCTCTCTTTTTGCACCTCTCTTGCCTGTTTCTCCACCTCTCTTGCCTCTTTCTGCACTGCTCTTGCCTCTTTCTGCACTTCTCTTGCCCCTTTCTGCATTTCTGTTGCTTCTTTCTGCACCCCTCTTGCCTGTTTCTGCACCTCACTTGCCTCTTTCTGCACCTCTCTTGCCTCTTTCTGCACCTCTCTTTGCTCTTTCTGCACTTCTCTTGCCTCTTTCTGCACCCCTCTTGCCTCTTTCTGCACCTCTATTGGTTCTTTCTGCACTGCTCTTGCTTCTTTCTGCACTTCTCTTGCAAATTTCTCCACCACTCTTGCCTCTTTCTGCACTCCTCTTCCCTCTTTCTGCATTTCTCCTGTGTCTGTCTGCACCCCTGTTCCCTCTTTCTGCACCTATTTTGCATGTTTTTGCACCTCTCTTGCCTCTTTCTGTAGTTCTCTTGTCTCCTGCTGCACCTTTGTTGCCTCTTTCTGCACTCCTCTTGCCTCTTTCTGCACCCTGTTGTTTCATTCTGTACCTCTCTTGCTTCTTTCTGCACCCCACTTGCCTCTTTCTATGCCCTTGTTACCTCTTTGTGCACCTCTCTTGCCTCTTTCTGCACCCCTCTTACCTCTTTCTGCACCCCTCTTGCCTCTTTCTGCACCTCTCTTGCTTCTTTCTGTACCATTCTTCCGTTTTCCTGTACCTCTCTTGCCTCTTTCTGCACCTCTCTTGCCTCTTTCTGTTGTTCTCTTTCGTCTGTCAGCACCCCTGTTTCCTCTTTCTGCATCTCTTTTGCCTGTTTCTGCAGCTCTCTTGCCTCTTTCTGCAGTTCTCTTGCCTACTTCTGCTCCTCTGTTGCTTCTATATTCACCCCTCTTGCCTCTTTCTGCACTCCTCTTGCTTCTTTCTGAACCCATGTTGCTTCATTCTGCACTTCACTTGCATCTTTCTGTACCTCTCTTGCTTCGTTCTGCACCCCTCTTGCCTCTTTTTGCACCCTTCTTCCCTCTTTGTGCATCTCTCTTGTCTCTATCTGCACCTCTCTTGCCTCTTTCTGCACCTCTCTTGCCTCTTTCTGCACCCCTCTTGCCTCTTTCTGCACCTCTCTTGCTTCTTTCTGCACCCTTCTTCCCTTTTCCTGCACCTGTCTTGCCTCTTTCTGCACCTCTGTTGTTATGTTCCATATAGGTACCCTAATATAGGCCCAGGTAACATCATACCCCTTCACCTATATTACCTCTCCTACACTACACTGTAACGAGCCTTTTAGGATTGAACCTTTACCTAGTTCTAATCCTGGGTGCAGAAGGAGGGTTTCTCCTAAACAATAGAGTCCTATAACTCCATCAATAGACTCACACAGTATGAATGAATATTCATAAGGGTTCTTAGAAACCAGACTGGGGCTACGCCACCTTCCTTCCCATATCTCTGTACAAGGTTCATCCCACACGTCACCCTCAAATCCAACAATGGCTAATACAAGCAACAAGGGACAAAGGAGCCCTAGATACTTTCTGTATAAATACAGCACCTCTTGCTAGTGTTATTGAGAGGGAACAGAGACTTCCAAGCCGACACACTGAGCAGAGACACTGATGCTCCTGCATGCAGACGCTCCAGCTGAGCTGGAGATCCCTTGCGCCCAGGCTGTTTGGTCTGTGTATCTCTGAGACAAGATAAGTAAGCACGAGTGATTGAGTGAAAAGTAGTACATTGTTTCCATGATCCTGGGGGATCAGGGTTGTCATGTTCTAAGGTTGCCAGAAACTATTCTCTCCCCGATAAAAGGAGACACTAGTGGCACTGTCAGCTAGCTTATGCAAACAGGCTAACATTTCTCGGTGGGGGTGCTCAGAATCAGTCTGCCACCAAACCCACAGTTTATGTTATCTGAACGCGCAGGTCCTGTGTGGGTAACATAGGAACTACACGACACTGTTGCTTCTTTCTGCATATATGTTGCCTCTTTCTGCAGTTCTCTTGCCTCTTTCTGCACCTCTGTTGCTTCTTTCTGCACTTCTTTTGCCTTTCTGCACCCCTCTTGTCTCTTTCTGCACACCTCTTTACTCTTTCTGCACCCCTGTTGCCTTTTTCTGTACCTCTCTTGCCTGTTTCTGCAACTTTCTTGCCTCTTTCTGCAGTTCTCTTGCCTCCTTATGCACCTCTGTTGCTTCTTTCTGCATTACATTTGCCTCTTTCGGAAACCTCTCTTGCTTCTTTCTGCACTTCTCTTGCTTCTTTCTGCACCTCTCTTGCTTCTTTCTGCACCCCTCTTGCCTCTTTCTGCACTCCTCTTCCCTCTTTCTGCACCTCTCTTGCCTCTTTCTGCACCCCTGTTCCCTCTTTCAGCACCTTTCCTGCCTGTTTCTGTACCTCTCTTGCCTCTTTTTGTACCTCTGTTGCTTCTTTCTGTACTTCTCTTGCCTCTTTCTGCCCGCTTCATGCCTCTTTCAGCACCTCTGTTGCTTCTTTCTGTACTTCTCTTCCTTCTTTCTGCACCCCTCCTGCCTCTTTCTGTATCCCTCTTGCCTCTTCATGCACCTCCCTCTCCTACCTCTTTTTGCACCTCTGTTGGTTCTTTCTGCATTGCTCTTGCTTCTTTTTGCACCTTTTTTGTAAATTTCTGCATCTCTTATGCCTCTTTCTGCACCCGTCTTCCCTTTTTCTCCACCTCTCTTGCTTCTTTCTGCACTTCTCTTGTTTCTTTCTGCACTGCTCTTGGTTCTTTCTGCACCTCTCTTGTAAATGTCTGTATCCCTCTTACTTCTTTCTGCACCCCTGTTCCCTCTTTCTGCACCTTTCTTGCCTGATTCGGCACCTCTCTTGCCTCTTTTGGCACCTCTGTTGTTTTTTTCTGCACTTCTCTTGCTTCTTTCTCCACTTGCCTCTTTCTGTATCCCTTTTGCTTCTTTGTGCACCTCTCCTGCCTCTTTCTGCACCTCTCTTGCCTTTTTCTGCATTTCTCTTGCCTCTTTCTGCACCGCTGTTGTTTCTTTCTGCACTTCTCTTGCTTCTTTCTACACCTCTCTTGCTTCTTTCTGCACCCCACTTACCTCTTTCTGCACCCCCTTCTTCCCTCTGCACTGCTCTTGGTTCTTTCTGCACCTCTCTTGTAAATGTCTGTATCCCTCTTACCTCTTTCTGCACCCCTGTTCCCTCTTTCTGCACCTTTCTTGCCTGATTCGGCACCTCTCTTGCCTCTTTCGGCACCTCTGTTGTTTTTTTCTGCACTTCTCTTGCTTCTTTCTCCACTTGCCTCTTTCTGTATCCCTTTTGCTTCTTTGTGCACCTCTCCTGCCTCTTTCTGCACCTCTCTTGCCTTTTTCTGCATTTCTCTTGCCTCTTTCTGCACCGCTGTTGTTTCTTTCTGCACTTCTCTTGCTTCTTTCTACACCTCTCTTGCTTCTTTCGGCACCCCACTTACCTCTTTCTGCACCCCCTTCTTCCCTCTTTGTGCACCTCTCTTGCCTCTTTCTGCACCTCTCTTGCCTCTTTCTGCACCCCTCTAGTCTCTTTCCACATCTCTTTTGCTTGTCTCTGCTCTTCTTTTGCCTCGTTCTGTACCCCTCTTGCCTCCTTCTGCACATCTGTTGTTTCTTACTGCACTGCTCTTGCTTCTTTCTACACCTCTCTTGCAAATTTCTACACAACTCTTGCCTCTTTCGGCACCCCTCTCCTCTCTTTCTGCACCACTGTTCCTTCTTTCTACACCTCTTCTGCCTGTTTCTGCACCTCTGCTGCCTCTTTCTGAGCTTCTCTTGCCTCTTTCTGCACCTCTGTTGGTTCTTTCTGCACTGCTCTTGCTTCTTTCTGCACCTCTTTTGAAAGTTTCTGCATCCCTCATGCCTCTTTCTGCACCCCTCTTCCCTATTTCTCCACCTCTCTTGCTTCTTTTTGCACTTCTCTTGTATCTTTCTGCACTGCTCTTGGTTCTTTCTGCACCTTTCTTGCATATTTCTGTGTCCCTCTTACCTCTTTCTGCACCCCTGTTCCCTCTTTCTGCACCTTTCTGCCTGATTCTCACCTCTCTTGCCTCTTTCTACACCTGTTTTTTTTTCTGCACTTCACTCGCTTCTTTCTCTACCCCTCTTGCCTCTTTCTGTATCCCTTTTGCCTCAATGTGCACCTCTCCTGCCTCTTTCTGCACCTCTCTTGCCTTTTTCTGCAGTTCTCTTGCCTCTTTCTGCACCTCTGTTGGGTTTTATTGCACTTCTCTTGCTTCTTTCTACACCTCTCTTGCTTCTTTCTGTACCCCACTTGCCTCTTTCTGCACCTTTCTTCCCTCTTTGTGCACCTCTCTTGCCTCTTTCAGCACCTCTGTTGCCTCCTTCTGCACCCCTCTAGCCTCTTTCCGCATCTCTTTTGCTTGTTTCTGCTCTTCTTTTGCCTCTTTCTGTACCCCTCTTGCCTCCTTCTGCACCTCTGTTGTTTCTTACTGCACTGCTCTTGCTTCTTTCTACACCTCTCTTGCACATTTCTGCACCCCTCTTGCCTCTTTTGGCGCCGCCTTCTCTCTTTCTGCACTCCTGTTCCTTCTTTCTCCACCTCTTCTGCCTGTTTCTGCATCTCTGCTGCCTCTTTCTGAACTTCTCTTGCCTCTTTCTGCACCTCTGTTGCTTCTTTCTGCACTTCTCTTGCCTCTTTCTGCATCCCTCTTCCCTCTTTCTGCACCTCTGTTGCTTCTTTCTGTACTTCTCTTGCTTCTTTCTGTACCTCTCTTGCTTCTTTCTGCACCTCTCTTGCCTCTTTCTGCACCCTTTTTCCCTCTTTCTGCACCTCTCTTGCCTCTTTCTGCACCTCTCTTGCCTCTTTCTGCACACACAGGGCTACTTTTAAACTGACCTCAGGCTCAGCAGGCAACACATGAAAGAGGAAAAAAGGGATTTTGGCCTCTAAACTGCCGTGCCCTATTATATGCTAGGGACTTAGGGGTAGTTTTAATCCCCCTGCCCTATTATGTACTAGGGCCTTACAGGAGAGGTCATGCCAATCACAGAGGTACCCCAACCCATAGTATACCCTAGTGTATGTAGGTTTTTTCACTGTATTCTAAGTGTCTTTCAGCATAGCACTGGCTCCAGGCCTGGTTAGGCAGAGCCCAGGGTCAGTCAGAGTCAGTTACCACCAGTACCAGTCATCAAAAAGTTGGGGGGTCCCAGTGCACAGGATGACTTTGCAACAAGGCCTCTTTCTGCATCTCTGTTGGTTCTTTCTGCATATCTCTTGCTTCTTTCTGCGCCTTTCTTCCTCTTTCTGCACATGTCCTACCTCTGTAGGCATGGTTAGAAATTAGCATTTAAAAAACCTTTGAAATTCACTGAAAAAAACATAGGTTTCAGGGGCGTTATAGTTAGAAATTAGCATTTAAAAAACCTTAGAAATTCACTGAAAAAAACCACAGGTTTCAGGGACATTATAGTTAGTTGGACATTTCACTCGTACAAAACCAGAGAAATTCAGCTGTTATAGTTAGTTGAGCTAACTATAACTCGTGCCCCCGCAATGCACTGCTGATGATGTCACATATTACATCACTCATGACATGGTCAGTGACATCACTGATGACATCACTGATGACATCTCAAATGACATCACTGGTGACATCACTGATGACATTATCCACGTGATCATCTGATGCACCTCCTCACACCCTAATATAACCTTTGATACACCCCCTCTAAAATACAGACTACCATTCTCGTAACCATAGACACTCCAATACAAGTTAGTACATACCCACTCACTGATTCATAGGTCTACACACACATCCACTCACCCATACAGTCACTCATACACACAGTCACTCATCAATATAGCCACTGATATATGCACTCATACACCTATACAGATACTCACACACCGCCACTCACCCATAGAGTTACTCACACACCTAGTCAGTCATGCAAAGAATCACACTCCCATTTACTCACCTATACAGTTATACACACACCACCTCACTTATTCATACAGATACTAACACATACTTACTCTCTTATACAATCACTGACACAAGCACACACTCATCCATACAGCCACTCTCACAATCACTCAGTCTCACAAATAGTCATTTATATAGTCCAACACTCACATATACTGCCTTTCACATATGTAGTTACTCACACAAGTACCACTGAGACATCCATTCACTCACCAACACACCTAAACACACACTCACCCACCCATACAGCCCTTCACAGATGCACTCCCGAACCCACACACCCAGTTAATCACCCACTCACAGATCTATGCACAGTCACACACCCCCCACCAACCCACACAGACACTCAGGCACACATACAGATACTCAGACAACCAATCAATAACCCATATAGACACTCCTGTAGCTACTCACCAACCCATGCAGCCGCTTACACACCAACTGACAGACTGATACAGACATTCACACAGTTTAGTCACTAACCCATGCATTCAGTAAGACATGTTTAATCACTCACTTATACAGTCAGTCACACACCTACTAAATCATCCTTTCAGACAGTCATACACACACTCATTCTTTAATACATCTTGGCCTATATATATATAAAACATATTTAAACTTTACAGAAACACACAGTCACTGGATGATGTCATGAGTGATGTCATCAGTGATGTCATTTGAGATGTCATCAGTGATGTCATCAGTGATGCCACTGACCATGTCATGAGTGATGTAATATGTGACGTCATCAGCAGTGCATTGCAGGGGCGCGAGTTGAAGTTAGCTCATCTAACTATATCAGCCGAATTTCTCTGGTTTTGTACGAGTAAAATGTCCAATTAACTATAACGTCCCTGAAACCTATGGTTTTTTCAGTGAATATATATATACATATATATATATATATATATATATATATATATATATATATATATATATATATATATATATATATATATATATATATCCTTTCCGCAAAGTCCACCTTTACTGACTGCTGGGCGCTCTGTGGTGGTGCGTGTCGAGTACGGCAGGACCAAGCCGTTACAAATATCGCCACGATATCCCTTTGAACAGGGATTTCCTCACCGCACTCACAGCTCTTTTAAAGTAGGTAATAAGTATGAATCATCACATCATACCATCGCTGGTTCCAGGGTGTTTTTATTTTCAAAAAACGCTGCAAACACACAACCCCAACGCGTTTCGGTCTCAGCCGAGACCTTGCTCACAGGGAACAATCGACCTACTGCTGGTCACCAGTAGGTAGTTATAGTTAGGATGCAGTTTGCATAAGAAGAGCGTTTATTCATTTGCCAATAACTGTGGCTTCATTTGACGAATCCTCGTGAAATTTTCAAAACTAGTTCGCCAGTCACTTCAGATGCAGTCTTGAAAATGTTTGTGGTGATCTGTCAAGCGGGGGACAAGAAAAAAAGTGGTCAAAAACGCTTTTTCTCCATGTTAATTTCCATAGGAAACTTTTGAAATGGCTGCAGCCCGAACTGCTGAACGAATTACAACAAATTTGGCAGAAAGGTAGCTCTTGGTCCAGAAAGCACTTTTTTTGTTAAATCGTATAAATCCATTCAGTGGTTGCTGAGAAATGTAAAGAAATTTCCAGTTGTAGGGGTGCGGTGGATCCACGACCCCTCCCGATCTTGTACTGGTATCTGATTAGCTGCCAACACTTCAAACCAGGAAGTGTTGGCAGCCATCTCGTGACTCGGTTGAACCGAGTCACAAGAAAAACCATAAAAAAAGAGAAAACACCCTGACCCCCTAGGCCCCCCTCCCAGGGCCACAAAAGCATGTTAAAAATATTTTCTGCTGCAGTTCCGCTGGAACTGCAACTCTCACCAAAATATTTTAAAAAACGAAGTATGGGGTCCCAAAGCTTCATTTGAAAATGGCCGCTGGGTGGGCCAGGTACCTGGGGAATGTGTAAATAAAAGCCCTGGGGATCACCACTCCCCTGGTTCAAAGCAATGTTGGCTCCCGCAGGAGGCGGGCTGCTGGAAGGGACCACTGGGGCCTTGAGGTGTCCCCTGTGGTCCCCAACTAAGTGGCCAGGCCCCGGGGGATGAGGTCCTAATGATGAACTCAGCCCGGGGAGGGGGGCTGCGCGGCGCTCCTTCCTATTTCTAAAAAAATATGTTAAGGCTTGGCCCTGTGGGATGGGGTCCCGGGGGCCGAAATCAGCCTTGGGAGGGGGGACTTTGCTCAATAAATATATAAAGGCCTGGCCTGGGGGATGGGGTCCCCGTGGCTGAGATAGGCCTCGGGAGGGGGGGCACGCGTCCCCCTCCCATGTAAAAAAAAATAAAAGAAATAAAGGGCAGGGGTCCCCGGGGCTGAAATTGGCCCTCAGTCCCCCTTCCTTTAAAAAAAAAAAAAAAAAAGAAAGGCCAGGCCATGGGAGGGGGTTTGGCGGCCCCCCTCCCTTTTTTATATAAAAACATTTTAAAAAGAAGGAGGCCCCGGGATGGGGTCCCCGGAGCCCAAAATGGACCAGGGGAGGGGGGATGGTGTGATCAGCGATGTCACTGACCATGTCTTGAGTGATGCAATATGTGAGGTCATAAGCAGTGCATTGCGGGGCGTGAGTTATAGTTAGCTCACTAACTACAATGGCTGAATTTCACTGGTCTTGTACGAGTGAAACCTGAGCCTAACAATAATGTCTCTATAACCTTTGTTTTTTTTCAGTGAATATATATATATATACATATATATATATATATATATATATATCGCACAAAACCTTGTTTTTTAGGTTCCCTTGATGCACGGAACGAAAACAGGAACGGACTCCACCTTCTTGGTGCAAGTTATTTATTTTTCAAAATTCAGCTTTGCCGCCATGACGCATTTCGGCCTTCGCAGGCCTAGATCACATATATATATATATATATATATATCTCGTCTTTTCATTTGCCAATAACTTTGGCATCGTTTGACGAAGCCTCAAGATATTTTCAAAACTAGTTTGCCACTCACTTCAGCTACTGTTGTGTAATTTTGGGGTGATCAATCAGTAGGGGTCCAAGAAAAGGGAGGGCCCAAAACACGTTTTTCCCCATGTCAATTTCCATAGGAACTTTAGACATGGCTGCAGCCTGAACTCCTAAATGGAATTGCACCAAATTTGACAGAAAGTTAGCTGTTGGTCCAGAAATGGTGTAAATCCATTCAGTAGTTGCGGAGAAATTTCCAGTTGTATATCTAGGAAAGCAGGAGATCCATGACCCCTCCCAGTCTCGTGCTGAGATCTGATTGGCTGCCAACACTTCAAACCAGGAAGTGTTGGCAGATCTCTTGTGACTCGGTTGAACGGAGTCACAGAAAAAACATTAAAAAGAAGAAAAGGGGACAGGGTATAAACACCATAACCCTCTAGGCCTCATGGGAGGGTCCCACAGGGACCCCGGCCAAAAAAAGCATTTTTGTTTTTAATTTTCTGCAGGAGTCATGCTTGATCCGCAAATCCCACCCAAACATTCTTTAAAAAACGAAGTGTGGGTTCCCGTGCTTCATTTCTAATCACCCCCAGGTAGGCTAGGTCCCAGGGCCATTTTAAAAAAGGAGGGAGGGTGCAAAGCCGCCCCTCCTGGGGCTTCTTGATGCTCTGGGGACCACCACCTCCCCTGGGCTTGAATTTAGAGAAATGCGGGGAGGCGCATACGGCCTCCCTCGCTGCCCTGGAGACCACCACCTCCCCGGATCTCGTTTAATTATTAAGATGGGGGGGTCTCTCTGCCCCTCCCCAAGGCACGGGGACAGCCACCTCCCCGGGGCTTAATCATAAAATAATGCAGGGGGACCCCCCAGCAGGCCCGGGGACCACCTCCTCCCTTGGGCAAATTACAAGAAAGGAGGGGGGGGGGCGCGTGGCCCCCTTCTGGAGCTATATGTGGCCCTGGGGACTGCCACCCCCCAGGGCTGGCTCCTGCTATGTCCCGGGTTGCCCACCCCTGGGACATAGCTGATTGCTATGGCTTGGCCGGAGCTTTACCGCCACGTGGCCCCCTCCCATTGTTTTTTTTAAAAAAAAAAGGAAAATACCATGCTCTCCTCCCTTTAATGTATAAAAGAAAATTCAAAAAGGACGGGCCCTTGGGTATGGATTCACCGGGGCCGAAATTAGTCGGGGAGGGGGGCCGCATGGCCCCCCCATTCGAAAAAGGACTATCATCAGTGATGTCATTTAAGATGTTATCAATGATGTCACTGACCATGTCATGAGTGATGTAAGATGTGTGGTCATAAGACTAACATATCCACTACTCAAATTACTTTCATATTTCACTATACTAATTCACCACTAATCCTTTATAGATTTCGGAGTAGCGTGCTACTCACTGAAAAAGCAGTACAACACCTCATCAGGGCTGTCCCCACCTAGCTATGTCACAGAATTCACTTTCACATTGCATTACGCTTCCCAAAATGCTTTGGATCAGATACTAGCGAGAATTGAGACCGACTGCCACTGTCTGAAAAAAGTCTAAGAATTTATAGTTAAATATGAGGTTCACCAAGTTATGTCACGAAATTCACTATCACATTGTCACATGTCACATGTCACAAAACACACTATCATTTTGATTAGTTTGGGTCAGAACGACAAAGCTCTTGGATATCAAGAGAAATTTCTCACAAGGATGTACTTATGTATAAACACTGCATGCACGTTGCCACAAATGTCACACTTGTATGGTAGTGCACCGCAATGCTGTCATGTGCCCCTGCAGATACAGATTACTAGCAGATAGCGTTTAATCTTATGGGCTTTCTACCAGCCCGTTGCCACCGACATTCTGCTAGTTCACAATAATATGGATTCCAGTGCCCAGGGGGTTCCAATACACCACTCCAAGATGGCGCCCAAAATGGTTCAGGGATTCCAGTGCTCCGGGGGTCCCGATACACCACTCCAAGATGGTGCCCAAAATGGGTTCAGTACCGGTTTAGTCCACCCTCATGCTTCATTATTTAAGACAACGCTGGGGTGGCCGGCTGCAGACTGCTGATTTGCACGGCGAACACGCCACGGCCTGGAGATCCGAAGGGTTCTACGTAATACTGCCGGTAAGGAATGATAAAACGTACTTACTAGAGTCTTAATACGGGACAGAGGAGTAAGGGATAAAAATGTTAATACAATGTTAATTTTACCTTAGGATGGGGCAGCTCTTCTAAAAGAAACTCCCTTACATTTGGAAGCATATTTAGCTTTCCGGACACGAGACTAATTAGTCTACCTCTCCAGGAGCAGAACTTATAGGAACCCCTTCCGGGTTGGAATTATCACCGGAACTAAGGTAGGGGATCCTTCATGGTACCTAGTACACCTTATTAGAATGTACCGACTGCCACACTTTAGCTGATGTGCCCTTTTCTTTTACTTAGAGACTACTTGAAACTGACCTCAGGTATCGTATTATAACAAAATACGTTATTTTATACATGTTTGATTACAAAATATAGTCAGCATGTATTGACTATTTAGTGACAGCATGAGGGAGCACTACTTTGCCACGAATATAATAAAATAGATTATAAAACTAAATAGGTTGAGTGCATGCCCACACCTTGCCAACCACAGGATTACTCCTATAAGGGAGTCTCAAACACCAACTGTACCAGTATGTTTTATAGTGATAACATAAACGATTGGGGGCTTTGCTTGTTCTTTCTTTCCCCCATTGATATATGGATGCACAAAGAAGTTGTACGAGAAGCATGTACAACACCAGTTTCACATGGATTTCCACACAGTTCTATTCATGTTTTTGAAATTCACACAAGTCACCTAAGTCACTTTGTCAATAATTTAAAAAGTAAAGTGTTCTTACTACCATTGCATACACGAACAAGTACCTGTTTATATATTCCCTTAGCCCTGACGAAGTCGCGGGGTAATCCCCTGTAACAGCGACGAAACACGTGTTGGCTAAGAAGGCTTAAAGATCTTGAATTAAAGACATCTGAAAATATAAAGACAAGCATCATTGTGATATTTTATGTAATTTGATGTATTTACTTTTGAACGTTTGCAGAGGATTTGTATAGATAGCATAAGTGGTCTGCTGGCCACACACGTGGGGATCTGGTGGTTTTTCCCTACCTTATGCACCGTGCCAGATTACCTGCCATAACTGATTTGTACTAGTGATAGTCTTTAGAGCGCCATTTGCCTATTGCTGACCACCCACTGTATAACTGACCTCATCAGGGGTAGCAAGAGCTATATAAATGCAAACCTTTCCCCTCTTCTATCCCTCCACTATCCTTCTCAATTGAAAAATAACTGACTAACAAAGCCACCACTCAAATTACTTTCATATTTCACTATACTAATGCACCAATAATCTTTTATAGGTTCTGGAGTAGCTTGCTACTTGCAGAAACAGCACTTTGACGCCTAGTTAGGGATGGTAAGCGCTATATAAATGCAATTACTATTACAATACAATTCAATAAGCAGTGCATTGTGGGGACGTAAGTTGGAGTTAGCTCAGATATCTATAACTGCTGATTTTCGCTGGTTTTGGACGAGGGAAATCTGAGCCTAACAATAACGTCCCTGTAACCTTTGTTTTTTTCAGCGAATATATATATATATATATTACAAATGTGCACACAATCTTCATGGTTGCCAGTTGTAGGTGTCCCCACCGCTCTTATATGTTGCCCCTTGTGTGCCCTCCTAAACAGCACTTCTAGAGAAGCCACTGTGGAGATTTACCATTTACTTGTAATTGGGGCCTTAGCACATTCATTATCTATAATGTAATATTAACATGAATTGGCAGAGTTTTAATCGACCTGTTAAATATCGTTTCAGGGTGATTACCAAAACGTTTGGAGTGTAAGAGGGGGAAGTTCTTACATCTTGGAAATTGATCCGAATTTACTATATTCGAACCCGTCATCGAGAGGAGAGAAGCGTTTACTGCAGCCTGCTTGAGAATCGGAGCTTGCCGAAAGCAAGGGAAGCGGAATAAATTGGACCAAACGGCCGCCGTCTTCCCGGCCTCCGCTTCTGTGTTTTTGCACGCAGTTAACCACTCCTCCAATGCAGACTCGTTTAAAGAGCGGATGTGCTCCGAAGCATTTCACTGCAGTGTTACGGGGCCCTCCAGGAGCAGCATGTCACTTCTCACCGCACCTTCCAGCCAGACATTTAATGCTACATGATGGCTTCCGTGTTTTGCATCTGCTTATGTCAGGATTCCTTTCTTTTCACCTTGCAAAATGCACTCTGATGTGGCCCAAATCAACACGATGCGTGTGCCACCTTCTAGCACACCTTCAAAGATGTCTGGGATGTGCTGGGTGTGCTCATTTTCTTTCATCAAACATGACAGTTTCTGTCGGCCACGATGCTCTGCAGCTCCTTAGAAAGAGCTTTCAGGTGCCTCTGTGCAGCCAATATTCTCAGTGAATGAAATAAGACGTTTCAAACATAATATTTATGCACTGGGAAGAGTCACTGAATTTGTAAACTGAAGGGAGACAGGCCTGGCTCTGCTGATGGTGTGCCTTAGAATCACATATCCTTTTTTTGGCAGCAGTTACAGAAAAAAGGCTTTCTTTTCAGTAAACATTTCTGACTTCTCAGGTGGTACAATACAGGCGGCTAATCCTGGCTTCTGCCTGGATCACGGGCATGTCCTTCAGCACAGGACATCAAAGGGACGGCTCCGGCCGAGAGTGGTAAGGCTGGTGCTTTGATCCCCAGCCTTACACGAAGCACCGGCCATCTCATCCCCAGGCTTATAAAACTCATCATTATTGAACTGCCTCACCACTAAGAAGGAGGGCGGGTGGCTGGAATCCCTCTTGATATTTTGTTCCCAGGCACGTGCAGTTCGCAGTAGTAGCGGCCTGCATTTTATAATAGTTCTCAGAAAAGATGACACTTCTCTCAGTGATATTAATGGAAGCGGTAATTCATGCCCTGTAACATCTAAATTGGACCGATGTAGATCTCGGTGTCTGAGTCACTTTTCCTCCTAGATTTATCATTTGCATGCATCCCCTCGCAGCTTCATATCACATTTGGGGCCAATAAAAGATTCTGTAAGACAATAATTTGCCGGATTCGCCTTCTTATCCCGTCTACGTGTCAGTGTAAATGAAAAAGTAGGCGGGTAGGGCAAAGTTTGAGAGCTGCAACCCCAAAAACGGGCACCATTTTCTGCTGAATGGTTCTTTAAAGTATCTGTGTGCATAAGTATGTAGAGTGTTTCTTCTCAGAGCCTGGCGCTAAAGTTGAAATACACCTTTCCTAAATTCTATGGGGCATATCAGCAAGGGCCGGCGATAATTATCGCTAAGCGCACTTAGCGCTAGGATAATTATCTCCGGCTATCGCTGCTTTCTATCGCGGAGATAGCGTGCTATCAGCAACGCTTATCTCCAAAGCGATAGAAATGCAAGCGATAGCTGGAAAACAGTGTGATTATCGCTGGGAAACCAGCGATAATCGCACTGTGACCGGCGATACCTTGCTGATAGGGCAGGGTGGTCTTAGCCATGTAATCCACCTCCCATTGGATTACATGGCTAAGTCAGAATTAAAGCATGCGTCAGGAAAGTAGCGATAACCGTGGTTATCGCTACTTTTCTATCGCTATGCTTGTTAGCGATTCCCTTGATAATAGGAGAAATGTCGCTTAGCGACATTTCTCCCGTTATTCTGGGGGGGGAACGCCCACTTTGCATCTCATTAGAGATGCAAAGCTGGGCGATAAGGAAAGGGCGAAGAAGCATGGATTCACGCGTTAGCGTGTCCTTGCTAATAGGGCGTTAAAATTATCGCCGCTTTTTGTCCGAAAACGGACGCTAAAGCGGCGATAATTTTATCGCCAGCCCTTGTAGATATGCCCCTATGTTAGGGGAGCGAGATCCTGACGAGGGTCTTCCTTCCGGGGAGAATGTATTTAAAATTGCAGGGATGCTAAAGTAAGATCCCCTCTTCCCATACTCCTGAGTGTTTACTGCAGATGGGGACTCTCTCTCTCTCTCTAAGGTACAGGGCTATAGCTAGCCCACAGCATAGTTAACTATATTACATAATAGTTAAATAATCAGAATACTTGAAAATGACATGAGCATCCAGTTCAATGTGCTTTCAAGAGGGGCACATTTCGGAACCCAGTAAATGGGATGTGGGGAGGAGCTAAAAGAGTACACGAGGCTTCCCTAGGCAATCATTTTCATTTGTACATTCCAGATGATGTTCATCTCCCTTCATGAGGGGCCATTGTGCACCCAGCCTGGGTCCACCATGCCTGCCACAGTGTACCCAGTTAGGGAAAATATTAATTGGTAGGATTGCCCTAAAGAGGTTTGTCCTCCCAGTGCAGTAAAGGAAGCAGTCCTGTGGCAGATGCGCTGTCGCCTTTCAATGATTGACGACGCTGGCCAACCTGCTGTCAATCAGTGTTTCCTCCACTTTTAAATACGATGGGGAAACCGTGAGTTTAGCAGAACTGCTAATTTACTAATTTGCAATGTTCTCTCATCTCGCCAAACTCTACATGCCCCCTAAGTCCCTCACTTTACGTATTTATACATTGGTAGATTATATGTTTTTACTGTGCACTGATAGAGCGCTGATAGCACCCTACATCAGGTGTGCAATTTAACGCAATCAAATGGTAGCAGAGGATGGTTTACCTTTAAGTGGTTTACCTCTAAGGTGAGGGGAGTAATTAGGAGTAGGGTTGAAGGTTGAAGAGCCCTGAAGCAGAGTGGAAGACGGCGGAGAACGGAGACTGGCGGACGTTGATGGTGCGGCGGAAACTGGTGGCGTGAGTATGAAAGGAATTGTGGTGTTATATTGCGGTGATGAGTAAGTGGGTGATGTCTTGCGGAGTTGGGATGTATGTAGAGTGAATGTGGTTTTTGGTTTACTGGTCCGGACACGTGCGGAGCAGGAAGTTTTGGTGAGCGGACTCAAGAGAAGTCCAAGATCCTGGGATAGCTTTGTATTGTAATTGTCTGATTAAATGTGGGGGTTGTGAAGCGCTATCAACGATCCACTTGTGTTAGGGACCTTTGTGTGAATGAGGAAGAGGTCGCAGTAGAAAGCCTCAGGTACCGGGGTGGACTATGGCGATTGAGTGACCAACGCAGGTCGGGGGTCACAACGGCTGAATGCTCTTTTGAGGGTGTTCTATCGATCTTCAGTGTCAGACAATTACTTGTTTTATGTGACTGTAAGTTATTGTAATTGTGTAGGAACAGTTACTTGGTTTAATAACTTTTGGTTATACAGTTACTTGTGGTACGAATGTGTGTGAGCGAGTTTGTGGTGAAATTGTAAAGGCGGGTGAGCCGTTGCAAGGAGTGAGAAGTGATGTCAGGGTGCGCCGCGCTGTGATAGGTTGGTTGGTGTAACGCCGCGCTGGGATTCGTGGAAGTTCGTTTTCAGTGGAACAGCGTATTTTGGGCTTGCAATTGATCGATTTCACAATGAGATGCTTTAGGGTGTTGCGAGAATTGTGTAGAGGCGACACAGGGTTAGTGACTCGGGTAGGAGAAGAAGCTCCGCCAGAAGACACACCGGCACATTACATGGCAACAAATGTAGGACTTCATACGATAGTGTGGCTTCAGAATTGGCATAAACTTACAGAGAAAGAGGGTGAATTGGCTTTCCCTCGTTATGGGTCTTTTCGTATGGACGTACTGACCCAGTTGAGGGGGGTGATGAATGCACTAAAACCTCCCCCTAGACCCACACAATTTGAGGCATTAGATGCATGGATGAGAGCTGCTCTAGCGAAAAGGAGAGAGACTTCACGAGGAGGAATGAGGAAAGCAATGAAGGCATATCAGGATGCTAGATGGGATGCCCAGTTGAAAAAATGGAGAGTAGACACCATTGAGGGAGAACGCTTGTACCCGTTTCACACATTAAGAGAGGGGGCTGAAGGGAAAAAGACTACAGAGGAAGACAGTGATACAGATGACAGCTTCCTCGATAGATTACTAGCGGACCGTCCTCCACCGTGTGACTCTAGATCAGAGATAGAGAGGTTGCGCCCATCAGAAGAGCTTGTAGGTGTGGGACAACCGGGTGCAGAGGAACAATCAGCAGGAGTAAGAGGCAACATTACAAATGGTACGCATTCCGGGAGGGTCTGGAGGAAGGAGGTATTCCAACTCTGAGCCAGTTCAACCTGCAGGAGACATGCAGTTACCAGATGCTTTGTCAGTACCAGTTACAATAGGGTCGGTGGTTCCGATATATACTCCTAGAGAAAGAAACGATGACAGTCAACAGCAAAGGAGTGAAGGGGAAGAGACCATGTCTGGAGGGAGTCTTGCAATGAGTGGGAAAGGTTTCAGTCGGATACCAATGGAATCTAGTACTCCACTGCCAGCTACAGCTGATCCATCAAGAATGGATAGTGGGGCGGAACGAGTACGGACAGGAGCTCTAGCGAATTCTAGGTCAGACCTTTGAATGTGGGTTCAACCAGTGAGAGAGTCAATGATGCCGAGGGAAGAGACAGAAAAGAGACAAGAAGCGCCAAGAGTACTGTTTGGGCCACAGGTTGTTTGTGCAGGTGACCATTGGAGAAGTCAAAGCTGGGAAAGAGATAGACGTTCAGCGTCAGAGAGAGAAGAAGGTGCAGTTCCTAGGAGAACTCAAAGCTGTGACAGGGAAGATAGAAAGAAAGAGGAAATACAGAAAGTGTTAAAAAGCGCAATAAAAGTGCCAATGCTGGATGTGGTACGTTTAAAGGCAGAACTAGACGAGGTGATTGAAGGTAACCTGCCCCTGATCAGAATTGACACATATATCTCGAGCTAACTATTGTTCGTAGCAAAGGACATGACAAGAAAGGCCAAACGAGCTTATGATGCATTGTTGCTTTTGGCACAAAGATATGAGGTTGATTTGTCAAAGACCAAGCTGACCCAGGGTTCTTGCAGATTAAATTACACAGATAAAGATTTGAAAGAGAAGCGAACGATTGGATTAAAAGCACAAATTAGAGAACTAGTGATAGGGATACGGATATGGAGAGAACTAGACAAATGGAAAGAAAGATGGGCCAAAAAGAAAAGCTTTCAGACTGGAATAGGAAATACTCTGCCTCCGAGTGGAGGGCCGGGAGCTGCAGGATATTTCCCCCTCAGGGAGGTACAGAATGGAGGGTATGTACATGTGCCATGGAGCAGGGGTGATTTAGCAGCATTTACGAATGTTTTTCCTCGGCTGAGGGAAAAACCTGCTGAGTGGTACAAGCAAATAGATCGGTTTGTAAAGATTTCGAAAGTATTGTGGATTGATTTGAACACCTTGTTTGATATAGTAGTACCTGCGGATTTGTGGGCGGCATGTAAGATCGCCATTGAGTGGCCTACTTCGGAGCCACCTAGAGATTCAGTGACTCATGGTCCTTCACCTGATGTAATGAGAAAATACGAGCAAGTGATTACGTGGTTGCAGTCGAAGGTAGCTCCTCAAACTGTTGATTGGTTGAAGATTGACCGCACCACTCAAGACTCTAAGAAATCAGTACATGATTATTACGAAAGATTGTTCTTGGCTTTTAAGCAGCATAGTGGATTTGATACAATTGAACAAAAAGATATGGGACAGTTTGTCTCGAAGTTTGTGTTGGGACTGAAATCTGATATCAGTTTGATGATACAGCAACACTTGATATGTTGGCAGAATAAGTCGGTGGACGAGATTCTGCGTTATGCTAAATATTGCAGTGATCAAGTGGAGTCGACACAGAAGAAATTGAAGGATAAGTTGATGTTGGTGCAGTTGAGAAATGCTGATACGATGCAAGGGTTTGGAGGAGGTCAAGGCAGAGGCAGAGGAGGTGGAAGAGGTATGGGGCAACAGATGGTGACCCAACCTGGTCAGGGTAGAGGAAGAGGAATGGATCCAGGTACAAGTGACTGGGTGGCCCAACAGAAAAGGGTCACTGCCTGCTATTATTATCACTAAATCGGGCATTGGAAGCGCGAGTGTAGGTCGAATCCAGCAAATCAGATACAGATGGAAGGTGAGGGACAGCTGTCCGAGACTGTCAATACTGTGACAAGACCCAGGTCTATGTATGGAGGAGGATATGAGCCGCAAGTGCAAGTACCTCAACCTCCTAGGATACCCATGCAAAATTAGTTATACCATCACATGCCTTATTTTGAGATACGAGATAGATTTGATCAAAATCAAGATTTACGAGAGTGCCAGAGGGGGGTGCACGAAGAATGCACCTTAGATGCGATCCTAGAAGTAGATCAAAGTGGGCCGTTTGTGGATGCAGATGTGAATGGATATCCTGTTACCTTCTTACTAGACACTGGAGCTGCTCGCTCCACGGTGAGAACAGAAGTAGTCCCAAATTTAACTCTTTCGGGACGATCGATTCAAGTAGTGGGGGTGAGCAATCAGAAAATGACCAATCCATTGACAAACAAATTACCCGTGAGAATAGGACCATTTCGGGATAAACACCAGTTTGTAGTGTGTAATTCAAGTCCGGTCTGTCTTTTGGGACGAGACCTTCTGTGCAAGCTCAATTGTACTATATCGTGCACTCCGAGAGGAGTGGAATTGCAAACGCATGATGACAATGCTGATTTTAAGATGGTTAACATGAGTCTGTGTGCAGAAATGTTTGTGGTACTCACAATAGCAGAATTGCCACATGACTTGAGAGACTCAGTTGATCCGAAAGTGTGGGATTTTACAGGTGAGGATGTAGGCCTGATGAGAGGGGTTGAGCCAGTTAGGATACAGGTCAAACCCAATGCTGAATTCCCACGAACGCCCCAATATAAATTGACTCCAGAAACCGTGGCTGGAATAAGACCTGTGATTGAGACTATGATTGCCCAAGGTATTCCTAAGGAGATAAGAGGAAGTCCCTGCAACTCACCTATCATGGGACTGCAGAAGCCAAGTGGCAAGTACAGAATAGTGCAGGATCTGCGTCGGGTTAATGAAATTGTGATCCCATGTTGTCCTGTGGTACCGAATCCAGCTGTTATTCTATTCCAGATACCATGCAAAGCAGAATGGTTTACAGTGATAGATTTGTGTCATGCATTTTTCTCCATACCATTGCATGAAGAAAGTCAGATTTTATTTGCATTTAGGATGGACGATCGTGTATTAACATGGGAAAGAATTCCTCAGGGGTATACAGAAAGCCCCTCCATTTTTAGTCAATGTCTGAAAAAGAATCTTGAAGAACTGGTGATGGCCCAAAACTCAGTCTTAGTGCAATATATAGACGACCTTTTGGTCACCTCAGAGACTGAGGATGCTTGCAGGATTGATACCGTGCCGCTGCTGAATCATTTAGCAGAGAATGGACACAAAGGGGCAGATTTACAAGCCCCTTGCGCCACTTTTGTGTCATTTTTAACATGGGAAAAATGATGCAAAAGTGGCGCAAGGGGCTTGTAAATCTGCCCCAAAGTGTCTCCAAACAAATTGCAGTATTGTTTGTCTGAAGTGCAGTACCTAGGTCACCGGATTGAGAAAGGAAAACGAAGGGTGTCACCAGATCGCATAGAGACGATTCTGCAAATGGGAACTCTGAAAACACAAAAAGAAGACCGTACGTTTTTGGGAATGGTCGGCTATTGTCGACAGTGGATCCCAAATTTTTCCTTGCAAGCAAAGCCTCTGTTGAAACTGACTCGAAAGGATGTTAGTGATCCGGTACCATGGGATGACGAGTGCTTGAAAGCCTTCCGTGAGCTGAAGGAAAGTATCTGTCGTGCTCCAGCTCTTGGAATGCCGGATTATAACAAAGCGTTTTCGCTCTTTTGCTGTGAAAAGGAGGGATGTGCGTTAGCAGTCCTAGTGCAGACACATGGGGGTGCCCTAAGACCAGTAGCTTACTTCTCAGCTACATTAGATCCTGTAGCTTCTGCGTTGCCCGGATGTCTGAAATCCGTTGCTGCAACCGGTGTCAGCATTGAAAGATGTGAAAGCATAGTGATGGGTTATCCGCTCATTGTTTATGTGCCCCATTCAGTAGAATTATTGATGACCCGAACAAAGACACAGTATCGGACCAATAACAGACTTACCAAGTATGAGCAGGTTATCTTGGCCGCTGAAAATGTTACCCTGAGACGTTGTACCACCCTGAACCCTGCTACATTGTTACCTGTTCCGGCAGAGGAAGGAGATGAGGATTGTGAAGAGCATGACTGCCTAGATGTTACTGACCTATCTACCAAACCCAGACCTGACATTGTCGATGAACCTTTGCCCCAATCTGATTTGATCCTTTTTGTTGATGGTTCATGCTTAAGAGACAATGAAGGGTATTTGAGAGCAGCGTTTTCTGTGTGCACCATCATGGGAGTAGTGGAAGCTGCCTGTTTAAATAGAGTATTCTCTGCTCAGGTGGCCGAAATTGTCGCTTTGACACGTGCCTGTATCATTGCAGCTGATATTCGAGTGACTGTGTATACTAACAGTCAATACGGATTTGGTGTAGTTCATGACTTTGGGCAGTTATGGTCACAGAGGGGGTTTCTTACGTCCTCAGGGTCACCTATACGTAATGGCGAGTATGTGTGCCAACTAGTGGAAGCTTTACAGAAACCTAAAGAGATAGCAGTTGTTAAATGTGCAGCTCATGGAAAGGGAGAAGATTTTGTCACTAAGGGCAACAATTATGCAGATGAAGTAGCATGTTTTTGCGCTGAACATGCTTGTATTTTCAATGGAGAATATGTAGGTGAGAGCACAGAAGAGACCGAGCTCAGCATGATGTTAGCTATAGCCGATACTTGGGATGAAGTGAAGCGGTTGCAGGATGAAGTGCCAGAAGAGGAAGCTGCTTCATGGGTCAGAGCAGGTTGCACAAAAAGAGACAGTGGCATTTGGGTGTCCACAGATGAAAGAGCAGTATTACCCAATTGCCTACTGAGCCCAATGGCAAGGCAAATTCACGGTGCAGTCCATCTGGGAAGAGATGCTATGGTGCGAGTGTTTAGGCAGACGTGTTTTAATCCACGCTTTCTTGTGTGGGCTGAAACGGATGTCACAGGTGTGTCACTTGTCAACAAATGAATGTTGGAAAGAGAACTGTGGATGCATTGAGTCACTTGGCAGATCTTGAGGTCCCTTTAATAGGATACAATTAGATTTCATCGAGATGCCGAGGTGCAATAGGTTGAGATATGTTTTGGTGGTGGTGTGTATCTTTTCACGTTGGGTGGAAGCATATCCAACTAGACAATGTCACAGTCTCACAGTAGCCAAATTGTTGTTGAGGGAAGTGATCCCGAGATACGGATTTCCGACAGCAGTGGAGACAGATAGAGGAACTCATTTCCACAGTGAAATCATGAAATTATTGTGCTCTGCTTTAAACATTGATCAGAGGCTGCATTGTAGCTACAGGCCGGAGGCTTCAGGTCTTTTAGAGCAGGTCAATGGCACCATCAAGTCGAGAGTGGCATAGGTGTGTTCGTCAACTTCATTGAAATGGCCAGATGCGTTGCCCCTGGTGCTTATGAGTCTGCGTAGCACCCCTGATAGGAGAACAGGGCTGTCTCCCCACGAAATTTTGACTGGAAGAGCTATGCGTTTGCCAATGGTGCCAGCTACAGCATTGATAAACATCACTGATGATTTAGTGTTGGATTATTGTAAGGGACTGGCTGATGTGGTTACTTCTGTATCCCACCAGGTCGAGGCTGCAACTGCATCCACCTTTAGAGACCTGCTGCATGATCTAAATCCAGGTGATTGGGTACTAGTTTGCAAGCACGTGAGGAAGAGTTGTCTTGATGCTCGCTGGCGAGGACCATATCAGGTGATATTGGTCACAAGTACCACTGTGAAGTGTGGAGGATTGCCGAATTGGATCCACGCTTCCCACACTCGCCGAGTTCAAGCGCCTGTGGAGGAAGAGAGTCCCCTGGTTCCGAGGAGCGTGTGTGGACCTGACACAGACAACGACGAAGGCACAGACCCAGCTGTAAGAGTTTCAGATGAAATGGAACAGCCGAGTGAGCACGAGAGATGAGAGCTGAGTGCTCCTGAACTGAGCCCAGATCCTGAAATAGAGGATATTGCAGAAGTGAACTGTGCACCAGAGCAAGGTGAGCGGTCTATTTCAGAAGGATCAGATCAAGAGGAAGAGAGGGGAACGGATGCCAGAGCAGAAAAGTGGCCAGCAAGAAAAGAAAGGCTGAACATAAGGCTTGCATCCGAGAAAGATCTCGCTCCGATTCCTGAAACATCTGAATCAGATCAAAGCGACGCTGAAGAAAGACCGGATGGTCTGAGGCATTCCAGAAGAGAAAGAATAGCGTCTCGAAGATACGCATCTCCTGAGTGGACGTACCTGGCTGCAAATGCAGAGCCCAGCGAAGTCCGGGAGGTTGGGAGCTGGTACGGTGAGCTACGAAGGGGACACCCTCTCGATTGAAATACAGTTGCTGGTCCCAGGCGTAGAAGCATTTGGACAGCTAATTCTGCAAGTTCCAAATCCTCCAAAGCTGAGTGGATTGTGTTTCCTGATCCTCAATCAGGTTATTTTCCCTTCATTTTCCCTTCATTTGGCCTTCATTCTCACCGCACAAGAATTAGGAGAAATTCGTGGGGAGATTTTGCAATTTGTCCTCGAAATACTTGGATCAAATATCATTAACGATGAAGCTTGAATTATAACCAAAGAAAGCATTAGGCCTTAGAAAGAAGATAACTTAGAGCCCAGTTGAAGAAGATTTAAAATTAGGGACTTTCTAGTAGATGATGGAGTGAGGAGTAGGGCTGACTACATCTCTTCAATAGGTTTAGTATCAATCGAATGAACTTGGACATTAATTGCATGAGAGGAGAGAAGTGAAAAAGACATTGTTCAAACAAAGAAAACAGAAAGAGACTGTGTTTTTCCCTTTTGTGCTTCGGAACAATCAGTAGAAACCATGGTGTCCGAAAAATCAACACGCAAACAGAAGTGCATCATTGGCACCCTCATTGTGGTGGTGCTTATTGTTATAACTGTGGTGATTGTTACATCTCTAGTTGGATCTCAGGATGACGGACAGAATAGGATACAGGCAACACTCACTACACCACTCTCTGAGATAGATGAGGATGCATCCGCAAAGGATCTAGAAATTATTAAGGAAACTAGTCGTAGATTACATGTTGATTTGTCCAAGGGTGATTTTACTTTGAATGCGTATGCTCCATTATTGTATGAGTATGTGGATACCATGGAAGCGAAGGATTGCTATGTGTGTATGCAATTACCAGCCTCAGTAAAAGAAGGCATTCAATATCATCATTTGCCTGTGACCTATGGCATTACATGTAGCGTGTTGTTGAGCATGTTTTATAGCAAAGCACACTTCGAGTACTATTTCTCAAATTATGATGTGGTACTCTCAGAAGTTCCCGTTCTTAAATACATGAATAAATATGATTATTATAAGGAAGTAGAGCGAATGTCAAAGTATTTCGTGCCTACCATCACTTTAGATACGTACTATGCCCATAGACACAATTTAACCTGTATGTTAACTGATATTGAAAAGAAGTTCATAGATCAGATAGAAGATCGGCATAGAGAAACTCTATTTAGACCAGATCCAAAGCACAAGGTTACCCCATGGACTAAAGAAGAATTAGATCATAAAGCAAAGGGGAGTTTTAGACCCATAGCATTAGATTTCCAGCAGAAGGGGAAATGTGCATTAGACACCCGACCACATACTACGACAAGATATTTGTGGGTGAGAGTGATTGTGAGCACATCTTTTTTTATCAAAGAATCAATTTGAAAAGCATTATTGGACAAAATAACAGTAGTGGCCAATGTGTATTTTGTGTGTGGAAAGAATGCCTATGTGAAGTTGCCCAAAAACTGGTATGGCACGTGTTATTTGGCTGTGGTATTTCCCAAGATTTTTCACATGAATGATTTATGGCCCTTAGAAAGGAAAAGACCTCAAAGAGGAAAACGTGGTGTGAGTGCAGGAGAAGTGATTGGAGACATATTTGGCGCTATGATACCGAGTATGGGAGTGATTCTGAATGATTTGAAAATCAGAAAGCTGGCAACACTAGTGGATAAGCTCTCAATAAATACAGCTCAGATTTTATTACTTGTAGATGGGGAGATGGTTTCGATAAGGGCTATGGTTTTACAGAACCGTCTTTCCCTAGATGTGCTGCTAGCAAAAGCCGGAGGAGTCTGCAAATCGTTGAAAGTTCAACAGTGCTGCACTTATATTCCTGACAACAGTCGGGATATAAGGAAATATATTATCAATATTTCAGATATACACCAAGAGTTACGTGAGATGGCTGCTGATGGACTCTGGGAACAAGTGGGGAAAGGATTTGGCAAGATAGGCAGTTGGTTTGGAAGTTTGGGACAAGGAATAATGGGATATATCTTGAAGCCTTTTATAATAGCTGTAATTTGTATAATTGTCCTACTAGGAGCCATCAAGGCTTACAAATGGCAAAGGGCACGACATCAGGAGACTGTTTCGAGAAAGCGAGAGCGCCAACTTGAATGACTGCAGGACAGTCATTACCAGCACCTTAAGGAGTTAGAACGATTCAGACAGGGACGGCAAGCTACAGCTTCTGTTTCGGTCGGTCTCTTCTACGAGGAGAAGCTACAGGAAAATAGAAAGTTGGTGTTATGACACTAGTCATAAGAGGGGGGAACTGATAGAGCGCTGATAGCACTCTATTTTGTATGAGTGCACTATACTCATGGTTTAAACGCACTCACATGTATTCGTATTGTTTGCAGTGTTTTACAACTATTAAGAAACATTTATTTGAATCATTTGATGTTGAAAACTAGTGAACACATTTAAGTAGAACTTTGTATGTATTACGATTCCTTCATGCATAATGTGCAGGACGATATTTCTATATACCGTAATTGTGGTTAGTTTAAGTTGCCTGAATTATAGGCCCAATGTCTTAGATTATGATTCTTCTCACTCTGGAGAAATAAATAATTAAATGTTGTTGTGTTCAAGATTAGAATGTTCTCATCCTACTGCAGGTGAAAGAAACACATCGTTATTTTCAGAGTTAAGGAGAAACCCGGAATGTCTTTGAAGATGGCTGGGAAGGGAGAAGGGAGGATGCCTTACATATCTGGTCTGTCTGGAAGCCAAGGCCACTGGAAGAAGATATCATTAATTAAATTTGTTTCATGAAAGAAAAGCTACTGCTTAGAGGTGTGATGGAAAATTTTAAGACGAATGACGCAGTGTGGGTTGAATCCCATCTTTTTATATGATGCGCAGGGACAGAGAGCCCAGACTTCTGCTAGCTTACGGAGAAGAAGGAGCATCTTAGAGCAAGCTCCATAGCCTTAAGCTAAAATGACCCATTTGACGTGAGTACTTCTTAGGAAGTCGACACGTGCTGACACCTTTGGGCAATGATTGAAGAGAGACAGGAAGGGCCCTCATCTAGAGCAGTGTAGGGAAAGATTTTGACTTCTTTCAATGAGTCGAGAACTGAATATCGCATCTATTCTGTGTTGCGTTGCGGTTTTGGAATTTATAATCATTTGTCTTTTGGGCCGAATTACTTATATTTGTAAACTTGGCTCTGTATTGATTTTCCTGTACCTTTATTCTTTGCTATTGAGATGTATTTACATCCAATTGTTTTTGGCCTTATAATAAATATTCAAACTGCGCTTTGGAGTTGGTGGTCTTTCCAGGCATGACAACTTTGCTGTTATTAATCTGAGTTGTTTCCTCCCCTCAACCACTTTAGGTAAATAAAAGATTGATCGCTTACGCTATATTTAGTAGGGAACATCAGGTGTGCAATTTAGCGTAATCAGCACAATGGCAAAGGAATTATTGCTGAAAAAGAAGGTGCAGAGTGCACTTCAATGAACTACTGTCCATACTATTCTTTGGTGTAAAAACTCTATTTTGTTTATTAAAATCTTAACAGACAACTGACCACATGGGCCACAGTCTCTGCCAAACTAAGAACTGTTGGACCTGGCCATTTCTGCAGGGTCATCCCAGATGTTTTGCCTTCCTCCTCCTATTTTTGCTGAATTTGTTTTTGTTGGCCTTAGGACTCTGTGCACCTTACCACTGCTAACCAGTGCTAAAGTGCTTGTGCTCTCTGCTTAAAACATGGTAACATTGGCTTATACCTAATTGTCATATTCAATGTACTTAGCGGTCACTAGTAAAGTGACACTACAAGTGCCTAGGGCCTATAAATTAATTGCTAATAGTGGGCCTGCAGCACTGATTGTGCCACCCTCTTAAGTAGCCTTTAAACATATCTCAGATATGCCATTGCAGAGCTTGAGTGTGCAGTTTAGACTTCCATGTCGACTTGGCAAAATAAACCTTTTGTCAGTCCCACACCTTTCTTTTTAATGCATATAAGTCAACTCTAGGGTAAGCCCTGGGCAGTCCAAGGGCAGGGTGCAGTGTATTTAAAAAGTTGGACATGTACTTTTCAGTTGTATATGCCTCGATAGTGAAAATTCTTGAATTCGTTTTTCACTACTGCAAGGTCTGTTTCTCCCATAGGATAACATTGGAGCAACTTTATTATATTTTATAAGTGTAATTTCCAAATTGGAAGAGATGACCAGTTCATGTTTGGTGTCTCTGGAACTGCAATTTAAGATTCTCACTTATGGTGAAGTTGGATTTTAAATTACAATTCTGAAAATGCCACTGAACGTTGGCATTTTCTTTCCTTAGCCATTTGGTGCCTGCAGCCTGTCTCTGATCACACGACTGGGTGTAATTGGCAGTTAGGCTTTGTACATTCCTCCTAGACAGCCACACAATGGGATCTTAGGTGTGATTGGAAGGGCCATCATAGGCAGGGTGGGAGGGATTCGCTGGGCTCAGCCTCACGTTCACCTGAATAGCCTGTGTTCAGCCTCCACAACGAGGGCTGCATATCCCCTGTAGTTAGTCTGGGTGCAGGGCATATGTTCAGGGGTGTAACACAGGCCCCCGCAGCCCCCAAGGTGCGGGGGCCCCCTAGCTCCAGAGGGCCCCCTCAGCACAGCACTTCGGCTGGAGAGCTCCTAATTGAGTCCGGAGGGGGCCCCTCCAAGTACCTAGCAGGGGGGCCCCCTCAAGTTTCCTTAAGCCTCTGCATATGTTCACTTCAAAGGCACGCCTCTAGAAGCTTCTCCCCACTTCAAAGGCACAACTGTGTATGAAAGAATGACCTTAACACCACCACTTCAGTACACTTCTGGACCTATGGTAGCCGCGGTGGTGCTTTATGCTTTATTATAATGTGAATAACTAGGTTGATTCTATTTGTCACTAATTGGACAAACAATTAATTATTTTTGTAGAAAAAAATATGGAAAAATGACGGACTAGAAAGGTCGCGCCTCAGTCATAATTTGTATAGTGTATAATGTTCTGTGCCCAGTCGCTGTTTAGTGCCACTCTCCAGCAGATCAAAGATTATAGCACATAGTAAGGTGCACCAGGAAATAGTCAAACTCCAATGTGTATTCAAAATAAATTCTTTATTCTCTTTTCTTCAATGAAAGAGGTTAAAATCCAGCCAAGCGTTTCGTTCCAAATACTCCTGGAACTTCATCAGGGCTCGAAGTAGTGTCAAGTGAGTGTTTTCTTGGATCCCATACAATGACAGTGCATCCACGCAATATAGATTGAAAATCCCCCACATAAGTTCATCAATCGGATTAGTGGTTTTCGGTTAGTACCGAATAAATTGGTAGAACACTCTTTCCGATACCATAATAAGTATCTTGTGCACCCATCATAACTAGAAGTCGAGATAATTCTGGGAAGTGCATGTATGATGCAATCATGGGCTTATATTGGAGTAGGGTTTCGTTGGATGAGAAGGAAACAGCTAGTCTCCATTATTTTTAAAGACTGATTGGATAGGGAGAAAATATAAGCCTCTCATTAAACATGACCCCGAGAATAGTTGTAAAAAGTCCCGGGAGGAAATATAGACATGCTACTGTTTCTGAGGCAGAATTTAAAGCAGTCGTGTGCTGGAGACTAGCTGTCTCCTTCTCCTTCTACGAAGCCCTACTCCAGTTTAAGCCCATGATTACATCGCACATGCGAGAATGATAACCACTGCTTCTGAGACAATTACGGTATAGAGCTACACTTCCAAGAATTATCGTTGCCCTTTTGACGTTGAGTTGACGTCAGTAATCTTGCGACCGCGGGACTCGCCCTCCTGCCGTCGTATTAAATGCGGCGATTGAGCCGCATCGATGCCTTTCTCTTCCGGCAGCAGACAACAGCGCCTGGGATACTGACTGCGAAGTATTGTTAATTCCCAGTATACGGAGAGACTTCCTGGGACCTTTTCCAAAAGTGGGTCCACGAACATGGACCAATTCGGGATCTGCCCGAATTAAGACATGGGTAGATCCCGCATTCAGGGTTGACTTGGGGTTTGTTCTCTCAAACAGAGATGCCACTGTACTATGCTCTGTGTTTACGATTGTCCTAATATATTATAAAACTCCCTAATGGGACTAATTAAGTATGGGCTATTCGTGACAATTAAGCCTCTTCCCAAAATCAGAAAACCGTTCCCTTTCCCCTAAATCAGAAATGCCTGACAGATTTTAGTTGATAACACAAGATGAGAATGGGATTACTAACTCACCTCTCGTGTTTTTTTTACAGAGCGGTGCCCCTCCTGAGCTGCATTCCAGGGCAAGGTGAGGTCGCTTTTCCTGCAATATTTGGGTAAGACAGGAAGACTAAATATATATGATTTCTTGCAGTACTTTTTGAGTTAAAAATATACAATCACTATTGATTCTGTTATTGTTAAAAAATTTGACATAACATTAACAATATATCACAATACCGTTTTTGTATAATTCTGAGAGAAAAGAGAGATATTGTCCATGATTTACAATTAAGAAAACTCTAATGAGTCTTTTTTCTATTTATGCACATGTATAGGTGTTACCAGTGAATCCCCTGCAAAACACGTTAAATACGGAATAAGGATTACTAGTTTTGTATCTTCTATTTGTATATCTTTTCTCGTTTTGAGATATTCATAAACTCTTTTTGAATATCTTTTATGTTTGTGTCACTTTGTATTACACTGGGATGTGGACACACAAATTCACTTAGCAGCAGCACAAGTTGGTCCTGACGAAAGCCACAACACCTTTAGTGAGGGTCAATAGGCTGAAACATGTTGACTACCAACACCACTAATCGCAGGTATATGTTATCCCTGCCAGTGCCCAGTTTTTAATCCTGGCCCGGGACGTGCTAATAAAGGTATATTACGTACCAGGTAGCCAGTTTTAACTCCTTCACAATCATTCACATTTTCCTTGCGCTGCATCTTTCATCTAACCTGATTTGCAACTCATCATTTTGATATTTGGCATTCCTCAAATTAGAAACAAAACATCCCTGAGCTCCTCCCTCTCAGTGAGGGGGTTGTAGTCTATGCCGGGAATAGGTATCCCGGTACAAGGAGAATCCCAGTGATGAAGCATGCTACCTTTGGTGGTTGAGGAATTTCGTCCTAATAAAGGGACACCCCAGGGGTCGCTGAGACATTTTCTCAGATACTCTCTCTTACTCTTGTAAAACTTCTAGACCAGAGGGTTCCATTTTCTGTGATAAGTATTAAATTGGGGAGTCAACCCTCGCAGGTCTTTAAATTTCTCCTCGGAACCCCCCTCCTTTTGTGAACCACAATCAATATTGTGTGCCACTTAGATTTCAGTTCTCATATTAAGCTGTTTAACTTCAGTGTAATCATCCTCTCTGAAGATTGCATCATGGACAAAAGGTGGTCAATTGGACATTACAATATTAAGAAACAGAATGATAATAATAAATAAATAGGTTAACTGGCATAATTTTTTTTTAAAAAGGGTTTACAAACAATGTACAGTGGTAGTAAATTCTTCAGTTTGAATTGCCTTTATTGAAAGCAAAGGTTTTGCTTTAGCCATCCAGCACATTTAAAAAAATCAATGTTTTAAAGTGATGGTTTTAATAAAATCAATATACTAAATGTAGGCTTTGTAACTAGGTGATACCTCCTCCATTTGATTTATTTGCAAGGAAGACAAATGCAGGCCAATGTTTGTTGTCATCACCAAGCTTCATGTCTCTACATTTGCTAGACTGTGATAAAGAACTCAGGAATGAGTCTGTGTGTCTTTTGGGGTGTGTGTGGATTTTTTGCTCAGAGGTTTGTGGTGAGAGGGCATCTGTTGTGGCCCATCCATGACATAACATGGGCATTTTCGTCACTGTTTTGACCACTCTAGGTATACTTGTGTTGTATACTTCATAGGGTGTCCATAAACGGGCTTTCTAGAATCATGACCATATATAGGCACAATCCAACCTGCCCTTATATAGGCATAAAATCCCAGACCTTATTTAGGCATAAGCCATGCATACCAAATACAGGCATGGATTCCGACATCTGTCCACCCTAGCGTCTCAACGAGTCCATGAAAAAACAGACCCTCAGGCTGCGGGAGTTTCCCTTGCCCAGGACTATTGATTTCTTAAAGGACTCATACATTATGCATGAACCTCTATTCCTTAAGGGATTCATTCATGACGTCTTTCGCTACCCAACTCACGTCAATGCTAACATTTTCAGGTATAAATATACCTTCCCAAACCCCTGTAAATCAGAGGAGACCTCGACTTCAGAGGAGCCCGATTCCCAGCCGGACGCACTGAGAAGACGCTGTCATTCCTGCACGCAGAGAGTCCAGCTTCCAGTGATCTAACTTCCCTTGTGGGGTGTTGGAGTTCGAGTCCGGAAAAGAGATTCCTACCTCTCTCATTCTTCAGGTATGGAGCAGACTAGAACCTAGAGGGACTCTTGGCATACTAGACTCTAGGTGTAACTTACTCTTAGTATACTCTAGTCAGGAATACAGCACCTACTTCTACTTCTTCCTACACCTAGGACAGGTTAGGCACACTGGGTAGAACTAGGATAGAAACGCATCGTATGAGTACTCGCATTTTTAGGCTGTGTCATTTTATGTAAATGCATATATGCTGAAAAGATAATGCTAACGCAGTATTATTTATTTTTACTGCTCACTCTGTACATTATTTATCTCACATACTGTCTTGTGATCATAACAGCACATCTAACTTACAACAGAAACAAGACTGTTCAATAAACCTTTTTATTGAAACGCCCGTCTGTTATTTCTGTGTAACTTTGAGGAGTAACCGAAACATGCACAACTGAGCTGAGTGAAATAGTTATCTATTGTTTCTACGACTCTGGGACACATCCTGATTCTGTAAGGGAAACACAGTGGTCATGTTTTGCGGCTGCCAGAAACTAATCCCTTCTTGTCGTCAAGAAGTTTCTAGTGGCCTCTGAGCTAGCTGGCACAAGTAATTAAGTTTAATATACTCGATAGGGACATACCGACCTTAGTCCTATGTCAAACCTATAGGATATATTATTCCAATGCGCAGAGCCTATAAGGGAAATAGGAGCTACACTACATGGCGCCCAACGTTTGGTAAGGCAGTAATTCAACGTTAGATACTGAGTAACTCAGCTGTGCATATGTTCTTTTTCTCTCAGAGACCCCTACCCATATACTCCAAAAGACGTCTGGAGTGGGCAGGGATAGTATCCGCCACGGCTACATAGGGAAGACCACCTATATATTAGCTGTTTGGTTTGTTCAACGTTGAAGGATACAGTGTTCCACAATATTGTGCACCTTATCTTTGTTTCCTTGAAATTTGTTTTACATATTTTCAAGCAAAAAAATGTCAGGCACTGACAATGACGCCGGAAACGGTGTAGCTGCGGCTGATCCAGCCCAAGCAGCACTTTTTAACTTCACCGGTTTAAATGAAACCGAGGAGGGTGTCATAGACATCGCTCCAAATTTAAGAAGAGCCATTACTCTAAAACGTATAAAACATGGCCTACCATCGAGAGGAGGTAGAGCAGTTTTCGTGATTGAGGCACATGAATCCTTTCAGACAGAGGTATTCTATTCATGGGTAATTCTTCCTGAATCCAATCCAGTAACACACTTGTTCCACTTCTACAAAGAAGATGAACCACCAGAGGAATACATTCCTTTCGAGGATATAGAGATTCCATTAACATACCAGGAGCATCAGCTCTGGTTTAAAGGCGCCCTAAAACATAACAAAAATATAACCAGGCTCGGTCCACTAGGTAGACCAGGAGCAACATGGCCGATTCTAGCCGGCTACACACCTCATCCAGACATCGAAATAATGTCAGACGAAGAAATACTTAATCAACTCACAGAGTTAATAAAAATCTACAGACAATTGGTTCAAAATGTCATGCGGACTTTCACAGTCCAACAACCATTAACACTTCCAAATCAAACCCCTCAACAGGGGAACAATCTAAAAATTACACCACAGACTCTATACGCAGTCATGGGTAAAATGCCCACTAAGCGGGAGCAAATTCCATTTTGGATAGCTCAAAAAATTACTCAAATCGAAGCAGTATTTCCAAATACTAGCCCGCATGAGAAACACAGAATCCTAACCATTAGTTTACCAATGGGGATCACACCACAACTGGAAGACTGCACCACTTGGGGCTCAGTCTTTGCTGCCATCTACACTAAAACACACGGCATTCCGTCAATAGCGGTAATACCAGATGTCCTAAAACAAATTCAAAACGAATATGGGGCAGAGCCTGCTTTAAATTTAGGTATGAAATTACTGAAAAATTTCGACCAGGTCTCAACAATAATATTGTCAAATATTAAAGGGGAGGCAGCAGCAGTGGCGATCCGACAAAAATTAAGGGAATTTGATGTTACAGAACATCAAACAGAGCTACCCAGAATTATAGAGCAATCCTATGCAGAATTAGGCAGAGATAGTTTGGGTGGGAGACCAGTTAAACCAAAACTATCTGAAAGTCCTGAGAAGGACTCAATTAAACAAACTCCTACATCTTCTAAAAAGAAGTGGGAGTCTACTAAACAAAATTCAAATGAGAAAAGATCTCAATCCCGAGGTAGGTCTCCTCAAAAGGAGCCCTCTGAAAGGAGGTACAACCTCAGGAATAGGGATAATTTGAGAAAACCTGACAGGTATCAAGATAATGATACACGTTCCTCTCGTCCCTTTTAGGTCTCATCACAGACTTCGGAAAGAAGAGGACGAAGAGAACATAGAGAAGAACGCGTGAAATCGAAAGACGACAAGCACGCAACAAAAACTAAAGCTAAACCTCAATTCTCCAAAAAGAAAGTAGCAGGTCTAATAGTTAGACATGCCGAGAATTCTGAGAACGCAGCTCAGGAACGGAGAATGGGCTCAGACAATGCTGGACAGTGCAGAAGAAGTCACAATAGCTCGCCAGAACCTGATGGAACTTCTGGAGATAGTGGACTTGAATGAGTACATTACAGTAGAGACTGTAGATACCAGGGTTAGTACTCCACAAAGGTTATATGAAATAACACTCCAGATGGAGGGGGACAAACCTAGACAGGTTAAAGCACTTTTTTGGGAAAAACTATCAAAGGGTTATGACATACTTCTAGCAGAAAAAGACTGGCCACCACAATTTGTCAGGGAGTGCCCACACGGCGAGGACATGATTATGCCTGCCTTCTCCAATCACATACCAATTCACTTACAATATACATATGCCAGAAAATGGGCAGTGGCCCAGGCTCCAGCATTATATAAAAATCATGTAGGATGGGATGAGGACTCACCTCACCATAAAATAAATCTGAAACATGAACCTACTGCTCAGAGGCAGTATCCTATTAAGCAAGAAGCTAAAAAACAGGTCAGGGAGATTTTAAATCAACTTGAATACCAAGGGGTGATTGAAACATGCACCTCATCCATGAACAATCCTTTGTTTCCTGTCTCCAAACCAGACAATACATATCGTCTAGTTTTGGACTACAGACATTTAAACACTTGTTCTAAAACTTTTGCAGTGCAAAATGCACACAGCACAGCATTAATGAATAACATTGTGCGTAAAAAATACAAAACCACATTAGACATCTCAAACGGTTTCTTTTGTCAAAATATAGCACCTGAAAGCAGGTACTTAACGGCATTCTCCATAATGGGGACCCAGCGTCACTTTTGTCGACTCCCACAAGGGTTCAAGAACAGCCAGGGGTTATTCTCAGCAAGAGTAACGGAGTTACTACAAATTTATGACAACGAGGCATTGTCCTATGTCGATGACATCTATCTGACAGACGATGACTTGGAAAAACACTTGAACAGGGTGAGCACCATTATATTGGGATTCGCCTCTGAGGGCTACAAGTTCAACTTTAAAAAATCCAGAATTGCCCATCTCAATGTCCTATTTTTAGGATATGAGCTTTCAAGTGAAGGCAAGAGCTTGGCAGCTAACTTTCTAGAGAAATGTGCGCTGCTCCAACCTCCAAAAACGCTACAAAATTTACAATCAATACTGGGATTCCTAAATTTTGGTAGAACATACATTCTAAATTATGCAGAAAGGGTTAAACCTCTCTACGCACTAATCAAACCTGATTACACAATCAAAAACTGGACACAGGAACACACAGAAATTTTGTGTTCACTCCAAGCTAACATGTTAGCAACAAAGCACTTACAAACACGCGTAAGTCAAAGAAATTTGGTGATTTGAATAATTTCGGGTCAATGTGGATTCACTTACTTAACCTTTAATGAGGGTGAGAAAGTACCAATTGCATACAAATCACATTTGTATACACAAGCGGAAATGCGCTTCAGGTCAACTGAAAAATTCTGACAGCAGTTCAAACAGCTGTAGCAAAAGAAAGAGCCTTAGCCCAAGGGAAACGCATAATTGTCGTTACCCCAGTACCGGCTTTAGAAGCGGTCACAAAAGCGAGCATTCCGAATGCTAAAGCTTTACATCCGAGATGGATACAGTGGGTTAATTCTCTTGCTGCAACTGATGTTGAATATATTTTTGATCCAGATTTAAAAACACAGGCATTTCTCCAATATGAACAAGAATGTCCTCTGCCCTCTGAGATTCTGCCTCTCGATCAGTATGAATTTATAATTTACACTGACGGATCCGCACAGCCCGCAACAGGGAGTAAGCAAGCTTACAGTGCAGCGTGTGCTATCGTTAAAGGTCGCATGCGAAATGGCATCTTCAGACCTATGGTCACAAAAACTCAGTCACTAGGTGATTGTACAGCTCAGCGAGCTGAACTACAGGCATTCAAACTGGCACTTGAGAGTACGGATCGAGAATTCCTCACACTAATCGTGTGCGATTCCTATTACTGTGTTCAGTCGTATAATGACTATATACGAACCTAGCTTGAAAATGGTTTCAAAGATGCGAAGGGTGGCACAATAAAGCACAAATTGCTTTGGGAACAAGTAGTTCAGTTGAAAAACGAACTACCGAAGGCTCACGTGATTCACACACTGAGTCATCAGCGTGATGGCGTTCACGTTGCAGGGAATTCATTGGCTGACGAAGCCGCGAAGGGGGCTGTTCAGACGGCTTCCGTAGCTGCGATCACTCGTTCAAAAACAAAAATAGACGGTGAGATAATGTTAGCTGTCAATGCTTCAAGCAAAGGCAGCAGTGCAGCGTTACCAAAAAAGTTTCCACTCAAGTACTCTTATGTAATTGATGCGAATAACGTTCCTTTTGCTCGAATCCCTGGAGTGGGGGATAGGGTGATTCCAAACATGGAACGAAGAGCAGCCTTGATTTATGAAACACATTTGGGGGAGGGTCTGTCACATCAAGGGATCTCTAAAACAATTTTGACATTAAAAGAGATGTACTGGTGGCCTGGAATGAATACACACATTTACATATTCATCAACAATTGCTTAGACTGTAAATTACAGCGAGAGAGCCACCAGACACCATGCAGCGAATGCGGCAGCCCAGTGCAGACACCACTGTTAGACAGCATTAGGCTATCTAATCGCCAGCGTCCTACTGGACATAGGCATTCCCGCAAATACTGAATCTAGGTTCCTATGGTTATGGCCTCAGCGCTCGGCTGACGCTCGAACTGTTATAAAAGATTTGCGAGTCTTTATCGGCACATACGCAATAGGCACGTTTCATTCTGACCAGGGTCCTGCGTTTAGCTCTAGGGTTTACAAAGAGGCCATGGCCAGTCTGGGCGTTGCATTGCGGTACTCCTCTCCATTCCATCCTGAGGGAAATTCTGTTGTGGAAAGGAAAAACCGGGACATAAAGCAGTCTATAACAGCTAGGGTATTAGGCTCGGGTGATGGGTGGGTCAAACACCTCATTAGCGTTCAGCGCGCTATCAATAATTTGCCACGAAGTTCTCTAGGGGGGGTCACTCCATATGAGGTCCTATTTGGGACAAGAATGTGGGTTCCAGACTTAGAACACATAGGCACAGTGGTGGACATGAACCCATTTGATATCAAAGATCGTTTGGCTGTTTTACAGGAACTTAACAAGTTAAGAACGAAACAAAGCAACGTATCCTTACAGCCAACCACCACTGGGGAAAAATCGGCGGTCCCAGCAAGGCCTGTCTGGATTCCAAAAGTTGGGGATCTAGTCAGAGAAAAAATCGCGGACAAGAAGGAATTTGGACCTTCTTACAGACAACCGGTAGCTGTTCTAGCTGTTCAAGGAACAAGGACAGTACTTCTGCCGCCCCTTGCTGGAAGAAAGGAGAAAAGATTTGTGTCAATCGAACTGATCAAACCACAGAATGTGGCCAATACTAAGCAGTAGGCCTGGTGGACTCCGACCTAGTAGCAGACGCACTCCTCTCGCTACTATTCAAGAGGTTCAGACTGAAAGACTGATCACGATCGAGAATTCAGCTGTAACAAATGAAGGACTAAGCAACCAGGCTATGGAACTCATCCCTCTTGACAACCAAATAACAGTTCGTCCAAATACACCTGTCTACACCAACGTGACTCGTGAAGAACTGGTTCCTGTGATTTCAACGAATCCTGATGCAATTCCAACAATTGACAGAACTGCTTCTGGCTATTTCATTGACTTTGATACGTTCTCAGAGGATCCAAGTGAACCTGAAACGACGCCAGCATCATCAAAACTCAAGCAGCAAGTACAAGACTTTATTCACTTTCTGAAAAAGACTTATCTGGTTTCTCCATGGATTGAACTCTGGATTACATCTTGACTTTTTGTTTTCCTGCTCTGGCTAGCTTTGGTAACAACAGTAAGCATGCTTATAAGTGGAAAATACATCCATGTGAACAGTGAAGGAAAAGACGTGAATGTACTTTTGAAACCACATAAATCTTCCCATCGTGAAGCAAGAGACTTGTCATCAGTGAACATCACAGCTGTTCCTATACAGGATGGTATAGTGTGGGACAAAACAGATTATGAAATCTTCGGTCCAAGTGAACAATTGAATATTCCACATTTATTTAAAATTTCACTAAGTGATTTGATTACGTCCAGTACCTATTCAGATGATTGGGACTTAGAGACTGTTCAAGATATAATGTTTGATCTAGAAAAATCTGCTACATTTTCTAAAAATGAATTTTTAGAGGGTTCATCTGATTACGAAGAATTGTATTGTTATAACCACTATGGCCATCATTATTTGCACAAAACTGCATATCCAAGAAATGTGTTTATGTTTAATCAATGGGAACATTGTCCTACACCACCACCACAAGGTAGTTCGAAAACTTTTGCTAGTAAATTTCCATATTTTTCAGGTTATAATACATCTGACCCAGAGACATTTTACTACAGAAATGTAAACAAAACAGGACTGAAAATTATGTTAACAAATACGAAACAGATTTACTCTGGAGCATTTATTGCCCAACTGTCTACACAGGGTTTCGACTTATGGAAAGACACAATAGAGACAAAAACTGTCTGGGGTAGTAAAGATTGGCAAGTACAGGGTATAGAAGCTTTATTTAGAGCCTGTATCATCCCTGAACAAATACTGTTTTTGAATGACACCGTCCAACAAACATCTTGTCTTGGATTAGCCAAGATCAAAGAGATGAAAACACCTTCTGTGCCAACACCTGCCAGTGATAATAATACAAAGGCAGTGGTGACAGTTGACAATATACTACAACTCAACAGAACTCATCCTAATTGGAAAAAATGGTTGATCTGGCCCACAGACACAAACAACTGTCAGGAAAGGTTCTTGAACAAAACTCAGGGCTTAACTATTCATAGGCCAGACCCAAGATATGTCCAAAGACAACATCCGGGGGTAGTTACAACATACAGTGTAGGTAAATTATGCCTCGATTGGCTGCATAAATCTACACTACAGGATGTGAAGCAACACTTAACCTTACTTGCACATGACGCAGATCTTAGGGAATTCTTGCTTGGACCAAGAAAACCGCGTCAAAAACGTTTCATATATGCCGGCATCTATGCTGCTTATAACGAAGCATGGAAAGTGTCACAGATAGAGGCTGCAGAACGAATACGTGAACTTGATCGTATTAATTTAGAGAAAACACTCTCTGTAGTCGACAATGGGTTAACAACTTTGTCCTCCAGAATTTATTCATTGGATGGCATTGTATCCTCTGCTATCGACATTCTAGAACAAGATTTGGCTATGTTACAACAAGGTCAATCGCAATTACGTTCTATAGTGTGGTTGACATGGACTCTGCAATCATTGCGAGCGGGCTATGTGCCTTGGCGTTTCATCAACACGTCGTCTCTGTTTGCAGAATACAATCTAACTGATAAACAGATCGAATTGGCACAAAGAGGAGCGAGGTATACAGTGCTGAGCATTGAAAAAATGGAGAAATTACCATTTACAGTGGCAGAAAAAACAGCTACAGAATGGGTTATTCATGGCAAAATAACGTTGCCTGTGACAACTTTTCAGTTTCAGTATTGCCTCAGACAGATGCAAGCAGGCAAATATGAAAGGTTGGGTAAGGAATACATTAAGATATTTTGGGATTTACCGTATACACATAGATGTTGGAGTGGGGATCGTGAAGTGTTTCTTAGCGGTACTAACTGTAAACATGCACTGACCGGTTCACTCATATGTCAGGACATTATTTTGCACGGAGCTTGTAATGGTTCTGTGGCAAACCTGTCTTGCCATCAGCACGGTTCTCCAGCTGCTGTGATTAATCCAACGTTTGGACAACTTTCGAATGGGAGTTACCTCATGTTGAATGATCAGAGCTGCTGTGGAATGTTGCCAGGCATCCCATATCTAGTAACGGTCAACTCCAGGGTCACTTGCTGTATGCAAGTATTGTTTCCCCCAATAGACACAGTCAGGGAGTCGCCTTTGTGGCCTTCACTTAACGTCTCTTTTATAAGATTTGATACTTTAAGCAGAATGAAAGCCATGCTTTTGCAACAAACAGTGCCTTTGACCTCGGCCAAAGAAACCTATGATCTGCAAGTCGCAAGGACTTCGGCTGAGATACAGACTTTAATACGTACAAACTGCCCTATACATTTCGTAGAAATGATAGGACGTATCTTTAACATGTCAGATACAACGGGAGTTTTACATGTATTTAAGAGCATTTGCACCGGTCTCTTAGCACCGTTCCAGGCAATACTTGGAATCATTCCGAACTTTGCATATTCGCTGTTTGGTGGCATACCATTAATTCTCGCACTTGTTGCTGGAATTTTATTCATCTGCCTGCTATTGCGCTATGGCCAGCCTCTTCGCCGAAATCACTCCGAGCGAAATGGAGAAAGCTCTCCTTGAAAGAAAGTGCCATGAGCAAATAGTACAGCTATTAGGCATGACTCGTCTACGGGACCTTAATACCACATGGTTCCTGTCATTCCGACCAATCTGGCAAGATTGCATCTTACCTGTTCTACGATGCCTGCTATGCGGTGAAGAATGCGTGTTGGACGCCTGTCTAACATATCCATCAGCTGCGCCTAAGGATGTCGATGCTTTGCTGGACCCGATAACGGCCCATGCTTTGTGTTGTCCCCAGAGGCTTCCAATCCTGATGTCAGCATTCATTGAGATCTCACAGTCGCCTCCTGCTGCTGCTGAGGTACGAGAAACAACTCCAGGCACACAGGTAACAACGAACGCGAACATTGCTGAGAGCGATGTTTCCCATCTTTGTGCGGTCAATCTTTTACACGAGGTGTTCCAACTTACACCAGCGACAGTGGATGATGTTTTGTCTATTGAGGTAGATGATCTCATGTTTACACCAGACCCGTGAACTGACTCTGCTTCGGCATACTCTGTTCCAGTACAACAGCAACAATTTGGCCTTCATTTTTCAAAAACCTTGGAACTTTTACCACATCTGAACTTTTGTCCCATTTTTTGAACGAAAATGGCACTCCAATCTGCTTAAAGTAGAACTGCCTTATAATACAGACTTGGCAGTACTTCCAGGGACATTTAGTCATCTTGTGTGTCTAAAACTATTCATTTACATTTCATGATAGGACATGATTTTGATTTTGAAACAAACTTATCGATCATTTTCGTCATATATATATATTGCTTTTATATTACGTTCCAAATTGCATTTATTTCACACTTTATGCAGGAAATGAAAAGCACTGCTTTGTGATGTACAGCAACCTTTTGCATTTTAATGTATCTTTTAAGGCTTTTTAGGATATGTTTTAATATGCGGTACTCCATTTTAATGTTTAGCATTTTAAATGTTTAGCATTTTAGTATTGTTGTATACACAAAAGAGGAGTGGGTGTTGTATACTTCATAGGGTGTCCAAAAACGGGCTTTCTAGAATCATGACCATATATAGGCACAATCCAACCTGCCCTTATATAGGCATAAAATCCCAGACCTTATTTAGGCATAAGCCATGCATACCAAATACAGGCATGGATTCCGACATCCGTCCACCCTAGCGTCTCAACGAGTCCATGAAAAAACAGACCCTCAGGCTGCGGGAGTTTCCCTTGCCCAGGACTATTGATTTCTTCAAGGACTCATACATTATGCATGAACCTCTATTCCTTAAGGGATTCATTCATGACGTCTTTCGCTACCCAACTCACGTCAATGCTAACATTTTCAGGTATAAATATACCTTCCCAAACCCCTGTAAATCAGAGGAGACCTCGACTTCAGAGGAGCCCGATTCCCGGCCGGACGCACTGAGAAGACGCTGTCATTCCTGCACGCAGAGAGTCCAGCTTCCAGTGATCTAACTTCCCTTGCGGGGTGTTGGAGTTCGAGTCCGGAAAAGAGATTCCTACCTCTCTCATTCTTCAGGTATGGAGCAGACTAGAACCTAGAGGGACTCTTGGCATACTAGACTCTAGGCGTAACTTACTCTTAGTATACTCTAGTCAGGAATACAGCACCTACTTCTTCCTACACCTAGGACAGGTTAGGCACACTGGGTAGAACTAGGATAGAAATGCATCGTATGAGTACTCGCATTTTTAGGCTGTGTCATTTTATGTAAATGCATATATGCTGAAAAGATAATGCTAACGCAGTATTATTTATTTTTACTGCTCACTCTGTACATTATTTATCTCGCATACTGTCTTGTGATCGTAACAGCACATCTAACTTACAACAGAAACAAGACTGTTCAATAAACCTTTTTATTGAAACGCCCGTCTGTTATTTCTGTGTAACTTTGAGGAGTAACTCGAAACATGCACAACTGAGCTGAGTGAAATAGTTATCTATTGTTTCTACGACTCTGGGACACATCCTGATTCTGTAAGGGAAACACAGTGGTCATGTTTTGCGGCTGCCAGAAACTAATCCCTTCTTGTCGTCAAGAAGTTTCTAGTGGCCTCTGAGCTAGCTGGCACAAGTAATTAAGTTTAATATACTCGATAGGGACATACCGACCCTAGTCCTATGTCAAACCTATAGGATATATTATTCCAATGCGCAGAGCCTATAAGGGAAATAGGAGCTACACAACACTTGGACTCTCCATGAGATATTGTGGGCATTCATGATGACATTTAGATGCACTTGTCTATCGTTACTGCCTGCTGCCCGTAATCGAGGACTTCGGGGACTCGGTGTCCCAACACTCTTCACTTCAGCGGAGGGAGGGGGAGCCACTGTCAGCTGACCCCCATCACAGTGGACTGTAAAGGTGCCCGCCATCACCCGCAGCGCGAGACGCACTTGTCTATAGTTACTGCCTGCTGCCTGTGATGGAGGACATCAGGGACTCGGTGTCCCAACACTCTTCACTTCAGTGGAGGGAGGCTGAGCCGCTGTCACCTGACCCACACACAGTGCACTGTAAAGGTGCTGGCCATCTCCCATGGCGCGGGACGCACTAGTCTATTGTTACTGCCTGCTGCCCGTGATCAAGGACTTCGGGGACTCGGTGTCCCAACACTCTTCACTTCAGCGGAGGGAGGCTGAGCTGTTGTCACCTGACCCACGCACAGTACACCAAAAAGGTGCTGCCATCTCCCACGGCATGGGACGAGCGCGGGCCACGCTTGGGCAAAACCCGGGCCAAGGGCTGCCCTTTCATGCCCGTCAGAGGCCAGAGGAGGCCGTGCCGGGCCCCCACTCTTGTTTTTTTTGCTTCCCCGGTTCCTGCATATATAAATCTGGTACTGGGCTGAGAGCTGGATCCTCGGAAAAAAGTCTGCAGGGATTAATACTTGAAGGTTTGGAAGGAGTGGAAGGTCTGCGTAGTTAAGAGCCCTTATCTTTTGTTATACATGTGTGTGGGCTTTGTGCTGGACCGGTGTTTGAACTGTTGGTTGCACTCTCCTCTCGCTGACTTGTTACTGTGGTGGAAAGCCCTTTCTTTTGTGGCTCTCAAATTATCTACCTGGAGCACCAAACAACATGGCGTCTAAAGTTGTGGCATTTCTGTAGGGTTGTTGGTTTGTTGTTGTTATAATGGGGAAACGCAGGCCCGTGGGGCCCACACCAAAGGACCCTGTGAACACGGTTACCACTATGGATGCTTTTCTGCAGCGAGCCGTTGGGGTTTTGGACAAAGAGATTGAGTTGGCTACTCAGCATCTATCTCGATCCCCTAATCCTCCTCCCACCCAGAGTTCCTCTGCCTCTTTACATCTGGGGCCACTGGCACAATTACCCCACGCAGGTTTGGCAGATACGGCACAAGATCCGATTGAGGGTGTTTGCCTGCCTATGTTACTCCCTCCCCCACAGGCCTGTGTACAGTCATCGGCACCTCGGATAGCATGCACAGTACGTAGAGCAGGCCCCGGCGTGGGGAAGGGGGGAGGGGAGCAAAGAGGAAGGGCCCTTCGACGGGGATGGGGATTCACGTGAAATGCCGGAAGAGCATTGGATTGCAGCCTAATTCTTCAGTGCCCCTTGCAGAGCCCAGTATGTATGTGACTTCTTTGTACGATACACTCAAGGCAGCTGTGCTACTAGCGTTGGACTCCAAACTGGACCCAATTCTACATTGTTTATCCTTGATCGAAATTAGCCTGACTAAATTGTCCGCTTCATTGCATAGGGACAATATTTTATCGACCGCATGTTCCTCAACGCAAAAGGTTATGACTAGCATTTCCTGTGGTAATGAGGTGGAGCCTGGCCCCAGGTTTTCTCCCAGGTCTGCGCCAGAGGTACCCATGCCGCGGATGAGTCACTCTACCTCCAGCCTCCTACCCTACAATAGTAGCACCAGTGATAAACAATATTGCACCAGCGGTATCGGCACGGACAGTCAACCGTAGGATGGGGGGCTATTCAAACTTGGAGCACCACCAGAATCAGGGTTTTGAAGTAGGTGGGTCACACAGTCTCCCTAATGCAAGGCGGGAGGGTTGAGCCCTGGGGAACCTAGTAACCTCGCCCAGAGTTTGTGTACTGTCCACTTGCCACCAGAGTCGACCCCACTTGTAGTGACTTTAGCAAATGTCCCCCGGCTTGATCCAGGTGTTAAGGAAGACTTCGACCAGTTGAAGAACAAGGTTGTGCATTGGCTAAATTTGAACACTGCCCCAGGGCCGAGGGTGGAAAATCATATCATCATGGTGCGAAGGGTATCTTGGGGGGGCATTGCTAAGAAAGAATGGGCTGGGGACTGTGTTATAATTAATTTTAACTGTCACATCATGGTAAATAGTATTTTATGTTCAGTTGCGCAGATTAACTGTAGGAGTCAAAAATCGGCAATTGTGGCACTCCAGCTGGGCTACTTTTATAGGCATTTGAACCATCCTTTGCCTTTGTTTGGAAACATACAGGGGCGTCCCCAAGATGTGAACCATATGAACCAGCAGGAGGCAAGAATGGGTGTAGGCACATAGGTTTACGCCCTTGGGCTCACTAGAAACCTATGATTGACTGGGTGCTGACTTGCAGGATTCAGATGTCCCTCCACCACAGGGTTTGATTGGGCCATTGGGCTCGGGCTTTCATATTTGTAAGGGGTGTAAGTTTATTTCCTGGAACATTGCAGGGCTTGCATGTAAGTTTGATGATCCGGATTGGGTGCTTTTTGTTAAAGGCTACGATGTGATCTGTCTCCAGGAGACATGAGCTGTTGACAACAGATTCTATTTGGAAGGTTACAAAACTTTCTTTGTGCCAGCTACCTTTTCCATGGTAGGAAGATCTAAGGGTGGCCTAGTAACCTTTGTCTCATTAGCAGTTAGCAGCAGCTCTACCATATTGCCTCAAACTTCTTCCACTCTACAGGTGATGTTATTGTCTAGCGGGACGAACAAGCTCCTGCTGTTAAATTTTTAAAATTCGGGAGTCCTCCCTATGGAATCATGTAATATTACATGGTTGGGTTCCGTGTTGAGGAACAACACCTTGAGTGGACAGAATTACTCTAATGTACTTATAGCAGGGGATTTTAATGTTCACTTGTGTGGGAGCATAAGGCGTGGAGGGGTGAATAACACTGGATGTGCGCGTCACGCCGGTTTGCACATGGAGCACACTCCCCCAGGGCTCCCTATTAAATGCCATTCTGCAGGAATTTGATCTAACATCTGCCATGAACAAGTTGCCCCCGGAGAAAAAGGGTATTAATCCTACCTTTACGGGGAGAGGGTGTGAGACCTTTATTGATTTCATCTTTGTCTCTACCCTGTTCTATTCTTACATTGTGGATTTTACCAATAAGGCGAGCGCACAGAGTGATCATAAACCTGTGTGTGTTTCTACGGGATGGCTTTGGGTATATAAGCATGACAAGGTGGGAATGGGGGTTCCCCTGAAAGCTGTGGAAGGGGGACGTGACTGAAGTAGGGTCAAATCGTTCCAGATCAGCTTCATTAGTCCCTTAGTGCAATAGGGAGTTTGCTATTTGTTTAGACAGTGAAGCCAATACAGTGGATATTATGAAGTCTTTTGGAAGAATGTCTGTTGCTATAGCGAACCTATTGCGGACACCGGGCAGGTGTTTAACGCACTCAGAACCAAGATGGTTTGATTCTGAGTGCTTGCATGCCTCCAGGAGATTGAAAGAGGTATTAGGAGCAACAACGCAAGATCCTTTGGCTGTCACGAGCCATTGTAGAGCCTATAAGGCTGCCCTGGCCAAGCGCAAGTCTGCCCTGAAAGAGGAGGCTTGGTCAGAACTAATAGAGGCCAGCAGTATGGGTAACAGTTCCAAGTTCTGGAGCATTATTGAGAGCCCCATCTTGGCAGGTGATACTGGCAATCGAATGCAGGCCCATATTTCAGAGGATAATTGGGTCAGCCACTTTGAGGGCATGTTTCAGTCTGACCCAATCGGCAGGGAAGGAGAGGAAAGTGCGGATGGTAAATCCGATGTCATATTTACAGCACAAGAGATCAGAGCAGGTATCTTGGGACTGTCTAGAAACAAGGCCCCAGGTCCTGATCGGATTCCACCAGACCTTTATATTGAAAATGTGGATACCTGGGTGCCTGTACATACAGCAGTTGTAAATGCGGCGGTCAAGGTTGGCCGCCTGGATTCATGGGCCTTATCGATAATTGTCCCTGTTTTTAAAAAGGGGGCTCGAGATAGCACTATTTGCTACCGACCTATCTCCCTTTTGGATTCCGTGGTAAAGGTGGTGGGTGGCATGGTTTTAAATCGGCTCCTAACTTGGATGAAAATAACATCCTAGCTGAAGTACAATATGGTTTCCGCCCAGGTCGTTCAACAGTGGACCAATCTTTAAATCTATATATGGTCCTGAATAAGTACACTGTGGCTCGCACTGGTTCCATCCCCTTAGCATTTATGGACTTGTCCTCAGCGTTTGATCACGTAAATAGATCAAAGTTATGTCAGATGATGCTTTCCATGGCCATAGACAAGGAAATCATTTTGTTTTTAAGGAACCTTCACAGAGACTCAAACGCGGTTGTCCGTTACTCGAAAGATCTTAATGTGACTGGCAAGTTCCCCATCAAGAGAGGGGAGTGGCAGGGGTGCATTTTGGCACTGTTCATTTTTAACTTGCACATTAATTCCCTGGAGAAGGTCCTCTTGAAACTAAATGCTGATTGCCCCCAGGTGGATAAGCGTAGTTTGCTAGTTCTCCTGTATGCAGATGATGCTGTCCTCATGATGAGTACAGCCAGGGTCCTACAACTCTTGCTGAACTCTTTTGTACACTTTATGGAGGACCTGGACCTATTGGTTAATCACAGTAAATCGTACGTAATGCAGGTGGGATCTTGTACAGCTAAGCACAATACTTTTAAGGTAGGAACCACATCAATTCCTATGACAAATGTCTTCTCATATTTAGGAGTTGTGGTTGATGACGCTCTGAGTTGGGGCCCCTTGATTAGTCGTAAGAAAGGGGACCTGGCCAGAGCGACCACTGCTGTATTTAATTTTGCTTCGAGATTGGGCGTGAAACCGATGGGGGCTTTACTGCAGATCTATAGAGCCAAATGTCTTTCGAAGGTTACTTATGGGGGTGAGATATGGGGTTACACTGGGCAGGAGGTACTGCAAATTGGCGAAAATATTTTCTTGAGACGGTTACTATCTGACCCGCAGTGTATCCCGTCGTATGTAGTGCATGAAGAATTGGGAATGGCCTTCCTCTCAAACGAGTTGGCTTACCGCCCCCTTGCCTTGTGGCTGAAGACATGGATCAAGAAAGAATACTCACTTAGTAAGGACATTCTAAGGTATTGTATTTCCCTAGAGCATGTTAACCTTATCGGTTGGATCAAGTATGTTAGAGCGTGTTTTAGCACTTTAGGAAGGATAGACCTATTTGATAACCCGCAAACAATCTGTAGGAGGGATCTAAACTGGCTGAAAGAGTGTTTTCTTAAAAGGCGCAGCTGGGAAAGAGAGGAAGCAGAGTTGAGAAAGCCAAGTGTGCGTAGGTACATTCAATTGAAAACAGTGCCCTCTATTCAACCATATCTTTTATGGGTCAAAGGCAATCATGATTGTTTTTTATTGATTAGATTTCGGCATGATCTTTTTCATTATCTTTTGGCCCAACCACGCGGTGCCCACAGAGGCCAGTGTCTCATACCCTGTGGCTGTGACGGTCAGTCTCCATAGGATATGGTGCACTTTTTAATGTTTTGTAGCTTTTATGAGGTTCTTAGAAGGTCTTTTATTGTTCCTATTCTTAAGAAAGCATGTTTTAAGAGGGTTAGACCTGCTTTTATTTTTTTACAACTTCTTTCAAGTGACTCAGTACTGTATACGCTTAGCTTCTTAAGGGCCTCAATTAGGCTTAGGTCCAGCTGTGACTAACCCTGATGGTGGGGTTTCCCCTTTTAACCTTGTAATCATGGGCCTATAATGATCATACTGCACAGCTCTTTGTATCTTGTTGGAGTTTTTATTGATGTCTGTTTTGATTCAGTGACGTTTATGGTTTTAATTGTAAAAAAACGAATAAATTATATATTGAATTGAATTGACTTTTCCTGTTATAGTGATGCTTATCTTTGACATGTTTCTGACATTCTTGTGGGTATTGATATAGAAATGTTGAATAAATAATGTTGGATCTAGTTCAATGGTGCTCATCCTTGACCTGTTGTGGCCGTTCTTGACGTACTTTTGACTCCCCTTCCCTAATGGGGTTGTAATTCTTGCTATGTAATGAATCTTCCTGTTATTTGATGAAAAGGGGGCTGAAAGGCTAACACTGATCCTTGTGTGACAGTGTGAGCACTTGATGAAAATGAGGTGGTTCTATTTGGGGAATTGAATCTATCTATGTAAAATGAAAAACGTGCATTTAACATGAAATGTTGGCATTTTCAGAAACAGGGAAGCTGATGTTTCAGATAATAAGACTGCCTTTAGCAAAAATATTTTGAAGCTTGTATTTAAGCAAAAGCTCAAGCATAGTGTTTAGGGAAATATATGCCTTTGTTTACTCATGAGTCCCAGTTAAGGGCTTAACATTCACATATGATTTTCGCGTTATGCCAGAGAAAAGCTAGATTGGATAACTTCATTTGCAAGGGTATTTTCTTATCAATGGTTAATAGGGCATTTTTGGAGTTATTAAATATATATTTGGAAGTGGTGAGATGTTTGCAGTTGATAGTAAGGAGTGTTGCATGGTCTAAGTTGTTCAAGATTGCTTTTTCAAACTTCCAGCCAAGTTGGTGTAGAATTTTCAGGTGTGGAGAAATAATGTGTGCCTTGTTTGTCCAAAAAGGCTGTTTGATAATCCCTAAAACTGGTGAGATTGAGGCCTCCTAGGTTAGTGGGAAGACAGAGTTTTTTCACTGCTATTCTAGCTTTCTTACATTGCCAAATAAGATTTGTGATCAATTTATCTAATTTATTGCTGAAGTCGTCTGAAAGTAACAGAGGTAGCATACTACTTAGGTAGTTAATTATTGGTGTTATAATCATTTTTATAGTTTGATTGCGGCCCCACCAGGTAAAACATTTGGGTGTCCATCTTTCTAATAGTTATGTTGTTTTCTGAAGGGTGAGTTTTTCATTGTGTTTAATAGTATCTATTAAGTCAGAGAAAAATTAGGTGCTAAAGTATTTGGGGTATTGGGGCAAATCAGGCCTGAGTCTTCTAATAAGTCATAGGGAATTGAGGGATTCAACTTCTGATTTTTCTGTGTTTAGTTTGTATCCAGAGACTTCTGAATATCTTTCAATTGTTTCCATGAGGGCATGTATGGATGATTTGGTATTATCTGTGACAATTAAGATGTCATCTGCGTAAGTCGATAATTTCACCCCTTTTCCATGAATGTTGACTCCTGTTATATTAGGATTGTTTTGTATCTAGGAGGAGAGGCTCGAGAGCAATCAGAAAACGGGAGGGGAAATGTGGACAACCCTGCCTAGTGCCTTTTACTAATTTGAGTGGTTGGGATAAGAAGCCACTAGTGGAGATATGGACATTTGGATTACTATATAAGGCTGTGGTCATTTTTATGAACCTGCTCCCAAATTAAAGGTTCTCAGGGATTCTTCGAGAAAGGTCCACGATACCCTATCCAATGCTTCCTCAGTGTCAAGCTCTATCACTACAGAAGCCAACATGGATGATTTTGCTCTTTTATAGACATGGCATAGGAAACAGGTATTGTCGTTGGACATACAATTTTTTAAGAAGCTGGCCTGTGTATTACTTATTAGTTGTGATAAGAAAAGGTTTAGGTGTTAGGCTAGTATTTTCGCATATAATTTATAGTCCAAATTTATTAGCAAAATGGGCTATTGTTTTTCGGGAGCAATAGGTCCTTCCCTTCTTTGGGGATTACCATGATGTTGGCTAACGCTGTAGTGCCTCCAATAAAACCGGAGGTTGCAAAATAGTTTAAAAGATCAAACGTGGTCGTAATTGGTTTTCATTAAGAGTACCAATTGCATTAGTAATCTTGACCGAATAGATTGGTTTGGATAAGGATGCTTTGTTTTCTACTCATAAATAAGATAATTCTGACTTACTTAGGTAGTCCGAGCATTGAACCGGGGTAATCTGTTTATCATCAGAGTACAAGTCTTCACAAAATTTTCTAAAAATTAAAAATTCCCTTGGGATTGGTATGGGTTTAGTTCTTGTTGTCTTTAAACACAGTTATGTTTTTTTGGTTCTGTTTATGTTTAAGATATGAGGCCAACATTTTGCCAGCTTTGCTGACTTCGCAAAGGTTAAGGCCATTGAATGTGTTAAAAAATATATCAAATATAGTTTGAAATAGTTTCTTTAAGATTTTTGATATTGTTCGGGTTGTCAAGAACATCTTTGTTGAAACACCATATCTTGGTAGGAGGTTTTGGCTTTGGTGCCAGCGAGGAGCGTACTAATACCGGAATAGTCAGAAAGCAGTCTTGGCACTATGTTAGTTTGGTCTATTATGTGTGTATATGATCCAGAGAAGATAATATAATCGATCCTTGTGTTGGAGTTATGTGGTGCAGGAAAAAAGGTTAATCTCTGGAACAGGGTGTTGTGTACTCACCAGGTATCTTTGAGGTTGTATTAATAGCAAATTCATGCATTCATTAATTGCTTTATTTCGGCTGAAAGGCAATAAAAGTATTACATACAATCAATATTAAAACACATACATAGAATATATACAATCACAGATTGTAATCATCACTAAAACTACATGAATGAAATATTAAAAAAGAATACACATTTGAATTTTATGCAAAGCTATGCTCAAAGGTTTCCTGTAAATTGCAATGTGTCAACATAAAATTCTTTTAAAAAATAGCAAATAAAAATGTCATTTATGTTATAGTATCAACCTCAACTGGGAGCATCAAGTAATATTTAGAGCAGATTTTCTGTAAAATGTTGTGAGCTTTAGGTGGATGATATTTACAGGTGTATTGACTTTCGAGGGTCATGAAATCCCCACCTACGATAATAAGATCATTGGAAGGTAGGTGTCCAATATTGTCTTCTATTTTCTTCCAAAAGGAAGTGTCATTGCTATTAGGGCTATATGTATTAGCTACATGGATAAGTGCTTGTTAGGCTCCCCTTTATCCTTCTTGAACCGATAAACACAATACCAACCAGAGGACCAAGAATTCTATAGCTTCCTCAAACTTAAGACATCCATTATCAAGTCCAAATATCACTTCAGAGAACTATCCCTTCCATTATTCATTTGTAAACTGAACAAACTGATCCACCATGTTTCCAAATTCTGTCACCTATTACACCCTAAAACTTCAAGGGCAGACAAGAAAGTAATGGAGAACTGGGACACCCACTCTTCTCACCCCACGTCTGAGTCCGAATGGAATGCCATATGAAATCAGTAACCTCACATAACATATCACCAGTACTTTCCCTAGCTAAATATTGGCTAATTCACAAAGCCTACGTGACTCCTTCCCATCTACACAATATTTTGGATAGCCCCACGTGCTGAAACTGTAAGGATGAAAACCGGTGACCTTGCCCACCTAATCTTTCACTACAAATCAGTGAAAACTTTTTGGGACAATGTCTTCTTCGTTTCCACACTTTTTAACATATGGCCCAAAAAGGAATTTTCATTCCTTACAAGAGCTTCTTTGACCCTAATATCAGAAGCCCTGCTGATCACCTCTTACTCGATCTTTTGTTGTCATCTGCAGTTAAAACAATCACCTCTTACTGGAAAGTCATACACAAAACTTTGTTCACAGCCTGTCTAAACTGAGTATCACACATCAGAGGTGCAGATAGTGTTGCCCCTGGAAATCCCAAGACAAACCTACATGGAAATCCTTAGATGACTACTTCGCAGCCGCTACACCCCTTTGAGCTTGTGGAGTGTGGTTTATACTTTAGAACCCCATATGGATGGCTCTCCATCTGCATCATTATACAGGATACAAATGCTTTGAGCAAGGTAATTGACATTCCTGCTCTCATATTTCTTTTTTATTCTCCTCCTTTTCAAATTTTTTTTGAGTGCCCTTTCTAATGATTCTTTAATACAGATGTTATGTATGGAATGAACTTGATACTTGTTTTTACTAACGTATTTTCTCCAACCAGTATAGTGACCCATGAACAAACATTATGGACACTCAACTTTATCTGAAATTCTCCTCATCATTATAAGAATCACATCTTATATGTTCCTTTCCCTGCATCTTAGTGTTATTCTTTCTTTGTGTTGTACCGGAAATTAATATAACTATTTTTAAATTTAAAAAAAAAGTTCAACCACGCTTCTGAAAGCTTATTGCTGTTTTTAGTTGGTTGGACCCAGACTGGAGTTTTGCTTAGCTGCTATTTCTTGATTTGTGCAGAGGCATTGTGTTATCTATATTGATAAAGCTTTCTACCTGAGCCAGTAATTTCCGTGCAATGGAACAGAACCATTACTGTATGAGCCTATAGGTTTTGTAAGGATAGGTGTCTTTCACCCGCGATTTTGAGTTTATATGAATTTAGAATCTTCCACCCTGTCCCTTCCATTAGAAACAGAGTCATAACATATGAATGGGAATACCAGGCAGTATAGAGTGAAGTAGAAGGCTATGTGAATAGATGACAAAAGTGCAAGTAATGTACAAAATAGGTACAATTTATTAAGCATCTAGTTACATGACTGGCAGCATAATCATTCAAGTATATACATTCCACACACACTTACTACATTCTAATTCCAATTAAGAAGGTATGCAAAACAAGGGGAATCCAACACATCTACCCAAGCAACACTCTATAAATGTAGACAATAACCACCTATAAATAGCCAACCTTAGCTAAACGAGCTAAACAATGCATATACAAAATGGAAAAACATGTTTTATACATATATATAGATAGACATGCACCGAGTTTATTCTGAAAGATATATTTCAATACAAAACATAATCCTGAAACTTTGGTGGAAGATTGGTACTCCTGCATGATTTCCTTGAAGTAACATCAGGAACTGCCTTGAGTTTTCGCTCCAAAGTTACAGGATTATGTTGCTCTGGAACAACAGATAATTTGCTCTTGTTCCAACGTTTTCCATCCTCCAATATTACCGAATTCACACAAACCACTTTCTTCGGTAGGGAGAGTTGGGAATTTGTTTTCTCTCCTCTAAACTGAACTTTCACCCTCACTTAGGGGCATATTAGCAAAACCCACGTTAAAATTATCGCCGTTTTAGCGGCAGGAAACTGCCGCTAAAACGGCGATAATGGGCTTGCTAATATGCGTTATGGAATTCCAATAGAAGCCCAGGTTAGATGTCCTGCACATCTAACCTGGGCTTCTATTGGAATTCTATAACGCATATTAGCAAGCCCATTATCGCCGTTTTAGCGGCAGTTTCCTGCCGCTAAAACGGCGATAATTTTAACGTGGGTCTTGCTAATATGGCCCTTAATCTCTTTCCATAACATTAAGTGATCTGCTCTAAGTTGTAGCACACTTGCTTTGAGCCTCTCTTTGTTTCTCAGTCACCTATTGTAAAACAACATCATAGATCATTTTTCTTTTTATCCATAGTCCATTCATTTTTGATCCAGGTAATCTATCTTTTAACAGTACGAAGGGAGAATCCTTGGTCTCCACATTGGGTGTGGTGTGGAGAGTCTAGATTCAATTTTTAATTTCTTGCATCCAATGAAACCCATTCACAATGGATAATTGTATGTTCCTATTGCAACATTCAACTAACTCATTGCTTTTTGGAAGATATAATGAGGTAATAATTGGCTTAACACCTAAACTAGATAGAAAAACCTTAAACTCCTAAGAAGTGAACTGAGGGCCATTATCAGTGACAATCTCCTCTGGAACTCCTTCACGGAAGAACAACTTTCTCATAACATCCTCCACCACAAAAGAGGTAATATTATTCACAAAGGCCACTTCCAACCACCTAGAGTAATAATCAACTATTACAATACAATACTTAACATGACCATTGCTTACCCTTACTGGGCCGATTATGCCCTTGCCAGCTTAGACCATGCATTCTCTGGAACAAGGACTGCAACAATAGGACTTGGCACTGTGACCTTTGTTTTATCACTTGCAAAACATGATTTGCTCCCCCACATACTGCTCTACCTCCCTGTTTACACCCAGCCACAAAACAACTCTCTCACCCTTCTTTTCATTGCTCTAATGCTGATTTGTCCTTAGTGGGCCAACTCCACAACCTTTTTCCTTAAGGTGATAGATACCACCAACAGATCAGACCTACGCAGTAATCCTCCCACTACTGACAATTCAGATTACATTTTCCTAAAAGCATCAATGAGATCATCATTACGTTTGCCTTTAGACCAACCTTCATTGACATATTTCGTAACTTTTGTTAAAGTGGCATCTTGACTCAAAGCAACTAACCATTCTGACTCTGAAATGGCATTGTTAGTGATGCATGTTAACTCACTAACGACCATGCCTTTTTCTTCCATCTTTGTCTTTCTCTGATCCTTATCATTCGAAATCACTGGCAATTTCGACCAACAATCTGCCATCACGTTATTTATACCAGGAATGTACTCTATCTTGTAGTAGAACACTTGCATTTTACATTGTCACTGGCCTAGTCTAGGAGTTGCCTTACCAGCCCCTTTTGTGGTAAACATGTCAATTAAGGGTTTGTGATCAACTCTCACTACAAACTCCATGCCCCACAAATACTGCCAGAAGTGGTTTACACCCCACCAGCAAGCCAAGGCCTCACATTCCACCACTGAAAATGATGCCTCTGTACCCTGGAGACTACGACTGGCAAATGCTACCACTTCCTCTCTCCTATTTCTTTTTTGTAATACTTCTACTCCCAAACCATATTGACCAGCGTCAGTGATAACAATACTAGGATGTCTAGTGTCAAAAGGTTTGAGGGAAATAGAATTGGCTATTTCTCTTTTCACACCTACAATTGAAATCATTCCATACAAATTGTTCATTTTTTGAAAATAACAAACACATTGCATAAGTTCTTTCTGCACAACAAGCAATGAAACGGGAATAAAATTCCATCAGTCCCATGAATGATCTTGATTGGTCCTTCCCTTGGGGAACTGGTGCTTCAACAATTGCCTTTACTAAACTTCCCTTGGGTTCTACTCCAATTTATGACCAAAAAAGTTAACTTCAGATACACCAACTTTACATTTGTCTGCTTTAAGAGTGACTCCTTTCTGTTACAGAACATCCAGAACTAGTGCTAACCTTTTGTCATGGTTAACTTTGTCATTGCCAAATACCACCATATCATCTTGAAAACATAGGACACCCTCTACATCTTTGAACAATACCTCCATGAGACGGTGAAAAACAGCCGATGCAGATGCAAGTCTGAAGAGCATCCTCTTAAAATGGAAAGCTCACTCTGGGGTTAAAAAGGAAGTCAGGTGACAGAAATACTCATGCAAAACTATTTGGTGGTATGCAGAGGCCATGTCGAGAGCTGAAAACAACTTTGCTCCCTTGATTAACAATAACATCTCCCTATATGTTAGGAAGAGGGTGAAGGTCCACACCGATCCTGGAATTTAAATCCCTGAGATCAACACACATCCTCAAACTCCTACTCAGTTTTCTTGCTAGAACAATGGGTGACAACCATTCGGAGCTCTCTTTGGGCTCTATGATGGCTTGGCTTTATAGCTTGTCCAGTTCTTTTCGCAATTCTGCTCTATTAGCAAGAGGTACCCTACTCACTTTGTGGATTACATGATCAACTCCTGATTTAAGTTGAATCCTGTTTTTAAATCCCTCCAACTTTCCAAAAGTCTCAGTAAAAACTTTAAGGAATTTCACCTCCCACTCGGAAAGTTGGAGCTCTCATACCCCTGAATACTCTCTTTTAAGCAGAACTTGCTCAGGGCTGTTAAGATCTAAGATGGTTTCTAACTTCTGCTGTCCTAACCACCCCAACAATGATGAGCCATGTTTTGCTACATGCACAACAGCAGGTGTGGAATTGCCTTTAAAGAAGAGGGTGGTAATACATTCTCCAATTACTTCAATTGGTTTCCCACCATACGTTAGGGGTCTAATGACAGATGTCTTTAGTTTCACTTTACTGAAGTTTCTCTAGTCATCCACATCAATTAAAGAAAATGGAGATTCAGAATGTGCCATCATGTTGACATCAATGTCGCCAACCATTAGGGTCTTTTGATAGTGCCAACGCCCACTTGCATTATTTCAGATTTGTTCTGCTGTTGACCATGTGAAGCTTCAACACACAACACAATGCTTTTATCACTCGATTCAGAAGATCTGCACTCCACATCATGTTCACTCACGCTACTCACTGCCTTGGATTTACCACTTATCTTCCTAGATTTGCATATTTTTACAAAATGTCCCATCTTCTTACAACCATTGCATACTTTATCGTGGACAGGACACAATGGCGAGTTTTCTAAATGGTTAGAACTTGCACACCTATAGCATAGTAACACCTTTGTTTTCCCTTTTCTTTCAACCTTTTTCTTTTCATTCATAGTCTTCTTTTTCTTTTTATTCCAGGTGTGTACACCAGCCACCAGTTCTTTGGTTGATACAGATTCACCCCCAAGAGACATTTGAGACATAAATGGTGCAGTGCTTTCAATACCTGTTGCTAAATCCACTGACTTATTAAATGTAAGATTAGGTGTGGTCAATTAAACCTCCTGAATCTTTCTGTTGTTGATATGTTCAACAATTTGGTCCCTTATTAGCTCATCTTTGAATATTTTATACTCACACGTAGATGCTAATATTCTTAAATCACCCACATAACTATCAATAGGCTCTCCAGGAAGTTGATGCCGTCTTTAAAATGTATACCTTTCCAGTATATCAATTTATGTGGTTTAAATCTTGTGTCTAACATTTTCAACATGGAAGCATATTCACCCACCACATCACCCTCCCCTAATATAGATTGTTGAGGTCGATGTTTTAAGATTTTTTTGCCTTCAACACCTAAACAATATTTTAACAAAGCTCAATTCTTTTTATGAGTAAAATCTTCACCATCTATAGCCGCCATATATGCCTCAAAACTGACAGTGGAAGTACTATACTCTGATACAGGGTGCTTACTTTCACTCTATTATACACAAGGCAGATATAATTAGAAAATGTAGAAATATTATCATTGGTATACAATACAGTCAGGTGTGTGTGCCACCAATTAAAACACACTAATGAAGTTGATTCAGGCATGAAGTAATGAAGTTACAGGCAAAATCCTTCACATGATAGAATTGTGAAGAATTGTGTAAAATATGGTTGCAGTCAAATGGTGTGCTAATGGCCACAATCCACAACTAAAAGAAATAACTAGGCTCTTTTGTAAAAAGTGGTGTGTGCTGTGTGGATCGCCGTGATCTACTGCACAAAGTTACTTTTTTCTCTTTTTGCATCTTGTAGACTCCTGTAATGGTGTTGCAGCGCGCGCAACGAAATTCGTTTTATTTATTTAATTGTTTACTTACCTCCGTTCATCCATATTCCGGTGTTTACTACCCCCCACCCTGCCCCTCCCCCGCCCCACCTCACCGCCCCACGGAACTCCCTCCACGGGCCGCTACTGAGTGTTTGGTTAACTTTTGTTTAACTGTCTTTAGCCGATTTCTATAGACATTTCTGAAAAACATTATTTTCTCACATTGTTTTAACATTTTCTCAGAGAGGGTGAGCCTCAACTCCTCTGGGGAGTGTAAGACTTACCACAAGAGTAGTGGGTATGTTAATTTTCTCTTTTTTAGAAAATTATGTAAAAATGTGCTCTCACTATTTTTCCAGAATATTCTCGGGAAGAATCTTCCATGCCCTCTAAAAAGTAAGTCAGGCTTGCTCCTTTCACTTGCCCACTTGATCTTATTATAGTTCATTATTTATACCCCATCACTTTCAAAGTTCACCAGCCATCACTGCAACAAACACAAGAAAAGCCTAGTTTCAAGGTGCAAAATTGATGAGATCAAGAGGGAGAGGAAGGTGTAGCATGCAGCAGCTCATATGAGAGACATTCCTTAATCATGCTGCATGGATAAAGGGGAGGTAAGTAAAGGGAGAGTGAATAAAACCTAATGCTTACAGATAACTCAGAGGTAAGAAGTCAGATATGACAAATGACTGACATTGACATTATTAATGATATCACCATGGTAATAGTGTCATTTATATGGATAAGGGTTGTTTTTAATGCTGTTTGTTGGAAATCCACATTTCGTGCAGCCTTTTGCTGGATACTATCTTTGCTGGCCTTAGAAGTATGCTTTAAAGAAACAAGGAAACCCAGGAAGTCTAAAGGGACCTAGGGTACAAACGCTTTATAAAGGAACAATGGTCCCTTTCAAACAAGGTCATACAAAGCAATAATACACAGATATACTATAATATCTATGTTTTTGAATTCCAAATGGAATCTATGAGTTTATTAAATCAAAAGTTAAGTAAAAAAGACAATAGAAGTGGGACTATGTACAATGAGAAAAGAAGTCAATAGAACTTCAGAACTCAGGCATAGCACATCATGTGGCTAAAGTACAAACTATAGTTAAGCTACAAATACATAGGACCTTTGCTCATATCTAAATTAGTCCAGTAAACAGGTAGAGTCAAGGTGCTCAAGTCGACGATGTTTCAATCCCCTAATAGTGATAGGGGGATTATCATTAGGACACAACTGGTTATGCCTAAGAAAATGCCTGCTTGTCGCAGAGGACATAAATTATGCCAAGAACCGCCTTAAAAAAAATTCCAAAGCAGACCTGATTTAAATAAAAATAGAAAGTTCATGACAGTAGGGCAGGGAAACCAATTTCTAGATCGCAAAGATATGATAGCTAGTGATATTGGTAACGCAATCAAAGGCCTGAAGATTGTGGCAAAATAAGGAACCCAGAAAGGAGATAGCCGAAACTCACATGTCCTCACTTGTTGCAACCAACGCTGATCAGGAGACCTGGGGGCATATTATCAACACACATATCGCCGCTTTTTCGGCACATAGCGCCGAAAAAGCTGCGATTTTTATATCGCACAATCATCAAGGCAGCGCTAACATGCATTAGCGCATGTTAGCTGTCGTTTACGTAACGCTTCGCATCTTAGCGATATACATTGCTAATTAGATGCAAAGTAGGCGTACCTGCTTCAAACAACATGAATAAGGTCGCAAACATGTCATCGCGGTATTAACAACGCGGCCAAGGAACCGCGAAGCGATATTAAAAGGCGCTAACCGCGGTTATCGCCGGTTTCTTACGTCTGCTTAAAACCTGACTTAGGCATCTTTTGTATGGGAGGTGGATTCTCTGGTTAGGTCCACACTCCCCTATTATCAAGCATTTCATGAGCGCTGTGAAATCCTCGCTGGATTTCACACGCTAATTCTGTTATTCAGCCTCTATCGCTGGAATTACATCGCCTGTTAGCAAAACGATGATGATACGTCGCTAACACGGCGATGTAATCCAGCGATAATGTAAATCGCGCTAAGCGCGATTTGCGATGATTATCGCATTTCCTTGGTAATATGCCCCTGTGTTATTAGTGAAACTAATTATTTATTGCTATAAAAACTGTAAGATCATGAACAGTCCATTTAAGGGGAAAGACAAGGCACTTTGCCATGCTATTTAGCTCTCTAGCAAGCTGTGCTAACTGTTGATGTCAAATATATTGTGATATGCAATTTAACAAGCGATGTCGTTATTTGTGTTGTCATCCGTAACATAATGTATGCGATCTTGAGCAATCCATGGGAGAGTTATGGTTGTACAGTTCACAATAGCTTACACATTTATGTGTCTTATACTTTTTTGATTGTTACTCGAATAGACCACCAACTAATGCATTTTAGGGCACTTTAAATGTTTTGTGATTTATCTTGATTTGTTATGATACACTTTGGCCTCACTCAATGTATCCACTTAGCACAGATGCAACTAGGCCCAATGTGACAATGTATCCTCACAGCATTAATCCTTTTTCCGACTTCCTGGCATGCTTCACATTTTTCCAATACTATTAACTGAGCCCAAACTTCTCAGCACTCCAACTTCTCTCCATTGAAGAACTGGTCTGGGGCAATATATCTTCGAGAAACTTAGATCTGTTCTGGTGGCACCTCAAGGTGAGCGGGGGGGGGAAGGGGGGACACATAACTTTCTACACTGCAGACCGAGGTCTCCGAGGTCTTTGAGTCTCGGTTTCACAGAGCAGCATTTTTCTTGTTATAGATAACTTCACACAGATGAATAAAAATTGTGTCCTAATCCAGGGATTAATTGGCACAGGGTAACAGTGTGAAGTGTTACGATAGGTCCCTATGTTGTTTGAAAGATGTTTAATCTCTCCATTTTTATAAATTTTCCCTACTGCCTAGCTTTCAAACTGGATAGACTAGAATATTATATGGCGATCAGGCTCGAACTGAACAGGTATCCCGTTACTATACATCCACTGCACCTTGGGGTGCATGAAGATTGTTTGGCTTTTATAAAAGTTTGGAGTACAGTTCCTATCACACAATTTTTTATACCTATGCATTATTTAAACACAAGTCTCTCTGGTCCTTGGGAGCTTGCAGTCGATGGATAACTTTCATATATATAGCAACCACGCACAAAGTATGCAATTGGTTTGGTGCACGGTATTGGAAGGGTTGGCCCTTTTTACATTTGATCATATGCAGGGCATGCTATTGTCTGATCAATAGATCTGATACTTGATGATTTTAACTACTGTGTTTCTGAGTGCTAAACAACATGACATTTCTTTCTGTCTGCATGTTTTGAGATGTACATTATTATAAGATAGTTGAGAACATGAGGCACAGCATAATATATACCATGATTTGCTCCGTAACAATGTGCAACCTTGTCTTTCTTTGGTCCTGAGGAAGTCAAAATGTAATCCGACCAAAAAGCATCAACCTTTATAACATGAAGGAGTCTTTTTGGTTAAAACAGACTATGGACTGATTCATTTTGAGTGCAAGGAGCATATAAAGGAACGCAGGGTATTTCATCTCACTCCTGACTTTGTTGGACTACCTCTGGGTAGATTATGATCTAAATAAGTAAACAAACATACTTTTCCATAATAAATATGCATCGAGGGACAAGCATTAAACAAATTTGTGTGTATTTTTTTGTGTGCATATTGTTTATATATGTATATGTGTAATTGGTGTATGTCAAATGCCTAGAAAATGTAATATGTACTTAAAAGGTGGCCATTAAGAATAAATGATATTTATTTAGTTGCAATTCTGATGCATTTGGGTAGACAATGATAAATGACAGTTTAATTGTTATGGAATACCAGAGCTTTTGACCTATCCTCATAATCACCATTTTTTTCTTTACACTGCAAGGCACTGGTGAGCAAGAAGTACAGGCCCTATATCATGTATTTCCTGATTGATACTTTACATTTCACTCTCGCAATTCTACTGCTCAACACCAATAATTAGTTTGTTCCCGTACTGTAGCAACCTTTTGAGCAAGCCTGGCTGAAGCAGTCATTTGAACAGACTTCATTAAATGGATTGTGGCACTATTTATAAAAACATCCACCATTATTGGCATTCATGAGTACATCTCAGACCAATTTCAGAAACAGCATGATATCAGATAGGGCTGTTATCTCTCGTCCTCATTGTAGTCATTGCCTCTGTAACCATCCCTAGCTTTAATACTGTCCCACACAGATAGATATGGTCCAAATGATATGGTAATATGGTAAAAACAATATAGGTCCCTACATGAGTTCACGTATTACACCACCTATTAGCTATACACAGATAACGCTTGGTGCTCTAACTTGTTCCTCCCTCTGAATGTTTATGCAGTGGTTCAAACTGTTCTCCTAGGTGACATTAGATTGTACTTGTTAGAAGGTGGCTCTGACCATCTAAGCTGCCCGGATTTTTTGCTTTTTGAACACCTATTTGTTGAGCTTTTACTGTGGGAGAGCCTCATAAGTTGGGACTCACCCACAGTGAACTCATGATGAAAGAGACTGCATGTGGATTTTACCGGTGTCCCACTGGTGAGAGTAGGCCGCTGCGCTGCAGCCGGAGTAAGGGGCACCGGGCTGGTTACATGCAGACACGTGTGTACATGCGTGTGCACATGTGTAGGGACTGCGCGGGTTAGATTCCTGGCATGCGCAGCCCAGGAGCAGGTAAAGATAGAATGGTATGGCAGGAATTATGCAGAGCTGGGTGGTGACATGGAATAGGCTTTATATAATGGGAAGAAACATGTATGGGAAAGTCAGTGTGCTTTACTGTTTTCACTGAAGGACCACTCCGTTATTCTCCTATGAGGATGGGGATCACATGGGATAGTTTCGCTACCCTAGGGCCTACAAATTCCAGACACGCACTAAAGTCCACTGTAACCTCGGTGAGAAGTATTATTCTGCAGAGTCCAAAGTCATATCTGTACTGCTTTTGGGTCATCCAGAAATGTCATATTCCTCTGAGTCAGCTCATAACCAGAGCCTGGCTGGGTGTGACCCTGCCAGGCTGGATTAATGAGCTTTCTCCCCCAACTGAAGCATCATAGGCCTAGCCCTTCACGGCAAGCATTCCAAGGGCAAAGGTCTCCTCTCCAAAAGGGAGAGAAGGTGGGTGGAGCTAGAGGTTATCCATCAGCAGCTGTCACCTGGTGCCAGGCACCAAGCTGCTCTGGAGAGAAGCCAGCAAGGGGGGAAGGGGCTTTTCAGAGACCATGTGGCATGGGACCCCTGGACGACGCCATTTTGAACTATCCCAGAGGCCTGGGCAGGAAGGAGGGAGCAGGGGCAGAGAGGTGATGTGTCGCTGCCTGATAGGACAAGCATAGCCTTCCTGCCAGCCCTCTCCAAATTCTTTTAAAAGATCTTGCACAGGAAGAGGAGCTCTCTCTGGGGTGTGGTCTGCTGAGGAAGACTGGTGCTGGAGCCTGGCGCCATGGGCAGTTCAGGACCAGCGAGCCAAAGCCTGGGCCTCTGCGCAAGGAGAAGTGAGGCCCAGGAGGAGAGCCAGGGCTGGTGCAGGGAGCCAGTGAAGACAGCTCCCTGCTGAATTCACCCTCCTTGAGACCAGGAGGGTGAAGGAAAGTGCTCCCAGTGGCTGGGGCGCGCCGCTAGGAGCAAGAAGAGGCCAAAATGATGAAGATCGGTCCTCTGGGGGCTGAGAAATGCCCCCCAGAAGGTAGGCGACCTTTGACCTCTGGCCTGACCGACGACGAAGCGCGTGGGGCAGCGCCACCGGTCTTGAATGCGCCCCGGGGTGGGTCAGGTCCCGGGGGCTTCCCCCACAAAAAGTTAAGTCGGGGAGCGCCGTCGCGCTCCCCGTGAAAATGCCCCAGTGGGGTGCAAGGAGCCCACCCTGGCCCCCGACGAAGAGAAAGTCGGGGAGCACAACAGATGCCCAGTGGGTACCAGGAGCCTACCCTGGCCCCCAAAGAAGCGGAAGCCGCTCCCCGTGAAGTGAGCTCCAGGGGCCCGGGACCCCCAACTCCGGGCCCCGGTGGCTGCAGTATGGAGGGGGAAGCGCCATCACACTCCCCCGAGCGAGCGAAACCGAAGCCGGGAAGCGCCGTCGCGCTCCCCGTTGTGAGAAGTTGGCCTGGCATATGCTGTCCACTAATTATAGTGGGCACCTTGCACCAGTCCAAACAACCCCTTATTGGAGATAGGTTAAAGACAACCTTTATTGAAAGCTATCCTAGTGGTAGCTATGGAGAGCAGCCTTCAGGCTAAGTCTTGAAGGAATGTAAAGCAGCTTGTTTTACCAGTCTATAATCTCTTGAGTGATCAAATGAAAGAGCACCACACCAGGTATATATTCAAAATATATGTATTTATTGCTAAACACACCCCTCTAGTCTCTTTATGAGGCTAGAGTTCGAAGTACATAAGTTAGAAGTTATTTAAACACAGTAATAGCACAAATACACGTTTGGGCCCTAGGGGCGTACCAAACCATATACCAATAAAGTGGTATAAGAACCACGACTGAACTAGACACTAGGCCTAGAGCCTCTAGAAGTGCTTGGACCACAAGGAACCACCCAAGGTAGTGACACAGGGGACCCACGGGGGACGCGTGCAGTGTAAATACACAACCGCGATACGCCGTTGACTTCTATGGAGAAAGTCGCGATCAGGAAATTAAAGAAAAGGGACACTTAAAGGAGGACTTGGAGCAAACCCTTTGAGAACTAGTACTTTGAAGAGTCTCTACCCACAGGAGCACCGGAGTACTCGTGTTACCTCACCCAGGAAGCCGGGTGCCTAGGTGCCTTTCGGGGTCGGGTTTCGTCGTCGATTTGAATGGCGATCTGCTGCAAAGTGCTGCTGGCGACCAAGTGGAAAGTGTCCGGGTGGATCCAAGAGTGGATCGGAGATCTGAAGAACCTGAAAGCAGAGGGGACAGAGTCTGGGTCACTAGCCAGTGACCAGGAAGGCGATGGACAGATGCCCACCGATGTCGAGTGCTTCAGGTGCATTGACGGTCGTCTTGACTCTTCAGCCACGAGGTCCAGGAGGCGTTTTCGGCGACCAGGAGCAGGATTCGGGCTGGTACACGATGTTTGTCGAGCGCTGAGGTGTCGGCGACCGGATTGGACCCAACAAGCCTTGGCAACGGCAAGTCTCAATGAAGAAGAAGATCGTCGATGGTGCAGACCAGTAAGGTCTGGGGAACTCACCCAGCAAGGGTAAGTGAGGGCAGGCCTGGGGCAACCAGGATGCCCAAGAAGAAAAAGATTGGCCTTCGTTAAGGGCTACTAGCCATTGGGCTAGCAACCGCGAAGGAGCCTCGAGACGTCGCACGTGGATCTGGCTCACAGGACACTCGTGGAGTGGAGGCCAGTGATCTTCGGTGCAGTTGGTGCTGGCGGCTAGAGCTACTCGGAGCCCAAAGCACGACTTCATGGGAGACCCAGAAGAGGATGCACTTGCAAATGTGCTCGGTGTCCAGGGGTCACGGTCTCACGTCACCCACGATAGCTACGGGCCTCAGCTTTGCTGGGGACTCAGGGTAGCCTCGGGGAAGTCTGAGAATCTACCTCTGGTGATGCGAAGACTTCGGCGTCCGACAGGAGCTTCAGAAATGCAGACCGGACAGATGCATCTTTGGTGCCTGCCAAGCAGGGGAGTCACTCCTTGACCCCAAGGGAGATTCTTCTGTCCTCTAATCTTGAGTAGAGCGTCGAAGGTCCAGGATTCTGTTTCAGAGTTTCGTCCAGGGATAATCTAAAGTCCTAAGGACTGGGTTCCTATACTTATACCAAGTTTAGGGGTTGGACTACTCTGTGGCTCCACCTATGGGTGGGTCAGGGCAGAGGGGTGGCTACACCCCTTTCCCTTTGTCCAGTTCGCGCCAAAGCAGGGGCTGCAAGCCCTGATCCGGTTTGAACTGGGGTATGCACAGGGACACCAAGTGTGCCCCCAGTGCAGGACTTCAAAGCACCCGAAAGTGCTCCCGCCCAGCCCCAATACACATTATCCTGTCTGGGGAGGTGGTCACACCTCCCTGGGACAGGAAACCTATTGTCCAGGCCTCCCCTGCCGGAGTTTCGTCCAGCAGCAGGAGGCCAGACTCGTGTCTGTGGCAGCAGCATCCATTTTGTGATGCCAGGGCTTTGGAAAGAAGTTACCGGGCTAGCCAGAGTTAACATGTCTTTCCCTCTAGAAGGGTGGAATGCTACCCCCGCCACCAGAATTGGCGGGGGTAGTATTCCAAGATGTTTGACACCAAACACGACATGTTTAGGTGCAGCCATTCCAAAGTTAGCATTTAACGCAAGGTTATAATGCGCTTAAGAGTATATGGTCAGGCTGCACTACAAACAGCATCAGAGAAGGGTCTCCGAACGCTGCAGAGGGGCCCTGCTCATGCAGGGGCACCCTCTCACATAGGAACCATGCACTCTGCCTTCAGGTTTGAACGCGCCTAGAGTGGAGACATTGCTTGTTTCACTCAGACAGTGGAGCGCCTGGGGAAGGGCTCCCTTAAATCTTTCTGGGTAAACTTTCCTCACTATTTGCCCGATCACAGTACTTACTTGGAGAACGCCTGGGAAAGGGCTCTCTTGTGTTTTATTTTCACTCACTTACGTCGTTTTTTAAACTTGTTTTGCTGTGTTGTCAAATCACATAGGAAGCAATATCTTTTTAAAAAAAGGCAAACCAAGGATACTCCTCATTTGTGTTTACCTGCCGGTTGTGTTGGCGTCCCTCCCCGTTCCAGCGCGGATTCTTCCGTTTGTTTGGAGGGAGGTGCCACCCACCGGAAGTCAGGCCTATCCACTTCCGCCCTCCACCACTATCGAGGTTAGCGGTTCAGACTACCCTCACTATAAGAGGATAGCCTAAACAGACGAGCAGCGGACGCGCCTAGAGTGGAGACATTGCTTGTTTCACTCAGACAGTGGAGCGCCTGGGGAAGGGCTCCCTTAAATCTTTCTGGGTAAACTTTCCTCACTATTTGCCCGATCACAGTACTTACTTGGAGAACGCCTGGGAAAGGGCTCTCTTGTGTTTTATTTTCACTCACTTACGTCGTTTTTTAAACTTGTTTTGCTGTGTTGTCAAATCACATAGGAAGCAATATCTTTTTAAAAAAAGGCAAACCAAGGATACTCCTCATTTGTGTTTACCTGCCGGTTGTGTTGGCGTCCCTCCCCGTTCCAGCGCGGATTCTTCCGTTTGTTTGGAGGGAGGTGCCACCCACCGGAAGTCAGGCCTATCCACTTCCGCCCTCCACCACTATCGAGGTTAGCGGTTCAGACTACCCTCACTATAAGAGGATATGCCTAAACAGACGCGCAGCGGACGCGCGCAGCAGGCGCGCCTAAGGCAAGCTTGTCTGCGCCCGTCCGCGGCCGACCGGGGCCAGGGGCCACAACCCCTGCCCGGTTCTCCACTCATATTAGGAGCTATAGCCCCAACTCCCTTCTCAAACTAAGAGGAACAACCCCCGCTCTATGTCATTCCTCTTGGAATCTTGCAGACCCTCACACTACATGTTCATACTGTGGTTTTCAGCTACATTCTGCCCCACTAATTAAAAAAAACCAGCAAAACATGTACCTTTTGAATTGTAGGTCACTCCCAAAACATTCTACGGAAATCTCCATGCTTTTAGAAGAGCTTAACCCAGATGTCATATTCCTGACAGAGACCTGGCTCAACACTGAGTCAGAACCTGATCTTATCCAGCCCCTCTCCCAAGGGTATCAAATACTACGTGAAGACCGTAAAGTGGGGAAAGGAGGTGGCCTAGCAGTCATCTACAAAGATTGTTATAAGTGCCGCAGTTCTCCTACTTCGATACCAGACTGCGAAAGCCTCTCCTTCGCTATAGATTTCTCCCCCACTAGCACTTTTTCTGGGATACTTTTATATCGCCCACCCGGAACTTTGGGACAATTCCACAATATCCTTCCTCCCATTATAGCCAATCTAGCATGCAGTCCATCCAATTTTACATTACTAGGGGACTTTAACATCCATTTTGATAACACCTCTGACCATACCGCCATAGAAATGACCACTAGTCTTTCTGCACTACAATTGAAACAACTAGTGCTTAAGCCGACCCATTCCAAGGGCCACCTACTTGACCCTGTTTTCAGCAACTGCACAGATCTTATAGTAGGAATTCCCTCACCGCTTCCGTGGACGGACCACTTCTTGATCCCTCTCTCCTGGGTCATTCCAGAATCCAACCTTTCTTCTAATATAGTTACACGTAGGGAACGAAACTGGTCAAAACTCCCTCTTGAGAATTGGCTGGCAGCACTCGAAACTTTTAGACCATCCAACAATCCTGACCCTACTTCTGCTAATGAGGACTACAATAGATGGATTTCTAATTCGTTAGACTCCGTACTCCCCATGAAAAGCACCATACCTAAGCGCAGGACAAAGACTGCCCCTGGTACTCCCCAGGATTACGGGAAAGAAAACGTCAATGTAAAAAACTGGAAAGGAAATGGCGACTGGATTATTCTTCTTCCAGTAAAACTGCTTATAGAGAAGCGATTAAGGCCTACAAAAATGAAATTAAAACCACACAATCGACTTTTTTGAAGAAAAAATTAATGCAGCTGCTTCTAGGCCTAAAGAAATATATCGCATTGCAAAAACCCTCCTTAAGCTTCCAGAAAACCCCCCAATTCCATTAATGCGCAAACCCGCTGCAATAACCTGGCAGAGTTCTTTCTCCAAAAAATACAAACCATTTACACCTCCTTTTCCCCCACTCAGACTGACTTTTCGCTCACCAAACCATCTGAATCAGGGACCGAGCTCTTGGTAACACTTGAATCTCTCCCTCCACTTAATCCCATCATGCTAGAATCCATTATGCATCAGGTAAAATCTGGCTCCCCCAACGACCCGGCACCACCGCGCACCTTGCTGTCAGCCACTGTTAACGTCCTTCCCACCATACTTAACTTGCTTAATGCCTCCTTATCCGCAGGCACTGTCCCGCTTCCTTGGAAGCGGGCCATGGTTAAAGCCCTTCTAAAAAACCCAACCTAGACCAAGATAACCCTAGTAACTATCGACCGATCTCCCTGTTGCCCTGGGTGAGCAAGATTTTGGAGAAACATGCCAACATAGTGCTGGCAGAGTTCATCGAGATCAACCATCTGCTCGACCCCTCCCAGACTGGATTCCGTCCCATGCATGGGACCGAAACCGCTCTGGTTGCAGTGACGGAGGAGGCCAGGAAGATTTTGGATCAGGGAGGATCTGCAGCAATTATCCTCCTTGACTTAAGTGCCGCCTTCGACACTGTAAACCACAACATCTTATTACATCGACTCACCAGTCTGGGAGTCTCAGGGAAAGCAATAGCTTGGTTTGAATCCTTTCTTTCAGACCGTTCCTTCCAGGTTTTTGAGGGTGATATCACCTCCCCCAGTAAGCCTCTTGGCTGCGGTGTGCCACAGGGCTCCTCGTTGAGCCCTACGCTTTTAATATCTATATGAGCCCACTAGCTGAGATAGTTCGTCCGTTCGGGATAAAAATAATCACCTATGCCGACGACACCCAGCTAGTGGTGGCTCTCAATCAGCTACACACCGCGCACAACAGCCTGAGGGACTGCCTGGAAGAAGTGACTAAATGGATGACATCGTCATGTCTCAAATTGAACGGAGACAAAACCGAGCTGATGCTCCTGGGCAATACCCCCATGCTTACGATCAACTCATTATGGCCCACCTGCCTTGGCCCTGCTCCCATGCCAAAGGACACAATCAAGAGCCTAGGCATTTGGCTGGATAAGTCTCTTAATTTCAATTGTCAAGTAGCCAAACTATCAGCCACCTGCTTTGGCCTACTTAGGCTACTGCGGAAGATTCTTCCTCTATTGCCTTTCCAAGCAAGACAGATCATGGTCCAGGGTCTCATCCTGTCTCGTCTGGATTTTGGGAATGCTCTCTATTTGGGGGCCCCCCAAACCACCTTGCGCAAGCTCCAGATTATACAGAACTGCGCTGCCCGAACACTGCTTCAGATCCCTCGTCGACTGTCAATAAAACCCGGACTAAAGAGCCTTCACTGGCTCCCAGTCAGGGAAAGAATTGAATTTAAAACTCTGTGTATCGCCCATCGAGCCTTCTGGAAAACAGGTGCTGGTATCAATCATTCATTAATCACCCCCTACCATCCGAACAGACAACTCAGATCAGCATCCTCCTTCCTCACGACAGTACCCAGGATCAAGAGAGCCAGATGTGGGGGTCGGTCGTTCTCTTATAACTCAGCCAAGCTTTGGAACTCCCTTCCCTTTCATATACGTTCAGAGCCCAATTTACTTTGGTTTCGAAAACATCTAAAAACCCTGCTTTTTAACAAACCTGAATAAACTTCAATTGTTTCCTCCATATGCATTGTCCGTAGCGCTAGGACGCCTTAGGGTAGCTATCGCGCTTAATAAATAGTCATTGACTTATAGGTTTATATGTGTGTATGTATTTAGTGATATAGGTAACCTATATCACAGTAAGGGGTGCATGCACCACCTTACCCAGGCTGCAGTAGCAGACCTGTGGTGTCAGTTTGGATGGCCTTCCAGGGGTAGCATAATACATGCTGCAGCCCCTGGTAGGCCTCTGAGGTACCTATGCCCTTGGTACATAGTATACCATATACTAGGGACTTATAAGGGCACTCCAGATTCCAATCAGGGATGTGCCTAAGGCACATGGAAACCATTTTAGAGAGGAAGCAGCTAGGTTGGGGTTCTGATTAGCAGGGCCCCAGCCAGACAAAGGTCGAAAAACAGTGAAGCATCAGCAAAAAGTGGGGGTACCCATGTGAAGCAGATCCTACTCTCCTACACAACCCCCCAAACGTAGGGACATTAAACTAACCTTGCCCAGTTAAGTCTTCATGTTCTAAGTGGAAGTACCTAGAGAGTCCATCTGCATTGGCATGGTTACTCCCAGGTCTATGTTCCACTGTAAAGTCCATCCCTTGTAGGGAAATGGACCACCTAAGCAGTTTGGGGTTTTCACCCTTCATTTGTTTTAGCCATAAGAGGGGCTTATGGTCTGTCTGAACCAGGAAGTGTGTACCAAACAAGTATGGCCTCAACTTCTTCAGAGCCCAGACCACAGCAAAGGCCTCCTCTCTATGGCTGACCAACGTTTCTCTCTAGGGGTCAGCCTTCTGCTAATGAAAGCTACTGGCTGATCCTGACCTTCTTCATTCAATTGTGACAGTACAGCCCCTACCCCCAATTCAGATGCATCAGTTTGAACAATGAACTTCTTGGAGTAATCAGGACTCTGTAGAATGGGAGCAGTGCACATGGCCTGCTTCAGGTCATCAAATGCCTTTTGACAGCTAGCTGTCCACTGAACCTTTTGGGCATTTTCTTAGAAGTTAAGTCATTCAGGGGTGTCACTATTGATCCATACCCCTTGACAAATCTCCTATAGTACCCAGTCAGGCCTAAGAAGGCTCTCACCTGAGTCTGGGTAGTTGGAGCAGTCCAGTCCATGATAGTCTGGATCTTGCTCTGCAAAGGTTGAACCTGGCCTCCACCCACAAGGTGGCCCAGGTACACAACCTGACTCTGCCCTATCTGGCACTTAGTGGCCTTGATAGTCAGGCCTGCCTTTGCAGGGCCTGTAAAACATTCCTGAGGTGGACCAGGTGATCCTCCCAGGTGGAGCTAAAGACAGCAATATCATCTAGATATGCTGCACTATAGGCTTCCAGACCTGTGAAAACTGTATTCACCAACCTCTGGAAAGTGGCAGGTGCATTCTTCAGACCAAAGGGCATTACCACAAATTGATAATGCCCACTAGGGGTTGAGAATGCTGTTTTGGGCTCTGCAGTATCAGATAGTCTGATCTGCCAGTAGCCAGCTGTCAAGTCAAATGTGCTGAGATATTTGGCTGAGGCCAAAGTATCTATGAGCTCATCTGCCCTGGGTATTGGATGGGCATCAGTCCTAGTGACTGCATTGAGACCCCTGTAGTCCACACAAAACCTCATCTCTCTTTTTCCACCACTGGTGTGAGGTTTTGGCACAAGGACCACTGGACTAGCCCAAGGGCTATCTGAGGGTTCAATAACTCCCAACTCCAACATTTTCTGGACTTCAGTCCTGATACAGTCCCTGACATGGTCAGGTTGCCTATAAATCTTATTTTTAATAGGCAGACTGTCCCCAGTGTCCACTTCATGAGTGCACCAGGTGGTCTGACTGGGTGTCAGTGAAAACATATGTCTAAACTGATTGAGCACTTGTCTACAATCAGTTTGTTGCTGGGTAGTGAGGCTGCCTGCCAAGGCTACACCATCTACTGACCCATCGTCAGGGTTCTGTGAGAGCAGGTCAGGGAGTGGGTCACTCTCTTCCTCCTGCCCTTCATCAGTAGCCATGAGCAAGCCCATGTCTGCCCTGTCCACATATGGTTTTAACCTGTTGACATGGAGAACCCTGTGGGGACTCCTGGGTGTTCCTAGGTCTACTAAGTAGGTAACCTCACCCTTCTGCTCAACAATAGTGTGGGGTCCACTCCATTTGTCTTGGAGAGCTGCTGGGGCCACTGGCTCCAACACCCACACCTTCTGTCCTGGCTGGTAAACAGTCAGAACAGCCTTTGGTCATGCCAGGCCTTTTGAAGTTCCTGGCTAGCCTCAAGGTTTTTGGTTGCCTTTTCATATACTCAGCCATCCGGGAGCGGAGACCAAGTACATAGTCCACTATGTCTTGCTTTGGGGGCTTGAGAGGTAACTCCCATCCTTCCTTCACCAAGCACAATGGACCCCTCACAGGGTGACCAAACAGAAGTTCAAAAGGGCTGTAACCAACCCCTTCGGAGGCACCTCCCTATATGCAAATAAAAGGCAGGGCAAGAGTATGTCCCATCTTCGCCTAAGCTTTTCTGGGAGCCCTTTAATCATGCCCTTCAAGGTTTTGTTGAATCTCTCAACTAAACCATTGCATTGTGGGTGATAGGGTGTGGTGAACTTATAAGTCACTCCACACTCCTTCCACATTGCTTTTAAGTACCCAGACATGAAGTTAGCACCCCTGTCTGATACTACCTCCTTAGGAAAGCCCACTCTTGAGAAAATTCCCAGGAGGGCCCTTGCCACCACAGGTGCTGTAGTGGTCCTGAGGGGAATAGCTTCTGGGTACCTGGTGGCATGATCCACTACCACCAGGATAAACCTGTGCCCAGATGCTGTTTGGGGATCCATGGGACCAACAATGTCAATCCCTACTCTTTCAAAGGTCACCCCCACCACAGGTAGTGGTATCAGGGGGGCCTTTGTAGTGCCACCTGCCTTGCCACTGGCCTGGCAGGTTACACAGGAGCGACAAAACTCCTTGGTGTCTTCAGACATGTGGGCCCAGTGCCAGGACCCCTGGCCCCCACCGACGGAAGCCGACCCAACGGACCTACGACGCCACCGAACTCATCGCACTGAACACCGGCCGAACCCCGGGCTGCTACCATGCCACACCGAGACGCACCCACGGACCCTTCAGCTGCCACTCCTGCAAGTTCACCTGCAACCGGACCCACGCCACACCAGCACCCACCAAGCCGAACGCCAGCAGCACCCACCTGAAGTGCATCCTGCTCAACACCCGCTCCATCCACAGACACGCCGTCGAGCTCTGGAACCTGCTCGACACCACAGCCCCAGACGTCGCCTTCCTCACGGAAACCTGGATGAACGCCTCCTCAGCGCCCGACATCGCCATCGCCATCCCGGACGGCTACAAGATCATCCGGAGGGACCGCGTCAACCAGACAGGAGGAGGCATCGCCATCATCCACAGGAACTCCATCCGCATCACGACCAACACCGTCGACACCCTCACACCCACCGAACACCTGCACTTCCAGATCCACGTCAACCCCAAGACCACCCTCAGAGGCACCCTCATCTACAGACCTCCGGGACCACGCACTCAATTCAGCGAGGACATCGCCGACTTCATCAGCCCACACGCCCTCCCCTCCGCCGACTACATCCTCCTCGGGGACCTCAACTTCCACCTGGAGAACAACAAAGACCGCAACACCGCCACCCTGCTGGACAATCTCGCCAACCTCGGACTCAAGCAACTGGTGACCACCCCCACCCACTACGCCGGACACACACTCGACCCGGTCTTCTCTTCCAGCAAGGACATCGCCTTCAGCCACGCCACAGGACTCCACTGGACGGACCACAGTTGCGTCCACTTCAGCTTCAGAAGGACCACGCTCCACCATCACAAGCAACAGGCTCCCCGCAGAAGCTGGAACAAGATCACTGCAGATCAGCTCGCCACTTCCCTGAGCAAGAACCCTCCCACCAGCACAACGAACCCCAGCCAAGCGGCCACCAACCTCACGAAATGGATCAGCGACTGCGCAGACGACCTCGCCCTCTGAAGACCCAGCCGAGCAGACCCGGCAGCAAGAAAGCCCCATGGTTTAACGACGAACTCAAGAGCTCCAAGAAGAACTGCAGAGCACTCGAGAAAACCTGGCGCAGAGACCCAACACCGGACAACATGACTGCCCTCAAGCTCGCCACCCGCAAACACCACCAACTGATCCACACCACCAAGAAAACCGCATTCAAGGAACGACTGGACAACAACGCACACAACAGCAAGGAACTCTTCAACATCGTCAAAGAGCTCTCCAACCCCAACGCCGGAAACAACGACATCACCCCTTCGCAAGACCTCTGCAACTCCCTCGCCTCCTACTTCCACAACAAGATCGCGGACATACACAACAGCTTCAGCACTCAACCGACGCACGCCGCGACCGAACCACCGCCCCCACCACCACCCTCCGCGCCTGGGCCCCGATCAGCACCGAAGACACTATCCGCACGATGAACTCCATCCACTCCGGATCTCCGACAGACCCCTGCCCTCACCACGTCTTCAACAAGGCCGACGCTGTCATCGCACCCCACCTGCGGGACATCATCAACACCTCCTTCGACATCGCCACCTTCCCGGAGAGCTGGAAGCACGCCGAACTCAGTGCTCTACTCAAGAAACCATCAGCCGACCCCACCGACCTCAAGAACTACCGCCCCATCTCGCTACTCCCGTTTCCGGCAAAAGTCATCGAGAAGACCGTCAACAAGCAACTGGCCGCCTTCCTCGAGACGAACGGGTCCCTCGACCCCTCGCAGTCCGGCTTCCGGGCCAACCACAGCACCGAGACCGCCCTGATCGCAGCTACCGATGACATCCGAGCCCTACTCGACAACGGAGAAACAGCGGCCCTCATCCTCCTGGACCTCTCCGCAGCCTTCGACACTGTCTGCCACCGTACCCTAGTACAGCGCCTCAACAACGTCGGAATCCAGGAGAAGGCACTGGAGTGGATCATCTCCTTCCTCGCCGGAAGGACACAGAGAGTCCGCCTCCCCCGTTCAGATCAGAGGCCACCGAAGTCATCTGCGGCGTTCCTCAAGGCTCCTCGCTCAGCCCAACACTCTTCAACGTATACATGAGCCCCCTCGCAGCCATCGCACGCCAGCACAACCTCAACATCATCTCCTACGCCGACGACACCCAGCTGATCCTCTCCCTCACCAACGACCCCACCACCGCCAGAGCCAACCTGCACGAAGGGATGACAGACGTAGCCAAATGGATGTCGAACAGCCGCCTGAAACTGAACTCGGACAAGACGGAAGTCCTCATCCTGGGATCCTCACCCTCCGCCTGGGACGACTCCTGGTGGCCCCCGCCCTGGGCAGCGCACCCAAACCAACAGACCACGCACGCAACCTGGGCTTCATCCTGGACTCCTCCCTCTCCATGACCAGGCAAGTCAACGCTGTCTCCTCGTCGTGCTTCAACATCCTGCGCATGCTTCGTAAGATCTTCCGGTGGATCCCCACCGAGACCAGGAAGACGGTCACCCAGGCCCTCGTCACCAGCCGTCTGGACCACGGCATCTCCCTCTATGCCGGAACCACCGCCAAACTCCAGAGGAGACTCCAGCGGATCCAGAACACCTCAGCACGACTCATCCTGGACATCCCCGCCGAAGCCACATCTCCGGACACCTGAGAGACCTGCACTGGCTCCCAGTCAACAAGAGAATCACCTTCCGGCTCCTCACCCACGCACACAAAGCCCTACACAACCATGGCCCAGGTTACCTCAACAGCCGCCTCAACTTCTACGCTCCCAAACGCCAGCTTCGATCGACCAGCCACGCCCTCGCCGTCGTCCCCCGCATCCGAAGAGCCACCACAGGAGGAAGGTCCTTCTCCTACCTGGCCGCCAAGACCTGGAACTCCCTTCCGACCCACCTCCGCCTGACCCAAGACCACCTCGCCTTCAGGAAACAGCTCAAGACCTGGCTGTTCGAGCAGTAGCGGACCCCCTCCCCCCAGCGCCTTGAGACCCCCCGGGTGAGTAGTGCGCTATACAAATGCTTGATTGATTGATTGATTGATTGATTGAAAGTGAGGGACAATTCTGTCCCAAGTCTTGTTCTGGCCCAGGTGACCTGCCAAGGGAATATCATGGGCTAGGGTCAATAGGAAGCCCCTGAACTTCAGAGGTATAACCAACCTCCTGGTAGCACCAGACTTGGGGTCTCTACTCTCTGAGTACAGGAGTCCATCATCCCAATACACTGTATGGGGACCACTAGCTTTCCCAGCAGCCTCAGCAGCAGCTTGCTGTCTGAGGGGTTCAAGGGAGGGGCAGCTCTGCTGCTCCTGGCTCAGATCTGCCCTAGAAGGTCCCCCTGTCCCCAAGAACTCAACCTGGTCAGGTTCAAGTTCCTCTGGGACAGTTCCTTCTTCAGGACTGAGATCATCCCCCTCAAGGGACTGATCTTCCTCCTGAGCCAAGGGGGAAGGCACTGCCTTAACCCTACTACTCCTCCTCTTGGAAGGCACTTGGTCCATTCTTCCAGAATCCAAGGCCTGTTCAGTGCTAGACATTTTGGCTTGTGACCTGGTCACAGCAAACACATCTGCAGGGATCCCCAGCATTTCTGCATGGGTCCTGAGCTCCACTTCTGCCCAAGCAGAAGTCTCTAAGTCATTGCCAAGCAAGCATTCGACTGGTAGGTTTGCACTCACCACAACCTTCTTAAGGCCAGTTACCCCTCCCCAGGAGAAGTTAACAACTGCCAGAGTATGGTCTGTTCTGACATTGCTAGCATTGGTCACTTGGTACATCTCACCAAGTATAACTTGCCCAGGATTCACAAGGTCTTGTGTCACCATTGTGACACTTGCCCCTGTGTCCCTAAATGCCAAAGCCTCTCGTCCATTGATTAAAGGCTGTTGTCTGTACTTGCCCAGATTACTGGGACTCATAGAGGAGGGCACATCCATGCCTCCATCACAGACTAACACAGCCTGAGTCAGTTCTCTGACTAGGTCAGAGCCCAACTCAGTACCCAGGGTGAACCCTACTAAACCCTTGGCTGGAGCACTCCCACCAACTGTAACTGTACTAGGGGGAACAGGTGCCTTAGGGGCATTGGTGGGGGCTGGACTTGAGTCTTTGGACTTGGTGCAATCACTGGTCCAGTGGGTCTTTTGCTTACAGACCTTGCACCATGGTTTTCTTTGGCCTTTCCCTTTGTAGACTGTGAATTCCCACCTGAAGAAGATTTTTGGGGGCCTGATGAAGACTTTTGATCTTTACCCTTCTCCCCACCCTTTTCAGAGTTCTTAGCATCTTGCTTCTTAGTGTCCCCACCTTGGTTCTGTACCTTCTGCTTCACCCTGGTTCTGACCCATTTGTCTGCCTTCTTTCCCAATTCTTGGGGAGAGGTCAGATCAGAGTCTACCAGTTATTGATGCAACAGCTGATTTTGACAGTTATTAAGAATCTGCTCCCTCATTATCAGATTGTACAATCCTGAGAAGTCATACACCTTACTGCCCATCAACCAGCCTTCCAGAGCCTTGGCAGAACAATCTACATAGTCTACCCAGTCTTGAGTCTGTGCTTTTTGGGTATCTCTGAACTTCAACCTGTACTGTTCAGTGGTTAGGCCAAACCCATCAATAAGAGCACTCTTCAAGACCTTGTAATTATCAGCATCTTCCTCTCTAACAGTGAGGAGCTTATCTCTACCTTTGTCTGCAAAGGAGAGCCACAAGATTGCTGCCCACTGCTCCTGAGGGACCTTCTGTACTTTACAGGCCCTCTCTAGAGCAGTTATCCACTTGTGGATGTCATCCCCATTCTGATAGGGAGGGACAATCTTGCTCAGGTTCCTATGGTCATAGGACCTTTCCCTATCTCTAGGGACATGGCTGCCACCATGGGACTCTAGTCCCAACTTTCTTTTCTCTCTAAAGAGATCTAGGGACTCCCTGTCTAAGGCTACTTGCTTCCTTCTGAGTTCAAGCTGAGCTTCCTCATATTGAATCAGCCTCTTTCTTCTCTCATGAGAGGATTCCCTCCTATGAGATGAGACAGAGCTCCCTATTGAGGTGCCAGAGTGGTTAGACTCCTGAGAAGGAGATCTAGACTTTCTGGGCACACTCATAATCCTTCCTGGGGGACAAAGAGGGCATCATCCTGATCATCCTCTTCATCTTCCACAGGAGGGATTGGGTTATCCAGGTCAGGGTCATTGTCACCCTCCTGGCCAGTTTCAGAGGGGGGGCTGGGGGTATTGGTACCCCTGGCCCCTTTCTCTTCTTCTGCCCCACACTCAGCTCCTACCCCTTCAGTCCCCAAGGGCTTACTAAGGTCATAAGCCACCAACAACTCTTTAAGGTGTTGGGTGGTGGGACTTTGGCCTGTCCTTAATTTCCTCAAGTTACATAATGCTCTCAATTCCAAGAATGGGAGGGTATCATACTTGGAGGGAAGAAGCCCAGTGGCTTCTGGTAAGGATTCTCTAGATCCTACCTTTAAAGACATTACTAGTGTGGTGTGGTGTATGCACTACCTACTCTAGTGTGGCCTACTAAACTCTCTTGAGTTGTAGAAAGGGTGTGCTATCCCTTAACACACAACTCTAAGTTCAGTAGAACTTACTGTATTCTAAGCTTAAATTATATGTACCTTAGGTACCTTTAGTGGTTTTCAGTTGATCAATTCAATTGAGATTATCTGGTAAAACAATAGCAAGCTGGAATCCCACATGCTGCACACCAATGTGAGAAGTTGGCCTGGCATATGCTGTCCACTAATTATAGTGGGCACCTTGCACCAGTCCAAACAACCCCTTATTGGAGATAGGTTAAAGACAACCTTTATTGAAAGCTATCCTAGTGGTAGCTACGGAGAGCAGCCTTCAGGCTAAGTCTTGAAGGAATGTAAAGCAGCTTGTTTTACCAATCTATAATCTCTTGAGTGATCAAATGAAAGAGCACCACACCAGGTATATATTCAAAATATATGTATTTATTGCTAAACACACCCTCTAGTCTCTTTATGAGGCTAGAGTTCGAAGTACATAAGTTAGAAGTTATTTAAACACAGTAATAGCACAAATACACGTTTGGGCCCTAGGGGCGTACCAAACCATATACCAATAAAGTGGTATAAGAACCACGACTGAACTAGACACTAGGCCTAGAGCCTCTAGAAGTGCTTGGACCACAAGGAACCACCCAAGGTAGTGACACAGGGGACCCACGGGGACGCGTGCAGTGTAAATACACAACCGCGATACGCCGTTGACTTCTATGGAGAAAGTCGCGATCAGGAAATTAAAGCAAAGGGACACTTAAAGGAGGACTTGGAGCAAACCCTTTGAGAACTAGTACTTTGAAGAGTCTCTACCCACGGGAGCACCGGAGTACTCGTGTTACCTCACCCAGGGAAGCCGGGTGCATAGGTGCCTTTCGGGGTCGGGTTTCGTCATCGATTTGAATGGCGATCTGCTGCAAAGTGCTGCTGGCGACCAAGTGGAAAGTGTCCGGGTGGATCCAAGAGTGGATCGGAGATCTGAAGAACCTGAAAGCAGAGGGGACAGAGTCTGGGTCACTAGCCAGTGACCAGGAAGGCGATGGACAGATGCCCACCGATGTCGAGTGCTTCAGGTGCGTTGATGGTCATCTTGACTCTTCAGCCACGAGGTTCAGGAGGCGTTGTCGGCAACCAGGAGCAGGATTCGGGCTGGTACACGATGTCTGTCGAGTGCTGAGGTGTCGGCGACCGGATTGGACCCAACAAGCCTTGGTAACAGCAAGTCTCGATGAAGATGAAGATCGTCGATGGTGCAGACCAGCAAGGTCTGGGGAACTCACCCAGCAAGGGTAAGTGAGGGCAGGCCTGGAGCAACCAGGATGCCCAAGAAGAAAAAGATTGGCCTTCGTTAAGGGCTACTAGCCAACGGGCTAGCAACCGCGAAGGAGCCTCGAGACGTCGCACGTGGATCTGGCTCACAGGACACTCGTGGAGTGGAGGCCAGTGATCTTCGGTGCAGTTGGTGCTGGAGGCTAGGGCTACTCGAAGCCCAAAGCACGACTTCGTGGGAGACCCAGAAGAGGATGCACTTGCAAATGTGCTCGGTGTCCAGGGGTCACGGTCTCACGTCACCCACGATAGCTACGGGCCTCAGCTTTGCTGGGGACTCAGGGTAGCCTTGGGAAAGTCTGAGAATCCACCTCTGGTGATGCAAAGACTTCGGCGTTCGACGGGAGCTTCAGAAATGCAGACCGGACAGATGCGTCTTTGGTGCCTGCCAAGCAGGGGAGTCACTCCTTGACCCCAAGGGAGATTCTTCTGTCCTCTAATCTTGAGTAGAGCGTCGAAGGTCCAGGATTCTGTTTCAGAGTTTCGTCCAGGGATAATCTAAAGTCCTAAGGACTGGGTTCCTTTACTTATACCAAGTTTAGGGGTTGGACTACTCTGTGGCCCCACCTATGGGTGGGTCAGGGCAGAGGGGTGGCTACACCCCTTTCCCTTTGTCCAGTTCGCGCCAAAGCAGGGGCTGCAAGCCCCTGATCCGGTTTGAACTGGGGTATGCACAGGGACACCAAGTGTGCCCCCAGTGCAGGACTTCAAAGCACCCGAAAGTGCTCCCGCCCAGCCCCAATACACATTATCCTGTCTGGGGAGGTGGTCACACCTCCCTGGGACAGGAAACCTATTGTCCAGGCCTCCCCTGCCGGAGTTTCATCCAGCAGCAGGAGGCCAGACTCGTGTCTGTGGCAGCAGCATCCATTTTGTGATGCCAGGGCTTTGGAAAGAAGTTACCGGGCTAGCCAGAGTTAACATGTCTTTCCCTCTAGAAGGGTGGAATGCTACCCCGCCACCAGAATTGGCGGGGGGTAGTATTCCAAGATGTTTGACACCAAACACGACATGTTTAGGTGCAGCCATTCCAAAGTTAGCATTTAACGCGAGGTTATAATGCGCTTAAGAGTATATGGTCAGGCTGCACTACAAACAGCATCAGAGAAGGGTCTCTGAACGCTGCAGAGGGGCCCTGCTCATGCAGGGGCACCCTCTCACATAGGAACCATGCACTCTGCCTTCAGGATTGATAAGGCCTGCCTTAGGAGTGACTTATAGGTTTATATGTGTGTATGTATTTAGTGATATAGGTAACCTATATCACAGTAAGGGGTGCATGCACCACCTTACCCAGGCTGCAGTAGCAGACCTGTGGTGTCAGTTTGGATGGCCTTCTAGGGGTGGCATAATACATGCTGCAGCCCCTGGTAGGCCTCTGAGGTACCTATGCCCTTGGTACATAGTATACCATATACTAGGGACTTATAAGGGCACTCCAGATTCCAATCAGGGATGTGCCTAAGGCACATGGAAACCATTTTAGAGAGGAAGCAGCTAGGCTGGGGTTCTGATTAGCATGGCCCCAGCCAGACTAATGTCGAAAAACAGTGAAGCATCAGCAAAAAGTGGGGGTACCCATGTGAAGCAGATCCTACTCTCCTACACCCGTGAAGACCTCCGAGGGACCCGGGACCCCAAACTCCAGGCCCCAGTGTTGCCAAGAGGAGGGGGGAGTGCTGCCACACTCCCCCGCGGCAGGAGGAAGGCAGGGGGAGTGCCGTCGCACTCCTCCGAGGAACTGCCGGTCAAGAGGCAGCCGCCGTGTCTGCCCGCAGGAGTGGGCAGACCAGAATAGGAGCGCTGGCTCCCGCGACCGCCCCCAAGGGTGCGGGCCGGGCCGGGCCGGGAGTCAGCCGGAGCAGCCGGGGTTGGGCACCCCGGGCTGCACTCACCTCCTCATGAACCAGAGATGCGGCGTGCCCGGGTGGGACTGGGCCCCGCGAAGAGGAGAGTGGTGGAAGGAGCAGCCGAGGGTGGGCTCCCCGAGCTGCCATAACTCACCTGGGGGTCTGGGTGGGACCGGGCCCCCCACGGGGATCTGAAGTGGCTGGAGGCCGCCCGCCGGGCAGCACAGCTCTCTCCGGAGCAGCGGGGGAGCCGCTGCTCTGTTATGCAGGAAAAAGAAGAAAGCGCCCCATAATGCCCTGCCGTGCTCGTGAAGGCCTGCAGAGAAAAGCAGCTTGTTCTCGGCTTGTGGTGGCCCCAGGAGGATGGGGTCACCGCCAAATGCCTGCAAAGGTGCAGGGGGAGCTGCAGGAGCAACGCAGTCTCCCCCAGCATGAAGATGTAAAGTACCTCCCCCCCTAAGTCTCTGGGGACTCCATGGAAATAACCCCTCAATGGCTCAGCCAGCGATAAACAGCATCCTGGGGCTGGAACTTTTGTCCTACAGCTGGGGGTGCTTTAGGGACTGCACCAAGGTATGGAGGGCTGAGCTGGGGATGTCTGGAGAAGGTCATCCCCTGGAGGTGGAGAGGTGCAATTGCACGAGAAGTGCATTTACTAATGTTATTTCTATTGAGAGACTGAAAGTCAGATGTGTAATGTGAAGTCATAAGCAATGTGGGGTTATATTGCTGGTCATTCCTGCTAGGGTGTCTGGCTGTAATGCTTAACCCTGTGATTATAACTGTGATGCCTTTTAGGGGCTTTTATTGCAATGCATTATAATGGTTAACAGCTATGATAAGTGCCGTCATTTTAAAGTGATGCTTAAACATGTATTCTTGCTGCTGCGTTAGGTGAGGAACAACCGAGACTGTTAGGGCCACATGCATCAAAGGAAAAACCGGTCGCAAACGGGCAGATTTTCAGAGTCTGCCCCTTTGCGACCGGTATTTTTGCATTTGGGATGCATCATCCCAAATGCAAAAATCGCAAATTAAGTAATCGCAAAATTTGCGATTATTTAAATTGCGATTGCATTTAAGGAATCGCAAATTGTGATTCCTTAAATGCAATGCATTAAACAAAATAATTTTGCGATTTCGCTAATAAGAATCGCAAATTACCATCAATCTAAAGTTGATGGTAATTTTCGATTTCTGTGAAAAATGCACTAAAGTGAATTTTTAAAGTCACATGATACACACACACATGCCCTTGGGGCATGTGTGTGCGCAACATGTGGTTAAATTGTAAATTCAGGGTGCAACAGGGTATCTTTTGGAACCCTTGCACCCTTGAAATAGATGCAGCAATTTGCGAGTACCTATTGGGTACTCGCAAATTGCGCTGGAAATTCTATTGATTCCTATGGGCCTTTAGGCCCATAGGAATGAATGGGTAGCAATTCCTTAATTGCGTCTCGCAATTTGCGAGTCGCAATAAAGGAATTTTAGGGATTCGCTACTTTTGTGCAAATTCCTACATGTATAGACATTTGTGATTCCTTATTAGCGGATCCTTAATATTCGCTAATTAGGAATCGCAAATGACATTTTTGATGCATGTGCCCCTTAGCCCCTAAGAAGTAGAGGTGCATACTGTAGGGTCAGTATGAGATGCTCAGTCAGGGTTATGTGTCACCAGGGCAGGTGTGCCCATTTTAAATGCTTGTTGAGATAAAGGGGGTGGGTCGCCACTGGGATGGTGCCAGTGAGCAAGGCCCTCACCCCAGGTTATGGTCAACCTACTGCATTGGGGGCAAGATGATGTGCATACATGGGAGTGGTGGTACTAGACCCCCCCTTGCAGGAGGGGTGGGAGTGTTATGCAATGTCACAAAGTAATTCCAACAGCTTATGTATATTTGTAAATTGTTGCATAGTATTGAGTAGTGTGTGTGTTTAATAAATGTACTCTTCCTTTTATAAAGCAAAGTACAGACTGGACAATCAATTATTGAGTGTTATTTCTGCGTACTGATAAATGGCGATTACTAGCCCACACCACCTCCCTTGAGTAAGCCTTAGACTGCTCTGCAACGCTACCCTCTGAGAGTCAAGCGCTACAATGGAGTGTTTGGTTCCCAGTGAAGGACAAATGTAGTCATGTTATTTGTGCAGGCCTCACAAGTACTGCCTCGTTTTCCAACAGCACTCTTGAGGATTAGTTGGAGCTGTAACTGCACTGGATGGTTGTACTCTGATTTGGTGTCAATAAAGCTGGAAGTGACTACACATCAAAAGCGTGTGTACAGTCTTTACTTAAACATAATAGTGGCAATGAGCGGCCTCTTTCAACAGGCCATCAACACTAATGTGACAAACATGCGAGTATTCATGATGGATCGGCATCCTAAGACTATTTTGGAAAAGTTGTGGGTTATGTGTGCTTGCAATTTCTCAGGCCAATTCTTTATACAGACTACCACTGACTGTGTTTACGGTATGGGTAGTGTTTATTCTAGACCCTAATCTGACAACCGTTGAGATAGTGGAATTTTGAATGCAGGGACACCTACCACGTGCTGGGCATGTCCTCGCGAGTCACCTTTGTTCTTGTGTCAGCATCAAGCTGTTTTAGAGTACTGTGAGTGTTCTCTATGTATCGCAAGCATCGAAATAAGGGTTTGTATTGGGTTTCCTGATTGGGTGAGGACACACCTCATATCGCATGTTCTCATTGGAGTATCAAGGGTGTTCTCTTCGAATCGCAAGCATCGAAACAAGGGTTTGTATTCTATATCCTGATTGGCTGAGGAAACATCTCACATCAAATGATCGCATCTGCATCAAACGTGACGGTGGGATTCTGCAAACTGCTCCACCTGCGGTGAATTTACACAGAACATCAAGATACAAAGCATTAACTACTTTACGGTGAGACTTTATAGACTACCTTTTCTACGAGCTATTGAAGATGATCTTGAGGCACTAACATTCTGTAGATCGAACAAAGAATTCCAATAAGTATATTTTGGGGGCACAACTAAGATTTGTGATCATGATATATTGAAATTGCGTCAAGACTTTTCATAGTAGTATATCAAAGGGAGTTTTTATTTTAATTCTTTATATTAGTTTGTTGATTTAATGTATTATTTTAATTAGTTGTTTTACATTATTTTGTGAAGTTTCTTTTTAGGTATTTAAAAATGACCTAAGTGGGACTGTCACAACCTACATAATTTGTATCAGAGTCCTGTGAACCATTATTGCCATGGATAAAGTGGAAACAATTATTTGACTCACAGTTGATTGCAATTGGAGGAGAAATGTTTTCACCAGCAAGGAAACAAGATCTACTACAATTTGAGTATTGAAGGACAGAACATTTATACAAATCTTGATGAGCCACCTATTTATTTATTTTAGGCAATTTATTGAGCGCGCAAATACCCTTAGGTGTCTCGGTGGTGTCTCGGCTATTGGCACTGGGGATGGTGAACCCAGAGATGTATTTCAGATGTCTGTGGCAATGTTAGAAAAATATTTTGGGCCATGAATTAACTTTACAATGGAGAGACACACGCTTTTCACAAGGGTGCAAGCAAAGGAGGAAAAGGTGGGAAAATATGTGGCTCCCCTTGAGAATTTATTTGGCCAGAACCTGTGATTTTGTTGATCTATCAGATTCACTCATTCGTAATCAGTGGATGCGATGTACTAATGATCCTAGCGTCCAGGAGAAGTTGCTGGCTAAAAAGCCTTCTCTTAAAGAGGCCAATGATATTGTGAAAGAGACTGGAACACCATTCATGTTGGGTGAAGGAGCTGCAACCTTCTACTCTAAATTCTATTGATAGAGTATCTGTGGAAAGAAGAGATTTTGATGAATCTCATGACAACAAAAATATAGTGCAAAAACCTGCAAATGATATGTGCAAAATGGATATCAGTTCTGGTAGAGAGTCTAAATGGAACTGTTTTAAGTGTGGCAGTTTAAATTATCAGTCCAACAACCCTAACTGCTATTCACACAATGCCAATTGTAAAAATTGTTGAAGAAGGGGTAATTTTGCTCGAGTGTGCAAAAATCCCAAGGTTAATTTGGTGAATGAGGTGTCTGATGAGAATGTGAAGGAAGTTTTACAAATATCTTCAGGTGAATGAAGTGGTGGATAGGGGAAGTATTGTCATGCCTGAGTGTGATGTTTTAATTGGTGGGAAACCAGTGGTTTCCTAGCAGATTCGGATCTCCTTTCACATTAGTGGGTGACAATTTGGTGAGGACAAAATAACACTGTTACCCCCAGACATTAATCCTGAGGGTTATAATGGTGTGAAGATTAATCGAATTGGATACACTGTGATGACTATTGCTTTCAAGGGCAGGGAAACGGTTGGGAAGGTCTATGTAGCCAAAAGAGGAGACAATCTGTTGGGGTGGCATCAGCAGAATGATCTTGGAATGATGCTTAATCCCAATTCTCCCAAACAGATGCTACTGGTGGCACATGTTAGTGCAGATAAGGATTTGGTCAAGCAATTTCAGAAGATTTTCAAAGAGGAATTGGGCTTGTTAAAAAATTTTAAGCATAAAATATTTTAAAAAAGAATGTCAAGCCCGTGGTGCACAAGGTAAGGAAAGTACAGAATTTTATGTTACAGCTTTTGCAAGATGAACTAGACAGATTGTTGCAATTGGCCGTAATTGAGGAAATCGAGGTCTCAGAGTGGTTGGCACCACTGTTTTTATTACCCAAGGACAATGGTACCAAAATTAGGATGTGGGTGGATCTTAGAGATCTAAACCAATGCATATAGGTTGACCAGCAACTGTTGCCAACTATTTCTGAGGCCTTGGCATTATTGAATAGAGTTAATATTTTAGTGTTATGGATTTATCAGGTACCGTTACATGAGTATTCCAAACATTTAACATCTTTTTAACACTCTTGTGAGATTATAGATCTTTAAGGATGCGACTTGGTTTAGCATCTCCGGCAGCATGCTTCCAAAGGGTGATGAAGGATGTACTTAGAGGTATTGACTGCATTGTGTTTTTCCAGGATGACCTATTGCTCTATGATGAGGACAGCGTGAGCCACGATTTGATGCTGAGACAGGTATTACCTAGGTTGAAGGAGTGAGGACTCACACTAAAGGGAAAAATGTAAATCTAGGATAAGCACAGTTGAGTACCTTGGCCACTCAATATCTGGGTATGGAATACGCCCAGAAATTGAAACTGCCAATTGCATTGTGAAGGGTCCCACTTCCACCGACAAGGACCAAGTAAGATCTTTCCTGGGATTGGCAGAGTACTACTCAAAGTTTGTCCCTAATTTTGCTGGGGTGGTCAAACTATAACAGCTTTACTCAAGTAGAATGTTGGTTTCAAATGGTCAGGAGACAGTCAGGATGCCTTTAGGAAAATAAAGGAGTTGATCAGCAAAATGTTGACCTTAGGACATTTTGAAGTTTCCAGGATTCCTTCCCAGGTGGTGGATGAAGAGGAGAAGCCAATTGCATTTGCCTCAAGTTCATTGAAAGGTGTGGAAGAGAGATATTCCGTGATTGAGAGGGAAGTGTTGGCCTGCATGTGGGCGATTCATCATTTAAAAAATGTCTTGTGGGGTTTGCCATTTGTTTTAAGAACTGAACACAGACCATTGGTTCAGTTGCTTTCATGTAAGAATATTGATACCACTACTCCCCGGATCAAAAGATGGTTCGAAAGTTTATTATAATTCAATTTCTATGTGCAATATCTTCCTGGGAAAGAGAATATGCCTGCAGGCTGTTTGTCATGGATTCCCTTAGATGTGGCAATTGTCGCTGACACTGTAATTCCAGTGTTGTGGTTCAGAGAGTCAGCTCTCATGAAGACAGAGTGGGAGTATTTGATTGGTAAGTATTGAAACACGTACTTAATTTTGTAGTAGATGGGTGGCCTGTTTGGAAACTGCTGCCTGAGGAAGCCAAGGGTTTTTGAAATGTACAGGAGCAGTTAAACATTCTTGATGGGGTGCTGTATCGAAGTGAGCAGTTAGTTTTATCCATTGGACTGTGGGACAAGATTATAAACTTAGCTCATGAAGGGCATCTGGGCAGGAACCTCACTAAAGCCAGGGTGAAAAAGCATTACTGGTGGCCAGGGTTGGATAAAAAGATTGAAAGGGTGGTTAAGGATTGTTTGTAGTGTGCATGCAGTGACAAATCCAAAGTTGTGAGAAATGCTCCTCTTTCTCCTGTTGAAATTCAAAATGAGCCTTCGAGCAAATTGGGATTAGACATTGTTGGACCACTGGACTTGTTACTACCTTCTGAAACGTTTGTGTTTGTGGGTTACACATCAAAATGGTTCACAGCATGTTGTGTGAATTCGAACATTTTGAGAAGTGTGTTGAAATTTCTGCATGACGTTTTTGCATGTGAGGGCATTCCCAACACCATAATTATAGACCATGGGGTCCAGTTTACCTCCCTAGAGATTAATAAATTTGTAATCGATCTGTCTATTACACACTTTCGGACTGCTCTTTATTCGCCACAAGCGAATGGTCTGGTGGAGCAAATAAATGGTTTGGTGAAGGGGTTTGCCAAAAATATATTGGAAAGAGGAGCATCTCTTAAGGAGGTGTCACTAGAAAAGCTCTGGGTGCATCATTGCCCAATCAACAATGTAACGTTTTTTTTTTTATGTCTTAAGGCGAGACAAGTAGGAACTAAACTTAATCCCTTATATCTGAGGAATGAAAAAGTGGGCAGACATAGAAGGAGTGTTGGCAGAGGCGTTTTCAGGCATGGGCAAAGTGGGCTCCTGCCCAGGGCCCCAGCATTTCAAAGGGCCCCGGATAGATCAAGCTCTGTTCTACAGACAGTCTTTCCCTGATGACCTTGAATCATTCCTTTTTTTTTATAACAACTTTATTAAGTTCCGGGCAGCAAAACCGGCCTAGGTGATCGCATCGCATGCACATAGGACATGAAAGAATATGGTATAATCGCAAACTATAAAGAGTATTACCATGCAGGTCTAAGTCCCTCTGATTGACAACAGCTGCCACCATGGAGGTCTACTCTCTAACAGAACACTGCACACCACCACATCCAGCCAATCATACTAATTTGTTGGGTGGGGCAGGCCCGCATTTTGGTTACTATTTCCAAAAGCCTACCACATAAGATGTTCTCACTTCTCTGGTCCTTGTCTCCCTCTGTACCCACCTCTTTTGGTTACTAGTGTCAAAGGCCTCCCGCATAACTTGGTCACACTTCCCTAGCACGTCTCCCCATGTGTTTTGCCCCACACTGCTGTTACTCTCTTTATGAGATGTTCCTTAGTTATCTGCTTGCCAACCTCCATTACTGATATAAAATAGGTATCTCCTAAGGCTGCCCCCCGCAACTGCTAAGACACCACCCAGGTTCATATCATCTATGTATATGACATATGTATCTAGCACAATTCAAACAAAAACAGATATCAATGTGCTTCAAATAAAACAACAAGAAACTGTGTAACTTTTTCCATCAAACTCAGAGCAATAAATGTTCATATGTGGAGTTGCAAGAGGAGCAATTTTCAAGCACATGAACTTAATGGATGAAATCAGTATCTTCAGGACTAATGATAATACAGAAGAGTCGATGAAAAGAGTGGGCTGACAGAAAAAGGGGAAGCAGAAGAGAACACTAGATACTGTAGGAGAGGGTATCAGGGAAGGTAAGGTTGGATAGAGGTGACAAGAATGAAAATAAGTGAAATGAGTAGATTACGTGAGGATTAGGTAACTGTGATGAAATAGTGGTTACAGTCTGACCTGATACATTATCTTTTCTGGACTTTCTATCTGTCATCTGATAAGTAAGGTGGGATGAAGAAATATGTGGATTCTGCTTTCAGAAGAGTACCTGGCCAAGATATGATGTATGTGTGTGTTGAGAACATAATTGGTTCTAGAGGTTGCATGGATCTTTTTTTATTTCACACCATAAGTGGGCAGCGCATAGTTACTCTTGAGCACTGCAGTCATGCTTTAAATGCCTGTGATGATCTTGTCCAAGGCCAGGTTCAGATAAGATGGTTAACAATCCATTAAAGGATATCTGCTGTGTGACTGTTGTGCCCCCATTTCCCATGTTCCTACTCTTTATATCACTACTCAAAATGAGCAGCAAATTTCATTCTGAGACTTAAAACCTCATAAGCCATAGCCCTTCCGCAACAACACCACTTAACTTTTAAGGTTAGAATAATGTTTAAGACCTTTTGCTAAATTGAGTATGGAGCATGGTGATCCTATACAGCCTTCTAATCATCCTCACTCACTCAGAAACAAATCAAGAAAATCTGAAACCAGGAAGGACGTTGGTGGCTCAGGGGTCCATACTTTAAAATTTTCCCGGGGATGGAATTAGCAAATGTACTCCAGAATGTGTAAAGGCAATATGTGAAGGTGCCCTACAAATAAAGCAACTGCCATCCCCTTCCTTGTTTATTATTTTCACTGTAGTTTGTATTTTTATTCTGATTGAAAGTTCTTCAACAGAAAGTTCACACATCATGAATCTCTTGCTGAGCAATTGCTCAAACAAAGGTTTTGCAGATTCTGCAAAGGTCACCAGGTCAATTGCCAGCTGTGCCTTCTCAAATCACAATCAGTTTGTAAATAAACTCACCTTCTGCAACCTGAAGCCATATATCTGACAAACCCACAGAATGTGCTAAAACACATACTCCTGACTGAATGGAGAACAGCAGAAATATCTATTGAGCAAGGACAAAACAGATACAATTATGGAACTCTCAGAATAAATCCCGGCAACTTTTTTCAGATTTGTTGTATTTACTAATATGTTTTCAATTTCTGCTCTCATAGCCTGGAAACAGAGATAGACTTATAAACAGGTTGGGGAGTACTAAGGGTTGTTGTTGAACCAGGCATCTTTTGGCATGGTTTCACCTGTCTTTTTGCCTCAGACCTCCTGTTTTTTGACTGTGTGCTGGATTTCTTTTTGCTGGCTTTAGGACTCTGGACTCCTTTCCACTGCTGACTACTGATAAAGTGCAAGTGCTCCCTGACTAAAATGTAATGGTATTTGGTTTCTCCATGATTGGCATTTTTTATTTACTAGTAAGTCCCTAGTACAGTGCATCAGGTGTGTCCAGGACCTGTAAATCAAACGATACTGGTGGGCCTGCAGCACTGATTGTGCCACCCACATGAGTAGCCCTGCAAACATGTCTCAGGCCTGCCAGTTTGTGTGTGCAGTTTTAAACTGCCATTATGACCTGGCAAGTGCACCCACTTGCCAGGCCCAAACCTTCCCTTAAATTACAAGTAAGGCACCCTTAAAGTAGGTCCAAGGTAGCTCCAAGGACAGGGTGTAGTGTATTTAAAAGGAAGGACATGTACTGTTGTATTTTACATGTCCAGGTAGTGAAATACTGCTAATTTCGTTTTTCACTACAGCAAGGCATATCTCTCCCATGGGTGAGCATTGGAGCTGCCTTTTAACATATTACAAGTGTATCTTCCAATTGGGAGCTGATAGAAAAATTGAGTTTGGTGTCGCTGGACTCACAATCTAAAAATACATATTTTAGTAAAGTTGGTTTTATAAATTGGAGGACTGAAAATGCCACCTTTAGAAAGATGTCGTTTTCTTACCTTAACCATTATGTGCCTCTGCCTGCCTCTGAATACACGTCTGGGTTAGGGTGACAGTTTAGCTCTTGCGCATTCACTCTAGACAGTCACACAAAGGGAGCTGAGCTGTGCCCTGCATATCCTGATGGCCCATCACCAGGCTGATGAGCCTTCCTGAGCTAGAGTAGGGGCAGGAGTTGATGCAAACACTAGAATAGGGCTGTGCCTGTCCTCATACAAAGCAGTCTCTACCCCCTTGTACTGTGTCTGGGGCCAGGACGGGCAGGGTCTCGTGCACTACAAAGACCTTCCTTTGAAGTTTTCCTACTTCAAAGGCTGAATTGGGTATAAGTACTGGACCTCTGACACCAAAAACTCAGAACACTTCTGAACTGAGGACATTCTGCCAGGAAGAAGAGCTGTGTCGTTTCAGGAGAGACTGCCACTTTGCTGTTTGCTTTGCTGTGCTGGCCTGCTACTTGCTGCTTCTGTCATGAGAGTGAAAGGACTGGACTTTGCTTTCTTCATTCTGCTTCCTGAGGTTCTCCAAGGGCTTGAACTGAGCTTGCCTCCTGTTAAGAAGTCTCAGGGCCTTCAAAGACTTCACCTACCAGCACCTGGGCTTCTCTGCTGAGAGCCCTGCCATGCCAAGTGGTGAAAAATTCAGTTCTTGGGCCCTCGGAAGTGAATTCTGGTGCAAGATGGAGAGAAATCAATGCATCATCTCCCAGCGTCATTCGTAACCAGCACATCATCGCCAAACTCGCCGCTTTGCCACTGCTAGCACCAAAACATTGCCCCTGCTCGACACTACTTTCAATGCAGGTCTCGACTTTTCACCGCAGCACTTCCGAAGAACCACCGCTGCACGCGTTTTGATCACAGCTTCACTGAAGTTTGTGCCGCACCGCTCCCACTCCGACGCAGTGCCTGCGCCTTCACCACTGTGGAATCGACGCCGCACGACTTGACTTTCTACGCATCACCGATGTATCATCTCTGGGCACAGATTTCATCAGCAAAACAGCACCACAGTAAGGAACCCAGGTATCGTGCCCACAGTCAAAACATGACCTCTCCTGTGCCATGCATCGTCACCGAGCGGCAGTGGCTCAATGGCTCTGCACCGCCTTAAGGAACCGACGCATCACTGCCTACGGTGAAGCATCACCTCCTCTGCTCAATGCACTGTCCCAGAGCGCCAACGTACCACCGACCTGCATAGCATTAAGGAACCAACGCATTACCTGCCTCTTTTACACCTCACCTCCCCTGCGTCATGCATGGTCTTTGATTTTTAACACATCTAAGCTACTTTTGCAATGGTCAAGCACAAGCATTAAGTTCTAAAGAGCTATAACTTTATTTAACTTTGAAAACTTGAGTTGTGTATGTTGGAATTCTTTTCATTTTGGTCTTGTTTTAATTAGATCAATATTGGCTATTTTTCTAAACTGTTGTGGAGTCCTTTTGTGGTGTTGTCACTGTGTTACTCTGTGTGTGTCTACAAATACTTTACACATTGCTTCTGAGATTAGCCTGACTGCTCTAGCCAAGCTACCAAGGGTGTGAGCACAGGTTATTCTGAAGGTGTAACTTACTTACCCTGACTAGGATTGTGGGCCCCTACTTGGACAGGGTACAAACCACTGCCAACTAGAGACCCCATTTCTAACATTGGTGGCAGTGGTGGGACAGTGATTGGTGTACACTATTTCCATATCGCAGACCATTACACCCCAGCATACTATTTTGTGTTTTTCTGTTTTTGCAACTCTTGAGCTTGTGCCACAATCGTGTCTCAGTCAGGGGAGTCTTCAACTGCACCTGCAGATTTGGTGTTTGAGCAGGAGAAGTTGGAAACCTATACAGTGCTTCAGCTCAAAAAGGTTTGCAGGGAATTCAAATGTCCTTTTAAAGGCCTCACTAAAGAGGAGGAGCTGTAAAAGACTCCGACGTCCTGTTTGGCAGCCAGGGAGGGTGGGGAGCATCCAGAGGTAGAGAATGATATTGTGGGTATGGAGCAACAGAGCCTGTATGGTGATTTTGTGGTACAACAGTTGTCCTTCGCATGCAGATAAAGCTGTTGTTTGTGCACAGAGGGAAGGGCTTTAACACTTGCAATACAGTTGGTGACACTTCTATTTAACCTCTAGAACCTCAGTGAGGGTTTGTATTCATTGGGAAAGCTGTGTTTACAGTGCTGCACATTATCGTAACGTAACTGTCTTGTCCTCTGAGACCTTTGCGACAGCTGAACTGACTTCTCACTTAACCTGCTGGATTCATATTTTGAGCATATCTCACACGGATAATCCAGACAAAGTCTCATAAGAGTCCAGGATTGATAATCCTTCTTCCATCCTTTATCACAATGTGAATAAACTTAGGCTCAGTCCTCACTTGAATGGCATACCACCAACTTCCCTTTTATCCTTTGTAAGTTTTGTTAAGCTGTGTTGTGATTTGCCTGGATTTCTTTTTCCAACTCAGTTGTGGAGTTCTCCAATTTAAATAATTTAAATGGACACAATTCCTGAATCTGCCAGGGTATATTATGTGCTGTTTGTTAAATTTCAGTATCAAAACATAGCATACAGCAAAATTGAAAATAACACACCAAACTTAATTTCAGTATTCAGAATTATTTCATAAGAGCTTACGTGGTTCTGAAGGAAGATGACTGCAATTGAAAAGGGACTGCTCATATGCTTGGAAAGTATTGAACAATCACCAGGGGGATTTGTTAAGCAGAGATGAGCATTAGGGGTGGAATTACATTTTGCAAGGTGAATATAGTGAACCCTACCTTTTTTTTATGCCACCTTCATAGCGAAATTTGTTTTGAAAAACCTGCCAAAATTGGTCCCCGACCAGACAAGAGAAATGGATGGATATTGCACCCAATAAGGAACAAGCTGCCCACGCTGATAGGACTGATTGCCAGCACTCAGTCAGAATGGTTCAACCATGGTGAACCTAATGCGAATTAAATGTGACTAAGCAAAATTAATTTCTGAAACTATTCATACAGCAATCAGATAGGCCATCCTTTCAGTCAAACAGCAATCCCCTGTCAAATGCTGGCACTCCGAATAAATGTGGCACAGACTGCCCATGATTAATGTGAAGGTTGTTAAGGCCGTTTGATGTGGGGTAGTGCCAGTTCTGATTGTTTTGTTTTTGGGTGGTATGGGGAAGTGCTACTCAGAAAATGGTAGTTTGCCATAGAGATTCTTATCCACTTATTTCGATGTGAAATAAATATTTGTCCAGCACCACTGTTTATGTCAGGCACCTTTAACTATGTGCATTACACCGACTGGCACCGGGGAAGCCAGAATGAAGGCTGGATTCACAATGCACCACTATTTCTGGCATTGCAAAAGCAATGAACTGCTGCCCCTTACTCCTTCGTCCCTGCATTTGCTGCTGCATAGAAAGCTCTATTCTACCCAGTGAGTATTATTTAGGTGTGTAGGTGTCCCCTATTGCACAGGTCCACTTTGCCTTGGGCTCTATTAGTACATAGCAAGGAGGGCAAAGAACTGCTTTTCCCCCAGCACTGTACAATGCAGTTTGCTAAGCGCTACACAAAGGCCAGTTGACATATGTGGAATGCAATTTGGATCTGAAAATCAAGCAAAGAATTCATATTATATATTAAAGATGTACCTTTCTGCTTCTATTTTATCAATTTTGAAACATTACATTTTAAATTGCATACATTAAAACCTTAGTCCTCTCAGCTCTCTTGCCCTTTAGGCTAAATCCTTGTCAAAATGTAGATTTCAGAGCAGTAAATCTACTTAACTGATAACCCTTCAAATGACCCTGAACCTTTTAAACGTCGTTTTCTAAGGACCACACTTGTGGATGTAGAATTCTTTATTTGTGTGCCATATTGATTTAATCACCTGTCCCAGTCAATTACACATTGTCTGCATAGTAATGGAATAAGAAAGAAATCGCTGATCTTTCTGTGTGTTTCACAAAAAGACGGTGTCTTCTCTTGCAGGTTGCAGTGTTACTGCGCTGCAGTCAGAAGGACACATCAACCTTTGCATGATCTCTAAGGTGCTGAGTCCTGTGTTTAATTATTCATTACATTGGCATGCCCTAGTTTTACATTAGGCTGCATCCTGGAAACCTGTCACACATCTGTAAATGCACAGTATAACTACAGCAGCAAGTGCTGTTAAATTGAATCAGGACTTGTGTAATACACACTTCTTTAATTATAGTAACTATTCTAAATATATGTATATCCTACAATGTATTTCCCATCCTCAACCCCTTCCTCTTCATTAGTTCATCTAAAAGGTGTTGTTTATTCTGTATTGTGGCAGAGGATATTCCTAATGACAAAATACATGATGTCACAAATTACATCATCACTAACATTACTGGTGACCAGCCGCGGCCGCTGCAGGTAATAGCAGTGGGGCCCGGTGGGGGGGTATTTTGACGGACGATGACGAGGGAAAATTTATTATTTATTTAATTTTCCCTCGTCAACGTCCGTCGAAATACTCCCCCACCGGGTCCCACCGCTCTTACCTGCAGCGGCCACGGCTGCTGGTGACATCCCTTTTCATGTGACAAATAAATTCATTATTTTCAGGGTTATTACTTAATCTCAAACTCGTTCCATTCGATATAAATGTTTTATGACGATAACAGAAAGTAAATAGTTGCTGAGAAGCTGTCAATTAATAGGTGGCGCTGCACACAAAATGTCAATGATAACCAACAGATGCTTTCAGAACAATTTTAAGTACAGATGAAAAATTGCATAAACACTGATCATTATTAACTCTCCCTACATATTTGTGAAATGGAGCTTACAGGACTCATTTACAAGGCCTTTCCGCCACCGGTGCGTCACTTTTTTTGACACACCGGCGGCGCAGTGTGCCTGCCCATATTTGCAGGGCCACGTAGAGTCACCCTACGTGACTTTTCATGACCTTGTAAATATGGGCCCCTTTCACGCATTACGCTGCTTGAAAGGGGCATTCAATGGGTGGTGTTGTGGGTGTTCCCATGCAATATCCATGGACCCTGACACATTCAGGGATTTACAAAGTTTTGTAAAGCTGGGAATGCGTCAGAATCCTATGCCTCCCCAGGGGAGGTGTAGGAGTGGCTCAACGAGGAGAAATACTTTTATTTCTCCTCGTTTGTTTCCTCTTTCTAAGTGTGCTGCATTCTGCAGGCATAGAAAGAGAAAAATGCTGTCAGTTATTGTTTTTCTGCAGGAAGGTGTGCCTTCCTGCACAAAAACAATCATCCCTGCAACGCAACATGATGCAAGGGTGCCTGCACTGGCGCATGGCAGCCAATTGTGCGCCAGCGCAGGGGAAAGCACACAGATGTGTCGTTTTGTTGTTAATATGATGCATCCCTGTGCTTTTAAAATGACACAGCTTGGCGCAGCAAAATGGCTTGTGGTGCCACGCTGTGTCATTTGTTTGTAAAAGAGGCCCTACCTTTTTTGCAAACAGAAAATGTTTGTCCTATAGGATAACCAAAAAATCTATAAATTCAGAGTTGGTATTGCTGACTTTTTAAATTATTTATAGAGCTTAGGCAGAAATATTTAGGAAAATGCAGTGTTTGTTTCTGGAGCAGGTTCTGGTTATTTCGGTTGAACCAAACCCAAAATGTTAAACTTGGTTCCGTTCAGTTATCAGATAGGAGGGTAGACTGTTTGATTCAGCGGGGGTTACCACTACCCTGCTACAATCAAATAGGCTCCTCAAGCCTCTTTTAAACATCCTCGCACCCAAGATGTGAAAAATTATACCTCCACTCATGAAACACAAATGTAACTTCATGTCCAGGGACCACATCACGGGTTAACAAACCTCAAGAAAGGACTAGGGGAGGTGAGTAAGTAAATGCTCCTTAGTGGGCTGAAAATAAGACCAACAATGGCGGCTCGCCGAGGGAGTGGTGCGGGGCGGTGGACGGGGCAGGGGAGGGGTAAACAATTTACCTTGCGCACTCTGCATCGCCAACTCGGCGATGCAGCGCACGGAAAGTAAATTGTTTTATTTATTTAATTTCTAACCTTACTCCTGTCCGTCATATGTCAGACTCCACTACCCCCCCACCCTACCCCTCCCACGCCCCACAGCACTCCCTCGGCGAGCCGCCACTGAAGACCAAGACTAATGGCCATCAACGTACACACAAACAAGACAAACTCCACAGTTAGCTGGGCTGTTAACAACATTTTCCACACAAGCACAAAATCTGGCAGTTATCTGTTATGCATAAAAAAGCTTCATTGTGCATTCTGTTTTCAATGGTCAGGTGAGCGTTTTAGCACTGTCCTTTTAGGCAGCCTTTGCTGTCTTAAAACACTATTGTTTTTCCAAAATATGCTTTCATATTATAAGTACACAGAGGGGCTTTTGGACAATGGGCTTCATCCATTGATCTGGTAAATTGCCATATACATTTTTTTCCACCCACAACAGCTTACACATGGGGCTGTTCAGGCAACTTTACCATTTGGCTCCCTTCTATTTGCGTCCCCGCAGAAAGCCTGTGCATATTGTTCACATCCACCTAAAAATAATTCCTTTCTCTTCATTGACAAAACTGGTTCAAAGTGTTTTTATTATGTTAATCATTTTTTTAAATTAATTTTAAATATTGGCTATTTATTTTGCCTGCATTTAGGGTTACCAGATAGATGGTGATGTATTTTCCATCTCTTTTTGAATGTTGGTTTTATAATGAGTTTAAGCAACATTATAGCTGCCTTAAATTTGAATGCTTAGTTCGGTGGAAATTTAGTATTCTCTTCTTGTCATATAATAACAATAAAATGCGCAACAGACTGGAAATGCTTGTTATTTAAACAAAATCACTATAAAAACAGCCACACTATGATCGTTTTTTAAATGTAACATTAAATCTTTAAGCATAAGGTGGCCATGAATAAATTGCAGCACGTTTTCTTTCTTTTAGTTTTATTTTTGTGGCATATGCTTGCAATACAAATATATATATTGACACCTGCACCAGCTTTCCAAGGGCAAACTTACTAGATATGCCAATGCCTGTTACTGATTGAAACATCTGAAGCAAATCATCAGTTCACCAACAAAACGCAAAATAAAATGATAGGTTGAGCACTTATTAACTCTAAGATGTCACAATTGCGTTACTATGGTGCTCAGGTATTCTTGGGATGCAGAAATGGGGAGTCATTTTACATGGCAAAGATATTTTGGCTGTAGCACAACCTACAATTATCTGGATACCCGGTTAAGCATCTTAGCGTCTATTCTTGTTTTTTTCATAATATCTGTTTAGAATTTGTGCTAAAGCGCAGTCCATCACATATTCCTAATAGGGACCTAATCAAAACAAGTGCTGCTTTCTCTTACGAATGGGTTGTAGGCTTTCCTGGGAATTATACTCATGGCCTCATAGGAAAAAAGGGACACAATTTGGGAAATAATTTTCATTCCATTTTAAATTATTCGGGTTTAGGTGAGATTAGACTTAGGTTTGATAAGGCAGACTTGGCAGTTAGGTTGTTCTATTTGAGGCTTTGTCATCATTTATGAGGTGATGTCTCAGGTTCCCTAAAATCAGTGATAATCAGTATGAAAATCTACCTCTAATGTTAATTTCCTTATGACAGTCAGGTTGTTACATCTATAGTCAACTGTAACAAGCAGGCATTGGAAATGCAACAGGACTCGCATATGTTGGAGTTGGAACTATTATCATTGTAAATGTTATTTTTTTTTTAGCTATGCAACAGGTCTTGTATTTGTTGGAGCTAATGGCATTGTAAATGGCAATGTTTTTTTATTTATGTGTTATGAAGTGTATGCATGTGGTATGTTGTGGAATTATGTGGGTTGGATTGGATTAGTTAGTTGTGTAATTGTGTGACATTATTGTGTGGATATGTGGATTTAAATTATGTGGCATGGTGTGCTCTGGAATTATGTGGATAGTAATTGTGCGGTATTGAGTGTACTGGAATTATGTGGAGTGGGATTGCGTGTTTTGGAGTGGAATCATGTTGAATGGTATTTGTGATGTGAGTGGTATGTACTGGAGTTTAATGATGTGGTGTGCTGTTGAGGGCTGCCTTCCATGGCACAAAAACGCCTATAAATAATACTTTTAAAACTACATAATACATGATGTATACGGTCAAACATTAATGCACTTGGTAAGGATATGTCCTCCCCACCTTAATAAAACAAAGAACTCCATTGGGTGTTTTTTTTCTGTAGAACTTTGTACAGCATGCTTATTACTTAACGAGACACGTACCGCCGCTGGAAAGGAATCTTACTGTATCAGCTGCCACTGGCAGGAAACTTGAAATAATGTTTAAATTCTATATGTGGTGCAGGCTATCCTTTAGCACAGGAATATCCTATACATTGCAAAAGCAGGACCATTGCATGATGATGCAACGGGACCTGATGAACAAGATTTGCTATGCGCGCACAGATTGAATCTGTCCATGATGATTTCTTGATGTAGAAGTTGTATAAATCGCTTTGTGTCATCGTTCGGGGACTGCAAAGTGGATTGTTATATGAACCCCAAGGTGGCAGCTTGGATTGATGATGTGACGATAGTTATATGTGGCACAGCTAACCATTAGCCCAAGACAGGAGGCTGAAGTAATGTTACATGCATCTCTGGCCTCTCCTCTAGGTCTGATGCTAAAGATACAGTACATGTGGCACGCACTGGTCCTGGTATAGCAAGTTGCACTCTGCTTTGTGCCCCCTACACCTCCCGCAGTGGTGCAAGAAAGGCATGTGTCCAGTGAGGCGCTCTGGTTACTGACCAACCCAACCCTTAAATTAGCTATATTTTCAGTAACAAAACTTGGGCCTACACAAAGCACACAGTACAACTGTATAACAGTTGCTTCTGTTAGCCCACCTTTGGTACAGAGCTAAGCAGAAACTTAAATTGACCGGTTGAAACACCAGAGAGGAAAAACTCAGTCTGGTGGCAGTGTTCCTCACGCCCCAGGAAAGGTTCGGGGTAGTCAATAAAGCGAGTGCTGGATGGGTGTTCGGGGAATAATGGGGTATCAATGGTAAATTAAGTGGTACTACGCTGTTTCCATTCTAGATGTACGTGTGATTACATTCTGGTGGCACTCACAGCTTCTGGTTGAGTCCAGATGTGCTACTTTGAAATTGTAGTTATGTATTTCAGCAGACGGTCACTATGCAGAAACACATGATGCGGTGGAAAGGTATTTATTGCCCCAATCCTTCTAAATAGTCTGTCAGATGCTCTCATTTAATCAGGGCTTCAAGTTCCGAAATCCATTTAATGTACAAAGATACCAGTGCACATGGATGCCTGAAAAGCTTGGGGGCTGTAAGAAGCCATTTGCTATGGCTCACTTATGTGCAATAAAGTTGCATAAAAATATTAGCATCGCAGTAAAGGACATGTACATCATCAGCCGTTTAAAGCTCTATTATGAAACTGCATCCATTTAAAAAAATAATAATAATACCTATTTCTGTGTTTAAACTTCTATAGAGACAGAAATAGATGGTTTTCTACCCACATATTAAGAAAAGAAAATCTGGGAGCCATTTCAAAAGATATTGTCTACCTAGTGATGTTGCATTTCTATTATGCTATTTATTTTTTTTAATTGCAGATTATTACACAAGACAGGTTTGAGTACTTGGCTAGATCGCCAATTACGGATGCATGTCAATATAAATATGAGCATAAACTAAGTGTAAAAGGCAATGCAAGCTAGGGTTATTGACGTTCCTTCGATGACATGGTTGAAGAATGTGAGCATGCACATAAACACTCCAGATAATTGAATTAGCTGACAACGACTTGAACTTTCTAGAGCATGTGGCTGTAAACAGAGCGACATAACTACCACCTTTCTGCTAAACTCGTGGTCTTTCCTTTGACCAAAGCATCTCATGACTGTGCAATCGTGAGATGCAAAATTAATTTGCATATTGGAGGTTGGTTAAAAAAACATAAGTAAACAAACAAACGAAAGCTGTCTGTTGCATTGTGTTACATAGCTAAGAATGTTGATCCAACATTCTCGTTCTATAGAATGTGTAGTTTTGAAGGGCTGTCACAGTCAGTATTAAATCAGTTTTGAGACAAAACAGGGGAAATTTGATTGCGGTTAACTTAAGATAGGCCATTGAGCATCGATTGACTAGTATATTATTCCGATCAAGCTTCCCAGTGGTAGGTTTCAACAGGTTCACTGTACATTTATATCAGTGCTAAATCTCAAAACACATGTTATTCATTGGTCCGGGAACAATCGCAAAAAGCCTATGGTCATATGGGAAAAATATGAGCGTGTAGTCTAACTAATTATGAATTTGAATGCCTTTATTACGTGGTGGACACCAACAACAGGCTGCATCGCTGTATATTTATCAGGTAGTGCACTTCTCAAGAAGACCGACACGTGTTCTTCTTTAGAGAAAGACACCCTGTCACTCTAACAAAATGAGACGCCATCAAAGTTGAACAGATGAGATCTCATGGCATCCAGCCGGGTGGAGAGCTGTGTGGCGCTATTTCCAAAAGTTGCAAAAATGCTGGTTAACCTTGCACAGGAAGGGTATTGCTATGGCTTCAAGAGATACACAGTGCAGTGATAGCAGCATACCAGGAACAGTTGCCTGTGTGAGTTAACACAAGTGCCTTGTGACCAGTTACGGGGTGGGGAGGTGGGGTGGCAGAAGGCTCTGACCCCCGTAACTTCCTTGAGATTCCCACAAAGCAACGCAATCGCCAGCCTGTTAAGCCTGTACTGGAAGCCACTGAGGCAGACAACCTTCTACCCTTCTAGGACGACGTTAGGACGGATCATGTATGAGACCGTTCTCTCTGGGCTCACGTTAGTAAATTTAGTCGCCATCTTGGAGGGACAGTCACCTTCCTGTTGATGCACATTTCAACTTTTAAGTGCTCCATAAGCCATAACACTTGAAAGCAGAAGATTATATAAAATATTCTGCATTATTGTTTCCAAACAAACAATAAATGTACAACATTGTATTGTAAAATAAGCTGTTGAGTTCTTACATCACAGTAAAACTCCGACCACACATTTGATACACATAAATTTAAAGCGACATTTTGATAGTACCATATATTATTTCTTGTTTCAGTTCTCTTGCTTTCAGTGGTAAAGTTTCCCTGTTTGATACGACGAATGATCAACAATTGGTTACCTAAGGCTATGGGAATTTGTGTCATGCAGTCTTTTCTCTTTCTAAGGAACTGGAATGCCTCATGCCTCCACGGAAACCAGCAGAATCGGGAGAGGGTGTGGCGTAGCAAAAAGAGCTGCCAACTTTGGAACTGGGGAACTGGGTTCGAGTCTCAGCATCTGCTCAACATCACTTGATCTCCCTGTGCCTACATAAAATGAATATGTCCTTGTGTAATGTAACTGGTGCTCATGTAAAGTCAGTCTCCAATACTTTCGGGGTTTGTTCGCGTTATCTTAGCAATGCAAAATTAACAAAATAAAAACAACAGCGAAGGTAGGTGGGACCTTTTCTGAGCACAATTGTAGATGCAGTTGGCTCCTACGAGGCTGCAGTTCTTGTAATATAGAGGGAGCACAAGAGGAGTGGGAGAGGCTACAATGCCTCATGCCTTCTTCAATCTTTAACACAACACAATGCAGTAAGACAACATGCTGCACTGAGTGAAAGGGAGAGAGCAGGAATGCAACATATTTACCAGTGTATGGTGCATTCCTGCTCTCTGCCTATGCTGGTGCACAATTTGCTGCCTTGTGCCAACTCAGGCACCCATGCGCCATTGTGCAAGGGTGCCTGCATTGCAGGTAGGTTTGTTTTTTGGGCAAGAAGGGACACCTTCATGCACAGATACAATCCAATTTTCTCTTCCTAAGTGTGCTATAGACTGCAGTACACTTAGAAGGAAGCAACAACAAGGAGAAATAACGATATTTCTCCCATCTGCACCTCCCCTGGAAAGGTGCAGCATTTTGACTCATACCCAGGTTTACCAGTGTTGGTAAATCTCGGAATGTGCCAAAATCCATGGATGGATGTGTGAGAGCCCCCTAGCTCCACCCATGGAACGCCTTCCCAGGGTAAAGTAACACAAGGCAGCGACTTGCACTGCCTTGCATTACTCCAGATTTACCAAGCAACGCAGTGCCAGTCAAGGTTGTCTTGCTTTGCTTGGTAAATCTGACTTTAGTATTGTGTTGCCCTTGCGACACCATGCATGAAGCAAGGGCAATGGAATACTATGAAAAGTGTGACCCAGAGTCTCTATGCATGTTACTGCTCATTTTTTTTGCTACAGATCTCTTTTAGTCCCATTTACATGAAACTGACCAGAGTATGCTTTTTGCATTAAATTACTAACAGCTAACAGATGCATTTTTCATGTCTGCAACCATATTATGTCTTTAATATCTAAGGAAGAGCTTAAAGATCTAATAGTTTGGGGGAATAGTGACATTTTGACTATGTGTTTTAATGAATAAAATAACTGCTGACCTGCGTTAAAAGGATATTGCAAGTGAGCCTGAAGTCCCAAAACATTATGAAGGAAATTGTCTTTCAACCTCATTGCTCTCAGATTATTCATTGACTAACTAAATCCATAAAATGTACCCTATCCAATGTGTATAATTTGGAATCCAATTATTGCTAATTCAATGACTATCCACTATGAAAGGTTTTTGAAAAAAGGTTGTAGGTTGAGACGCAAGATGCACAAGTTACTAACTTGTGTAACGATATATCTGTAAGAGACAGTAGTTAGTGACAGATTCCTTACCTTAGAATATCCCCAGGCGTCAGGCTGGATCCGGAAAGTTTTTTGCGTAGCAGTACCCTTGCGCGTCGGTAGGCGGCGTCGTGCGGCTCCGCGTCCGTCGTCGGCGTCGTGATCGCCGGGATGACGTCGCGGGCAGTACTTAGGCGCCGCCCCTGCGCGCTGACGTCAGTTCTGTACACGACTTTCCGCGCCAGGAACGCAGAGCCATGCAAGAAGCTGACATAGGTGTCTGAAAAATACTAGGGCCCTGAAAGGGATGTCCTTAACCCTAGAAATCAGTTCGCAGAATGGGGAGGATGGGTGGGGCGGTAGGAATCTGTCACTAACTACTGTCTCTTACAGATATATCGTTACACAAGTTAGTAACTTGTGCATCTGAAAGAGACACGTTAGTGACAGATTCCTTACCTTAGAATAGATACCCCAGCAATACCAACCCCGGTGGTGGGTCTGCGAACAAAGATCAGACAAGGAAGTCCTGGAGGACAGAACGGCCAAAGAAGCCGTCCCTCCGGACCTGACTGTCAAGGCAGTAATGCTTTGTAAACGTGTGCAGCGAGGCCCACGTAGCTGCCTGACAGATAACCGGCAGCGGAACACCGCGGCCCAAGGCCGTGGTAGCAGCCGTTGCCCTGGTGGAATGGGCACGCAGCCCAACAGGAGGCTCCTTCTTAGCCAAAGAATAGCAGGTCTTGATGCACAAAGTAACCCAGCGGGAGATGGTCCGCTTGTGCACCGCCCGACCTTTTGGCGCCCACGTAGCCAACAAAGAGCTGGTCATCCACCCGGAAGTGTTTTGTGCGGTCAATATAGAAAGAGAGCGCACGTTTTGGGTCCAGACGGTGGAGCCTCTCTTCCTCTCTGGAAGGATGCGGAGGCGGAAAGAAGGTGGGCAAAGTGATGGTCTGCCCAATGTGGAAAGCAGTAACCACCTTTGGCAAGAAGGACGGACGCGTCCGAAGAACAACCTTGTCTGGATGAACAGACAGAAAGGGAGGTTTGCAAGATAGAGCCTGGAGCTCACTCACCCGCCGAGCGGAGGTGATGGCCACCAGAAAGGCTGTCTTCAGAGTCAGAAGACGAAGAGGACAGTTATGTAGAGGCTCAAAGGGAGCGCACATTAAAAAGGTAAGAACCAAGTTCAAGTCCCACTGAGGCATCACAAACGGAACAGGAGGGAAGAGGTGAGTAATGCCTTTTAAGAACCTGTTAACAACAGGGGACTTGAAAAGGGAGGGCTGATCAGGGAGCCTGAGGAAGGCCGAGATAGCACAAAGATAACCCTTGATGGTACCCAGGGCAGAACCCTGTTGGGCCAAAGAGAGAAGGAACAGAAGGACCTCAGAAAGAGGGGCAGAAAGGGGATTCACAGCCTTTGCTGTGCACCATGCCACAAATTTGTTCCACCTGCAGGCGTATACCACCTTAGTGGAGGGACGCCTGGCTGCCAGAATCACATCACAAACTTCGGGAGGCAAGTCGAAAGGAATCAACTGCCGCCGCTCAATCTCCACGCAAGCAGGTGTAGACTGGACAGGTTCGGGTGGAGGACCGTCCCTGCTGCTGCGACAGAAGATCCTCCCGAAGAGGCAGACGGATCGGGGATCTACGCTCATATTGAGTAGCTCGGGATACCAAACTCTTCGAGCCCAGTCCGGAGCCACAAGAATGACTTGGGCCCGGTCGTGCCGAATCTTCTTCAACACTCTGGGTAGAAGTGGTATAGGCGGAAAGGCGTACAATAGACCGCAACTCCACTCGTGACGAAAAGCGTCGCCGAGCGAGTGCCGCCTTGGAAATTCCAACGCGCAGAACTGATGACATTGCGCGTTCTCTTCGGTGGCGAATAGATCTAACCAAGGCTCTCCCCACTGTAGAAAGAGTCCTTGCGCCACTTCCGAGTGAAGACGCCATTCGTGATCCATCATGCACCTGCGGCTGAGTTCGTCCGCCCTGGCGTTCAGGGAACCTGCCAGGTGTTGAACCACCAGGAACATGCCCTGATGTTCCAGCCATGTCCAGAGGCGCAGAGCCTCCTGACAAAGGGTCCACGACCCCACCCCGCCTTGTTTGTTGCAGTACCACATGGCGGTGGTGTTGTCTGTGAACACCTGCACTACCTTCCCTTTGACAGAGGGAAGGAATGCCTTGAGTGCAAGTCGGATCGCCCGGAGCTCCAGAAGGTTGATATGGAGCCGGGACTCCGCCCGGAGACCAGAGGCCTCTGATCTCCGCCTCTCCCATGTGACCGCCCCATCCCAGAAGGGACGCGTCCGTCACAACTGTGTGCTCTGGCTGGGGAAGGGAGAGGGATCTGCCCATGGCCCATTGCCGGTTCGAGAGCCACCACTGCAACTGTTTTGCAGTCCCCTCCGAGATCTGGACGTGATCGGACAGGTCGCCCTGGTGCTGCGCCCACTGGAACTTCAGGTCCCACTGCAGAGCCCGCATATGCCATCTGGCATGAGTGACCAGCAGGATGCAGGAGGCCATGAGGCCCAGCAGCCTCAGGGTCATCCGTACCGAAACCCAGGATAAGGGCTGAAAGATCGGAATCATAGCCTGAATATCCCGGACTCGCCGTTCGGGAGGATAGGCCCGAAACTGCGTCGTGTCCAGAACTGCTCCGATGAAAAGGAGCTGTGGAGAAGGAATCAGATGCGACTTTGGCACATTGATGGAGAACCCCAGCGAGTGCAGGAGTTCGGCCGTAGTCTGGAGGTGGGAGACAACTGCCTGGGACGAGCCCGCCTTCAGCAGCCAGTCGTCGAGGTAGGGGAAGACTGAAACCCCTGCCCGGCGCAGATGAGCTGCGACCACCGCCATCACTTTCGTGAACACCCGAGGGGCACTGGTAAGGCCAAAGGGGAGCACGGTGAACTGAAAATGCTCGAGGCCTACCGTGAACCGAAGGTAACGCCGGTGGGCCGGCAGGACGGGGATGTGGAAATAGGCGTCCTGCAAGTCCAACGCTACCAACCAGTCTCCGGGGTCGAGGGCAGTCAAGACCTGAGCTAGGGTGAGCATCTTGAACTTCTCCTTCCGGAGGAAGCGATTGACGTTCCGGAGGTCCAAGATAGGACGCATGTCCTCCTTGTCCTTTTTGGGCACCAGAAAGTAGTGGGAGTAGCAACCACGCCCTACTTCTGGGGTCGGAACATGCTCGATGGCCCTCTTGGCCAAGAGGGCCGTGACTTCCTTCTGTAGAAGCACCAAGTGATCCCCTGACATGCGGTGGAATTGAGGTGGCATGGCTGGGGGGTGGTCTCGAAGGGGAGGGAGTAGCCCCTTCGGACAATGTCCAAGACCCACTTGTCCGAGGTGATGGGACGCCAGTGGTGAAGGTGATGGCGGACCCTGCCCTCGACTGGCGTGCTGTGCACCTGAAAGGAGGGACTAGGAGGGCTTGGAGGCCGCGGACGGGTTGGAGGTGGTGGCCTGACCCGCACGCTGGTTGCCCAAACCGCCACGGCGGTATCCACGTCCTCGGCCACGCGAAGGCGCTTGCTGCGCGGGCCGTTGGCCGGGCTGTGGACGTGACTGGGCGCCCCTTCCGTGGCCACGAAAGGGGCGAAAAGCAGACGTTTGCGGAGGGCGCACAACAGCAAGGCCCAGGGACTTAGCAGTAGCCCGTGAGTCCTTGAAACGCTCCAGCGCATGGTCTGCCTTCGAACCAAAAAGACCGACTCCATCAAAGGGCATGTCCATGAGAGTATTCTGGACATCCCCTGAAAAACCAGTGGTTCTCAGCCAGGCGTGGCGACGCAGCGCCACCGTTGTTGCAAGCGATCTGCCCAGCGAGTCGGCGGTATCAAGGCCACAGCGGATGGTATATTTAGCCGCATGACGCCCTTCCGCAATAGCGCGGGTAAGCAGTGTCTGGACCTCCTCAGAACACTGCGGCAAAACATCAGCCACCGAATCCCACAGGGAGTGGGTGTATCGGCCCAAGAGGCAAGCGGTATTAACAGACCGCAAGCCAGCACTGGAGGAAGAGAAAGCCTTCTTCCCAAAGTGATCCAGGCGCTTGGATTCCCTATCCGGAGGGGCGGTAGGGAAGGCTGTTTGGGAGGCAGAGGCTTGGACAACCAAGCTCTCAGGGGTGGGGTGTTGGGAGAGAAACAGGGGGTCGCCCGGAGCCGGGCGATGGCGTCGGGCCACGTTCCTATCCACAGGAGCCCCTGTGGTGGGTTTGGACCAGGCACCCAAAAGAACGTCAGTGAGTGCATCGTTGAACGGCAGCACAGGCTCCGAAGAGGAGGCCGCCGGCTGAAGCACTTCAGTCAGGAGGTTAGTCCTGACGGCCACTGTAGGCAACTGGAGATTTAAGGCTCCAGCAGCTCTACGCAACACCGTTGCAAAATTAGCCCCCTCCTCCGTTGCCACGGGAGGAGACAGCATGCCAGAGTCGGGGGAGGTATCCAGCCCACTGGCATCCCCAAGTTCCTCAACCCAGTCCGGGTCAAACTCGCACTGTTGTGTGAGAGGGTCGTCAGACCCTCCCAGCTCTCCTGGTCCTCCTCAGGTTGAAAAGATGGAGGAGGAGGGACATAAGGGACCCAAGGCCTCATCGGCGCCGGAACCGGCGTCGGGCGACGCCGGTCCGGCTCCATGTCCGGACCCGGGAGAACCGGGGAACGACGCCGCCCGGAGCCCCGGACGGCGCCGGAAACGGCACCGGGGACATCGGGCGTCGGCGGAGGCGTGGTTAGGTCAACCGGCGCCGATGGGGGTTGCGGCACCACCGGAACCGGGGTCGAGGCCGGGGCCGGAGCCGAGGCCGGGACGAAGGCTGGTGGGACAGGCGACGCCGGGACCGGAGTCGACGGCGACGCCGGAGCAACCCCATCAGTGGCCCGCGGGGCCCGAAGGCGCACCGGGAGGGACCTTGAGGCCCGAAGAGGCGGGCCATGGCCGACAGGAATTTCTGTAGCTCGGCCGGAGTCGCCCCCGAACCCGGGAAGGACGGGTAATGCGGGGGCAACTCGACAGGCACGTCCGGGGCCGCGGGGCGGGGACGGTGCCGACAGGGACCTCAGCCGAGTCGCGCGACCGGCGAGGCGAAGTCTTAGAGCGATGACGCCGCTTAGACTTCTTGTGCTTCGACTTACCGGAGGAGCGCGAAGACTTGGATTCCGACGAACGGCGGGGACTCCGCGTCCGGCCCCTCGACCTCTCCCGGGACCGGGGCTTGCTGCGGCGCGGAGCCGACTGCCGGACTTCAAGGAGCTTTCGAGACCGCTCTCGCAAAGCCTTCGGATGAAGTTTCCGGCAGTCAGGGCACGACTTCGTGTCGTGGCCTCGGCCGAGACAGAAGAGACACTCGAGGTGGGGGTCCGTGATGGACATCATACGACCACATTCCTCGCAGGGCTTAAAGCCGGGCATCCCTACGACACCTTAGGAGTCGTGAAGACTCGTTGAAGAGAACAGTGAAAAATTTCACAAAAAAGATAGTCAAAAAGTGACTAGGGCACTGCTCTTCCCGGATCTGCGCTTACTGGCGCGGAAAAAGAAGAACTGACGTCAGCGCGCAGGGGCGGCGCCTAAGTACTGCCCGCGACGTCATCCCGGCGATCACGACGCCGACGACGGACGCGGAGCCGCACGACGCCGCCTACCGACGCGCAAGGGTACTGCTACGCAAAAAACTTTCCGGATCCAGCCTGACGCCTGGGGATATTCTAAGGTAAGGAATCTGTCACTAACGTGTCTCTTTCAGATAATCCTGTTACCTTTTCTTTAATATCTTCTACGAAAATTCAAAGGTCATTGCAGTTCTTTTCCAGCAAAGGGCAGAAAAGATCAGAGGTTTTGTAAATCATGTTTGCACAACCTTGAATGCATTGCACATATTCCTTGCATTTGTAAAGTGGTTGAGCAAAAATGAATATATTGGTTTTGCTGCTGGTCATTTAGTACAGCATAAGAGCATGTAAAGCTGTGCTTAGTTTTAGTTTCATGAGAGATAATCCACTTATTCTGTCTTGAAGTGTTACATTTAAGTTATTAGCTGTGAACAAACAGTCTGGCATTGCTGCATCGATGTTTGGCAGAATGAAAGGCTATTAACTGTTTGCAATGGACTTTTATTAATTCTTTAAAGTCTGTTTTAACTTTAGCTTAATTTATAGTTTTGCAAAGAAATGCAGTTTATGAGTATACATTTTTCTTTTTCAACATTGGTAAGATTTGTATTAATCACCCAACAGAAAATTATTCACTTAACTGTAAACTAGATTATGCAATTGCCTCACTTGGAAGTTTATGCCATTATCAAATCGGGGTGTGCAGAGAGTTTGGAAATTCTACAGAACTTTTGGTTCTGAATATTTTAAAAGCTGCAATTGTTTCTGCGGATCTTAAAGCCTCACTTTTGCTTTCAGTGGCCAAATTATTTACTGTCTTTATCTTATGACTGATTTATAAACACATTGCCAGCCCTACTCCTGAATACTAGCCAAAATGGATTAAATTGTAATACTAGAATCTGAGACCAACTAAGGGGTCGATTCGGATCTCGGTCGGAAGTGTTGCGAATCGGATTCAGAATTGCCTAAACTGGCCGGAGCCCTTGTTTCCGGCCTCATCGTTCACAGTTCCGAACTACCAAGTAAGAGCCCTGGAAAGCCTTATCGCTGACCGAAACAGTTCCGGAAGGCATTCGGGGAGATAGAGCCCTCCGGAGTCGATTTGTACAGCTCTATGGACTAGGTTTTCCAAGCGAGCAAGTACGATGAATGATTCGGACAGCCTTTCCGATTAGGTTTGCCCAGATCAAAAAGGCTTCCGGAATCGGGCTTTGGGGGCCCGTAGCTGGCCCCGCTTCACCCGGGGCCCTCCGAATCGGGCCCGGGGGGGTACCCATGGGTCCCCTTTACCCAACCATGCACAGTGCCCCCCACAGGGTGAACGCTTATCCCCACCCACCCCTTTTTGCAATGGGAGCCTGTGTACGCGTTCTGTACACAGGCTCCCATGGAGTTCAATGGGAGTCCGAGTGAACCGAGTCTGTCACTATACAGATGCATCAGAATCGGTCGTACAGACTCCGGGAACGCGATTCGCTTGGAAGGCTCTCCTGAACTGAGTCGTTTGGAGGGCCCCTAACAGGATCGGAATCAGGCCCTTAGTCTAATAAAACTCACAAATGATGAACAGTGGAAAGAGGATCCTTGGTAGTGGGCCAAATTTGTAGAATGTGCCACACAAAGAAATGAAAAACAAACCAACACTAATGAGTTTTAGGAAAAAAGCTAAATCTGTCCCATTCACAATGTATTTTTCCTATTCCTATTGACAAATTAAGTTGCCTATACCTCCTGGAGAGAGCTGTGTTTTCCGGCAGTTAGACTGTAGACTGCATCAGATAAATAAGGTTAAATGATAAGATAAAATATGGGTAAAAGGAAACTCATGTTTTGCAATATATATAATTGTGTCTCAGGTTTATGAATCTTCAGAAAACTTTTCAAAACCTAAGTGTGTTCAACTTTAATCCAGCTTCTTAATTTGTATAGTCACTGGGAGGGGTGAAAGATATAGGGGTCTAAAAACAAAATTATGATATTTTAATTTAAATAGGATGATTTTAACCAAAGCTACCAATAGCAGCTCGACAGATTATTATTAGACTTAGATCAAAGACTGGGCCATTAAGGGGCCATTACCTTCTATGAGGCTTTCTTTTATTTGGCATCACTATATTGGATTTTTGCTGAGATATTTGGAAGAATTAATATCTGGACAGGAAACCCACAATGTCAGGAAACATAAGATTCTGAATCTGAGCTCAAATTGGTTGTGAAGAGCTGAAAAAAATGACCCTATGGCGAAGTAGGGTGAGTACACTGCAACGCTAGTGAGGGCTGAAACAAGCACTAGCTGGGCAATAGGAATCCTTTTCCCAGTCAAAGTACTAAAATTAGCCATGTGTCCTGAAACTCAGCTTCAATTTGAATATGACAAACGTTTTCATTAAAGCCTGCATTCAGGAAAGAGGACACCTATTCAATTCTGTCTGGCCAATACCTAACCTCCACCTGACTCTACTCCAGGGCCAACTTTAGCTACGGTTTTGCACAGAGGGGAAATCTGTTTTGCCCCCATGACCTCCTATATACAGATTCAATCATTGCCTTTCATCTCTCAATAACCCCTCTCTCACATGCATTTTGTTTGTTTTGTAGTGCTACTCATACCAGTGAAGGATGTCAGAGCACTTTATGTCACACATACATTATACAGAGATTATGAATCATACATGTGTAAATCAGTCTTTGCGAAATGTCAAATAAAACAATGAGGATTACAAAGTGTAGGAATGAGGGCCACATGTACTAACATTTCCGTTTGCGATTTCCTAATTACAAATTTTAGTGACTCGCTATTAGGAAATCGCTCGCAAACAGCTATGTACAACTGTGTGTTTTACACTGTTTGCGATTCCCAGTGGGCCGCAATTGACCTACCTCATTAATATTCATGAGGTAGGTCACAATTTGTGACAGATTGGGAATCACTAAAAACACTGGGATGGTGGCCTAGTTTTTTTTTATGCAGCACATTTTCCTTGAAAAATGAAAAGTCTTCTTTTCATTTTTAGGTTTTGCCTGCACAGCGCTTGCACTGTGCTTATGAAATCTATTGTATTTAATATAAATCTTAAAAGGGGCTTGCATCCCGCCCTTGCTTTTCATTGGTTCGTGTGCTTGCCACTTACTTCTCCTCTGTTTCTATTGACTGTAGCATACTATTTCCTGTTGGTCCTCATGTATTTCTCTTATCAGTCTCCCAAGCCCCAAGTACTGTTTTCATCTGCTTTGCTGAAACTTCTTAATAAGCGTCTCAGCACCTCTGTGTGCTTTGTGTGAAGCCAACGCTCTGATCGCAATGCGCACTGACCAGTACCCCTGGGGCCAAAGCAGGGACACATTCTAGTGCTCCCTTTTGTTTGCAAACTGCGCAGCGCACCCACTAATTTCTCCCCGGGGCCGAAGTAGGGACCCACTCTAGTGCTTTCTTCACCAGTTTCCCTGCAGCTGAAGCAGGGACCCACTATAGTGCTCTCTTCACAGTGAATCAACTCAAGTGCAGTCAGGCATGCTGCAAGTCTGCCACAGAGTTTTTTTCTTTCTGATCTGGCACAACAATATATCGTTTACACAACCTGTAACATGTGCATCAGTTCAGGTCACGTAATCAAACGGTTAATCAAAAATGGAGTAATTCCCTTATGTAAACATTTCTAGTGTCTAGAGTTAATAAAAAAAGTTTAAGCAATTGCCCCAGTACCAACGTATTCTGTCATTTAGTTCTGCCATTGGTAATTCGTTTCTTCAGTGTTCCAAGTGCTTCCAGGTCTTTGGCTTGTAATTTATCTTGTCTCTGTAGGTGGCTTTTATCTGTAGGTTGCTACATTCTCTTCATTTGCTTTAGGGTCGAAATGCGTCTTTTTATGGACTCAGCACTAGTTTTTGTATTCCAATTACACATCCTGTTTATGACAGTAACTCTTCCAGATTGTCTTCTGCAGTGTGTTCTGGTGTGAGTCTCTTTTGATGTCGGCCCTACATAAATGTGTTATTTCGTGAGCACGGGCCGAGGTGATTTAGACAACTGGCACTGATAAGTAGGCAGTTACTTGTTTGCAACATCTGTGTTCTTGTGGTAATTTTTTATTGATAAAGCTGTTTTATTTGTAATTAATGGCATTTCTTTTCCAACGGATTTCTACGATGACACAGTTCCTACCGCCAAATTTGTTGGCCCTTTTCGCACCGAGGGACCCTGTACCGTACCTGCCACCGCTAAAGAAACTGCCACACATAAAGCACCATAACCAGCGTTGCTGTGGTACTGCTCCTTACATCAGAGAGTTTGAGGTGCAGGTGTTACAATCGTGCTGTTTTTCACATAAAACAAAATCTACGCTCAAGGGCAGTAATTTCTACTCGTCGGTTCTCTTCGATCAGTGACTAGCCCACAGTACAAAATCTCGGAATGACTATCATTTTGACACATGGTATTTCATGAGCACTTTCTTGAGTCACAAATGGGTTTCAAAATCATATCAGTATTGCAACGGTTTTACAACATTTGGCTGCTGGTTTTAACATAATTCTCACTTTTGCATTAAGTCAGCAAATTGATGCTTCACTTGCCCTCTCATGACCCTGACCTTTCCCTCACCTCTCACCAACACCTTGGTCTGTACCTCAGCCATGTCATTTTAGGTCGGTTGCATCTCTTTCCTCCCCTGAGCACTGTCATTCCTTGTCCCAGAGTGTCAAGATGTAGATGTGCACATGAGACACTGGATGGGAAGGAACCCGCTTGGGTACTCAGTGATGCTGTGGACACTGCATGCTTGGAGCTAGGAGACTCTGGGGGTGTTAAATCAACAGTTTATTTTAATCAATGAGATTCATAAACCTTACCAGCCTCATGTGGTTGCCACTTTGAAAATGTGATGCAGTCCCCATTCTGTGTGAAACCATTCTTCCTTGAACATTTATCAACTATGGTAAAATAAATAACCCAGGTTATTCCAGGTTGGGCAGGCTCGTTGAATGTGAGGGGGCAGTGCCAGCTTCTTGGACCACCATGTTGTAACGTATAATACTGTGCTTACCCATCACTCATTGAGAACATTTAAAATCAGGTAACCCTGCATCGTATTGTATATTCGGTCCTAGTGAATGCTCCTTAATTATGTTTACTGACAGTATAGATTTTGTTGCCCCCATGAAGCCTTCTCATGCTGATTACAACTGTTCCTAAATCTCATTTATGAGTTTGAAACTTGTGGATGCACTCATAATTGGCACACCTACGGATTTGTCTCATGTTTATGCTAAAACATGTGCACTGACATATTAAAATGAACGGTCACTATCTTGCAGGATATGCTCAGACAGTATCAATCAGACTTCCTTAACCTGCTTGCTCCAAAATTAAATTCTTTCTTCATGCATATGCAATTATGTTTACGTGACAACTGCATCAATCCTTTTTTTGTCTTGGTGCTAAATAATGGAAGGAAGGTAAATTATCTGTACAAATTTCTGTAACTCTTAGGGTTTAAATATAAAATGCTTGATAACTCGTGAGTTTAGTAGAAATGTTACGCGAATAGGTCTAGATGTAGCCAGTGCTTTAAATGGGCAGGTACTCACTGCTTTATAGTACCACCAGTAGCAGTACGACATATTGCCTTTCTCAATAAACAAGTCATAACACTTTAACGGAGTTTCAGTAGCTTATATCGAACAACTTCCCACCAAGCTACAAACTACAACTTACATCAAAAAACAGCTTATTAATGAATAACATGGGCAAAACCTATTACATTTACCGATGCTTTTTTTAAAAACGTTTTCGCACACATTCACAAAGGGGAAGAGGTCCCGTGGGACCCCTTCCTGTTTGCGAATGGGTTACCACCAAATTGAATTTGGTGGAAAAAGCGAATGTTTTGCAATTGCATTTCCATCGCAAAACATTCACACATACCACTGTGAATCGCTATTAGGCAGGGACGCCCTTAACACACCTGTTAGACTTGGCATCTTTTGGCGTGTTTCCCCTGACTTTTTGATTTCTGACCTCCCGGTTTTGACTCTGTTTTTGCTGGTGTAATGATTCTGCGCACTTTCCTCACTGCGGTCCAGTGGGAAAGTGCAAGTGCTCCTGTATAAAATGTGTTATGGATTGGTGTTTCCATGATTGGCCTATTTTGGTCTATGTGTCAGTCCCTTGTAAAGTGCACTGCGAGTGCCGGGGCCTATAGACCAAATGCTGTTGGTGGGCTGCAGCACTGGATTGTGCCACCCACGCAAACAGCCCGTAAAGTGTAACTCGGGCCTGCCAACGCAGAGCCTGTGCGCAGCCTGGGGCTGCCATGTCGACTTGGCAAGTGCACACACTTGCAAGTCCCTAAACCTTCCCTTTGCTCCATGTTAGTCACCCCTAAGGTAGGCCCAAGGTACCCCTGTGGGCAGGGTGCGGTGTGTGCGAAAGGTAGGACATGCCCGGGTGTGTGCGGCATGTCCTGATAGTGAATTACAGCCTAGTTCGTTTTTCACTATTGCAAGGCTACCTGTTCCCCTAGGCCAGAACGGGCAGTTTTGATTATTACAGCATATAATCCTAACTGACCCCGGGAACATGGTAGAAATTCGAGTTTAGTATGCCTGGACTCAGAATGATAAAATGCATCTTTTAGTGAAGTTGGTTTTAACATTCTGTGTTTGAAAATACCACTTTTAGAAAGTGGGTATTTTCTTGTCTAACCATCCAAGCCTGCCTCTGCGAGGTTGTGTATTCCTTGTCTGGAGTGTGAGTGACCGGGGCTGGGGGATGCCAGGAGTCAGGGTGAGTCAGCGCAGGGCTGAATAGCAAGATCTACATGTAGATGGGTGGGAGGGGTCGCACCTGGGCCCTGAATAGGACAGTGCCTTCCCTCCACAATGCTGGCTCCACCTCCTGTGGTGCGTCTGATGTCCCTGGCCTACTCACTGAAAGAAGGGACGGAGACTTGTCAACAAAGTGCTCCAGAACTGGTTTGGACTAGGCAAAGGCCTCTCTGCCTTCAGAGAACAAAGGAATTTGGGATATGAATATTGGGGCCCTGACCCCATGAATTTAGATCTCGCTGGAATCAAGGAACCTGCCAAGACGAAGAGCTGGAAGAGCTGCCAGGAGGAGTACTGCCCCTTTGCTGTGTTGTTGCTTTGTTGGGTTGGCCTGCAGTTGCTGCTTCTGTCTTGGGCAGTGAAAGGACTGGACTGAACTTTCTACAATCTTGTGCTGAGTATCTCCAAGGGCCAGGAACCGAGCTGGCCTCCTGTTAAGAAGTCTCAGGGACTACAAAGACTTCACAAGCCTCTGGGTACCGCTTCTGGAACGCTGTTTCAGTCGCCACAGAGGAAGGGAACTGCAACCGACTCCGTCAACCGAATCCATCCCTGGCCGGTGACCTGTTTGCACCGCAGACCGCATCGCCCCGCTCGCATCGCAACCCTGGTCTCACCGTGGGCGACGTCCGACGCCGCCAACATCGAGCCGCTGCTTGCACCGTGACCTGTGGGCACCGCAGTTCGCATCGCATCGCTTCACTGGGCCAGCCGGACCAGACCCACACTGTCGCTGCAACTGGCTCAAGAGTCGAGACCGCACCGCATTTGGGGCACCGCTCGCACGTCTGCGACGCACCGCTCCGACTCGCACTGCTGTCCGACGCCAGCTCCCGCACTCCGGCTAGGTCGCCTGCACCGCAACCTGTCAGCACCGCATCGAGCATCGTCTCGCCCTGCATCGCACGCCTTGGACTCACCGACTCCGTCTGCACGACGCTCATCGAGCCGCTGCCTGCACCGCATTGAGGGACACCGCACCTTGCATCGCTCCGTCTTGCACCGCAACCGCGATGGACGCCGACCGGCTCGTACACTCCGTACCAGCCACAACGAGAAAAGGTACTGTGACCGGGTCTGTTCACGACTCTGCTGGCCCGTATCGACGCGGTCGGCTGGAACTGTTAGACTCTGTGGTTTTCAGCATCACGGTAGGCTCGGACGGAGCTACCGACTCGTACGAACTTTGCCTTTGTGCTATTCCTGCAAAGAAGAAATTACCGTATCAAGCATTCATTCGTAAAGTACAGTATTGTGGATTTTTGTCGTAATTGGTCTTGTCTTGAGTATATAAAATATTGGTTATTTTTCTAAACTGGTGTGGTGTCCGTTTGTAGTGCTTACACTGTATTACTGTTGGTTATGTGCAAATGCTTTACACACTGCCTCTGAATTAAGCCTGACTGCTCGTGCCAAGCTACCACGAGGGTGAGCAGGGGTTACTTCACGAGTGTAACAACCCTTACCCTGACTAGGAAGAAGGGTCCCTACTTGGACAAAGGTGCAAGCCCTTGCCAACTAGAGATCCCATTTCTAACATTGGTTGTCAGCGGTGAGGATAGGACTTGTGTTTGCACTTGACTTACAGTGATTGGTGTGCACTACTACCATATCGCAGACCATTACGTACCACATACTGGTTCTTTTTCTTTTGGCCTATTTTTGATCTTGCCAGTTTTCAACTCACGACTTTTGTCATGCCTGAATCAATTGCATCATCCGCTGCATCCCTGGAAGTTATCTTTGAGGAGGACAGGTTGGAATCCTACGCCGTAAAGGAGTTACGAGCGATTTGTAAAAACTTGAAAGTCCAAATTAAAGGCCTCACAAGGAAGGAGGAGCTACAGAAGGCGCTGAGGGCCTGGGTAGCAGCCAGACATGCCAATGGGCAGCCTGGTGATCTCAGTGAGGAGGCGGAGGAGCCGATTTCCAGGGTGGATGTGCTTTTGGGTAGGGAGGAACCCGCCAGGTCAGGCAGCAGCAGTCTGTCCCCAGAGGAGCTGGAGGACAGGCGGGAGGCAAGGCAGTTCGAGCTGCAGAAGCTCAGGCTGGAGAGTGAGCGGGAGGAGAAGAGATTGGCCATAGAGGAGAGGAAGATGCTCTTAGAGCATGAGAGAGAACTGAAGGAGCTAGAACTTAGGAGTAAGTCAGGCTCAGATGGTGGCAGCAATTCGTCCAGAAAGGCAGACAGGATAGTGCACATTCCCAAGAACGTAGGCAAGGAGTTCAAGAAGGGGGATGACATACAAAGGTGGTTTCAGGGTTATGAGGCAGCCATACACATGAATGGGGTCCCTGAGGAGAATTGGGGAGCAGGATTGTGGCCACTTTTCCCGGAAGAAGCAAGGGATGCTCTGATAGCTTTGGGTAAGGGGTATCACCTCACCTATGCTGACATGAAGGATGCCCTTCTCACGAAGTATGGTCTTACTCCTGAAAAGTACAGGGATCAGTTCAGGTCCAGTAAGAAGTCTGATGCCAACACTTGGTTAGAATGTGTGGATGTGTTCTGCAGGTCTCTGGATGGTTGGGTGAAGGGCAGTAGTGTAACAGATTTTCAGGGGCTCTACAACTTGATTGCATGGGAGCACTTGTCTAGTCTATGTTTTGCAGATCTGCGCCAGCACCTAGTTGATAGTAAGCTAACTGACCCCAGGAAGCTTGCTATGGAAGCGGACCGCTGGGTGAGTACCAGGGTCCACAAGAAAGCGTTTGGGGGAGACTCAGCCAAAGGTGGGCAGGGTCCCCAGCAGAAAAGTGGGGGGACAAGGGTAAAGCACAGGAGTTCTCTAAAGGGCCCCAAACTAGTACCCAGGGTAAAGGTTCCCAGCCCCCCGGTGATAAGAAGAAAGGGGTCTCTACAGGGAAGCCTGTTGAGACCGGCCCCCGCAAGTGTTATGCATGTGACCAGGTAGGTCACTTTAAGGGGGACCCCAAGTGCCCGAAGGGGACACAGCCACCCACCGGTGGACATTCCAAAGTGTTGGCTAGTGTAGCGCTTGGGGAGGAGGGGTGCCCACAGGAGGGTGGGGATCCCGCAGAAATGACCCTTGTCTCACTCGGGGACAGTGAGATGGTCCCAGGAAACCAGGTGCCCCCTAACACAAAGAAATATAGCACCTGGGTGACCATCAATGGGAACAGGGTAGAGGCTCTCAGAGATACTGGAGCCAGTGTGACCTCAGTCCGGTGTCACCTGGTGTCTGAGAAGCAAGTAGTCCCAGGAGCATTCCACCAAGTAGTTGCTGTAGACAACTCAGAGCGCCAATGTATGGTGGCGCAGGTTCCCTTTGAATGGGGGGGTCTCAGGCCCCTTGAGGGTGGTTGTGAGCCCTACCATGCCTGTAGATTGTCTGCTAGGAAACGACCTGGAGCAGTCCTCGTGGAAGGAGGTTGAGCTCAGGTCGCACTTGGAGATGCTTGGGTTGCCAGAGTGGGCATGCGTGTCTACTCGGTCAATGGCCGCCAGAAAGGGTGATCAAGAGGACTTGGAGCCTGAAACAGTGGCCCAAGTCCCTGCCAAGAGAAAGGGCAGGGGCGCGGGAAACCGGCCCCCGAAGTTCCCACGGACCGGGAGGAGGCGGACCTCGAGGGGGACGCCCGGTGCCTACAGGGGAACAGGTAGCCGAACTGGGAGACATCTCTGAGCTGACCCATTGGCAGCAAGAAGGGGGTCCCACCAGGGAGGAGTTCTGCAGGGAGCAGAACGAGTGCCCTACTCTGGAGGGTCTCCGGCGGCAGGCTGCAGACCAGGCAGCTGGTAATCAGTCCGGGTCACATCTGATCTACTGGGAGATCGGTCTCCTATACAGTGAGCCTAAGGTTGCTGAGCCTGGGTCAGCCCGTGTGCTGGTGGTACCCCAGCGCTTCAGGACCTTCCTACTGGGTCTGGCTCATGACGTGCCTTTGGCAGGACATTTGGGGCAGGACAAGACCTTTGACAGGCTTGTCACCCACTTCTTTTGGCCCCAAATGCGAAGGCAGTCAGATGCACACTGTAGGTCTTGCCAAACTTGCCAGGCAAGTGGTAAGAGTGGGAGGAAGGTCAAAGCTCCTCTCCAACCTTTTCCGGTTGTTGGAACACCCTTTGAAAGGGTAGGGATGGATATTGTGGGGCCACTGGATCCCAAGACAGCCATGGGCAACAGGTACATCCTGGTCTTGGTGGACCATGCCACCCGGTACCCGGAGGCAATCCCTCTCAGGACAACGACGGCGCCAGTGGTGGGGCGGGCGTTAATGGGGATCTTTTCCCGTGTGGGATTCCCCAGAGAGGTGGTTTCTGATAGGGGGACCAATTTCATATCGAAGTATATGACATCCCTGTGGAAGGAGTGTGGTGTAACCTACAAGTTCACCACTCCTTACCACCCACAAGGAAACGGTCTGGTGGAGAGATTCAACCAGACCTTGAAAGGCATGATCAAGGGTCTAACAGAACCCATGAGGCGTAAGTGGGACGTCCTCTTGCCATGCCTACTCTTTGCATACAGGGAGGTGCCTCAGAAGTCTCTTGGGTACAGCCCCTTTGAGCTCCTGTATGGCCACCCTGTCAGAGGACCTCTGAGTTTGGTAAAGGAAGGCTGGGAGGCGGCTCCCAGGAAAACTCCCCAGGATGTATTTAGCTACATGCTGGCCTTTAGAAACCAAACTGCCCGCTTCAGGAAACTCGCTCAGGCGAACCTAGAAGCAAGCCAGGAAGAAATGAAGAGATGGTATGACCAGAATGCCACTCTGGTCGAATTTCAACCTGGGCAAAAAGTGTGGGTCATGGCCCCAGTAGCACCTTGTGCCTTGCAGGACAAGTGGACTGGGCCATATGAGGTAAAGGAGCGCAAAAGTGACGTCACCTACCTGGTGGATTTGCAGGCTCCAAGGAACCCTTTGAGGGTCCTTCACGTGAACCGCCTCAAGCCCCACTTCGAGAGGTCCGAAGTGAGTATGCTCTTGGCGACAGATGATGGGGTGGAAGAGGAGAGCGAGCCTCTCCCTGACCTCCTGTCTACCAAGGAGCATGATGGGTCAGTAGAGGGTGTGATCCTCTCCCCTACTCTGACTCAGGAGCAGCAAGGGGACTGTCGCCAGTTGTTGGGACAGTTCGCCCCGCTGTTCTCTCTGACCCCTGGTGTTACTCACTGGTGTACCCATGACGTGAACACCGGTGACAGCCATCCTGTGAAGCACAAAATTTACAGGTTGACTGACCGGGTCAGAGCCAGCATCAAGGAGGAGGTCTCTAAGATGTTGGCGTTAGGGGTGATTGAGCCCTCCCACAGTCCTTGGGCCAGCCCAGTGGTCTTGGTCCCAAAGGCTGCGGCGCCCGGTGCCACTCCAGAACTCCGGTTTTGTGTGGACTACCGTGGGCTCAATGCCGTCACCAGGACTGACGCGCACCCCATCCCCAGAGCTGATGAGCTCATTGATCGGTTGGGAGCTGCCCGGTTCCTCAGCACGTTTGATTTAACGTCTGGGTACTGGCAGATTGCCTTAACCGATGGGGCCAAGGAGAGATCAGCATTCTCAACCCCAGAAGGTCATTACCAATTCCGGGTGATGCCCTTTGGGTTGAAGAATGCCCCTGCCACCTTTCAGAGGTTGGTCAATCAGGTGTTGGCTGGGCTGGAGGATTTCAGTGCCGCCTACCTGGATGACATTGCTGTGTTCAGTTCCAGCTGGGAAGAACATTTACAGCACCTTGAGAAAGTGTTGAGGGCTCTGCAAGGTGCAGGCCTCACGATCAAGGCCAGTAAGTGCCAGATCGGGCAGGGTTCTGTGGTGTACTTGGGACACCAGGTAGGAAGCGGCCAGGTGGCGCCCTACAACCCAAGATTGACACCATTCTGGCTTGGGAACCCCCAAGACCCAGACAGAGGTGAGAGCCTTCTTAGGTCTCACCGGTTATTATAGGAGATTTGTTAAGGGCTATGGCACCATCGTTGCCCCCTTAACAGAGCTGACCTCTAAGAGGCAGCCCAGGAAAGTGATCTGGACTGAGTCCTGCCAGAAAGCTTTTGATGCCCTGAAGGCAGCCATGTGCACGGCGCCCGTGCTCAAGGCACCTGACTTCTCCAAGGAATTCGTCGTGCAGACTGACGCTTCAGAGCATGGTGTGGGAGCGGTGCTCTCACAACTGAACGAAGAGGGCCTGGATCAGCCTGTAGTCTTCCTTAGCCGGAGACTACTTCCCAGGGAACAGAGGTGGAGTGCCATAGAAAGGGAAGCTTTTGCTGTGGTCTGGGCACTGAAGAAGTTGAGACCATACCTGTTTAGGACTCACTTCCGGGTTCAGACAGACCACAGGCCCCTCAGATGGTTGATGCAAATGAGGGGTGAGAATCCAAAACTGCTGAGGTGGTCCATCTCCCTACAGGGAATGGACTTTACGGTGGAGCACCGTCCTGGTACAGAACACGCCAACGCAGATGGTCTGTCCAGGTTCTTCCGCCTTAGTGAGGAGAACTCCAATGGGGTTGGGTAGTTCTCCCTACTTTCAGCTGGAGGGGACATGTGTTAGACTTGGCATCTTTTGGCGTGTTTCCCCTGACTTTTTGCTTTCTGACCCCCGGTTTTGACTCTGTTTTTGCTGGTGTAATGATTCTGCGCACTTTCCTCACTGCGGTCCAGTGGGAAAGTGCAAGTGCTCCTGTATAAAATGTGTTATGGATTGGTGTTTCCATGATTGGCCTATTTTGGTCTATGTGTCAGTCCCTTGTAAAGTGCACTGCGAGTGCCGGGGCCTATAGACCAAATGCTGTTGGTGGGCTGCAGCACTGGATTGTGCCACCCACGCAAACAGCCCGTAAAGTGTAACTCGGGCCTGCCAACGCAGAGCCTGTGCGCAGCCTGGGGCTGCCATGTCGACTTGGCAAGTGCACACACTTGCAAGTCCCTAAACCTTCCCTTTGCTACATGTTAGTCACCCCTAAGGTAGGCCCAAGGTACCCCTGTGGGCAGGGTGCGGTGTATGCGAAAGGTAGGACATGCCCGGGTGTGTGCGGCATGTCCTGATAGTGAATTACAGCCTAGTTCGTTTTTCACTATTGCAAGGCTACCTGTTCCCCTAGGCCAGAACGGGCAGTTTTGATTATTACAGCATATAATCCTAACTGACCCCGGGAACATGGTAGAAATTCGAGTTTAGTATGCCTGGACTCAGAATGATAAAATGCATCTTTTAGTGAAGTTGGTTTTAACATTCTGTGTTTGAAAATACCACTTTTAGAAAGTGGGTATTTTCTTGTCTAACCATCCAAGCCTGCCTCTGCGAGGTTGTGTATTCCTTGTCTGGAGTGTGAGTGACCGGGGCTGGGGGATGCCAGGAGACAGGGTGAGTCAGCGCAGGGCTGAATAGCAAGATCTACATGTAGATGGGTGGGAGGGGTCGCACCTGGGCCCTGAATAGGACAGTGCCTTCCCTCCACAATGCTGGCTCCACCTCCTGTGGTGCGTCTGATGTCCCTGGCCTACTCACTGAAAGAAGGGACGGAGACTTGTCAACAAAGTGCTCCAGAACTGGTTTGGACTAGGCAAAGGCCTCTCTGCCTTCAGAGAACAAAGGAATTTGGGATATAAATATTGGGGCCCTGACCCCATGAATTTAGATCTCGCTGGAATCAAGGAACCTGCCAAGACGAAGAGCTGGAAGAGCTGCCAGGAGGAGTACTGCCCCTTTGCTGTGTTGTTGCTTTGTTGGGTTGGCCTGCAGTTGCTGCTTCTGTCTTGGGCAGTGAAAGGACTGGACTGAACTTTCTACAATCTTGTGCTGAGTATCTCCAAGGGCCAGGAACCGAGCTGGCCTCCTGTTAAGAAGTCTCAGGGACTACAAAGACTTCACAAGCCTCTGGGTACCGCTTCTGGAACGCTGTTTCAGTCGCCACAGAGGAAGGGAACTGCAACCGACTCCGTCAACCGAATCCATCCCTGGCCGGTGACCTGTTTGCACCGCAGACCGCATCGCCCCGCTTCGCATCGCAACCCTGGTCTCACCGTGGGCGACGTCCGACGCCGCCAACATCGAGCCGCTGCTTGCACCGTGACCTGTGGGCACCGCAGTTCGCATCGCATCGCTTCACTGGGCCAGCCGGACCAGACCCACACTGTCGCTGCAACTGGCTCAAGAGTCGAGACCGCACCGCATTTGGGGCACCGCTCGCACGTCTGCGACGCACCGCTCCGACTCGCACTGCTGTCCGACGCCAGCTCCCGCACTCCGGCTAGGTCGCCTGCACCGCAACCTGTCAGCACCGCATCGAGCATCGTCTCGCCCTGCATCGCACGCCTTGGACTCACCGACTCCGTCTGCACGACGCTCATCGAGCCGCTGCCTGCACCGCATCGAGGGACACCGCACCTTGCATCGCTCCGTCTTGCACCGCAACCGCGATGGACGCCGACCGGCTCGTACACTCCGTACCAGCCACAACGAGAAAAGGTACTGTGACCGGGTCTGTTCACGACTCTGCTGGCCCGTATCGACGCGGTCGGCTGGAACTGTTAGACTCTGTGGTTTTCAGCATCACGGTAGGCTCGGACGGAGCTACCGACTCGTACGAACTTTGCCTTTGTGCTATTCCTGCAAAGAAGAAATTACCGTATCAAGCATTCATTCGTAAAGTACAGTATTGTGGATTTTTGTCGTAATTGGTCTTGTCTTGAGTATATAAAATATTGGTTATTTTTCTAAACTGGTGTGGTGTCCGTTTGTAGTGCTTACACTGTATTACTGTTGGTTATGTGCAAATGCTTTACACACTGCCTCTGAATTAAGCCTGACTGCTCGTGCCAAGCTACCACGAGGGTGAGCAGGGGTTACTTCACGAGTGTAACAACCCTTACCCTGACTAGGAAGAAGGGTCCCTACTTGGACAAAGGTGCAAGCCCTTGCCAACTAGAGATCCCATTTCTAACATTGGTTGTCAGCGGTGAGGATAGGACTTGTGTTTGCACTTGACTTACAGTGATTGGTGTGCACTACTACCATATCGCAGACCATTACGTACCACATACTGGTTCTTTTTCTTTTGGCCTATTTTTGATCTTGCCAGTTTTCAACTCACGACTTTTGTCATGCCTGAATCAATTGCATCATCCGTTGCATCCCTGGAAGTTATCTTTGAGGAGGACAGGTTGGAATCCTACGCCGTAAAGGAGTTACGAGCGATTTGTAAAAACTTGAAAGTCCAAATTAAAGGCCTCACAAGGAAGGAGGAGCTACAGAAGGCGCTGAGGGCCTGGGTAGCAGCCAGACATGCCAATGGGCAGCCTGGTGATCTCAGTGAGGAGGCGGAGGAGCCGATTTCCAGGGTGGATGTGCTTTTGGGTAGGGAGGAACCCGCCAGGTCAGGCAGCAGCAGTCTGTCCCCAGAGGAGCTGGAGGACAGGCGGGAGGCAAGGCAGTTCGAGCTGCAGAAGCTCAGGCTGGAGAGTGAGCGGGAGGAGAAGAGATTGGCCATAGAGGAGAGGAAGATGCTCTTAGAGCATGAGAGAGAACTGAAGGAGCTAGAACTTAGGAGTAAGTCAGGCTCAGATGGTGGCAGCAATTCGTCCAGAAAGGCAGACAGGATAGTGCACATTCCCAAGAACGTAGGCAAGGAGTTCAAGAAGGGGGATGACATACAAAGGTGGTTTCAGGGTTATGAGGCAGCCATACACATGAATGGGGTCCCTGAGGAGAATTGGGGAGCAGGATTGTGGCCACTTTTCCCGGAAGAAGCAAGGGATGCTCTGATAGCTTTGGGTAAGGGGTATCACCTCACCTATGCTGACATGAAGGATGCCCTTCTCACGAAGTATGGTCTTACTCCTGAAAAGTACAGGGATCAGTTCAGGTCCAGTAAGAAGTCTGATGCCAACACTTGGTTAGAATGTGTGGATGTGTTCTGCAGGTCTCTGGATGGTTGGGTGAAGGGCAGTAGTGTAACAGATTTTCAGGGGCTCTACAACTTGATTGCATGGGAGCACTTGTCTAGTCTATGTTTTGCAGATCTGCGCCAGCACCTAGTTGATAGTAAGCTAACTGACCCCAGGAAGCTTGCTATGGAAGCGGACCGCTGGGTGAGTACCAGGGTCCACAAGAAAGCGTTTGGGGGAGACTCAGCCAAAGGTGGGCAGGGTCCCCAGCAGAAAAGTGGGGGGACAAGGGTAAAGCACAGGAGTTCTCTAAAGGGCCCCAAACTAGTACCCAGGGTAAAGGTTCCCAGCCCCCGGTGATAAGAAGAAAGGGGTCTCTACAGGGAAGCCTGTTGAGACCGGCCCCCGCAAGTGTTATGCATGTGACCAGGTAGGTCACTTTAAGGGGGACCCCAAGTGCCCGAAGGGGACACAGCCACCCACCGGTGGACATTCCAAAGTGTTGGCTAGTGTAGCGCTTGGGGAGGAGGGGTGCCCACAGGAGGGTGGGGATCCCGCAGAAATGACCCTTGTCTCACTCGGGGACAGTGAGATGGTCCCAGGAAACCAGGTGCCCCCTAACACAAAGAAATATAGCACCTGGGTGACCATCAATGGGAACAGGGTAGAGGCTCTCAGAGATACTGGAGCCAGTGTGACCTCAGTCCGGTGTCACCTGGTGTCTGAGAAGCAAGTAGTCCCAGGAGCATTCCACCAAGTAGTTGCTGTAGACAACTCAGAGCGCCAATGTATGGTGGCGCAGGTTCCCTTTGAATGGGGGGGTCTCAGGCCCCTTGAGGGTGGTTGTGAGCCCTACCATGCCTGTAGATTGTCTGCTAGGAAACGACCTGGAGCAGTCCTCGTGGAAGGAGGTTGAGCTCAGGTCGCACTTGGAGATGCTTGGGTTGCCAGAGTGGGCATGCGTGTCTACTCGGTCAATGGCCGCCAGAAAGGGTGATCAAGAGGACTTGGAGCCTGAAACAGTGGCCCAAGTCCCTGCCAAGAGAAAGGGCAGGGGCGCGGGAAACCGGCCCCGAGTTCCCACGGACCGGGAGGAGGCGGACCTCGAGGGGACGCCCGGTGCCTACAGGGGAACAGGTAGCCGAACTGGGAGACATCTCTGAGCTGACCCATTGGCAGCAAGAAGGGGGTCCCACCAGGGAGGAGTTCTGCAGGGAGCAGAACGAGTGCCCTACTCTGGAGGGTCTCCGGCGGCAGGCTGCAGACCAGGCAGCTGGTAATCAGTCCGGGTCACATCTGATCTACTGGGAGATCGGTCTCCTATACAGTGAGCCTAAGGTTGCTGAGCCTGGGTCAGCCCGTGTGCTGGTGGTACCCCAGCGCTTCAGGACCTTCCTACTGGGTCTGGCTCATGACGTGCCTTTGGCAGGACATTTGGGGCAGGACAAGACCTTTGACAGGCTTGTCACCCACTTCTTTTGGCCCCAAATGCGAAGGCAGTCAGATGCACACTGTAGGTCTTGCCAAACTTGCCAGGCAAGTGGTAAGAGTGGGAGGAAGGTCAAAGCTCCTCTCCAACCTTTTCCGGTTGTTGGAACACCCTTTGAAAGGGTAGGGATGGATATTGTGGGGCCACTGGATCCCAAGACAGCCATGGGCAACAGGTACATCCTGGTCTTGGTGGACCATGCCACCCGGTACCCGGAGGCAATCCCTCTCAGGACAACGACGGCGCCAGTGGTGGGGCGGGCGTTAATGGGGATCTTTTCCCGTGTGGGATTCCCCAGAGAGGTGGTTTCTGATAGGGGGACCAATTTCATATCGAAGTATATGACATCCCTGTGGAAGGAGTGTGGTGTAACCTACAAGTTCACCACTCCTTACCACCCACAAGGAAACGGTCTGGTGGAGAGATTCAACCAGACCTTGAAAGGCATGATCAAGGGTCTAACAGAACCCATGAGGCGTAAGTGGGACGTCCTCTTGCCATGCCTACTCTTTGCATACAGGGAGGTGCCTCAGAAGTCTCTTGGGTACAGCCCCTTTGAGCTCCTGTATGGCCACCCTGTCAGAGGACCTCTGAGTTTGGTAAAGGAAGGCTGGGAGGCGGCTCCCAGGAAAACTCCCCAGGATGTATTTAGCTACATGCTGGCCTTTAGAAACCAAACTGCCCGCTTCAGGAAACTCGCTCAGGCGAACCTAGAAGCAAGCCAGGAAGAAATGAAGAGATGGTATGACCAGAATGCCACTCTGGTCGAATTTCAACCTGGGCAAAAAGTGTGGGTCATGGCCCCAGTAGCACCTTGTGCCTTGCAGGACAAGTGGACTGGGCCATATGAGGTAAAGGAGCGCAAAAGTGACGTCACCTACCTGGTGGATTTGCAGGCTCCAAGGAACCCTTTGAGGGTCCTTCACGTGAACCGCCTCAAGCCCCACTTCGAGAGGTCCGAAGTGAGTATGCTCTTGGCGACAGATGATGGGGTGGAAGAGGAGAGCGAGCCTCTCCCTGACCTCCTGTCTACCAAGGAGCATGATGGGTCAGTAGAGGGTGTGATCCTCTCCCCTACTCTGACTCAGGAGCAGCAAGGGGACTGTCGCCAGTTGTTGGGACAGTTCGCCCCGCTGTTCTCTCTGACCCCTGGTGTTACTCACTGGTGTACCCATGACGTGAACACCGGTGACAGCCATCCTGTGAAGCACAAAATTTACAGGTTGACTGACCGGGTCAGAGCCAGCATCAAGGAGGAGGTCTCTAAGATGTTGGCGTTAGGGGTGATTGAGCCCTCCCACAGTCCTTGGGCCAGCCCAGTGGTCTTGGTCCCAAAGGCTGCGGCGCCCGGTGCCACTCCAGAACTCCGGTTTTGTGTGGACTACCGTGGGCTCAATGCCGTCACCAGGACTGACGCGCACCCCATCCCCAGAGCTGATGAGCTCATTGATCGGTTGGGAGCTGCCCGGTTCCTCAGCACGTTTGATTTAACGTCTGGGTACTGGCAGATTGCCTTAACCGATGGGGCCAAGGAGAGATCAGCATTCTCAACCCCAGAAGGTCATTACCAATTCCGGGTGATGCCCTTTGGGTTGAAGAATGCCCCTGCCACCTTTCAGAGGTTGGTCAATCAGGTGTTGGCTGGGCTGGAGGATTTCAGTGCCGCCTACCTGGATGACATTGCTGTGTTCAGTTCCAGCTGGGAAGAACATTTACAGCACCTTGAGAAAGTGTTGAGGGCTCTGCAAGGTGCAGGCCTCACGATCAAGGCCAGTAAGTGCCAGATCGGGCAGGGTTCTGTGGTGTACTTGGGACACCAGGTAGGAAGCGGCCAGGTGGCGCCCCTACAACCCAAGATTGACACCATTCTGGCTTGGGAACCCCCAAGACCCAGACAGAGGTGAGAGCCTTCTTAGGTCTCACCGGTTATTATAGGAGATTTGTTAAGGGCTATGGCACCATCGTTGCCCCCTTAACAGAGCTGACCTCTAAGAGGCAGCCCAGGAAAGTGATCTGGACTGAGTCCTGCCAGAAAGCTTTTGATGCCCTGAAGGCAGCCATGTGCACGGCGCCCGTGCTCAAGGCACCTGACTTCTCCAAGGAATTCGTCGTGCAGACTGACGCTTCAGAGCATGGTGTGGGAGCGGTGCTCTCACAACTGAACGAAGAGGGCCTGGATCAGCCTGTAGTCTTCCTTAGCCGGAGACTACTTCCCAGGGAACAGAGGTGGAGTGCCATAGAAAGGGAAGCTTTTGCTGTGGTCTGGGCACTGAAGAAGTTGAGACCATACCTGTTTAGGACTCACTTCCGGGTTCAGACAGACCACAGGCCCCTCAGATGGTTGATGCAAATGAGGGGTGAGAATCCAAAACTGCTGAGGTGGTCCATCTCCCTACAGGGAATGGACTTTACGGTGGAGCACCGTCCTGGTACAGAACACGCCAACGCAGATGGTCTGTCCAGGTTCTTCCGCCTTAGTGAGGAGAACTCCAATGGGGTTGGGTAGTTCTCCCTACTTTCAGCTGGAGGGGACATGTGTTAGACTTGGCATCTTTTGGCGTGTTTCCCCTGACTTTTGCTTTCTGACCCCCGGTTTTGACTCTGTTTTTGCTGGTGTAATGATTCTGCGCACTTTCCTCACTGCGGTCCAGTGGGAAAGTGCAAGTGCTCCTGTATAAAATGTGTTATGGATTGGTGTTTCCATGATTGGCCTATTTTGGTCTATGTGTCAGTCCCTTGTAAAGTGCACTGCGAGTGCCGGGGCCTATAGACCAAATGCTGTTGGTGGGCTGCAGCACTGGATTGTGCCACCCACGCAAACAGCCCGTAAAGTGTAACTCGGGCCTGCCAACGCAGAGCCTGTGCGCAGCCTGGGGCTGCCATGTCGACTTGGCAAGTGCACACACTTGCAAGTCCCTAAACCTTCCCTTTGCTACATGTTAGTCACCCCTAAGGTAGGCCCAAGGTACCCCTGTGGGCAGGGTGCGGTGTATGCGAAAGGTAGGACATGCCCGGGTGTGTGCGGCATGTCCTGATAGTGAATTACAGCCTAGTTCGTTTTTCACTATTGCAAGGCTACCTGTTCCCCCTAGGCCAGAACGGGCAGTTTTGATTATTACAGCATATAATCCTAACTGACCCCGGGAACATGGTAGAAATTCGAGTTTAGTATGCCTGGACTCAGAATGATAAAATGCATCTTTTAGTGAAGTTGGTTTTAACATTCTGTGTTTGAAAATACCACTTTTAGAAAGTGGGTATTTTCTTGTCTAACCATCCAAGCCTGCCTCTGCGAGGTTGTGTATTCCTTGTCTGGAGTGTGAGTGACCGGGGCTGGGGGATGCCAGGAGACAGGGTGAGTCAGCGCAGGGCTGAATAGCAAGATCTACATGTAGATGGGTGGGAGGGGTCGCACCTGGGCCCTGAATAGGACAGTGCCTTCCCTCCACAATGCTGGCTCCACCTCCTGTGGTGCGTCTGATGTCCCTGGCCTACTCACTGAAAGAAGGGACGGAGACTTGTCAACAAAGTGCTCCAGAACTGGTTTGGACTAGGCAAAGGCCTCTCTGCCTTCAGAGAACAAAGGAATTTGGGATATAAATATTGGGGCCCTGACCCCATGAATTTAGATCTCGCTGGAATCAAGGAACCTGCCAAGACGAAGAGCTGGAAGAGCTGCCAGGAGGAGTACTGCCCCTTTGCTGTGTTGTTGCTTTGTTGGGTTGGCCTGCAGTTGCTGCTTCTGTCTTGGGCAGTGAAAGGACTGGACTGAACTTTCTACAATCTTGTGCTGAGTATCTCCAAGGGCCAGGAACCGAGCTGGCCTCCTGTTAAGAAGTCTCAGGGACTACAAAGACTTCACAAGCCTCTGGGTACCGCTTCTGGAACGCTGTTTCAGTCGCCACAGAGGAAGGGAACTGCAACCGACTCCGTCAACCGAATCCATCCCTGGCCGGTGACCTGTTTGCACCGCAGACCGCATCGCCCCGCTTCGCATCGCAACCCTGGTCTCACCGTGGGCGACGTCCGACGCCGCCAACATCGAGCCGCTGCTTGCACCGTGACCTGTGGGCACCGCAGTTCGCATCGCATCGCTTCACTGGGCCAGCCGGACCAGACCCACACTGTCGCTGCAACTGGCTCAAGAGTCGAGACCGCACCGCATTTGGGGCACCGCTCGCACGTCTGCGACGCACCGCTCCGACTCGCACTGCTGTCCGACGCCAGCTCCCGCACTCCGGCTAGGTCGCCTGCACCGCAACCTGTCAGCACCGCATCGAGCATCGTCTCGCCCTGCATCGCACGCCTTGGACTCACCGACTCCGTCTGCACGACGCTCATCGAGCCGCTGCCTGCACCGCATTGAGGGACACCGCACCTTGCATCGCTCCGTCTTGCACCGCAACCGCGATGGACGCCGACCGGCTCGTACACTCCGTACCAGCCACAACGAGAAAAGGTACTGTGACCGGGTCTGTTCACGACTCTGCTGGCCCGTATCGACGCGGTCGGCTGGAACTGTTAGACTCTGTGGTTTTCAGCATCACGGTAGGCTCGGACGGAGCTACCGACTCGTACGAACTTTGCCTTTGTGCTATTCCTGCAAAGAAGAAATTACCGTATCAAGCATTCATTCGTAAAGTACAGTATTGTGGATTTTTGTCGTAATTGGTCTTGTCTTGAGTATATAAAATATTGGTTATTTTTCTAAACTGGTGTGGTGTCCGTTTGTAGTGCTTACACTGTATTACTGTTGGTTATGTGCAAATGCTTTACACACTGCCTCTGAATTAAGCCTGACTGCTCGTGCCAAGCTACCACGAGGGTGAGCAGGGGTTACTTCACGAGTGTAACAACCCTTACCCTGACTAGGAAGAAGGGTCCCTACTTGGACAAAGGTGCAAGCCCTTGCCAACTAGAGATCCCATTTCTAACATTGGTTGTCAGCGGTGAGGATAGGACTTGTGTTTGCACTTGACTTACAGTGATTGGTGTGCACTACTACCATATCGCAGACCATTACGTACCACATACTGGTTCTTTTTCTTTTGGCCTATTTTTGATCTTGCCAGTTTTCAACTCACGACTTTTGTCATGCCTGAATCAATTGCATCATCCGTTGCATCCCTGGAAGTTATCTTTGAGGAGGACAGGTTGGAATCCTACGCCGTAAAGGAGTTACGAGCGATTTGTAAAAACTTGAAAGTCCAAATTAAAGGCCTCACAAGGAAGGAGGAGCTACAGAAGGCGCTGAGGGCCTGGGTAGCAGCCAGACATGCCAATGGGCAGCCTGGTGATCTCAGTGAGGAGGCGGAGGAGCCGATTTCCAGGGTGGATGTGCTTTTGGGTAGGGAGGAACCCGCCAGGTCAGGCAGCAGCAGTCTGTCCCCAGAGGAGCTGGAGGACAGGCGGGAGGCAAGGCAGTTCGAGCTGCAGAAGCTCAGGCTGGAGAGTGAGCGGGAGGAGAAGAGATTGGCCATAGAGGAGAGGAAGATGCTCTTAGAGCATGAGAGAGAACTGAAGGAGCTAGAACTTAGGAGTAAGTCAGGCTCAGATGGTGGCAGCAATTCGTCCAGAAAGGCAGACAGGATAGTGCACATTCCCAAGAACGTAGGCAAGGAGTTCAAGAAGGGGGATGACATACAAAGGTGGTTTCAGGGTTATGAGGCAGCCATACACATGAATGGGGTCCCTGAGGAGAATTGGGGAGCAGGATTGTGGCCACTTTTCCCGGAAGAAGCAAGGGATGCTCTGATAGCTTTGGGTAAGGGGTATCACCTCACCTATGCTGACATGAAGGATGCCCTTCTCACGAAGTATGGTCTTACTCCTGAAAAGTACAGGGATCAGTTCAGGTCCAGTAAGAAGTCTGATGCCAACACTTGGTTAGAATGTGTGGATGTGTTCTGCAGGTCTCTGGATGGTTGGGTGAAGGGCAGTAGTGTAACAGATTTTCAGGGGCTCTACAACTTGATTGCATGGGAGCACTTGTCTAGTCTATGTTTTGCAGATCTGCGCCAGCACCTAGTTGATAGTAAGCTAACTGACCCCAGGAAGCTTGCTATGGAAGCGGACCGCTGGGTGAGTACCAGGGTCCACAAGAAAGCGTTTGGGGAGACTCAGCCAAAGGTGGGCAGGGTCCCCAGCAGAAAAGTGGGGGGGACAAGGGTAAAGCACAGGAGTTCTCTAAAGGGCCCCAAACTAGTACCCAGGGTAAAGGTTCCCAGCCCCCCGGTGATAAGAAGAAAGGGGTCTCTACAGGGAAGCCTGTTGAGACCGGCCCCCGCAAGTGTTATGCATGTGACCAGGTAGGTCACTTTAAGGGGGACCCCAAGTGCCCGAAGGGGACACAGCCACCCACCGGTGGACATTCCAAAGTGTTGGCTAGTGTAGCGCTTGGGGAGGAGGGGTGCCCACAGGAGGGTGGGGATCCCGCAGAAATGACCCTTGTCTCACTCGGGGACAGTGAGATGGTCCCAGGAAACCAGGTGCCCCCTAACACAAAGAAATATAGCACCTGGGTGACCATCAATGGGAACAGGGTAGAGGCTCTCAGAGATACTGGAGCCAGTGTGACCTCAGTCCGGTGTCACCTGGTGTCTGAGAAGCAAGTAGTCCCAGGAGCATTCCACCAAGTAGTTGCTGTAGACAACTCAGAGCGCCAATGTATGGTGGCGCAGGTTCCCTTTGAATGGGGGGGTCTCAGGCCCCTTGAGGGTGGTTGTGAGCCCTACCATGCCTGTAGATTGTCTGCTAGGAAACGACCTGGAGCAGTCCTCGTGGAAGGAGGTTGAGCTCAGGTCGCACTTGGAGATGCTTGGGTTGCCAGAGTGGGCATGCGTGTCTACTCGGTCAATGGCCGCCAGAAAGGGTGATCAAGAGGACTTGGAGCCTGAAACAGTGGCCCAAGTCCCTGCCAAGAGAAAGGGCAGGGGCGCGGGAAACCGGCCCCCGAAGTTCCCACGGACCGGGAGGAGGCGGACCTCGAGGGGGACGCCCGGTGCCTACAGGGGAACAGGTAGCCGAACTGGGAGACATCTCTGAGCTGACCCATTGGCAGCAAGAAGGGGGTCCCACCAGGGAGGAGTTCTGCAGGGAGCAGAACGAGTGCCCTACTCTGGAGGGTCTCCGGCGGCAGGCTGCAGACCAGGCAGCTGGTAATCAGTCCGGGTCACATCTGATCTACTGGGAGATCGGTCTCCTATACAGTGAGCCTAAGGTTGCTGAGCCTGGGTCAGCCCGTGTGCTGGTGGTACCCCAGCGCTTCAGGACCTTCCTACTGGGTCTGGCTCATGACGTGCCTTTGGCAGGACATTTGGGGCAGGACAAGACCTTTGACAGGCTTGTCACCCACTTCTTTTGGCCCCAAATGCGAAGGCAGTCAGATGCACACTGTAGGTCTTGCCAAACTTGCCAGGCAAGTGGTAAGAGTGGGAGGAAGGTCAAAGCTCCTCTCCAACCTTTTCCGGTTGTTGGAACACCCTTTGAAAGGGTAGGGATGGATATTGTGGGGCCACTGGATCCCAAGACAGCCATGGGCAACAGGTACATCCTGGTCTTGGTGGACCATGCCACCCGGTACCCGGAGGCAATCCCTCTCAGGACAACGACGGCGCCAGTGGTGGGGCGGGCGTTAATGGGGATCTTTTCCCGTGTGGGATTCCCCAGAGAGGTGGTTTCTGATAGGGGGACCAATTTCATATCGAAGTATATGACATCCCTGTGGAAGGAGTGTGGTGTAACCTACAAGTTCACCACTCCTTACCACCCACAAGGAAACGGTCTGGTGGAGAGATTCAACCAGACCTTGAAAGGCATGATCAAGGGTCTAACAGAACCCATGAGGCGTAAGTGGGACGTCCTCTTGCCATGCCTACTCTTTGCATACAGGGAGGTGCCTCAGAAGTCTCTTGGGTACAGCCCCTTTGAGCTCCTGTATGGCCACCCTGTCAGAGGACCTCTGAGTTTGGTAAAGGAAGGCTGGGAGGCGGCTCCCAGGAAAACTCCCCAGGATGTATTTAGCTACATGCTGGCCTTTAGAAACCAAACTGCCCGCTTCAGGAAACTCGCTCAGGCGAACCTAGAAGCAAGCCAGGAAGAAATGAAGAGATGGTATGACCAGAATGCCACTCTGGTCGAATTTCAACCTGGGCAAAAAGTGTGGGTCATGGCCCCAGTAGCACCTTGTGCCTTGCAGGACAAGTGGACTGGGCCATATGAGGTAAAGGAGCGCAAAAGTGACGTCACCTACCTGGTGGATTTGCAGGCTCCAAGGAACCCTTTGAGGGTCCTTCACGTGAACCGCCTCAAGCCCCACTTCGAGAGGTCCGAAGTGAGTATGCTCTTGGCGACAGATGATGGGGTGGAAGAGGAGAGCGAGCCTCTCCCTGACCTCCTGTCTACCAAGGAGCATGATGGGTCAGTAGAGGGTGTGATCCTCTCCCCTACTCTGACTCAGGAGCAGCAAGGGGACTGTCGCCAGTTGTTGGGACAGTTCGCCCCGCTGTTCTCTCTGACCCCTGGTGTTACTCACTGGTGTACCCATGACGTGAACACCGGTGACAGCCATCCTGTGAAGCACAAAATTTACAGGTTGACTGACCGGGTCAGAGCCAGCATCAAGGAGGAGGTCTCTAAGATGTTGGCGTTAGGGGTGATTGAGCCCTCCCACAGTCCTTGGGCCAGCCCAGTGGTCTTGGTCCCAAAGGCTGCGGCGCCCGGTGCCACTCCAGAACTCCGGTTTTGTGTGGACTACCGTGGGCTCAATGCCGTCACCAGGACTGACGCGCACCCCATCCCCAGAGCTGATGAGCTCATTGATCGGTTGGGAGCTGCCCGGTTCCTCAGCACGTTTGATTTAACGTCTGGGTACTGGCAGATTGCCTTAACCGATGGGGCCAAGGAGAGATCAGCATTCTCAACCCCAGAAGGTCATTACCAATTCCGGGTGATGCCCTTTGGGTTGAAGAATGCCCCTGCCACCTTTCAGAGGTTGGTCAATCAGGTGTTGGCTGGGCTGGAGGATTTCAGTGCCGCCTACCTGGATGACATTGCTGTGTTCAGTTCCAGCTGGGAAGAACATTTACAGCACCTTGAGAAAGTGTTGAGGGCTCTGCAAGGTGCAGGCCTCACGATCAAGGCCAGTAAGTGCCAGATCGGGCAGGGTTCTGTGGTGTACTTGGGACACCAGGTAGGAAGCGGCCAGGTGGCGCCCCTACAACCCAAGATTGACACCATTCTGGCTTGGGAACCCCCAAGACCCAGACAGAGGTGAGAGCCTTCTTAGGTCTCACCGGTTATTATAGGAGATTTGTTAAGGGCTATGGCACCATCGTTGCCCCCTTAACAGAGCTGACCTCTAAGAGGCAGCCCAGGAAAGTGATCTGGACTGAGTCCTGCCAGAAAGCTTTTGATGCCCTGAAGGCAGCCATGTGCACGGCGCCCGTGCTCAAGGCACCTGACTTCTCCAAGGAATTCGTCGTGCAGACTGACGCTTCAGAGCATGGTGTGGGAGCGGTGCTCTCACAACTGAACGAAGAGGGCCTGGATCAGCCTGTAGTCTTCCTTAGCCGGAGACTACTTCCCAGGGAACAGAGGTGGAGTGCCATAGAAAGGGAAGCTTTTGCTGTGGTCTGGGCACTGAAGAAGTTGAGACCATACCTGTTTGGGACTCACTTCCGGGTTCAGACAGACCACAGGCCCCTCAGATGGTTGATGCAAATGAGGGGTGAGAATCCAAAACTGCTGAGGTGGTCCATCTCCCTACAGGGAATGGACTTTACGGTGGAGCACCGTCCTGGTACAGAACACGCCAACGCAGATGGTCTGTCCAGGTTCTTCCGCCTTAGTGAGGAGAACTCCAATGGGGTTGGGTAGTTCTCCCTACTTTCAGCTGGAGGGGACATGTGTTAGACTTGGCATCTTTTGGCGTGTTTCCCCTGACTTTTTGCTTTCTGACCCCCGGTTTTGACTCTGTTTTTGCTGGTGTAATGATTCTGCGCACTTTCCTCACTGCGGTCCAGTGGGAAAGTGCAAGTGCTCCTGTATAAAATGTGTTATGGATTGGTGTTTCCATGATTGGCCTATTTTGGTCTATGTGTCAGTCCCTTGTAAAGTGCACTGCGAGTGCCGGGGCCTATAGACCAAATGCTGTTGGTGGGCTGCAGCACTGGATTGTGCCACCCACGCAAACAGCCCGTAAAGTGTAACTCGGGCCTGCCAACGCAGAGCCTGTGCGCAGCCTGGGGCTGCCATGTCGACTTGGCAAGTGCACACACTTGCAAGTCCCTAAACCTTCCCTTTGCTACATGTTAGTCACCCCTAAGGTAGGCCCAAGGTACCCCTGTGGGCAGGGTGCGGTGTATGCGAAAGGTAGGACATGCCCGGGTGTGTGCGGCATGTCCTGATAGTGAATTACAGCCTAGTTCGTTTTTCACTATTGCAAGGCTACCTGTTCCCCCTAGGCCAGAACGGGCAGTTTTGATTATTACAGCATATAATCCTAACTGACCCCGGGAACATGGTAGAAATTTGAGTTTAGTATGCCTGGACTCAGAATGATAAAATGCATCTTTTAGTGAAGTTGGTTTTAACATTCTGTGTTTGAAAATACCACTTTTAGAAAGTGGGTATTTTCTTGTCTAACCATCAAAGCCTGCCTCTGCGAGGTTGTGTATTCCTTGTCTGGAGTGTGAGTGACCGGGGCTGGGGGATGCCAGGAGACAGGGTGAGTCAGCGCAGGGCTGAATAGCAAGATCTACATGTAGATGGGTGGGAGGGGTCGCACCTAGGCCCTGAATAGGACAGTGCCTTCCCTCCACAATGCTGGCTCCACCTCCTGTGGTGCGTCTGATGTCCCTGGCCTACTCACTGAAAGAAGGGACGGAGACTTGTCAACAAAGTGCTCCAGAACTGGTTTGGACTAGGCAAAGGCCTCTCTGCCTTCAGAGAACAAAGGAATTTGGGATATAAATATTGGGGCCCTGACCCCATGAATTTAGATCTCGCTGGAATCAAGGAACCTGCCAAGACGAAGAGCTGGAAGAGCTGCCAGGAGGAGTACTGCCCCTTTGCTGTGTTGTTGCTTTGTTGGGTTGGCCTGCAGTTGCTGCTTCTGTCTTGGGCAGTGAAAGGACTGGACTGAACTTTCTACAATCTTGTGCTGAGTATCTCCAAGGGCCAGGAACCGAGCTGGCCTCCTGTTAAGAAGTCTCAGGGACTACAAAGACTTCACAAGCCTCTGGGTACCGCTTCTGGAACGCTGTTTCAGTCGCCACAGAGGAAGGGAACTGCAACCGACTCCGTCAACCGAATCCATCCCTGGCCGGTGACCTGTTTGCACCGCAGACCGCATCGCCCCGCTTCGCATCGCAACCCTGGTCTCACCGTGGGCGACGTCCGACGCCGCCAACATCGAGCCGCTGCTTGCACCGTGACCTGTGGGCACCGCAGTTCGCATCGCATCGCTTCACTGGGCCAGCCGGACCAGACCGACACTGTCGCTGCAACTGGCTCAAGAGTCGAGACCGCACCGCATTTGGGACACCGCTCGCACGTCTGCGACGCACCGCTCCAACTCGCACCGCTGTCCGACGCCAGCTCCCGCACTCTGGCTAGGTCGCCTGCACCGCAACCTGTCAGCACCGCATCGAGCATCGTCTCGCCCTGCATCGCACGCCTTGGACTCACCGACTCCGTCTGCACGACGCTCATCGAGCCGCTGCCTGCACCGCATCGAGGGACACCGCACCTTGCATCGCTCCGTCTTGCACCGCAACCGCGACGAACGCCGACCGGCTCGTACACTCCGTACCAGCCACAACGAGAAAAGGTACTGTGACCGGGTCTGTTCACGACTCTGCTGGCCCGTATCGACGCGGTCGGCTGGAACTGTTAGACTCTGTGGTTTTCAGCATCACGGTAGGCTCGGACGGAGCTACCGACTCGTACGAACTTTGCTTTTGTGCTATTCCTGCAAAGAAGAAATTACCGTATCAAGCATTCATTCGTAAAGTACAGTATTGTGGATTTTTGTCGTAATTGGTCTTGTCTTGAGTATATAAAATATTGGTTATTTTTCTAAACTGGTGTGGTGTCCGTTTGTAGTGCTTACACTGTATTACTGTTGGTTATGTGCAAATGCTTTACACACTGCCTCTGAATTAAGCCTGACTGCTCGTGCCAAGCTACCACGAGGGTGAGCAGGGGTTACTTCACGAGTGTAACAACCCTTACCCTGACTAGGAAGAAGGGTCCCTACTTGGACAAAGGTGCAAGCCCTTGCCAACTAGAGATCCCATTTCTAACAACACCCCTTCGTAATACTGAATCGCTGGCCTATTTTGTCATTCACTGAATCACAAAAAAGGGTTTGGTAAGTAGAAAAAGGCTTTTTACCAGTCACAAACTGCCTGATTCTGCAAATCGGGTCGTGTGCGACTGAGAAAAAGCTACTTACTTGTGGCCCCTAGATGTTATCCATATTAGAGGTAGTATATTTTAAGAGTGTTTGGTATGGAGAAGCACAAACTCGGAATTTAAAACATACAACAATGGTTGGGGTTGGCTTTACTAATAAGAATGTATTTCCACCCAAATAAACCATTTTTAGCAACATTAGGATAATGAAAGACTGGGAAAAAAACATAATGTTCTAACCAATACCATGCAGTTTGTATGCAACTCTTTGATGGCAGTTTATAGATCACAGTGCTATATTAGGATTGCAATTATGAACTGTAAGTAACAAAGGTTTTCTGTGCCAAAAGCAGTAGCCCACTGAGCTAGCCACATAAAATACAGTTCTGTGATCTGCAAGCTACTCGTTTTTTGCAGCTGGCATATTAACCCTCTGTGCTACTTTATGTTGAGTCAAAACTGCCACTATACAAAACTCAATCACTCTCCAGCAGGAAAATTAATCACCAGAGTTATCTTGACATTTTTATTCTTGCCTCAGAGCTCCTGGACATACAAGTAATAAGCTAATTCTAAAGACAGTGCCCGAGAGCTCAGTGTCAGGTATGGTCCTAAAGCTGGCCCTACCCTAGTCCTAACTCAAACCTTTCACTGGAACTTGAGTATAATGTGTACAATACTTGACAGAAGGCAATGCTTTATCCACAGTAACAGTTGATACTACATTCAATTAGTAAAACACAGAGCTGCTGAAAAACATTTCTAGATTTTTACGTATGCTTCTTGCCTTAACGATGGATCTGCAACAGACTTTCCTAAAACAAAATATGGCAACCTATGTTTGATCTTCAAAAGATGTGTGCTTATTGGTTGGGGTGGCTAGGCAAGTGTATGACTTACATTTTCAATAGTAAGCGATACAAAATGTAATGTTTGAATACCATTCATACTTGGTATTGTTGCTGGCATGCTGGGCACACAAGTGGCCAAGCATCTATACGGAAGGAAATGTTGAGTATTCATTTAGCAATTTCCATACAATTAGGTTTAAATTTTCTTTTGTCTCTATTAAATCTATGTTGTGTTACTTGTGCACCGAAGGGGTAAAAACGTTCATTGGTTTATTCTTCAAAGATCTTTAAAATTCTTCAGTTTTATCCTTTGTTTATGGATGTGTCAGGGGACTGGACTACATTTACATAGTGTTCAAGGTAATCTGCCCTTCTGCAAATAATTGTTCAAGGTAAAAATGAACCTTTGTAGCCTTCAAACCTATCTTGCGCATGTGCACTCTAACATCAGAGTTAGCTGTTGTATTTTAGCTAGAAACACACAAAAGGTGATGGGAGGAATGTCTAAATCGCTATGGGTACCTTTCCAACCCATCGTTCTTCGTCCACTGTGCTACTCTAGATCATTATTCTTTAGTAGTTTTGATAAACAATGTTGTAAACACAATGAGGATATCCGGACTTAAGTAACATGGTTGTGTCATATCTCAAGAGGCTACAGATCAGCTTTGCAAGCCTGACAGAAACTATTTCCTCTTGAGGATATAAAGAAACAAACATAGCAATCCAGAGTTTCTTTCAACCGCACAAGACTAACAACTGCATATACATAGTTACTCCTATGAACTTCTCACTGTGCTACTCTAGATAGAGGCCTACCTTATGCAAATCAGTACTGACTCCTCTTGAGGGAATAATGTATTTGTTGTATTTTAGCACTGGTCTTTCACATTCTTATCACTGAAATTATCTCCTATTGGAAAATAAAAGACTGTTTTGCTGGTTTTGTCTTGGTCAATCACTATCTCTTACAATGCTGTATGCCCCGAGAAATAATGCAATAAGTAATTTCAACTGCTGGCTTTCTCCAAGGGCACCGTAAATACAGAATATGTGTTTTTTATTTTCCCTGTGCTCAAAATGATTGGGGATCACTTTATCTCTAATACCATGTGGAATTAACTTTAAAACAAGCACCGAGGCACTTTATTAATTAATGATCTCTGTAAGAAAATACAATATCAGAATGTCTGTTTTTTTATAAGACAATTTACTTGTTTAGCATATGTCTGAAGAATGCTTCACTTCACTCCATGTCTGTGACTTTTAATATAAATCATTAAACATCATTAACAAATGGAAAAAAAAAATATTTGTCATGGCTGTCCATCAGATGAAAGACATACAAACAATTCTTCTCAGGTCATACAAAGAGCTGGAAAACGCTACCTATCTGTTAGACCGGTGTTAGCCATCTTCTGTCAGGATATGCCCACATCCACTAAAACCCTCATTTTCAGTGCATTAGTTTTCATTCAGGATTAGGAGAAGTCACATGTTGCCACCTTCGCTGTGTTCTGGCAGAATGTGCACTTAACACATTTTTGGAAGTAGCACATTCCTGGAACTGTAACAATTTGAGGCGGCCCATCCCGCAGACTGAACCTGTAGATGCCGAAGAGCCAGCAATTGATGAATACAGAATTCTCACACTTCATCTTAATTTCACCATTGCAAACGTAGTCATCAAAAGTCCAAGTGCAATTTTTACTCTTACATGAAAACATAGACACCAAGGGCTTAGCTCCCGCGGTTTTACTCTTGCTTGAGCCTGCTTTCTCTCTTTGCCTCCCCTGCAGCTCTTTTGCTCTTCCTTTACCCGGCCTTTTGCTTCCACTGAAGGTCTTTTGCTCTTTTGCTTTCCGCTTTTTGCTTCCGCTGAAGCTCTTTGTCTCTGTTTTCACCCTGCTCTTTGCTTCCACTGAAGATCCCTGTCTCTGTTTCACTCCGCTTTTTGCCTCCACTGGAACTTTTTTGCTCTTCATTCACCCTGCTTTTTGCTTCCACTGAAGCTCTTTGTCTCTGTTTGCATCCCACTCTTTGACTGTGCCAAAGATGTCTCTGTTTCACCCTGCTTTTAGCATCCACTGTAGCTCTTTTGTTATTCATTCACCCCACTTTTTGCCTTCACTATAGCTTGTTTGATTTTCTTTCATCTCGCTTTTTGCCTTCACTATAACTCTTTCTGCTTTTCCCTGTTTCACCCCTTCAGCTCTCCTCTCACCTCTGTGTGGTACCATCAGTCCCCCACCAACCTCCCATGCTTTTCCTGCCTCACCGGCTCCCTACCTGCTTCTTCCTCTTGCATCTTCTTATGGTGTCTTCTTTCCTGATCTCACATAGCCCTGCCTACCACCCCCACACTCCTACCCACTCCAGGACCTACTTAATGGCATCCAGTGCACGTCCGCACAGCAGGCGCACTGCTGGTGTGTCGAAGGCATACCAAATACATTTCTTTCTGCACCAGAATGAGCCTGGGCCATGCACAGTACCACAAACCCTTGTCCAATCGCCCCCCAGTGATACACCGCGGCACTCCTCCGGTCACTCGTCCTGGGACACCTCTCTTTCTGCTGCTGCCGCACCACACCACAACCCACCGTAGAAGCCGTCACCTGCACCGACTGCTGCTTTCCCTACAGAAGCCTACCCACACATCCCATGCAAGCACCAGCAACACCCCCACACAAGACTACAAGCTACAGCAAATGCACACCCCTGCTCTCACTCATATGAATGCTACTCAATACCTGATCGATCAGCAAGCATGCGACCAAATTCTGGGACCTTCTAACGAGCAACGCAACAGACTTCTTCTTCCTACCGGAAATCTGGCTCAACCAAATATTGGCAAACAACATTGTCACAGCAATTCTAGCAGGCTACAAGATTAGACAACAGGACTGCCTTCACAAGCCAGGAGGGAGACTACAAAGACTCCATCAAGTGCTCAACGACCATGGGAAACACCACCCCAGTCATGGAGCACCTGCACTTCAGACTGGAAATCTTTGCTTACCGACCACCAGGACAGGCAGCTACCTTCACCAGCCTCATAACAAACTTCATCGCCCCCCCTCACCAGTGACTCCAAATTCTTCATACTCCTTGGTAACTTCAACTTCCAGCTAGAAGACAGAACCAACCCTGCTCCATAGCACTCCTCAAAACCCTGAACAACATTGGACTAACCCACCCCCACAGAACTCACACAAATCAATGGACACATGCTAGACCAAAGCAAACACAAGGAGATGATGGACAGAGCGCTGACATTTTTCAGACATTCACCCACAGTCACAGATCTGGGTTGAATCCATCATCGTTCTTTAGCTCACTTTGCGACTAGGGGTGAGTGTCTGAAAGGTTTCAGTGCTCCGTCCATCATCTCCTTGTGTTTGCTTTGTTCGGCCTAAGTTGGCAGGGTATGCCCAGACGTGGGTCCCTTGCTCATTTGGCTACTGGATTCAAGCTAGCCTGGCTGATGAGGGGTGTTACCAGTCACAGGATGCTTGCTTCCGGTCCAGGGAAGACCTGTCTTGGCAGTTCGGGCTGGACTGTTCCCATGAGGCACAGGGTCAAGACTGATTTGCATATAGCTGGGTCTGAACTGGGGTGGCAAAGTGAGCTAAAGAACGATGATGGATTCAACCCACATCTGTGACTGGGGGTGAGTGTCTGAAAAGTTTCAGCGCTCCGTCCATCATCTCCTTGTGTTTGCTTTATTTGCCCTAAGTTGGCAGGGTATGTCCAGACGTGGGTCCCTTGCTCACTTTGCCACTAGATACAAGCTAGCCTGGCTGATGAGGGGTGTTACCCCATAACCGGTCCCAGGATGCTTGTTTCTGGTCCAGGGAAGACCTGGCTTGGCAGTTCGGGCTGGACTGTTCCCATAAGGCACAGGGTCAAGACTGATTTGCATATAGCTGGGTCTGAACTGGGGTGGCAAAGTGAGATAAAGAATGATGATGGATTCAACCCAGATCTGTGACTTGGGGTGAGTGTCTGAAAAGATTCAGCGCTCCGTCCATCATCTCCTTGTGTTTGCTTTATTCGCCATAAGTTGGCAGGGCATGCCCAGACGTGGGTCCCTTGCTCACTTTGCCACTGGATTCAAGCTAGCCTGGCTTATGAGGGGTGTTACCATGAAACTGGTCCCAGGATGCTTGTCTCTGGTCCAGGGAAGACCTGGCTTGGCAGTTCGGGCTGGACTGTTCCTATGAGGCACAGGGTCAAGACTGATTTACATATAGCTGTGTCTGAACTGGGGTGGCAAAGGGAGCTAAAGAACGATGTTGGATTCAACCTAGATCTGTGACTGGGGGTGAGTGTCTGAAAAGTTCCAGCGCTCCATGCATCATCTCCTTGTGTTGACATGCTAGACCCCCATCTACACACATGTGACAGATTCAAGTACAACTCAACCTCACACCTCACTGAAACCAACCAACTCCCTAATCCACATCCCAATCAACACATTGCTAACCTACACAACCACCAGCATTAGCCTACCCACCCGCAGCTGGTGCAAAATCTCAGAACCAGACTGACTAAACACCCTCAGCACAGATCAAACCAAACCCACAGACAACCTTAACTTCAACGACTGGAGTAAAATTGGTGCAGACTCCCTCACACCATCAAACTCAACAAAGAAGTTCCAGCAAGCAAGTCAGGTAGAGGACCTTCAGGACTCCAAACAACATTGCAAACAGCTAGAAAGAAAATGGAGAGCCAGCTGAAAAGTTATCAACAGAACCACCTACAAAGCTGCACTCAGATGCTACCACCAGCAACTAAGAAACACCCCAAAAAATGCTGCTGAACGCATCGAAGGGAGCTCCAACAGCTACAAGGAAATCTTCACAATTATCAAGGAGTTCACCACACCCATGGCCTCCGTCAATAACATCACCCCTCCCAAGAACTCTGCGACGACCTAGCCATCTTTTTCCACAGTAAAATCACAAACCTCTACAGCACATCGACACACCAGCCAGACCCTAGTGGGCTCATCGACAACCTGTCCATCACCAATCATGACTACCACCTGACTGCATCATAGACACTCACCAGGGAACAAACAGCCGCAGTCATGCAGAACATCCACTCAGGGAACCCAACAAATCCATGCCATCACCACATCTACAACCTCAGTGCATCACCAATCATCACAGTCGTCACCAACATCATCAACACCTCCATCACCTCTGCCACTTTCTCAGAAGACTGGAAGCACGCATCAGTCAACACACTCCTCAAGAAACCTTCAGCAAACCCAACCCATCTGGCCAATTTCCATCCGATCTCCCTACTCCCCTACCCAGATAAAGTGATTGAGAAAGCCATCAACAAGCAACTCACAAATGACCTCGAGCTTCACCATTTACTGGGCAATACTCAGTCAGGAGACGACATCAGGACTATTCTGAACCGAGGAGAAACAGTGGCCCTCATACTGCTCGACCTCTCTGTGACATTCAATATAGTTTCCCACAACACACTCATCAGAAGTAGGGGTGGGTAGAACTCACAGAGTTTCACTCTGTGGAATTCCACAGAGTTACATAAAAGCTCTGTGAGATTCTGCAGAGGTCTGTGACCGGTTGGAATTCGGCACGTCGCGATGCTCGCGCTGTAATATCAGCATGAAAAGCACAACGCGGCACACTGGAGGTGATGTTTCTTTCTGACGTTTGAGTAGATTTTCTACTCAAGCGGCAGATTTCTCTACTCAAATGGTCATGACCTCCCATGACGGCCCGCTTGGAGAAATCTGGCCGGGTGGTGTTATAGCAGCCACAAATCGTACAAGGGTGCGCAAAATCTTGCTAGTGCTCACCAACCTAATGTTGGCCAGCCGCGTGTGAGAAAAACTCCACCACGCGACCGTTGGCCACTTTTGCTGGAACCCTGTGCTTCAACTGAAATGCAGAGACAACCACTACCAGGACCAACTTCACCAAATACATGACCATAGTGGTACAATGGATGAGAACCAACTGTTTGAAGTTTCACTCCAAAAAGACAGCGGTACTAGTGTGTTGAAACATGAACTCCCCATGGCATGCCACTGGCGGCTGACAGAACTAGTACCAACACCCAATGATCACCCCAGAATCCTAGGAATCATCCTGGATGACAAGATCAACGTGATGTCAAAAATCAATGCAGTGAGCTCTGCCTGCTTCTGCATTCTGTGAATGCTGAAGAAAATCTTCAAGTGGTTGCCACAGAACACCAGACGTACCATCAAGCAAGCTCTCATCAAAAGTAGACTTGACTATGGCAAATCACTCTATGCCAGAACCTCCAGGCACCTCCTGCACAGACTTCAGACCATTCAGAATGCTGCCGCAAGACTCATCCTTAACCTCTCATGCTGCACACACATCTCACCTCATCTTGGAGATCTCTGCTGTCTCCCCATTCACAAATGCAGCCAATTCAAACTCCTCGTGCACACCTAAAAAGCCCTGAACAACACTGGACCAGCATACCTGAAAAGCCACATCCACTTCCACGATCCTTCCGACACCTATTCTCAGCATCACTCTCACTTGCACACACCCTGCATCCCTAAAAGCAGAGATGGAGGTCACTTTCTCTCCCACATCACCGTCAAAACATGGAACAACCTCCCACAACACATCAGGGCCTCCTCTTCACTTCTTGAGTTCCACAAGAAGCTGAAGACCTGGCACTTTTAATACATCAGTGAGGACTACATGCCTAAACACTTGATCAAGCGCCTGGATACCCTCAAGGGTGATAAGTATGCTTCACAAATCAACATAACATATCATAACTTATTAAATAACAGCACACTAGATGTCGCTCTACCACTAACCAACCTGCAGATCAAAATGATGTTCCAGGAACCACCTGTAACCTACCAGTCTGTTCTTGATACAGAAGGCAAAGATGGAGAAGGGTGGATAGGAATATGAAAGAAAGCACACAAGAAAAGTCATTGGGTATAGTCACTAAGCGCATTTAATCAAGAGGAGGCTCTCTTGGTTGTTGTACAGTCTCACAAGTGATGGCTCTTTTATACTAAACAGAACACAAGAACTCTCTGCTCTGACATCACCTTCAATTGCATGCAGTTTTTCTTTTACATAGATTTTACATGATTGTAGTAGTCTACAGAAGCTAAAAAATGCCCAAGAATTAAAATAGCAAGAGTTGTTTGACAAAGTGGATTATTAGGTGATATGAATGGTAGTCTACCTCAAGTAATGAAGTCACTATTCTTCTTAGGACCAGCAAAGGCTTCACTAAATGAATCTTGAGCTCAACTGCTGGTAGTCATTGCACATAGCATACATGTTTCACTTAAGAAAATATGTAAAGCATATAGAAGTACCAAAACAGTTAAAAAGTCAAAAATGCAACACAAAAATAAAGGATAATTTATTGAAAAAAGGACACCAAAATTACAAAAATCCAAAAAGAGGAACCGGAGATATGGATTTTTAGTTTTCACAAATATAGTGCCAAAAAGTGTTAAGCACCAACCATGGTTATCTGGTTGTGCTTGATGAGTACCTAGGCGTGATGTAAAGCCGACAGTGACTCCAAATTCTTCATACTCCTTGGTAACTTCAACTTCCAGCTAGAAGACAGAACCAACCCTGCTCCATAGCACTCCTCAAAACCCTGAACAACATTGGACTAACCCACCCCCACAGAACTCACACAAATCAATGGACACATGCTAGACCAAAGCAAACACAAGGAGATGATGGACAGAGCGCTGACATTTTTCAGACATTCACCCACAGTCACAGATCTGGGTTGAATCCATCATCGTTCTTTAGCTCACTTTGCGACTAGGGGTGAGTGTCTGAAAGGTTTCAGTGCTCCGTCCATCATCTCCTTGTGTTTGCTTTGTTCGGCCTAAGTTGGCAGGGTATGCCCAGACGTGGGTCCCTTGCTCATTTGGCTACTGGATTCAAGCTAGCCTGGCTGATGAGGGGTGTTACCAGTCACAGGATGCTTGCTTCCGGTCCAGGGAAGACCTGTCTTGGCAGTTCGGGCTGGACTGTTCCCATGAGGCACAGGGTCAAGACTGATTTGCATATAGCTGGGTCTGAACTGGGGTGGCAAAGTGAGCTAAAGAACGATGATGGATTCAACCCACATCTGTGACTGGGGGTGAGTGTCTGAAAAGTTTCAGCGCTCCGTCCATCATCTCCTTGTGTTTGCTTTATTTGCCCTAAGTTGGCAGGGTATGTCCAGACGTGGGTCCCTTGCTCACTTTGCCACTAGATACAAGCTAGCCTGGCTGATGAGGGGTGTTACCCCATAACCGGTCCCAGGATGCTTGTTTCTGGTCCAGGGAAGACCTGGCTTGGCAGTTCGGGCTGGACTGTTCCCATAAGGCACAGGGTCAAGACTGATTTGCATATAGCTGGGTCTGAACTGGGGTGGCAAAGTGAGATAAAGAATGATGATGGATTCAACCCAGATCTGTGACTTGGGGTGAGTGTCTGAAAAGTTTCAGCGCTCCGTCCATCATCTCCTTGTGTTTGCTTTATTCGCCATAAGTTGGCAGGGCATGCCCAGACGTGGGTCCCTTGCTCACTTTGCCACTGGATTCAAGCTAGCCTGGCTTATGAGGGGTGTTACCATGAAACTGGTCCCAGGATGCTTGTCTCTGGTCCAGGGAAGACCTGGCTTGGCAGTTCGGGCTGGACTGTTCCCATGAGGCACAGGGTCAAGACTGATTTACATATAGCTGTGTCTGAACTGGGGTGGCAAAGGGAGCTAAAGAACGATGTTGGATTCAACCTAGATCTGTGACTGGGGGTGAGTGTCTGAAAAGTTCCAGCGCTCCATGCATCATCTCCTTGTGTTGACATGCTAGACCCCCATCTACACACATGTGACAGCATCAAGTACAACTCAACCTCACACCTCACTGAAACCAACCAACTCCCTAATCCACATCCCAATCAACACATTGCTAACCTACACAACCACCAGCATTAGCCTACCCACCCGCAGCTGGTGCAAAATCTCAGAACCAGACTGACTAAACACCCTCAGCACAGATCAAACCAAACCCACAGACAACCTTAACTTCAACGACTGGAGTAAAATTGGTGCAGACTCCCTCACACCATCAAACTCAACAAAGAAGTTCCAGCAAGCAAGTCAGGTAGAGGACCTTCAGGACTCCAAACAACATTGCAAACAGCTAGAAAGAAAATGGAGAGCCAGCTGAAAAGTTATCAACAGAACCACCTACAAAGCTGCACTCAGATGCTACCACCAGCAACTAAGAAACACCCAAAAAAAATGCTGCTGAACGCATCGAAGGGAGCTCCAACAGCTACAAGGAAATCTTCACAATTATCAAGGAGTTCACCACACCCATGGCCTCCGTCAATAACATCACCCCCTCCCAAGAACTCTGCGACGACCTAGCCATCTTTTTCCACAGTAAAATCACAAACCTCTACAGCACATCGACACACCAGCCAGACCCTAGTGGGCTCATCGACAACCTGTCCATCACCAATCATGACTACCACCTGACTGCATCATAGACACTCACCAGGGAACAAACAGCCGCAGTCATGCAGAACATCCACTCAGGGAACCCAACAAATCCATGCCATCACCACATCTACAACCTCAGTGCATCACCAATCATCACAGTCGTCACCAACATCATCAACACCTCCATCACCTCTGCCACTTTCTCAGAAGACTGGAAGCACGCATCAGTCAACACACTCCTCAAGAAACCTTCAGCAAACCCAACCCACCTGGCCAATTTCCATCCGATCTCCCTACTCCCCTACCCAGATAAAGTGATTGAGAAAGCCATCAACAAGCAACTCACAAATGACCTCGAGCTTCACCATTTACTGGGCAATACTCAGTCAGGAGACGACATCAGGACTATTCTGAACCGAGGAGAAACAGTGGCCCTCATACTGCTCGACCTCTCTGTGACATTCAATATAGTTTCCCACAACACACTCATCAGAAGTAGGGGTGGGTAGAACTCACAGAGTTTCACTCTGTGGAATTCCACAGAGTTACATAAAAGCTCTGTGAGATTCTGCAGAGGTCTGTGACCGGTTGGAATTCGGCACGTCGCGATGCTCGCGCTGTAATATCAGCATGAAAAGCACAACGCGGCACACTGGAGGTGATGTTTCTTTCTGACGTTTGAGTAGATTTTCTACTCAAGCGGCAGATTTCTCTACTCAAATGGTCATGACCTCCCATGACGGCCCGCTTGGAGAAATCTGGCCGGGTGGTGTTATAGCAGCCACAAATCGTACAAGGGTGCGCAAAATCTTGCTAGTGCTCACCAACCTAATGTTGGCCAGCCGCGTGTGAGAAAAACTCCACCACGCGACCGTTGGCCACTTTTGCTGGAACCCTGTGCTTCAACTGAAATGCAGAGACAACCACTACCAGGACCAACTTCACCAAATACATGACCATAGTGGTACAATGGATGAGAACCAACTGTTTGAAGTTTCACTCCAAAAAGACAGCGGTACTAGTGTGTTGAAACATGAACTCCCCATGGCATGCCACTGGCGGCTGACAGAACTAGTACCAACACCCAATGATCACCCCAGAATCCTAGGAATCATCCTGGATGACAAGATCAACGTGATGTCAAAAATCAATGCAGTGAGCTCTGCCTGCTTCTGCATTCTGTGAATGCTGAAGAAAATCTTCAAGTGGTTGCCACAGAACACCAGACGTACCATCAAGCAAGCTCTCATCAAAAGTAGACTTGACTATGGCAAATCACTCTATGCCAGAACCTCCAGGCACCTCCTGCACAGACTTCAGACCATTCAGAATGCTGCCGCAAGACTCATCCTTAACCTCTCATGCTGCACACACATCTCACCTCATCTTGGAGATCTCTGCTGTCTCCCCATTCACAAATGCAGCCAATTCAAACTCCTCGTGCACACCTAAAAAGCCCTGAACAACACTGGACCAGCATACCTGAAAAGCCACATCCACTTCCACGATCCTTCCGACACCTATTCTCAGCATCACTCTCACTTGCACACACCCTGCATCCCTAAAAGCAGAGATGGAGGTCACTTTCTCTCCCACATCACAGTCAAAACATGGAACAACCTCCCACAACACATCAGGGCCTCCTCTTCACTTCTTGAGTTCCACAAGAAGCTGAAGACCTGGCACTTTTAATACATCAGTGAGGACTACATGCCTAAACACTTGATCAAGCGCCTGGATACCCTCAAGGGTGATAAGTATGCTTCACAAATCAACATAACATATCATAACTTATTAAATAACAGCACACTAGATGTCGCTCTATCACTAACCAACCTGCAGATCAAAATGATGTTCCAGGAACCACCTGTAACCTACCAGTCTGTTCTTGATACAGAAGGCAAAGATGGAGAAGGGTGGATAGGAATATGAAAGAAAGCACACAAGAAAAGTCATTGGGTATAGTCACTAAGCGCATTTAATCAAGAGGAGGCTCTCTTGGTTGTTGTACAGTCTCACAAGTGATGGCTCTTTTATACTAAACAGAACACAAGAACTCTCTGCTCTGACATCACCTTCAATTGCATGCAGTTTTTTCTTTTACATAGATTTTACATGATTGTAGTAGTCTACAGAAGCTAAAAAATGCCCAAGAATTAAAATAGCAAGAGTTGTTTGACAAAGTGGATTATTAGGTGATATGAATGGTAGTCTACCTCAAGTAATGAAGTCACTATTCTTCTTAGGACCAGCAAAGGCTTCACTAAATGAATCTTGAGCTCAACTGCTGGTAGTCATTGCACATAGCATACATGTTTCACTTAAGAAAATATGTAAAGCATATAGAAGTACCAAAACAGTTAAAAAGTCAAAAATGCAACACAAAAATAAAGGATAATTTATTGAAAAAAGGACACCAAAATTACAAAAATCCAAAAGAGGAACCGGAGATATGGATTTTTAGTTTTCACAAATATAGTGCCAAAAAGTGTTAAGCACCAACCATGGTCATCTGGTTGTGCTTGATGAGTACCTAGGCGTGATGTAAAGCCGACAGTGATGGAGCGCAGGACAGATACACGAACCAGAGTAAAACTGTTCAGAAGTTTTATCTTCTGACTTAGTCTCTGAAATGGAAGTGATGAATTGATTTCCTGCTGCAGAAAAGCAAGTGGGAGAAAGCTGAATCTTTGGCCCAGCTGCACCACACCGCTGGCAGATTGACTTGGCAGGTTTGGAATGGTTGTACTGAGGTCTTTGAAGCCAAAACAATTCTAAGTCCTTGGTTCCCTAGGATGGTAGGAAGAGTACACTTTGACAAAAATGGAAGCTAGAAATATCTCTAAATGCAGCAGAACACGAATAGTGAGCATGAGCTGGCACTCGCTAAACATGCTCTTATCCACCAAATGACTCTTAATTACGCAAGCAAGAGAAATCACATTATTATTGGTAATTCTGCATCAAAGAGTAAAGCAGAATTACCAAAATTACGCAGATTACTCTAGCCTAGTCAAGACTCCAAGACTCACTCTAGCAGAAATCACCACCAGGGTCCAGGCCAAATCCAGTTGGAACTTGTCAGATGTACTCTTCAGGAATAGGGCTTTTAGAAGCTTGTTTTGTCCCTGTAGCCTGACAAGAGGTCAGCCAACTGACCCTTGGAGTCCAACTCTTTTTCCTGGGTACAAATGGAAGCAGGTCCAGACTTACAGATCTCATCACAGGTCTCAACAACTGGTGCAATCCTTCTTCTGCCTTCCACATCTTCAATAGTGTTCAGATGATAGTGCCCAGAGGTGCCACATTTATGCTTGGCACTAGCCTGTGGGTAGGAGTGAGTCCTGACTCCTTCCTACTCAATAGGGAAAAGGTTACCTGGGGTAACGTTACCCACATTTGCAGCAGTTCTTGTGTGCCTTACTGCAAACTATCCCACGGTGGCCCTATCTGCGAAAAAAAACAAGATGGCAGAACATTTCTTCCACTGTGCAGAGCTCTTGTGCCCACCCCAGATGTGTGGCCAGGATAATGAACAACCCCTCCTCAGTGATCACTTTAAAGCAATTCTGGAGGCAGCTTCTCTGTCCTTGGGATTGGGGCCTGTCTGCCTAGGATGACATAAGAGTGCCCTGCCAAAGTGTCTGCTAACATTTTCCTGTGGCAGGGTAGTACTCTCTGAAGTTTATTAGGCTTCTAGGCACAGCCCAGATGGTCATCCTGCCAAAGGAACACAACATCTCCCCTCACCCATAGCTTTTGTTTCATCTCTGGGAGCACGGCTACTCCTCATCAAGGGGGCTATTCAGCTCCTGGGTGGTGACAGTTGGAAGTTCATGCAAATAGATTTCTAGAGGCTTTAGACAGGGAAAAGGTTACTTTCTAAAAATATATTTTAAAAATATTTATTACAAACTCAAATTTACAAGTGAATTGGGCTTGTAATATATATTTTATAAAGTCCAGAAATTAACTTTGTAGCTGCTTCAAAACGGGTTATTTTGTCACATTGAATATGCAGTTTAAAAGCTGCACAACCAGGCTATAATGGTAGGCCTGCAGTCATGTTTGCACTGTCACTGTAGTGGATTGCACAATGGGTGCTACAGTCCACTCGTGACATTTAACTTACAGGTTCTGGGTACACATTGTACCATATACTAGAGACTTATGGATAAGTTAAATATGCCAATTAGGAGTGCAACCAATTTTGACATGTTTTATGGGTCAGAGCACATGCACTGAAGACCCATTAGCAGAGTCCCCAGTGCACAGAATCGAAAAAACATCCGCTTCAGTCCAAAAACAATAGAGGTGATAATGCAAGATTCAATACAATACACACTTGACATATCAATGGCACAGTACATTTATCTTGCTAGAGCCAAGGGCAGCACCATGAGACTGATTTTGTTCTGATGTCCTGTACACAGTTGTTGAAGATTCAAACCTGAAGCATGGAACAGAAACAAAGGTTCACTCAGGATTTGTAAATAACTCAGCGAAGGCTCATGTGACAGTTGGTATAGCACAACTTACAAAGTGAGGTAGACTTCCAAAATGTAGGTGCAAAAGCCACAACAAAAACGCAAGAGTAGTTTCACAATCCAAACAAATACATCTAACTCGCCCTTACATTTACGAGACTTTTCACAAGGGAAAAATTCTTTGCCAATGTTTATTGAAGCCAAAATGCCAATACGCATTCATGTCACCAAACGTCATCAATTATGTAAGTGTTGTATAAACAAATGCATATGCTTGCATAATGTATGGTTTGTAATTAAATGAACTGCCCCCTCCCTCAATGAAAAAAAATCAAGTCACGCAGGAGATGTATGTATGGATAAGGTTTGTCGTGTAGTTCCTATAAGACCTATATAGGATCTGCGCGTTTAGACAACATACACTGCGGGACTGGTGTCCAGACTGATTCCCGACACCCCCACCGTGTATGTTGACCTGTGTACCAGCTAGCTCGCAATGCTACTATAACCTCCTCTTACCAAGGAGAGAATAGTTCTTGGCAACTATCGAACATGACAGTCGTGATCCCTCAGGACCGTGGAAACTGTAACTTACTTTTCTCTCAGTCACTCGTGCTCACTTGTTCTCAGAGAGATACACAGAATAAATGGTTGGGACGTTTTCAATAAGTATTTATTGAACAGTCGTTATTCTAGCGTAAAATAAGTGTACTCAAATCACCAGTAGACAGTAGCATAGATAAATGAGTAGAAGCACTAAGAAATAAACAGATGGTAGGTCTCTACCATTTTGCTAAAATCATAAATATAGGCAAGTATATGAAATACATGGCAATAAAATGCGTACTCCTACGATGCACCCTAACTAGATGTACCTAAGTGTACCGAGCATGTGAGTAGGTGTAAAGCCAAGAATCCCTCCAGGATAAAGCCAACCCCATTACCTGATGTGAGACTGCGGGACCCCGTTCTGGTCTCGAGCTGAACACCCCGCAAGGGATATCAGACCACTGCGAGCTGGAGTATCTGCATGCAGGAACCTCAGCGCCTTGCGTCAGTGTGTCTGCCAGGAAGTCCTGATCTCCTCTGACTATCTCAGCAAGATGTGGTGTTTATTTACCCTAAGGTATCCCCAGGGGTTCTACCTTGCTGTGCCAGTGTCGGACTTAGGATGACGTCGGGAATTAACTTTATACACAGTTATTATGCAGGAGATGATGGTCCTGCTGTGATTCCAAGAAACTAAGAATCCTCATGCATAATTTATGAGGCCAGTGTCCAGGGAAAAACCCTGCGTACTTGTGTGTAGTATTGTAACTGGGTAAAAGGTCAGTCCTTCAAATCTGTTATGTATGTAGTAAAGGAGAGAATGTAGGTGAAGGGTTATGATGTTACGTAGACCTATATCGGGGTACCTATATGAAATATAACACCCACTCCTCATCCGATCTAGCGTACTACCAAGGCGTCTAGAGGTTTGTATGCAACAAATAATAAAAACATTTTTAAGAGAAGTTAAAAAGCGTTAAAAAACCCTTTAAAGGTTCTCTACAAAAAAAAAAATCATTCAAGTAGTGGCTCTAAAGTGTCTGTTTATATAGTCCGAATAACTACAAGCATCTGAAAGCCATGCAGGTCAAAAGGTTTCAGTTTGGAATTTCGAAAAAAGGTAAATGCCAAATCTTCCCAGCGTGCGACATGCCAAATGTTTATGTGTCCTTGCTGGTAGACGCAACATTGCTGCTGTCTGCATACGCAGCTGACGATCCCTGCAACACCTCACAAAGAATGTCAATTGAGCACAGATGATTTTCCGTACTGCCTGCAGCAGATGCCGGGGCAGCCTGTGCCACATCCAAGGCCTGAGTGTTGGAGGAGCTGGTGTCCATACCAACAGGAGCAAAAAATACCTGTGGTGGCTCTAAGAATGCTGCCAACAACATGGGAATACGCTGAGGACACAGCAGAACATGGGCCGTTATCAGGTCCAGTAAAGCATCAACGTCTGGTTGCGCAACTGATGGAAGTGTCAGACAGAGGTCCAACACGCATTCTTCTCTACAGAACAGGTATCGGAGAACAGGTAGGACACAGTCCATCCAGACTGGTCTAAATGACAGGAACCAAGAGGCGCTAAGTTCCCGTAGGCGAGGTGTGCCCAGATGTTGTACCATGCGATCACGGTATTTGCGCTCCAGGAGAGCTGTTGCTATCTCCTTGGTGACTGGGACGTCCATTGCGTAGCAGAAAGGTAACAATCAGGATTCCTGCTATTAGAAGCAGGATCAGCGGAAGCCCTCCAAAAATGCTTCCAAAGACGGAGTGTATAAAGTTCGGTATAACTCCGAGGACCGTCTGAAAGGTGCTTAACAGTCCGGAACCTATGGTCTTAAATAGGTGTACAACACCCATCGTATCAGACATGTTAAAGATACGACTTACCATTTCTGTGAAATGGAAGGGGCAGTTTGTGCGTATAAGTGCCTGTATCTCAGCCAAGGACCTTGCGATCTGGAGAGCAAAAGTCTCCCGGGCGGAGGTTAAGGGCACGGTTCGTTGTAAAAGCATGGCTTTCATTCTGCTCAGAGAATCAAACAGTATAAAGGAAACATTTAGCGAAGGCCATAACGGCATCTCCCTTACTGTATGTGTTGGTGGAAACAATACTTGCATACAGAAAGTAACCCTGGAGCTCACGGTGACTAGATATGTGATGCCAAGAAGCATCCCACAACAACCTTGATCATTCAGCATCAAGTAACTCCCATTCGAGAGAAGCCTGAATACCGGATTAATCACAGCTGCCGGGGTACCTCTTAAATGACAGGACAAGTTTGCCACAGACCCATTGCAAGCCCTGTGTAGCATAATATCCTGGAATATGAGAGATCCACTTAACGCGTTCTCGCAGTTAGTTCCGCTTAAAAGCACTTCCAGATCCCCACTCCTGCATCGAAATCTGGATGGTAAATCCTAGGATTCCTTGATGAATTCCTTGCCCATTTTTTCATATCTGCCTGCCTGTTGCTGTTCATGGCAATACTGAAACTGGAAAGTTGCGATCGGTAATGTTATATGGCCGTGGATTAACCACTCTGAGACGGTGACTCTGCCACAGTAAAGGGTAACCCATCCAGTTTTTCAATTCGCAGCATTGTATATTTTGCTCCCCTCTGTGCCGTGTTCATCTGTTTTTTTGTTAGATTGTATGCCGAAAACAAGGATGTACTGTTGATAAAATGCCAAGGCACATAACCGGCGCGCAATGACTGCAGCGTCCAGCTTAACAAAATAATAGAACGTAACTGTGACTGTCCGTGTTGCAATATGGACAAATCCTGTTCTATCACATCGATAGCAGAAGATACAATGTTGCCCAGTGAATATATCCTGGATGTTAATGTAGTCATGCCATTGTCAACTACGGCTAACGCCTTTTCTAGGTTAACTCTATCTATTTCTCTTAATCTCTCTGCAGCTTCTTGTTGGGAGATTTTCCAGATTTCGCTATAGACAGCATACAAAAAACGCTTCTGACGTGGTTTTCTGGGACCTGATAAAAAATCCCGTAGGTCCACATCCTCTGTGAGTAGAGACAAGTGTTGTTTCACCTGCGGTAGTGTTGAGGTCTTTAGCCAATCGAGGCACAACTTCCCAACACTGTATGATGTCACTACCCCCGGATGTTCTCGTTGTACATAACGTGGGTCTGGTCTGTGGATACTAAACCCTTCGGTGGTACCCCTAAATCTTTCCTGACATCTGTTTGTGTCAGTGGGCCAAACCAACCATCCCTTCCAATTGGGGTCTGGTCTATTGTATTGCAATATGTTATCCAACTTAGCCCCTCTTTCTGATGTAAAATTCCCCTCAGTGTTTAAAGGTGTTGGAATTTGAGGCGTGTTCAAGTCCTTATTCTTGGCTATTCCAAGACAGGAAGTCTGTTGCACAGTGTCATTCAGAAAAATCATCTGCTGTGGAATGAGGCATGCTCTAAATAGTGCTTCTGTTCCCTGGACTTGCCAGTCCCTAGAACCCCAGATCAATGTTAAATCTACAGTGTCCATCCATAAGTCGAAAACCCTGTTCAGACAGCTGGGTGATAAAGGAAGCAGAGTAAATCTGTTTGGTGTTTGTTAACATATTTTTCTGTGCAGATATAGGTGCAACCTTATAATAGTACGGGGTTGGGTCAGAAGTGTTAAACCCTGAAAAATTTGAGAATTTCTGTGCAAATGTTTTTGAACTACCTTTTGGTGGTGTAGGGCAATGTTCCCACTGGTAGAATGTGAAAACATTTCTAGGTTTGCTAGATTTATGCAAGAAATGATGACCATAATGTTGGTAACAATGCATTTTGTCAAAATCTGATGTGTCCTCTAACATTTCAGTGCTAGAAAAAGCGGCAGATTGTTCCAAATCAGTCAATAAATTATTAACAGTTTCAAAATCCCAATCATCAGAAAATGTACTGGAGGTAACGATATCGTTCAATGAAATTTTAAACAGATGTGGAATCTTTAAAAGCTTGGTCGGTCCAAATGTATCATAATTTACTTTGTCCCACACTATACCATCCGGTATATGAACTGCTGAAATGTTCACGAAGGACAAGTCTCTTTGTTCACGATGAGATGAAACATGAGGTTTTAAAATTAAGCTAACTTCTGACGTTGCAGAGCTCTGTTGAAGATAAGTTCCATTGATGAGCAAGTGGAAAGTGATTACTAATCCTAACCAAAAAAGAAAAAATAATATACCAGTGATTATCCAAAGTTCTAGCCAAGGTGATACTTAATAAGTCCTTCTAAGAAGGTTAAAAAAGTCTTTGATCCATTGTTTGCGAGAAATTTGGGCTGGTGCCATTTCAGGTTCACTTGGATCCAATGAAAAGGTATCGAAGTCGATGAAATAGCCATATGCAGTTCGATCTATTTTTGATAGCTCAGCAGGTTTTGTTGAACTTGTAGATTGCTCTTGAAGAGGCATGTTGACGTAGACATCCTTATTAGGTTGAATTGAAATTTGTCTTTCATTTTGATTATGAAAGTTCGTGCCAAGGGGAACTAGTTCCATTGCATTGTTATCGATTCCGTTGCTTTGTAAAGGTGACTCTTCAAATGTTATGAGTCTTTCTGTTTGAACTTCCTGTATTGTAGTGAGAGGAGGACGTCGGCTACTCAGGAGCCCATGAGGCCTACTATTTAGTATCTGCCACATAGTGTGGTTTGATCAGATCGATTGAGACGAATCTCTTCTCTTTTCGGGCAAGAGGCGGTAGAAGTACAGTTCTTGATCCTTCAACGGCCAGGACAGGTACAGGCTTTCGATAGGATGGCCCGAATTCTTTTTTTTTTGTCCACAATCTTTTCTCTGACCAGATCCCCAACTTTAGGAATCCAGGCAGGTCTTGCCGTGGCTGACTTGACTTCCCCAGTGGTGGTTCTTTTTGTCTCGACGTCACTTAAGGAGGCTCTGGATTAATTCAGATTCTGTAAAACAGCCAAACGTTTATTGATGTCAAACGGTATTTCATCCGCCACTGTACCTTCACAATCGAGATCAGTTACCCACATTCTTGTCCCAAACAGGACCTCGTAAGGAGTGGCACCCCCTAGAGAGCTCCTTGGCTGGTTATTAAGGGCTTGCTGGACCCCATATAGATGATTGACCCAACTACCACCCGAGCCTAATACCCTAGCTGTTAAAGATTGCTTTAAGTCCCGGTTTTTCCTCTCTACAACCGAATTTCCCTCGGGATGGAACGGAGAGGAGTACTGCAATGCTACACCCAAACTTCCCATGGCTTCCTTGTAAGCCCTAGAGCTGAACGCGGGGCCACGGTCAGAATGTAATGTGCCAACTGCGTATGTTCCTATGAAGACTCACAAATCTTTTATAACAGTTCGGGCGTCAGCCGAGCGCTGGGGCCATACCCATAAGAATCTTGAACAGAAATCCACTGCCACCATGATATACTTGTAAGCCCCATTAGATTGTAAGGGGCCGCAGTGGTCCAGGTAAATGCACGCGAGCGGTCTTGTCGTGTAGTTCCTATAGTACCCCTGCAGGACCTGCGCGTTTGGATAACATAAACTGTGGGCTTGATGTTAGACTGAATCTGTGCACCCCCACCGTATATGTTAGCCTGTTTTGCATTAGCTAGCTCACAGTGCCACTAGAATCTCCTCTTATCGGGGAGAGATTAGTTCCTGGCAATCTTAGATCATGACAACCCTGATTCCTCAGAATCGTGGAAACAATGTACTACTTTTCGCTCAGTCACTCGTGCTTACATATTCGGTTTGTCTCAGAGAGTTACACAGAATAAACAGTCTGGGCGTTTCAATAAGTATTTATTGAACAGTTGTTATTCTAGTGTAAAATCATGAATACATACATAAATATAAAAAGCATTATGAAAGGGTGCGTACTCCTACGATGCCTAACTAGATGTACCTGAGTGTACCTAGCATATGTGTAGGTCTAAAAGCCTAAGAGCCAAGAATCCCTCTAGGATTTAGTCGAACCCCCATACCTGAATAGAGAGAGTGTGGGACACCGTCCTGGTCTCGAGTTGGACACCCCGCAAGGGCTGTGTTAGACCGCTGTCAGCTGGAGCGACTGCATTCAGGAGCCTCAGCGTCTCTGGTCAGTGTGTCAGCATGGAAGTCTCGGTTCCCTCTGCCTTACCATGGCAAGATGTGGTGTATTTATACCCTAAAGTGTCTCGTCCCTCAGTATGGTTTGTATTGGTCTTTGTTAGACATGAGGAAGACGTCAGGGTTGAACTTTGTACATACATATTATGCGGGAGATGTAGCTGGTGAATGCTCATGCATAATTTATGAGTACATTGTAGGCCTGTGTTCGGGAAAGACCTTGCAGTGTTCTAACCACAGACTAGATAACGTTCATCCCTCAGAGTTCATTGTGTACTGTATGGAACTAATGTAGGTGAAAGATCATGCTTATATTAAGGCATAGGAGATCATGACTATAATAGGGCACAGACGATTATGACCATAATAGGGCATATACGAGTATGACCATAATAGGGCATATACGATTATGACCATATACAGCATATATGAACGTGTCTATATTAGGGCCTCTATATGAAACGTAACACCCACTCCACTTTCGAATTGGATGACAATGACCATACTTAAAATCTGGACAATTAAATTGTTTTCCTTAAAAACAGCTAAGAACATGGTTTAAAAGGACAATGAAAATGTTTAAAAATGTTAAAAATCAGCTATTCATTAGTTGCCACTTGAAAAAGTCAATTCTATCTCACTCATAAAAGTTGTATTACTTCAAGCAGGAGAAAGCCACTCTTTCTCAAGTGAAAGTGTCAATATAAGGAAGGTTCCAAATTTAGTTCGTTTATTTATTAAACGAAGTGGAGAAGCCGAATTCTTTCCCAGGACGCGATGAGCCAATTCAAGATTAAGTGTCCCGGGAGGGAGATACAGCATAATCGGTGTTAGCTACTGCAGACGACAAATCCAACGCCTCACAGAGAACGTCAATCGCACGAAGATGGAATTCAGCACTATCAACAGTCGGTGCTGCGGCAGCTTGCGCGGCAGTTGTTACCTGAGTTCCTGTGGAGGAACCACCTAACCCAGCAGGAGCAAACGGCAACTGTGGATTCTCAAGGAATGCGTTCATCAGAATTGGAAGACGCTGGGGACAAAGGAGGCGTATCTGATGGAAACGTTAGACAGAGATCCAACGTGCATTCTTCTCCGCAAAACAAGCATCGAAGAACAGGTAAGATGCAGTCCACCCAGACTGGTCTAAACGATAGAAACCAAGAGGCGTTCAGTTCTCTTAGGCAAGGTATTCCCAGAAGCTGTACCATGCGTTCACGGTACTTCCGCTCCATGAGTACGTTCGCCATTTCCTCGGAAATTGGGCCGTCCATTGCATAGCAGTAAGATTACAATCAGGACTCCTGCAATTAGGAACAGGATAAGTGGGAGACCTCCAAAGACGCTCCCTAATACGGAGTGTATAAAATTTGGGATTACTCCGAGGACTGTCTGAAAGGTAATTAATAGTCCTGACCCTATGGTCTTAAATAGATGTACAATACCACTCGTATCAGACATGTTAAAGATACGACCCACCATTTCTGCGAAATGAAAGGGGCAGTTTGTACGTATAAGCGCCTGTATCTCGGTCAAGGTCCTTGCAACTTGAAGTTCAAAGGTTTCTCGAGTGGAGGTTAAGGGCACGGGTTGCTGTAAAAGCATGGCTTTCAGTCTGCTCAAAGTATCAAATTGTATGAAGGAGACATTCAACGAAGGCCATAACGGTGCCTCACTGACTGTGTTCAGTGGCGGAAACAATACTTGCATACAGCAAGTAACCCTGGAGTTAACAGTGACTAGATAGGCGACGCCCGGAAGCATCCCACAGCAACCTTGATCGTTTAGCATCAAGTAACTTCCATTCGAGAGAAGCTGGAACACCGGCCTGATCATGGCCGCTGGGGTCCCTGACATGTGACAAGATAGATTCCCTACCGAACCACTACATGCTCCATGCAGAGAAATATCCTGACACATGAGAGAACCGTTTAAAGCGTTCTTGCAGTTTGTACCACTCAGATACACTTCTCGATCCCCATTCCGGCATCGATATCTATATGGTAACTCCCAAGTTTCCTTAATGTACCCCATACCCATTTTTTCATATTTGCCTGCCTGCCTTTGCTCAAGGCAATATTGAAACTGAAACTTAGTGACTGGCAGAGTGATTTGGCCATGAACTAGCCATTCAGTTGATGGTAATTCGGCTACAGTGAATGGTAACCTTTCCAGTTACTCAATATGCAACATTGTATATTTGGCACCTCTTTGTGCCATTTCTGTCTGTTTATCAGTTAGATTGTATTCTGAAAACAGAGACGTGGTGTTTATAAAATGCCAGGGCACAAAGCCTGCACGCAGAGATTGCAGCGTCCAGCTTAACATCATAATAGAACGCAATTGGGATTGCCCGTGTTGTAACAAGGCCAGATCTTGTTCTAATATGTCGATTGCCGAAGACACAATGTTGCCTAAGGAGTAAATCCTGGAGGTCAAAGTTGTTAACCCATTATCCACTACAGCTAATGCCTTCTCTAAGTTAATATGGTCTATTTCCCGTATTCTTTCTGCGGCCTCCTGTTGGGATATTTTCCAGTTTTCATTATAGTAGGCATATATGCCAGCATATATGAAACGTTTCTGACGTGTTTTCCTTGGGCCTAGTAGGACATCCCTAAGGTCTACATCAGGTGTGAGTAAGGTCAAGTGATGTTTTACTTCTGTGAGTGTTGAGGTCTCTAGCCAATCAAGGCACAACTTCCCAACACTATAGGATGTCACTAACCCTTGGTGTTGTCTTTGGACATAGCGTGTATCTGGCCTACTGATACTAAACCCCTCGGTTATACCTAGGAATCTCTGTTGACAAGTGTTCGTGTCAATGGGCCAAATCAGCCATTCTGTCCAATTGGGATCTGACCTGTTGTACTGCAGAATGTCATCAAATCTTACCCCATGTGTAGTTGAATTCTGCCCCCCACCCATCTGTGATGGTGCTGGAAATCCGGGTGAGTTCATTTCCTTGTTCTTGGCTAGTCCAAGACAGGATGTCTGTTGCACAGTGTCATTTAGAAATATCATCTGCTGTGGAATGAGGCATGCTCTAAAAAGCACTTCTGTTCCCTGGACCTGCCAGTCCCTAGAACCCCAGATTGATTTTAAATCTATAGTGTCCTTCCATAGGTCGAAACCCTGTGTAGACAACTGGGCCATAAAGGAAGCAGAGTAAATCTGTTTGGTGTTAGTCAACATAATTTTCTGTGCTGATGTTGTTGCCACTTTGTAATAAAATGACCTTGGGTCGGATGTGTTGAATCCTGAAATGTATGTGAATTTCTGTGCAAAAGTTTGCGAACTACCTTTTGGAGGAGTTGGGCAGTGTTCCCACTGGTGGTATTCAAATACATTTCTAGGTGTTATGGATTTGTGCAGGAAATGATGACCATAGTGTTGGTAACAGTACAATGTATCATAGTCTGAAGTACCTTCTAACATTTCATTGTTCGGAAATGCTGCAGTTTTTTCTAAATCCGACATCATATTATTCACAGTTTCAGTGTCCCAATCATCAGAAAATCTACTGGTGGTAATGATATCACTTAAAGAAATTTTAAATACATGTTTAAGCTTTAAAAGTTCAGTCGGACCGAATATATCAAAATCAATCTTGTCCCATACTATACCGTCCGGTATAGGAACTGCTGTGATGTTCACTGAAGACAAGTCTCTTGGTTCACGATGTGAAGACTGGTGTGGTTTTAAAATCAAATTGACTCTTTGGGCTGTAGAGCTCTGCTGGAGATATCATCCATTAATAAGCATACTAAAAGTTATTATTAAACCTAGCCAGAAAATAAAAAATAAAATCCCAGTGATATACCAAAGTTCAATCCAAGGTGACACCAGGTAAGTCTTTCTAAAAAAGTTCAGAAAGTCAGTGAGTTTCTGATTGAGTGATTTTTTGGCTGGCGTCGTTTCCAGCTCGCTTGGATCCAGTGAAAACGTATCAAAGTTCATGAAATAGCCAGAAGCAGTTCGATCAATTGTTGGAATTGCATTGGGATTTGTTGAAATCGGATTTTGCTCTTGACGAGGCATGTTGACGTAGACGTCTGTAGTCGGTCTTATTGCAACTTCGTTGTTAAGTTGATTTTCATTTTGAAGTGGAATGAGTTCCATAGCATTGTTGCTCAGTCCTTCATTCAGTACAGGTGGCTCTTCAAACGTGATGAGTCTTTCTGTTTGAACTTCTTGGATTGTAGCGAGAGGAGGGTGTCTGCTACTGTGGAGTCCACGAGGCCTACTGTTTAGTATCGGCCACATAGTGTGGTTCGATTAAGTCGATTGAGACAAATCTTTTCTCCTTTTTCCCGGCAAGAGGTGGCAGAAGTACAGTTCCTGTGCCTTGGATTGCTAGGACCGGAACAGCTGTTCTGTAGAATGGTCCGAATTCTTTCTTGTCTGCAACCTTCTCTCTGACCAGATCCCCGACTTTTGGGATCCAGACAGGTCTTGCCATTACTGCCTTGACTTCCTCAGTGGCGGTCTGTTTTAAGTGGACGTTTGCTTTGTTGTGTCCTGGATTCATTTAGATCCTGTAAAACAGCCAAACGATCATGGATATCAAATAGATTTCATCCGCCACTGCGCCTTCACAATCAAGATCAGGTACCCACATTCTTGTCCCAAATAGGACCTCGTAAGGAGTGACACCCCCTAGAGAGCTTCATGGCTGATTATTCAGGGCTCTTTGTACCCCATATAAGTGGTCGACCCATCTACCGCCTTTGCCTAATACCCTAGCTGTTAAAGATTGCTTTAAGTCACTGTTTTTCCTCTCCACAACAGAATTTCCCTCAGGATGGTACGGAGAGGAGTACCGCAATGCTACGCCCATTCCTTCCATGGCATCTTTGTAAGCCCGAGAGCTAAACGCTGGGCCACGGTCAGAATGTAACGTGCCAACTGCGTATGTGCCGATAAAGACTCGCAAATCTTTTATAACAGTTCGAGCGTCAGCCGAGCGCTGGGGCCAGACCCATAGGAATCTAGAGCAGGAATCCACTGCAACCATGATATATTTCTTGGCCCCATCCAATTGGAGGGGTCCGCAGTGGTCCAAATATACACATGCAAGAGGTTTGTCTGATTTTAGTAATGGTGTCTGCGCTGGGCGTGTTACGGTGGCGCCTTTCATCTGCTGGCAGATATCGCATTTCAAGTCATAGGGGCCTATTACGATGGCGGGCGGACGGTCCCGCAAGTGGATTAGGATGCGCCCGCCAGACTGGCGGGCGCTTCCCGCATTTTTCACATTGCAGTGGGCGGTGCTGCAAACAGCACCCGCCGCAATGTGAAAAGTGCATGTTGTGCATTTGAATGCACAACGTGACAGGCACCGCACGGTGCCTACCACCTTGTGCATTTAAATGTCGGGGGGTACCATAGGTACCCCCCATGAGCACCCCCCACCCCGCCAATACCCTGGGGGCCCGCAACGGGCCCCCGAAAGCAAACTCCGCCTGGCTTTCCATGGCGGGGTCTCCACCATGCAAAGCCCTGCACCGCTGCCCATTCTAATATGGATGGCGGTGTCTAGCAGACACCGCCACCATATCCAGCCCCTTTTCCGCCTGGTTGACTGGTCGACCGGCGGGAAACCGGCGGACGGTCTTTCCGTCCGCTGGAGTCCCCCCCGCCATACTAATATGGCGGGGGGAAATGGGTGGCGGGCGGAGGTAAATGTCGGGCGGATCGCCACCGCCATGTGGGCGGTGGCATTCCGCCCAACATACTAATAGGCCCCATAGTCTTTGGTCTGCTTTGTTAACCCTGGCCACTAGTAGCACTTTTTCAGTAAAGAGATAGTCGCTGTAACGCCTGTATGCGCAGAACCCAAATCTTCGTGTGCTGCTAGAATTAAGCCTTGCCTACTATCCATATTTGGTATTACTCTATCCCCCACTCCAGGAATCTGAGCATATGGAATGTTTTGTGCATCTAACTTGTAGGAGTACTTGAGTGGAAATTTTTTAGGTACTGCTGCGCTGCCTTTGCGTGAAGCATTGACAGCTACCAAAATCTCGCCGTCTATTCTCGTCTTTGAACGAGTGATTGTAGCTACGGACGCTGTGCGTACAGCCCCCTTTGCGGCTTCATCAGCCAATGAATTCCCTTCAACGTGACCGCCATCCCGCTGATGACTCAGTGTATGTATCACGTGAGCCCTTGGTAGTTCGTTTCTCAACTCCACTACCTGTTCCCATAGCATTTTATGCTTAATTGTGCCACCTTTTGCGTCTTTAAACCCATTTTGTTCCCAATGATGTAAATATTAATTGTACAACTGTACACAGTAAAAGGAATCACACACAATTAGTGTGGGGAATTCGTGTTACGTACTTACAAGTGCCAGTATCAGTGCTTTTAATTCTGCTAACTGAGCCGTGCAGTCTCCTAAAGATTGCGTTTTAGTGCTACTGGGATGGAACTTTCCATCGCGCATGCGACCTATAACGATTGCCCATGCTGCGCTGTAAGCTTGCTTACTCCCTATGGCTGGTTGAGCAGATCCGTCAGTGTAAATAATGTATTCATACTGATCTAGAGGCAAAATCTCATTTGGTAGAGGATATTCTTGTTCGTATTGCAGAAATGCTTGTGTTTTTAAACTTGGATCAAATCTGTATTCAACATCCGTTGCAGTAAGAGAATTAGCCCATTGTATCCATCTGGGATGTAAGGCTTTCGCATTTGGAATGCTAGCCTTGGTAACAGCCTCTAAGGCTGGTACTGGGGTCACGACTATTATGCGTTTTCCCTGAGCCAGTGCTCTTTCTCTTGCTACAGCGGTCTGCACTGCTGTCAGGATTTTTTCTGTTGAAGTGAAACGCATCTCTGCGTTTGGGTACAGGTGTGATTTGTATGCGATTGGTACCGTTTCGCCTTCATTGAAAGTTAAATAAGTGTACCCGCATTGACCCGCTATTACTCAGATCACTAAGTTGCGTACGTTTACGCGTGTCTGTAAATGTTTAAAAGCTATCATGTCTTCCTGTAGGGAACGCAGGATATTTGTATGTTCCTGTGTCCATTGTCTGATTGAAAAATCAGGTTTTATTAAGTCGTAGAAAGGTTTTACTCTTTTGCGTAATCCAAAATGTATCTTCGACCAAAATTTAGGAATCCCAGAATTGATTGTAAATTTTTTAATGATTTTGAAGGTTGGAGCAGCGCACATTTTTCTAAAACGTTTGCTGCTAGGCTTTTTCCTTCACTTGACAGCTCATACCCTAAAAATAGGACATTGAGATGGGCAATTTTTGATTTTTTGAAATTAAATTTATAGCCCTCAGAGGCGAATCCCATAATAATGGTGCTCACCCTGGTCAAGTGCCTCGGTAAGTCATCGTCCATCAGATAAATATCATCCAAATAGGACAATGCTTCTTCATCCAAATTTTGGAGTAACTCTGTTACCCTTGCTGAAAACAACCCCGGGCTATTCCTGTACCCTAGGAGCAAATGACAAAATTGCCGTTGGGACCCTAGCACTGAGAATGCAGTCAAATACCTGCTTTCAGGCGCTATGTTTTGGAAGAAAAATCCATTTGAGATATCAAGTGTTGTTTTGTATTTTTGTCGCACAATGTTATTCATTAATTTAATGCAGCACTGTGTGCATTTTGAACTGCAAATGTCTTTGTGCAGGTGTTTAAATGTCTGTAATCTAAAACTAGACGATATGTGTTGTCAGGTTTTGATACGGGGAACAAAGGATTGTTCATTGGTGAGGTGCAATTTTCTATCACACCCTGGTATTCTAGTTGATCTAGGATCTCCCTGACTTGTTTTTTAGCTTCCTGCTTTATAGGGTATTGCCTTTGGGCATTTGGGGAAACTTTTAACGGGATAACGTGGTGGTTTGAATCCTCATCCCAACCAGCATGATTTTTGTACAATGCTGGAGCTAGGGCAACCGCCCACTCCTGCGCATATGCATGTTTTAAATGTATGGGAACGAGGTCGGAAAATGCTGGAAAAATTACCTTTTCTCCCTTAGGGCACTCCATGACAAATGCTGGCGGCCAGTCTTGCTCTGCTAATAGGATGTCATATCCAGATGACAGATTTGGTAAGTAGTCTAAATATCTAGTTTTAAATATCGATATACAGAAATATTAGTAACTAATAATTATTTACACTTTCTTAATTTTTCGGGTTTCATGGAGCGTTTTTTTTTTTTTAACTAATTTTCGTGTTTTTTGATGGTTTCCGGATTGTGGATTTATCTACGGAGGATTTATTTTTGGTACAGTTGTATTATTACATTTTTTTGGGGAAACGTTTCATGGATTTTGAATTATCAACTACATGGATTAATTTAGAAGATGTGGAACTCTGAGTCTACAACAACGGAAACTGTAAGTTTTTAAAATATTTTAAATTGTGGGAGGGAAATAATGTTATATTTTATTGTTGTTTTTTTATTTTCTTGCAGACTTAATTAATGTGTCTATATATATTATTATTTATTAATAAAAATATATTAGACAAAGTAATTATTTTTGTGAGGAAATAATAATGTTTTGTTTATGTTGCTATAAAATAAATAATAAGTATTATGCATTTACTGTGAGGGTCATTACGATGGCGGATGGAAAAACAACCGACCGCCATGGTAGCGGAAAATCACCGTCCGCAGGTACCGCGGAAACCCCGCCGACCCTATTAGGATCAACCGCCAAAATATTCCGTCCGCGGAGGAAGGAGGCATCCAAAAACCGCCCGAAGAGGGCAGAGAAAGTGAAAATGCAACCGCGACGGGCGGTAACATAGCGGAAACACAACAATCCGCCGCCAGACACGCGGAGTGACCGCCAATGCGATTATGATATCCCTGATGCCACAGCGGTACGTTCCGCTATCTCCGTCTGCCGCGGTCGCCAACAGTAATGAATGTGAGATACGGCGGAAGCCCTGGAGCATAGCCATCGCTGCGGATGCTCCACGAAAAAAATGGCGGCGAAGTAAAAAAAAACAACAAGAAGGCCAGCAAATGCAGACAAGCAACTAGCCCTGCCCCCCCATTAACCTGAAACATCCCAATGACACACCCCCATGGCAAAGTTAGATATACAAATCACAGGACAACCCACACAGCATACCTGACTGCATTACACCATCTTAACACACCCACATAGCTGAGCATAAAACCAGCCCCTTCCCTGACCACAATCCTTTGCACTACTCCAACCCTCAAGGAACACAACCCTGCAGCACATTGGATAGGTAAAACACCACACATCTCACCAGCACAACAACACACGCACACACCACCTACACCACCCTCACAACTGCACCCCAAAACATCAGCACAGCACACACCATGGCACATCACAAAATGCCAAAATTCACTGACACTGAGTTGACAGTAATGGTAGATGAGATAATCAGAGTAGAACCACAACTCTTTGGCAACATGGTCCAACAGACACCATTAGCCACAAGAACAACCATGTGGGCAAGGATAGTGGGCAAGGTCAATGCAGTAGGGAATGTGCCCCGCAATAAGAATGAAATCATGAGGCAGTGGCATGACCTGAAGAGTGTCGTCAAGAAGAGGAGGGCCAAGAACCGTGAGCTGGCTGTGGCGACTGGTGGAGGCCCTCCCATCCCACCAAACCCCTTCACTGCATGGGAGGAGAAGGTGCTTGCCATACTGCATCCAGAGAGTCTTGAAGGAATGGAGTGGAGGCTGGTAAGTACCAACTAATGTATACCATGAAACTGCCATGTACTGTCTTGAACAACTACAAAGATACATCCCTGAGGCATAAGTACACACATCTGCACCCCAAAAACACACACAGGTCACACTCATTTTACATCCACACCACCTCAAACATCACAAAGGTAGACCACATCTACTGTGTTGTATGTGTCCAGGCAAACAGCACTACAACTCCCACCAGGCCCCCTGTCCCACAGCTGAGCAGGATGGACTACTCCCCCCACCCACAACCATGTGGCAGCCATTGTGTGCCTCACCCTCACCTAACAGGTAGGTAGCCATCTTGACAGGGAGGTGTCTTTGGAATAGGGAGGCCAGCACTACAACTCCCACCAGGCCCCCTTGGCCCACAGCTCAGCAGGATGGACTACTCCCCCCACCCACAACCATGTGGCAGTCATTGTGTGCCTCACCCTCACCTAACAGGTAGGTAGCCATCTTGACAGGGAGGTGTCTGTGGAATAGGGAGGCCAGCACTACAACTCCCACCAGCCACACCCTGCCCCATCCCTCAGCATGAAGGAGTACTCCCTCCCACCCAAAAGCATGCCTCAGCAATTGTGTGCTTCACCCTCACCTAACAGGTAGGTAGCCATCTTTACAGGGAGGTGTCTGTGTAATAGGGAGGCCAGCACTACAACTCCCACCAGGCCCCCTTGGCCCACAGCTCAGCAGGATGGACTACTCCCCCCACCCACAACCATGTGGCAGTCATTGTGTGCTTCACCCTCACCTAACAGGTAGGTAGCCATCTTGACAGGGAGGTGTCTTTGGAATAGGGAGGCCAGCATTACAACTCCCACCAGGCCCCCTTGGCCCACAGCTCAGCAGGATGGACTACTCCCCCACCCACAACCATGTCACAGTCATTGTGTGCCTCACCCTCACCTAACAGGTAGGTAGTCATCTTGACAGGGAGGTGTCTTTGGAATAGGGAGGCCAGCACTACAACTCCCACCAGGCCCCCTTGGCCCATAGCTCAGCAGGATGGACTACTCCCCCACCCACAACCATGTGGCAGTCATTGTGTGCCTCACCCTCACCTAACAGGTAGGTAGCCATCTTGACAGGGAGGTGTCTTTGGAATAGGGAGGCCAGCACTACAACTCCCACCAGGCCCCCTTGGCCCACAGCTCAGCAGGATGGACTACTCCCCCACCCACAACCATGTGGCAGTCATTGTGTGCCTCACCCTCACCTAACAGGTAGGTAGCCATCTTGACAGGGAGGTGTCTGTGGAATAGGGAGGCCAGCACTACAACTCCCACCAGCCACACCCTGCCCCATCCCTCAGCATGAAGGAGTACTCCCTCCCACCCAGAAGCATGCCTCAGCAATTGTGTGCTTCACCCTCACCTAACAGGTAGGTAGCCATCTTTACAGGGAGGTGTCTGTGGAATAGGGAGGCCAGCACTACAACTCCCACCAGGCCCCCTTGGCCCACAGCTCAGCAGGATGGACTACTCCCCCCACCCACAACCATGTGGCAGTCATTGTGTGCTTCACCCTCACCTAACAGGTAGGTAGCCATCTTTACAGGGAGGTGTCTGTGGAATAGGGAGGCCAGCACTACAACTCCCACCAGGCACACCCTGCCCCATCCCTCAGCATGAAGGATTACTCCCTCCCACCCAGAAGCATGCCTCAGCAATTGTGTGCTTCACCCTCACCTAACAGGTAGGTAGCCATCTTGACAGGGAGGTGTCTTTGGAATAGGGAGGCCAGCACTACAACTCCCACCAGGCACACCCTGCCCCATCCCTCAGCATGAAGGAGTACTCCCTCCCACCCAGAAGCATGCCTCAGCAATTGTGTGCTTCACCCTCACCTAACAGGTAGGTAGCCATCTTTACAGGGAGGTGTCTGTGGAATAGGGAGGCCAGCACTACAACTCCCACCAGGCCCCCTTGGCCCACAGCTCAGCAGGATGGACTACTCCCCCACCCACAACCATGTGGCAGTCATTGTGTGCCTCACCCTCACCTAACAGGTAGGTAGCCATCTTGACAGGGAGGTGTCTTTGGAATAGGGAGGCCAGCACTACAACTCCTACCAGGCCCCCTTGGCCCACAGCTCAGCAGGATGGACTACTCCCCCCACCCACAACCATGTGGCAGTCATTGTGTGCCTCACCCTCACCTAACAGGTAGGCAGCCATCTTGACAGGGAGTTGTCTTTGGAATAGGGAGGCCAGCACTACAACTCCCACCAGGCCCCCTTGTCCCACAGCTCAGCAGGATGGACTACTCCCCCCACCCACAACCATGTGGCAGTCATTGTGTGCCTCACCCTCACCTAACAGGTAGGTAGCCATCTTGACAGGGAGGTGTCTGTGGAATAGGGAGGCCAGCACTGCAACTCCCACCAGGCCCCCTTGGCCCACAGCTCAGCAGGATGGACTACTCCCCCACCCACAACCATGTGGCAGTCATTGTGTGCCTCACCCTCACCTAACAGGTAGGTAGCCATCTTGACAGGGAGGTGTCTGTGGAATAGGGAGGCCAGCACTACAACTTCCACCAGGCACACCCTGCCCCATCCCTCAGACAGCGATGCAAATGTACCTGTGAGAGAAACAGAACTGTGACTCAACTAAACCCATGTGTAAGCAAATCAGGGACCAAATATGCCCTGCACAGTATGACATGTGCAAATTCCATGGCTGTTGAGCATGAAGGACTCTAGTAACAATAAAAAGGCATGGTCTGTCGAGCAAATAAATACAAGCACAGAACATTACAAAGGTATACATGAGATAACAATGTGACAATGTCTAATACATGTGCATATGTAACATCTGTCGGGAAGAGTAATCATCTTTGATGCATCACATCAAGTTGCATGGCAACCAGTTGTCAGATGACAACTCCTCAGTCCCATACAAAGAGTGTCAAGTTGGCCATGGCATTCAATGACTTGTCACACCATGGAACAAGATGTATGTACCTCCACATCATGTCAAGACGTACAACACTGTGCAGACATTCTACTCATGAAATACGTAACTGTGTGTTGCATAACATGTAAATAAGAGACATCAAACACAGCAAGCCATATGGCTGTAAGTCAATGACCATGTACCCTCTGTTCCACAGGTGACCAACAACTGACTGCAGAGGACAACAACCTCAACTTGCAGAGCCAGTCTCCTCCCTCGGAACATGGACACTCGGATGCTGAGTCCCTGGATTCTTTGGACGAGGAGCTCCAAGCTGCCCATCTGGTGTGCCAGGGTGCAACCGGTCACATGACCCCACTGCCCCCCCACCATCAGCAACACCAACAACGCAGACCCCTGCTGGAACGACCTGTGCCGCCACCACTACCACCTTTGCCTGCAACATCCGCCCAGCCACAGAGGATGCCCAGCCCACACCAACAACTGTGGAGGGCAGGCGTGTGGCCAGAGTGGTGAGGCAACAGGCCAGTGATAGCAGGGCAGGTGGGAGGACAAGTGGGACTCCAACAACACCGGACACTGTGACCGAAGCCCTGGCTAACATCACCAGAGTGGTGGGTGCCTATGAACAAACACAGGCACAAATGGGCCAGGCCCACGAAGATGCCCTGGAGCTCCAACGTCTGCTGAGGTCCATGCGATACCAAAGGGGATGATGGACGGAGCGTTTGAGCTAATCAAACACTCACCCCCAGTCAACTGATCTGGGTTTAATCCATCATCATTCTTTAGCTCACTCCACCACCCCAGTTCAGACATGGCCATATGCAAATCAGTCTGACCCTGTGCCTCATGGGAACAGTCCAGCCCGAACTGCCAAGCCATGTCTTCCCTGGACCGGAAACAAGCATCCTGGGACCGGTTTCTGGCTATTCAGCCGTCATCAGCCAGGCTAGCTTGAATCCAGTGGCAGAGGTCCATGGACAACCGTATGGGACAAATTGTGGACCTCATGGGCCAGTTAGTGGCAGTACTGAGGGATAGGCCAGTGCCACATCACACACCTCCACCTCCCCCCATTGTCCCGCAGGATGACAGTTCATCATCCACCCCTGCGGGCACGGAGAGGGGTGACTCCTCAGACCCCACTGGCCCAACAGATGATGCCCCCACTGCCAAAAGAAGGAGGGGCCATCCAAAGAAAAACTTGGGACTCACCCATGGCAAAGCACCTGCCAAACGCAAGTCGAGGAGCCAGCCATGATGGCAACACTCTTCACCCTGCCATTGACTTTGAACACTGTCCTTACCCACACTGCCATGGAAATGGCATCCGTCTGTTGGACTGTGTCGCCACATCACTGTGGTGCCTACCTGATTGTCTCATCTACCATCACTGCCAACTCCTAGATTCACCATTCACACTCATGTAAATATCCACCTACCTCTCACATATACCCATTGACAATAAACAACAATAACGCACCAAAGGATTTGAGTCTGCTCCATCTTTTATCACTGTATGTGCAATGTTTACCATGGTTACAATGTCACAGTAGCATGGAACCTCTGTAGGCAAGGAGAGGCAGAAGGGACCTAGCAAAAGACAACAGAACAAAAGTCACTAGTCAGGTTGTGGCATCACAGCCATCACACAACACATGTCCTCAACGTACAACAACATGCACACATTACAATGTGCAACTGTACCAACATAGACATCCTGTAGCTGTGCCAAACTACCCTGTATCCAACACATAGGCTGCCAGCACTAAGTCAACAACAGGATGCACTCACAAAGATCACATAGACCTCCACCCAAACAACTACATCAACAGACAATGGACCAGTTGTACATCGTCACCCACCTTCAAGTGAAGTAGCGGTTGATGAGCTGCTGACGCTGGTCGACACCTTCCTCCTCACCACTATCCTCGTCACTGGACATTTGTGGGTTCGCAGGTGGGGGCCTCGGCTGGTCATCATCGTCCAGGATCAGGGGGATTTGTTTCTGTAAGGCCAGGTTGTGCAACATGCAGCATGCAAGCACTATCTGACACACCTTTTTGGGGGAGTACATGAGTGCCCCTCCGGTCCGGTCCAGGCAGCGAAATCTCGATTTGGGGAGACCAAAGGTTTGCTCCACCACCTGACGTGTTCTACCATGGGCATTGTTGTAGCGGACGTCAGACGGTGTCCTAGGATTGCGTAGTGGGCTCAGCAACCATGGTCTGTTTGGATATGCAGAATAACCTAGATGTGAAATAAACATAACAAGTCAGTAATACTACTGTGGCAGAGGACAGCATGGCACACACAGCACACAACTTGACTCTGCCTACTCACCCACAATCCATGCCCGCTCCGGAAGAAGATTGGCCATCAGCTGGGGCACAATGCTGTTGTGCAGGATATATGAATCATGCGCAGAGCCCGGAAACTTGGCACATACATGCGATATGATCATATCGGCCTGGCACACCACCTGCACATTGATGGAATGGGAATGTTTGCGATTCCGATAGATGTGTTCCCGTGCCTGTGGTGGAACCAGGCCAACATGTGTGCAGTCAATTGCACCTACAACATTCGGGATGTGGCCAAGGGCATAAAAATCTGCCTTTACATCCGCAAAAGCAGCGCGCCTTGGAAAACTGATGTATTGGTCCTTGTATCGCATCATGGCCAACAGGAAATCCCTTAGCACCATGCTGAAGGTGGGCTGAGACATCCCCCCTGCAATGCCCACTGTCTCCTGGAATGACCCACTAGCCAGGAAATGCAGTGCCGCCATCACCTTTGTTGTGGTCGTCAATGCTGTTGGGTATGTCCTGCCAGCCCGCAGGTGAGGATCCAACATGGCAAACAGGTCTTGGATGTTCGTGCGGTCCAGACGGAATCTGCGTATCACGTCATCATCCTCTATGTTAGCCAGCAGGGTGACAGGACGATACACATTAGGTCGCCTCCTAGGTGAGATGAAAGGGGACACGTCATTGCAACAGACCATGAGATGTGCACAACTCTGTACCTTCTGATTCACACAGCGCAAACATTGACTGGCATCACAATGCACCATACAGTGCAAGTCAATAGTCGTGACACATAGAGATCACATTGTACTACAGTTCTTCAGTATTACCACTGTGAGAACAACAAACATGGAAACTGTGTCTGTGAATGGTGATAGTCACATTCCTGAATCTGGTGCAAACAGCACGGACAGTAAATGATACCGGACATGTGTGAAACAGAAACACCGCTGGCTTCAAAATGTCTGCTGTACGTGCCACACATTCCTGTGCAGACATGACAGGGGACACATGAACTACACAATTTATCCAGTTCTGAAGGACTCAGCATGGAATGTGAGCCAATACTAATCCACACAAGTCTAGAGACACTCACAGACATATTCACAAGCCTGTGCCAATATCCACTGTCATCAGTAGACATGCCATACATGCTGTTACACACAATTCTAAGTCAGTCAATGACTAATGATGAACAGCAAATGCATATGCAGTCTTGACGTGAATCAAGACACAACAACACAACTGCACAATACCATCAGCAGGCACACAGATTGTCAATGTGGCACACAAAAAGTGGATAAGGTACATGATCCAAAAGGACTGTAGACAAACGACAATCTGCACTCAAGTTGCACTATGACATGCAGAATGAAGCTTGCACTGCCCAGACACACAACTGAAGTGCAACATTTGCCATGGAGCCAATACTCCAGCTGCTTGGACATACAACAGTGACACAGAAACAACCTACACCACCACCCGGACAAAGCCACACCACTACACAAAAAAGGTCAGCGCATGGACATACTGAGTAGATACTGAAGACACAACAGCCTCATGCACATAACAACAGGGGATGTCATCGCACGACACAGGTACCAAAGGACAACTATCAAAAGCATCCTGAGCCACATGCCACCCAGCCTGTCAGGGACAACAAAGCTGACTCTCAACATTCCTCTGCAGACAAAGATGCTGGCTATGCATCACTTGTTGGCCTCTGATACCATTAGAACAACAAAAGTCTGAGTCAGATGGGTGCCAGCCATATCAAGGTATATCTCTCCTGTCTTGGATGCCATCATTAGCTTCAGTCAACAGCACCATCAGTTCACCCACACAGCGCAGGACCAGCTTGTGCCCCCAAAAGGCTACCACAGCATAGCAGGCTTATCCACACGTGTCAGTTCAATATCACTGCACGCGTGTCCTAATTGTGCACCCTGCCAAAACTGCAAACACTTACTGCACATGAAACCACACGCAATGCTGTACTGTCCAGGCCAATTGTGGGTCACCTCCCACTGGTCACAGATGCCATGTCAAACTTAACATCCAGTGAGCATCAGCCCCACATTTGCCCACAGTCCCTCACCAAGCCAACATTCCTCATGTGGACAAGGTCAATGCACCTGTCCCTGGTGTGTACCAACGTAACCCACCACACACATCAAATCCACTAGCAACACACTCACAACTGTGGAAATATACATGTAACAAAATCACATATGACAGGCCAAACAACATGAGCACATACCAGACACAATGTCACAAGTAATGGTGATGACATTTGGCAGATACGGAGACAAAACATACCCAAAGGCAGGGAAACAAGTGAAAAATGATAAGGATGTACAGAATGCCAAGTGTGCCGGTGATGAAATTAACATCCTTGAGTATGTAGAGCACACACATGTCCATGTGGACATATACTGTAGGATTTGCTACTGCGAACAATTACATTACATGAAGGCAGTAACAGGTGATACCAAACAGACAACAGTGTGACAAATGTGGTGAGTCATGAAAATTATGCTGAGATGTTTGTACAATCATGTACTGTATAGTGACATATTGTGTGAGACATGGACATGTGTGTAAAATTTGGGGTCAGATATGAAATTGGGGGCAAAATCTGGGGTCAGATATGAAACTGGGGGCAAAATCTGGGGTCAGATATGAAACTGGGGGCAAAATGTGCCCCGTATTGGTACTTTCAGTGTGGAATTTGGTGTTAGGTATGAAATTTAGCCTGTCATAACTTACTATAGCCCATTTGAATTCCATCAAGTGCCATGATATTTTGTAAGTGACCACTGTTCGAAGTACAGCTATGACCCATGACATTGACACAGCACGATGTGTCCATTGGTGGCGTAAACATGCTCAGACAACACTCTCACGCCCATAGTCAACAATGTCATGCTGCACCCTCGCTGTAGCTACCGCCTGGCACCAGCGGTGTGTCACCGCCATGGCCCAAGACACCATAGCGGGATTGATAGGCAAATACACATGTCTAATGGCGGTTGGCATGCTCCGACACCCAGATCCCGGTCACTCATAGCAATGCATGTGCCCGGAATCGCGGTAGCTACCGCCTGCCACCAGCGGTGTGTCACCGCAATGGCCCAAGACACCATAGCGGGATTGATAGGCAAATACACATGTCTAATGGCGGTTGGCATGCTCCGACACCCAGATCCCGGTCACTCATAGCAATGCATGTGCCCGGAATCGCGGTAGCTACCGCCTGCCACCAGCGGTGTGTCACCGCCATGGCCCAAGACACCATAGCGGGATTGATAGGCAAATACACATGTCTAATGGTGGTTGGCATGCTCCGACACCCAGATCCCGGTCACTCATAGCAATGCATGTGCCCGGAATCACGGTAGCTACCGCCTGCCACCAGCGGTGTGTCACCGCCATGAACCATGCCCTGCCAGCCAATGGGAAGTGCAATCGCGGTTGCCTGATGCAACTTTGAAAATTGCGGTAGGCGTGCTCCGCCACCGCGGGGCCGGTCATTGGATGCACTTGAAATATGCACCACCGCGGAACCGCACGCCTGTCCCCTGCGGTGTGTCACCGCCATGAACCAGGCCCTGCCAGCCAATGGGAAGTGAAATCGCGGTTGCCTGATGCAACTTTGAAAATTGCGGTAGGCGTGCTCCGCCACTGCGGAGGCAGTCATTGGATGGACTTGAATGAGGCAGACCTGGAACACCAATTGCAGCAGCTTAGAACCACAGACACGAGCCCTGGGGGCTATATATGTGTGTGAGGGAGCCACACATTGCCACAGCTCACAGAGCCTTCTGCCTGAGACCACTCACCTGCTGCTGCCTCCAGTGACTGCTGCCTGAGACCCCTCACCTGCTGCTGCCTCCAGTGACTGCTGCCTGAGACCCCTCACCTGCTGCTGCCTCCAGTGACTGCTGCCTGAGACCCCTCACCTGCTGCTGCCTCCAGGGACTGCTGCCTGTGACCCCTCACCTTCTGCTGCCTCCAGGGACTGCTGCCTGACACCCGTCGCCACCAACTGCCGCTGCTGCTGTCTCATGCCCACAGTGATGGCGAGGACTGAGAAGATCCGTGCCACTCCCTTCACCCCCGAGGAACTAGAGGTCCTGGTGGACGAGGTGCTCACCCAGTATCCAAGGCTTTATGGTGCGCCTAATGTCGTGGTAAGTATCTCAGGGTGTGAGTGAGAGTGTAGGTGGGGCACACACGAAGTTGATCTGCTGCAGTATGTGCGTGAGAGTGTGGTGGTGGGTCATGCACTGCCTAGCATGCTGTTTCCAGGGGGAAGGTGTGTTCAGCCTATTTCACACGTTTGCCTGCCTGCACATCCAGATGTGAGTGAAATGTGATGTCTTGTCAGACATACAGTGTGGCTGCACCTTTTCAATTGAGGAGTCAGGACAGTGATTTACTGTCTGAATGTCTTTGTGTGTCCCTGATGTCCTTCACAGGCCCATCTGTGGCCTTAGCTAGTGTAGTTGTCCAGAGGGTAGTGAGGGCATTGTTTCTGACTCAATATGTGCCTCATCTCTGGTTCTGCACTATGCTCAGTACCTCAGACCCCCAGGGTGAAACTCTTGGTGGTCAATCAGCTATGACACTGTACATTACAACATTCTAGCGCCCAGACCCTTTCATCACCACCGGCATGTGTACATACTCGCATGTGTTGGCACTGTTTGTGTTTCCAAATAGTCCCTCCATGTAAAAGATGAGCTGCCCCACGTTGGACCTCTGTGTAACCCCAACAGGCCTGCACATTCACTGCCCAATCAGACAGTGACACAACACTGGATGTACACAGTGTCAAATCTGCGCTTTTCCTCTTGACTCTCCGTCAATGAGCCATTACAGAGATGTAGATTGCACAAGACAGGCCTTGTGATTAGGGTTTGCGTTTGTGAGGTAATGTCCCTCAATGTGACATCCATGACACAGTGTGGCAGTTTAAGGACAAGTGTATGAGGGCTGCGCAGTGTTGGGCACAGTGAGTATTCACAGTGACATATGTAGTAATGTCCTGCATGTCTTGGTATTCCCAGAAACTTGCAGTAGATGTGGTCAGCATACACATTTTGCTCTCTGCTGGCATCCTGCATGGCTTTGAGATAGGCATGTACTTTGTCCACCCTCATACCTGCATGCATTAATGTGTTTTTCACACATGATGATGTTTGAATGTCGCAGATTTGTTGTCTCTGCTGAAGTTAGGGCAGAAGTTGGTATGAGTCTGTGTCATGCTCCTGCACTGTGAAATGCTGGTAGGTTACACTGATTATTGCACCCTCTTGTCTCCCATGTCTGCAGCTCAAAGTCAACCAGCGCAAGGCCTTGTGGAGGGCCATTGCATGCAAGGTGCGTGCACTGGGTGACTCCAACCGACCGCGCTCCCACTGTCACAAGAGGTGGGATGACATCTGCCGGCTGAGCATGAACGTGGCCGAGATGACACTGGGGCTGATCCCTCGGTCCGGCATGTTGGCGCGGCGCAGCATTACACCACTAATGGCATGCATTTTAGCTGTGACGCAGCCTGAACTGGATGCACGTCTGAAGGGGCATCAGCAGCAAGCTGGTGGTGAGTATTCTGTGAGTGTGACTTTGGGTGTTGTTTGGCTGCATGTGCTCCAAGCCTGGGCCAGTGCAGGGCTGTGATGTTGCTGGTGTGATGCAATGGCCTGTAAGTGGCCCCGGTGTTGGGTGCAGTTGCCATGCATTCCCCCTACATGTACCTTCCCATGTCATTGGTGTAATGGCCCTTGAGTTCACATTTGTAGTTGTGGCCTTCTGGCATCATCTTCATTGGTGTTGTCACGGACATCCCATGTCAGGGTCAAGCAGAGTGCATGATATGAGTGTGCCATCATCAATGTGTGCATTGCCTGACGTCTGATTTGTTCTGACTACACATCTAACAACAATGTGCAACTGTAGTTGGGCCCCAAGTTACGACATGGTGGATGGCATGTGCTCATGGCCATTGTGTGCGGATATGTTGGAGTCTGTCTCTGTGTAGGACACTTCTGCTGGCTCAAGATGTGACAGTGGCAACATGTTGTGAGTAGGATCTTTTACCCACTCAGGGCCCTAGGTGTGCACAGAGGGATATGTGTGTCTGGTTAGCTGAAGCCACCAACAGGCTAATTGGCAGTGTGTCCATCACATGGGTGAATTATGCCAAGTTTGCATTATGCCACAGTAATTTCGATGTTTGGATTGAGGTTGCACAGTGTCACTGCCCATGGTGTTGTTCAACATGGATGATTGTTCATCATTAGTGATGCTTCCCTTGCTGATATTTGTCAACTTGATGCAAATGTACTGATCCGACCTCTATCTCTCTCTCATGCAGCATCTCACATGGGCACGGAAGGACAGGGGATGGACACCAGTGGTGAGGCATCAAGCACAACTGCTGCACACCAGCATAGTGTCACGGATGTCACCAGCGCATCGGAGGGGGACCGTAGTCTTCTAGAGGACTCACAGCCAGAGACGCAGACCTCTACGTCATCTGACGACGGCGGTGACGCTTCTATGTTTTCTGCCGAGGGTAACGGGGACTCTGCCTCCACGTCCACCACACAGCGTTCAGTGCACACCCTCCGTGCTACTCCCACTGTTGCTGCCCGTGTTCGCACTACAAAAAAGGGAAGAGTGTCCTTCACCCCAGGCACCGCTGCCCTTGCCCCTGTCCCCCCTGCTGCCATCAGTGCTGAGTCTGTGGACCTTTTGCACCAGCTGTGTGTGGGTCAGACAGCTCTCCTCAATGCATTCCTGGACCATGACAAAAAATTGGCACAGGTGGTGGCATTCATGGAGGGCGTGCATTCTGACGTGGGTGGGCTACACCGGACTGTACAGTCTCTGGCCTCTGCAGTGACAGCAGCCATTCAACTTGCCCAAACCCATGGTCCTGCTCCAGTCCCTAGGCCCACCACCCTGCCAATGGCTGCATCTGATGATAGTGACCACACACCCCAGACATCAAGGGACAGATACAGCACACGCAGCACTCGGCAGCAGCAGCCAAAGCAGTCTAGGCCACAGACACCATCCCCACAGAAAGGTAAACCCACACCAGAGCGCAGAGGCAAAAACACTTCAGGCCACACCCAGGGCAAGGATGGCAAGGAGCAGGCCTCAGGCTCACATGCCTCAGAGGCATCCCCAGCCAAGGACTCACCTGTCCCAAAAGTGTCTCGCAGAGACAAGCACACAGTTTCCAGGCCCAGTGAGAAACAGGTGCCTGCTAGGGGTACACGTAAGAAGGGCTCCAAGGCAAGTTCACCCACAACATCTACTCCCATCCAGAGCCCTGTGAAGCAGAGGAAGGAGGCCACTGTAGGGGGGACACCAGGTAAACAGGTGATGCAGGGGCAGAAGCATTCCGGGGCCAAGCGTCCCAAAGGATCCAGCACATCCCCAGAGGGGGACCAGTATTTGCAGCTGATCCAGCTTTTGTGACCAGTGTGCCTGTTGTATACAGCCCACTTGGCCTTAATCCCAAGAAGCGGAAGGGCACCCCTCCAACTTCTCCCACACACACTGGGTCTCGTGAAAGCATGAGTCCACCTCCACCTCCACGTGCCACCACCCCACCTGGTCCTAGCAGCCCTCCGGCTTCCCAAACCACTGCTGACTCTACCACACCTGGACCTAGCAGCCCTCAAGCTTCCCAGAACACTGATGGCTCTACCCCAGCTGGGCCTCTCTCTCCCCGAGCCAGTACCCCAACTGGCCCTGACAGACAGCCACCTCCCAGTCATACTGCCAGCCAAGTCTGAGTGTTGGTCACCCTCACACGCATGTCTCTCCCACAGTGGTACCATGGACTGCCCATTTTTGACATCCTGAGTGTGTTGCTGACCATGGCAGGGTACTGTACCACACATTCCCAGTGCTGGATGTCATGTACCTCACCTGCACTGTGTCCTGGCCACTGGCCTTGCTGTTCACTGCTGTTTGCCCCTTGCCTGTGCAGCTTCTCATGTACCTCACCTGCACTTTGGGGTGGCCACTGGCCTTGCTGTTCACTGCTGTTTGCCCCTTGCCTGTGCAGCTTCTCATGTACCTCACCTGCACTTTGGGGTGGCCACTGGCCTTGCTGTTCACTGCTGTTTGCCCCTTGCTTGTGCAGCTTCTCATGTACCTCACCTGCACTTTGGACTGGCCACTGGCCTTGCTGTTCACTGCTGTTTGCCCCTTTCCTGTGCAGCTTCTCATGTACCTCACCTGCACTTTGGGGTGGCCACTGGCCTTGCTGTTCACTGCTGTTTGCCCCTTGCCTGTGCAGGATCTCATGTACCTCACCTGCACTTTGGACTGGCCACTGGCCTTGCTGTTCACTGCTGATTGCCCCTTGCCTGTGCAGCTTCTCATGTACCTCACCTGCACTTTGGGGTGGCCACTGGCCTTGCTGTTCACTGCTGTTTGCCCCTTGCCTGTGCAGGATCTCATGTACCTCACCTGCACTTTGGACTGGCCACTGGCCTTGCTCTTCTCTGCTGTTTGCCCCTTGCCTGTGCAGCTTCTCATGTACCTCACCTGCACTTTGGACTGGCCACTGGCCTTGCTGTTCACTGCTGTTTGCCCCTTGCCAGTGCAGCTTCTCATGTACCTCACCTGCACTTTTGACTGGCCACTGGCCTTGCTGTTCACTGCTGTTTGCACCTTGCCTGTGCAGCTTCTCATGTACCTCACCTGCACTTTGGACTGGCCACTGGCCTTGCTGTTCACTGCTGTTTGCCCCTTGCCTGTGCAGCTTCTCATGTACCTCACCTGCACTTTGGACTGGCCACTGGCCTTGCTGTTCACTGCTGTTTGCCCCTTGCCTGTGCAGCTTCTCATGTACCCCACCTGCACTTTGAAGTGGCCACTGGCCTTGCTCTTGTCTGACTTTTGCTGCATGACTGTGTGAAATGTAAATAAAAGGAAGATATTTACGCCTGTTGTCTGCCTTGTCAATTTCCTTGCTAAATAAAGGGTTACTGTGTGGGTAGTGTTTACTGTGACACATGCTCTATTCTCCACTTTAACATTGCCAATGTATTGTTACATCTGATCATGTTGTTTCAACTTTTGTGTCCCAGACTTCTGCATCTGTGTGTGTTGGCTTGGTAGTATTTATGTTTGCTGGTGACTGATTGGCTTCCTGGGTGTGTTGTTGTGTGTGTTCAAGGTGTGTCACTCATCTCTGTTTGTAACTGGTATGTGTGTTGTGCACACACAGGCTTGGAGTGCATGCAGTGCTGTGAGTTGATGTTGCCTTGTCCTTGCCTGTTGTGCACCCCCTGATGTTTGGCTTTTGTAGCATGTTGATATCTTTGCCTGTGCATGTGTTGTGACTGATGTGGCTGTGTGCAGTGTTTGTGTTGTGTCATGCAGTTGACTGTTGCTCTGTGTGTGGTGTTCTATTTTCCTGTCAGTGTGTGTGTGTTGTGGTTGTGTTTGATTCAGGTGTGTTGCCATTGTGGTGTGCCTTACTTGTGTGTCTGTCACATGGACTGAGGTCTATTGTGGTTGCAGTGCTTGTTTCATGTGCATCCTTGGTGTTTTCTCCTCTCACATTTGATGTGTCTCTGGTCATGGTTGTGCATGTGCAGACATGTGGTACACTGTGACACCATTTTGTGTGGATGTGTGTTGTGGTATGTCTGTCTCTGTGTCATTGTAGGCCCATTTCTGCCTTTTGGTCTCCATTATTGTTTTTAGTGGATGCACTTCTTATATGTGTTGTGGTATGTTGTCTGTGCGTTTTTCGTGACTGATGTGGTTGTGTACTCCTGTTGTGTCTGTGCTCCCATTGGTTTGGCACTGTTTAGCTGCACAGGTCTTGTCTGTTGTAGTAGTTCTGTGTGTGTGTTTTGATTATGTTCTGTGTTTGACTGTTGTTTTTGTGCGTACAGTGGTACTGCCATACCTGTGTGTGTGTGATGTTTGTGGATACCACCCAGGGGGTGTGTTTGATTGTCAGTGTCTTGACTGGATATTATTGGCAAGCTTCTGTGTGTTTGTCAGTGGTGTATGCTGCTGGTGTGATGGGTGTGGGGGTTGTGTGGAGGTTCATACTTGTGTTTGACTGTTATGGAGTGTTGCAATGGCCCCTGTGTGTTGTGCTGCTGACATACTCCTGTGATGTATTTGGGGTCAGATGTGTGGCTGATCAGGGTTGGACTTCATACCCTTCCTTTCATCCCTGTGCCTATTCATGGGTTGCCTTGCTGTCTCCCTGAGTTGTTGCAGTGAGGTGACTGTGGTTTGACTTCACTGACTGTGACTGCCATGTGTGGTTTTTTGTGCTGGGGTGGATGTGATGTGTTCCTTCCCTTTCATGTGATGTACACATTTGTGGTGTTCAGCTCCTTGCCATTACATTAGTGTGCAACTCACTTTGAGTTGCCTATTTGTAGTCCTACATTGCTGTTGGCATGTGGTCTGTGTTTGTTGCTGTGTGTCAGTGTGGGGTATGTCTGTGTGACTTGGCAGGCTGTGTGTCCATTGGTGTGTTTGTTCATTGTCTGTGTGTGTTAAAATTGTGCTTGTACTCAGTTTACTTGCCATGGGTGTGGTGTTGTTGTGGTGTGTGTGTTCCCCTGGCCCAGTGCTTGTGCACTGTGTGTTACTCTGCAGCCACACCTGATGAGGCTGTCTCCCTAGTTGTTTGTTGTGTGGTGCAGTGTGTGTGTTCACCTGGCTGCTTTTTGGGCATGTGGGGGCACAGGGAGATCAAGTGCCATATCCCTTCATGGTGTGGGTGGGCCTAGTGTGTGGAGTGTTGAGGTGTTGCCCTGTGTACTTTGGACACTGCCCCTGCCTAGCGCTGGCCCAGCCTACTACATTGTGTGCATTTTTTCTCGCAGATTCTCCGCTGCGATCACGTGTACTGGGCATTATTTCTAGGTCGCGGACATGGTGGCCTGGGTGTGGAGGGGTGGCCTTGTGGCAGGTGGGACATGTGTGGCTACACCTGCGGTTGTGTTCCTGTCCCCACCAGGGTGTCTGGTGGGGACAGGAACCTTCCATCAGCCATGGAGTTGTGTGTTGTGTTTGTGTGCAGAGTTGTGTGATCGCATACCTTTGGCGGCGTCCGCCACGGTCCATGGCTTGCTGGAGGTGTATCATGTACAGCGCCGTGAAGACGTGTAGTGCCGGGTCCATGGCGGTCGACTCCGGGTATCGATTGGGCGCTCCGCTGTGGTGCTTCCGTATGCTCAGGATGGCCGGTTTCACCGCGGCGGTGGGCCTGACTATTTCGCGCATCCTAATTTGTACGGAGGGAGGGACGTCATTCCGCACGCCGGTGGCTCTGGATTGGTTGTCTCCACCACGGTGGCGGGCGCGTCTGGATGGCGGTGCACGTAGCACCGCGGCGGACGGGCAATGGGCTGAGTTTGACCATTGTAATATGGCGGACGGGTGCACCGCTGCTCACGGGCTGAGAACAGCGATTTCTCCCACCGCCAGCATCGCGGAGGTGCATCCGCCAGTCATCGTAATGAGCCCCTGTGTTTGGAGATTTTAGAGTAGGCTTTTTGCTATCATTCCTAAGTATTCTAGGCCTCTTATAGTAGGGTATAGTTTAACTTACTGTTGAAGGTATTGGTACATTTGCTTAGTTTGTTTATATAGTTTAGGTTTTAGTTGTGTTATAGATTGCTCTATTCTGAGTTCCTGATAGCTCTGTTCTTTTTGTAAGGAGATTATTAGTGTAGTGTAGGTGTGCCTCGTCCTGTTGTTGATTGGAAGGCATTATGCCATCCTTCAACAGCGTTATTGGTTTTGGCTTCTTGGTTAAGTGTAGTAAGATAGACATTCCACCAGGGAATTTGAAATTTGGGTTGTCTCCTATGGCCTGATCTATGAAGTCATCCCACCCAGTTGTCTTCGAAGTAGTCTAGGAGGGGACTTAATTTTTGCTCATGTTGTTGGTAAAAGGGCTTTCTAGCAAAAGGTTGTAATGTTCAGCAACATCAGTTACTGGCACGTAGGCTAATGCGATAAGTTTTTTAATCTGGTATGCAAATGCAGTGTTTGTTGCATACTTTACACTTAGGGGCCCATTATGATATCGGGCGGATCGCCACCGCCGTCCCGGCAGTGGCGATCCGCCCGCCAGATGTTCCTGTTTCACCCCCGCCATATTAGTATGGCGGGGGCACCGCGGCGGACGGTAAGACCGTCGATTCTGTGCACCCCCACCGTATATGTTAGCCTGTTTTGCTAGCTCACAGTGCCACTAGAATCTCCTCTCATCGGGGAGAGATTAGTTCCTGGTAACCTTAGATCATGACTACCCTGATTCCTCAGAATCGTGGAAACAATGTACTACTTTTTGCTCAGTCACTCGTGCTTACTTATTCGGTTTGTCTAAGAGAGTTACACAGAATAAACAGTCTGGGCGTTTCAATAAGTATTTATTGAACAGTTGTTATTCTAGTGTAAAATATATGTGCTGCAGCAACCAGCAGACAATAGCAGAGATATATTATCAGCAGTACGATAAAAGTGAAGGGATAGAACAGTTCTACCATATTGCAATAATCATGAATACATACATGAATATAAAAAGCATTATGAAAGGGCGCGTACTCCTACGATGCCTAACTAGATGTACCTGAGTGTACCTAGCATATGTGTAGGTCTAAAAGCCTAAGAGCCAAGAATCCCTCTAGGATTTATTCGAACCCCCATACCTGAATAAAGAGAGTGTGGGACACCGTCCTGGTCTCGAGTTGGACACCCCGCAAGGGCTGTGTTAGACCGCTGTCAGCTGGAGCGACTGCATGCAGGAGCCTCAGCGTCTCTGGTCAGTGTGTCAGCATGGAAGTCTCGGTTCCCTCTGCCTTACCATGGCAAGATGTGGTATATTTATAACCTAAAGTGTCTCGTCCCTCAGTATGATTTGTATTGGTCTTTGTTAGACATGAGGAAGACGTCAGGGGTGAACTTTGTACATACATATTATGCGGGAGATGTAGCTGGTGAATGCTCATGCGTAATTTATGAGTACATTGTAGGCCTGTGTTCGGGAAAGACCTTGCAGTGTTCTAACCACGGACTAGATAACGTTCATCCCTCAGAGTTCGTTGTGTACTGTGTGGAACTAATGTAGGTGAAAGATCATGCCTATATTAGGGCATAGGAGATCATGACTATAATAGGGCATAGACGATTATGACCATAATAGGGCATATACGAGTATGACCATAATAAGGCATATTCGATTATGACCATATACGGCATATATGAACGTGTCTATATTAGTGCCTCTATACGAAACTTAACAGTCTGTCTGATATTAACAATGGTGTCTGCGTTGGGCGAGCTACGGTGGACACTTTTATCTGTTGACAGATATTGCACTTTAAGACGAAGTCTTTGGTCTGCTTTGTTAACCCTGGCCACCAATAGCGTTGTTTCAGTATAGAAACTGTCGCCGTAAATCCTGTATGAGCAGAACCCAGACCCTCGTGTGCAGCCAAGATTAAACCTAACCTGTGATCCATGTTTGGTATTACTCTATCCCCCACTCCAGGAATCTGAGCAAATGGAACGTTGTGTGCATCTAACTTGTAGGAGTACTTGAGTGGAAAACCTTTAGGTAGTGCTTTGCTGTTATTGCGCGAAGCAATCACAGCTACCATTGTGCTACGTCTACCCTCGTTTTTGAACTGGTGATTGCAGCTACGGACGAAGTGCGTACTGCCCCCTACGCGGCTTCATCAGCCAATGAATTCCCTTCAACGTAACACCATCACATTGATGACTCAGCGTGTGTATCACGTGAGCTCTTGGTAGTTCGTTTTTTAACTCTGCTGCCTGTTCCCATAGTTTCCTATGTTTGATTGTGCCACCTTTTGAATCTCTGAACCCATTTTGTCCCCAATAGTGGAGGTATTCATTGTACGACTGGACACAGTAAAAGGAATCACACACTATTAGTGTGGGGAATTCTGGATCCGTATTTATCAGTGCCAGTAATAGTGTTTTTAATTCTGCCTACTGAGCCGTGCAGTCTCTGAGAGACTGCGTTTTTGTACAGCTTGGACGGAACTTGCCGTCCTGCATCCTACCTTTTACAATAGCGCATGCTTCACTGTATTGTTGCTTACTCCCTATGGCCGGTTGAGCAGATCCGTCAGTATAAATAATGTATTTATACCGATCTAGAGGCATTATTTGATTTGGTAGAGGATATTCTTGTTCATATTACAGGAATGCTTGTGTTTTTAGACTAGGGTCATATCTGTATTCTACATCTATTGCAGTGAGAGAATTAGCCCATTGTATCCATCTTGGATGTAAAGCTTTTGCATTTGGTACGCTTGCCTTTGTGGCAGCCTCTAAGGCCGGTACCGGGGTCACGACAATTATTCGTTTCCCCTGAGCCAGTGCTCTTTCTCTCACTACAGCAGTCTGTACTGCTGTCAGAATTTTTTCTGTGGGTGCAAAACGCATTTCAGCGTTAGTGTTCAAATGCTATTTATATGCAATTGGTACCGTTTCACCTTCATTGAAGGTTAAGTAAGTGTACCCTGATTGACCTGCGACTACGCGGATCACCAGCGTACATTTACTCGTGTCTGTAAGTGTTTTGATGATATCATATCAGCCTGTAGGGAACGAAGGATATTTGTGTGTTCCTCTCTCCATTGTCTAACTGAAAAGTCAGGTCTTATTAGGTCGTAGAAAGGTTTTACCCTCTCAGAGTAATCCAAAATGTATGTTCTGCTAAAATGCAAAAATCCCAGTATGGACTGTAAATTGTTTAATAATTTTGGAGGTTGTAGCAGTGCGCACTTTTCTAAAAAGTGGGCTGCCAGGCTTTTGCCTTCACTTGAAAGCTCATATCCCAAAAATAGGACATTGAGGTGGGCTATTTTTGATTTTTTTAAATTAAATTTGTAGCCCTCAGAGGGGAAACCCAAAATGATGGTGCTCACTCTGGTCAAGTGTTCCTTTAAGTCATCATCCGTCAGATAAATATCCTCTGCATAGGATAATGCTTCTTCATCCAAATTCTGTAGTAACTCTGTTACCCTCCTTGAGAATATCTCCGGGCTATTCTATACCCTTGGGGGAGTCGACAAAATTGACGCTGTGACCCTAGCGCTGAGAAGGCTGTCAAATATCTGCTTTCAGGCGCTATGTTTTGACAGAAAAATCCATTTGAGATATCTAATGTTGTTTTGTATTTTTTCCGCACAATGTTATTCATTAATGCGGCACTATGTGCATTCTGAACTGCAAATGTTTTCGTGCATGAGTTTAGGAGTATAAAACTAGACAATATGAATTGTCGGGTTTCATTACGGGAAACAAAGGATTATTCATTGATGAGGTGCATGGTTCAATTACACCTTGGTATTCAAGTTGATCTAAGATCTCCCTGACCTGTTTTTTAGCTTCCTGTTTTATGGGATACTGTCTCTGTGGAGTTGGGTTTGTTTTTATTGGAATTGCATGGTGGGGTGACTCTTCATCCCACCCTACGTGGTTGCGGTATAATGGTGGAGCAAGGGCTACTGCCTACTCCTGCGCATATGTATGTGTTAGGTGTGCGGGGACTAGGTTGGAGAAAGCTGGTAAAATCACAGTTTCTCCCTGTGGGCATTCCATAACAATAGTAGGCGGCCAATCTTTTTCTGCTAATAGGATGTCATAGCCAGAAGTCAGGTTCCCCCAAAAGAGACCCTTAACTTGCCTGGGCTTGTCCCCCTCCATTTGGATTGTTATTTCATGTAACTTGTGTGGGACACTCACCCTAGTATCAGGTGTTTCCACCGTGATATACTCACTCAACTCCGCTGTCCCCAGAAATTCCATCAGGTTCTGACGAGCTATTGTTACTTCTGCTGCGCTGTCTAGCATCGTCAGAGCCCATTCCCCGTTCTGTAGTTGAGTCCTCAGAATTCTGGGCATGTCTAACTTTGAGACCTGCTACCTTCTTCTTTTTAAATTGAGGTTTTGCTTTGGGATTTTCTTCTTTTTTTGAAGCGTAGTCCAAAGTGTGTTGCCTGTCTCTGGGCTTTGTACGCTCTTCTTGTCTCTGTTCTGACCGTTCTTCCCTCTCCGAGTTTTTTGATGAACCCTGAAAGGAACGAGAGGAACGTGTATCGGTGTCCTGATACCTGTCAGGTTTTTTAATGTTAACTCTATTCCTAAGATTATATCTCCTTTCTGGGGGCTCCTGTTGAGGTGACCTTCCCCTGGCGTGAGATCTGTTCTTTTGCTGTTTATTATTGTCCCATTTATTTTTTGAAGAAAACGGTGTTTGCTTTGTCTGTTCTTTATCTGTACCTCCCACTAGTTGAGGTTTTACAGGTCTAGCTCCCAGACTGTCTCTACCTAACTCCGCATAAGCAGTTTCAATTATTTTAGGTAGCTCTGTCTCCTGTTGTAATGGAGTGAAATCTCTCAGACGATGGAGTATTGCCACTGATGCTGCTTCCCCTTTAACATTTGCTAATATTATCGCAGATACCTGGGCGAAGTTATTTAACAACTTCATCCCTAAGTTTAGAGCAGGTTCTGCTTCATACTCGTTCTGTATTTGTCTTAATACATCTGGTATTACCGCTAAAGAAGGGATACCATGAGTCCTGGTATATATTGCAGCGAAAATTGAATCCCAAGAAGTACAATCTTCTATAGAGGGAGCTATCCCCATTGGCAAGCCAATCGTCAGTATTCTATGCTTTTCCTTAGGACCAGTGTGTGGAAACACTGCCTCCAGCTGTGTTATTTTTTGTGCTATCCAGAAGGGCATTTGTTCACGTTTAGTGGGCATTTTACGCATCACTGCGTGCAGTGTTTGTGGTATAATTTTGGTTGTAGAAGTTTGGACTGGTCCTGGTTGTGTAGCAGGTGTTGGCTGTAGTGTGAGTGTTCTCACCACAAACTGTGTCATGTTTCTGGATAGTCTAATTAATTCTTTATGCTGTACGAGTAAGTCTCCTCCTGGTATTGTGCCAATGTCAGGATGTGGTGTGTAGGCCGCTAGCACTGGCCAAGTTGCTCCGTCTCTTCCGAGCAGGCCGAGTCTTACTCTATTTATTTTAAGGGGGTTGGACGCCTTTAAACCAGTAAAAATGTTCGTGGTAAGTTAGTGGAATTTCAATGTCCTCATATGGACTATATTAGTTTGGTATGTCATCTTCGACATAGTAGTGGAATGTTTTTGTTTGTGCATTTGCATGCGGAAATTTAATCCATGAATAGAATATCTCTGTTCTATATCATTCGTGTCCCTCAATAACGAAAGTCATTTGCCCACCCCTAATTGTAACACCATATGCTAATAGTTTTAGGGTTATGGCATTTCTAACATTTTCTGCAATGTATATTGCATCTGCATCGTCTTCTTCAGCTGAGAAGTTTAGTTCTCCTGTCGGGTCTCCATGTACCGACATTGTTTTTAGTAAGAAGAGCTCTTCAAGGGTACTGAGATAAGGTGTTTATGCACAATTAGGAACAATCTATCCTTCAAGCTTGATTAGATCAACAGCCAATACATAGGAATTTTCCTACTCAGCTGCGGCGGAGTTTGTGCCCTCCCACTCCAGACGTCTCTGGGGAAATGTGAGTAGGGGTCTCTGAAAAATAGCACGACTGAACTACTCAGATTTGTCTGTTAAATAAGTGCCAATACCAACGTTGGCGGTGCCATGTCGTGTAGTTCCTGTAAGACCTATATAGGATCTGCTCGCTTAGACAACATACACTGCGGGACTGGTGTCCAGACTGATTCCCGACACCCCCACTGGGTATGTTGGCCTGTGTACCAGCTAGTTCGCAATGCCACTATAACTTCCTCTTACCAAGGAGAGAATAGTTCTTGGCAACTATCGAACATGACAACCCTCATCCCTCAGGACCGTGGAAACAGTAACTTACTTTTCGCTCAGTCACTCGTGCTCACTTGTTCTCAGAGAGATACACAGAATAAATGGTTGGGACGTTTTCAATAAGTATTTATTGAACAATCGTTATTCTAGCGTAAAATAAGTGTACTGAAATCACCAGTAGACAGTAGCATAGATAAATGAGTAGAAGCACTAAAAAACTAAACAGATGGTAGATCTTTACCATTTTGCTAAAATCATAAATATAGGCAAGTATATGAAATACATGGCAATAAAATGCATACTCCTACGATGCACCCTAACTAGATGTATCTAAGTGTACCTAGCATGTGAGTAGGTGTAAAGCCAAGAATCCCTCCAGGATAAAGCCAACCCCATTACCTGATGTGAGACTGCAGGACCCCGTTGTGGTCTCAAGCTGAACACCCCGCAAGGGATGTCAGACCACTTCGAGCTGGAGTATCTCCATGCAGGAACCTCAGCGTCTTGCGTCAGTGTGTCGGCCAGGAAGTCCTGATCTCCTCTGACTATCTCAGCAAGATGTGGTGTTTATATACCCTAAGGTATCCCCAGGGGTTCTACCTTGCTGTGCCAGTGTCGGACTTAGGATGACGTCGGGAATTAACTTTATACACTGTTATTATGCAGGAGATGATGGTCCTGCTGTGATTCCAAGAAACTAAGAATCCTCATGCATAATTTATGAGGCCAGTGTCCAGGGAAAAACCCTGCGGGGCATATTATCAAGCCCCTATCTCCACCACAACATCACTTTTTGTGACGTTGTGGTGGCGATAGGGTCAGCGCCCTATTACCAAGGCAGCGTTAAACCACATAACGTGGCTAAAAGCCACGTTAAGTGGCTTAACGCTGCCTTGGTAATAGGGCCCCTTTACGCTAAAATTAGCGTGAAAGGGGCGTGCAGTGGGTGTTGCGGTGGGCGTTCCACCGCAACACCCATTCACTTGACGCTGCCACCTATTATCAAGAGAGGTGATAATAGGTGGCAGCGTCAAATTAAGACCAGGAAAATCCTGGTCTTAAGGTGGCAAACGAGGAGAAATGCTTCATTTCTCCTCGTTTTCTTTTCCATGTGTGCTGCCTTGTGCAGCACACATGGAAAAAGCAAAATGCCAAGGTTTGTTTATGTACAGGAAGGGACACCTTCCTGTACATAAACAAACCTCCCTGCTCGCAGACACCCTTGCACCTATGGTACCGCTGTGCCTGCCACTGGAGTAGCAGCGTTCTACCATTGTAGACAGAGATGAGTGGTTGTTTGTCACTGGAACTTTAGAGGCATGTGCTGCTTTTGACTGGAAATGCAGCAGCATTTGTTGACATCTCTGAAGTAATTTACACAGCACCACACAATGAGATAACACAAAGCTAAACAAACAAACAAAACCATAACAAAATAAAATAGACATTGTTGAACGCCAGTACAACATAAAGATAACATTATGCAATAATGCAGCAAAATACACAACAGCGCAAAAAAACAGATATGACCATCTAAAAAAAAACTGTTCTCATGATAGGTGGTAAAAGGTGTTTGTTCGCACTAAGGGGGTCATTATGATGGCGGGCGGATTGCCACCGCCCGGCCGGCGGTGGTGATCCGCCCGCCATCACAGCACAATTCACCCCCGCCATATTACTATGGCGGGGGGTACCGCGGCGGACTTTCGTCCGTCCCCCGCATTTCCGCCGGTTGGCAATCATCACGATTGCCGGCTGGGCGGAACAGGACAACAATATGGTGGTGGTGCCTTGCAGGCACCGCCATCCATATTACGATGACAGCGGAAACATGCCTTTCCATGGCAGAGACTCCGCCATGGAAAGGCATACGGTAATTCACTTTGGGGGCCCGTTGCGGGCCCAGGGGGGTGGGGGGGTGGGGTGCTGCACTTGGGGGGTACCTATGGTACCGCGGTGCCTGCCATCTTGGGCATTACAACGTAATACATGGGTTTTTAACATTGCGCACAGTGCTGCAGCCAGCAGCACCGTCCGCAATGTTAAACTACCGGGATACACCCGCCAGTGTGGCGGGCGCATCCTAATACGGAGCGCGGGACCAGCTCACCTATGGCGGACGGTCCCAGCTCAGCAGGGATGGCGGGCGGACTAAAGTCCGCCCGCCATCCTAATAGGCCCCTAAGTACTTCCTTACTTACTACCAAGGACGTATAATAGGACCTGCCTACAATGTTTTACGATCCGACCATCTCTCGAAAACAGTTTGAGTGTAGGATTCACCAACGCAATCTTAATTTCTTAAAGTACCACCATATCCTGTTAAAGCCACCCATGACCTTTAGCCGTGGAAAATATACTGACTGACCAAATCTGGCATTTGTTAGCCATATTTACTTTATGTGTGGAACTTGCCGGTTTGAACAAACCTCAGCTGCATCTAAAAAGCACTATCAATTATAAGCATTTAGGTTAGAAACAGCAGACATGCCTCCAAATGACAACAAATAGATAAAAAAATAGGGCGAATGCGTGATTTACCTCAGTTCCTTTTCTCTGGATGAGGGGAGCAAGAGTAATTGCTTGCACATTTTTCAAAATTATAAGGTCAATAAAATGTGGTTTCCTAAAGACCTGGAAACATTCATTTCTGTTTTTAAATAAGTAAAACATTTTCTGCACACTTTTGCAATTTATTTTTCACTGATTTGGGTAAAAAAGTGGTGCTGTCAATGCTAATTGAAGATTGAGCTGCTGCCAAACTAGATGCTAGAAACACCATCATGATATGTTACTATATTTAGGGCTTGGAATATATAATTAGAAAAACAACCGGCTGGCGTTATATAAAAACAAGTTGTTATAGATTTTACAGTATTCTGTCTTTTTTCTTTGTAAACTGAATTTATAATTTATTCCTTCAATCTACTGTGGAGCTGTTACTCAATTTCATATTCATAACAGACGCCTGGATGTGTAAAAGTATGTAAAAATCGTTCATGCATCTGACTACTTCTTTATATGCCTGTCAAATTACGTTTGAAAAGAAAGTAAAATATAAATGAGTATGGGTAAAGAAGAGGGCTTTTGCAGATTAGGGGCATACGTCACTGATAACTGGCACCCTATACTGATCATTTTAACATGAAATAGATCAGAATTACAACATTTCCAAGCCGATGTGGAATTGACTCTGTGTAGTACCTGAAACTGAGATCTTTTCATTTTTTTTCCCCCCCACCCTGCCCCATGTCTGAAAATGTATTTGGAAGGGAGGATGTACCTGGAAACTGAATGGAAATGAAAGGTGGAAGTGAAGGTTGATGTTGCACACATCTTGAAAGGTGATTGCAGGTGATGGAGCAAGAACTCAGAATGAGACTTGCTCGTAAGCAATCTTCTCATAGTATTAATTAATTAAACTTTGTAATGTCTTTACTAATAAATGCATACACAAAAACACTATCCAAGAGAAGCTTGCCTATGTGTCTAAACTAATAAGTAATGCTTGTCTAATCCAAAATGGCCGCTAAAGCGCGGGAACTCTATTACGCATGTGTCAACCATATCACGTGGTATGACGTCTTTCTCTGCTTGGAGGGAAAACGTTGCTTCTGCGCAGTGTGTGTTAAAATGGCTGCTAAATGTTCTCACGTGCTAAAGCTTGCGCATTTGCTGCAATTAACACTGTTGTATTCTAACGCTATTAATGCGGGAGAAATTTATAATTAAATGGGAATAGAGTAGAAATATGGGGTATACAGTGAAGACATTTATTTGTGATTTCAATATTTTCTTCTTTGACTTTTCTATTAGTTCGTAAATTGGGGCCTGGGTTAACGGAATGGCAGCTTGAAGCCAATGAGATGTGCGCATGTGCTCTGAAAACCGAGCCACAGCGATGAAGTCAACTTGGACGTCATCCAAGGCCGCGACCTGTTGGTCAACTCCACTACATCCGCTATGTTCTCTCAAATTGCAACATTTAATATACAATTTGTATTAAACTTTGTCGTGAGACGGGTGGGAAATAAAGCAAATGTATTAATTGTGAGGGGCGGTATTTAAAAACAATGGGTTTAAAGAAATTGAACTAAATTGACATGGTGTGAGGATCAAGCCCCTGTCCCCGTCCAATCAGAAGTAGTGGGCCCATAATATTGAAACATTAATGGGAGGTACATGGGCGTAGAAGGGTATAATAGATATAGAATTAGCTAATTAGTTAGCTCTAGCATTAGCTCAAGCTCAAGCACATCAGAACAAGCTGATCGATTGCAGACTGAACCGCTACCAGAGAGGTCCTGAGGTGCGGGAGGCGGATTCCATTAGAAGGAAGACACGGAAGAAATCGAGGAGAAGTAAAGCGGCAGAGAGGGGAAGCGACGCAGGCGTCGTTGATAGAGAGGTCACCTATCCTGTCGTGAACCTGGTCCGGAGGTCTTTGGTCCTCATCTTTCTTGGACCTATCTTTCCAACTCCTTGGCCAAGGGGTTTGGTTCTCACATCTTTAGGTAACTATAAATGCAACTTTTAGCTGTACTGCTGTCTCTATCTTCTTCTTTCTGAGGAACCGTCATTGATTTATAAATGATTTATTAGTATACTTCATCCTTGATATACGATTAAGTATTATGTGGTTTGTAATTTACTCTGCTAAAACTTTAGATAAACATTTTAAAACTTCCTGACTCAGTGATTATTTTAGAATTTATGAAATTGTATTGAATGTCACTCATTTTAAACTTCCCAATTATCAAAGGGTCCATTGGTAAGTCATTACTCTTCAATCAGAAAAGTAATTGGTAACAGGGATATTGATAAAGAGTACAACTGACCCACTAGCGGAAATTGCTAGCGTAGTATGAATGAATGGGCCCAGGTGAGTATTCGGTGTATGAATGCTTGTTGCTAGTAACCCGCTGGATCACAGGCCATTTCAAATTGCATGGCCAGATTATTTGTACTGGCTGCAAATTCTATCTCGAAATTCTGTCATAATTAAAACACAATAACAACATTGCCACTCGGAATTATTTTAGGATATCTTTCTGAGGGGCGTGAAAGAAGAGAAAGGGAAAGTAGAGAGACGGCAAAACCCGCAAGTATTTCCAATAACTCATAACACCTCAATGTCTGGAAAAGGAATCAGAATTAACCACATACACATCCGTCCTTCCAACAGACAATGGTATCATGCCAGACCTAATCATGAAGCGTCAATGTTTATACATGGGGCGTCACATTTGTATCAAGTTACATTATTTTGATTTTCAACTATGCCCCTTCTTTGCTCATTTACAAACTGTATATAACCTATCCCCATCATAGACTCTCAAACTGCCTTAGGGGCTCATTACGATGGCGGGCGGACATCAGGCCGCCCGCCATCGTAGCGGTGCTGGGACCACCCGCCAGACGTGCGGCGGTCCCACCACACATATTAGGATGCGCCTGCCATACTGGCGGGCGCATCCTGGGCTTTTGACATTGCGGGCGGTGCTGCTGGCTGCAGCACCGCACGCAATGTCAAAAGTGCATGCACAGCATTTCCCTGCACTACGTGACAGGCACACGCAGTGCCTGCCACTTGGTGCATGGAAATGAGGGGGGCCATGGTACCCCCCAGTGCAGCAACACCACCCGCAACGGGCCCCCAAACCCAATCCCCGCCAGCCTTTCCATGGCGGCATTGCCGCCATGGAAAGGCCTTTATGGACACACATCCTAATGTGGTGGACGGTGCCTGCTAGGCACCGCCACCATATTAGTGGCCCTGCTCTGTCTGCCAGGCAATCGGTCCGATTGCCTTTGGCGGTGAAGCGGCGGACGGACTTTGCGTCCGCCGCGGTACCCACCGCCATCCTAATTTGGCGGTGGGTAAATCGCCATGTGATGGCGGAAGGACCGCCACCGCCATCATAATGACCCCCTTAGAATCAGAAATACAGTTTAAGACTAAAGGAGAGAAACTCATTCTTGATGATCTGCAAGGCTTGTTGATTTTTCAGTGTTGCAAGGCGCACATCATGCTTTTTTCACTTAGCTCCAGCCAGGCTACCCGTTCCTTCAGCCCACTATGTGAGAGGTCTGCCTTCTTGTCTTTGGATTTCTTGGAAGACATATGTGAAACACATACCACTGATACTGATGTCTGTAAATCACCATCAGAAAACACACTCTGTGTGAAGTGCTCCACTTCAGATTTTAAATCACTGTCTTCAGCCATTCGTGGCAGCCCTCGAGTCTGGAACTTCATCGCTTTTGCCTAATTTTCAGAAAACTTCACTTTAGTTTCCAAACTGCCAGTTGTTGGGTGTGTAAAGTTTCCAAACCACCACAATGACGGGACAGTTTCTCTGTATTCCTCCTCCACATTCTTGATCACAGAGTCTTGGTGTTTCAGGTTTCCAACTTCACATTCTGTGCCTATAATACGGGCCTTGAGTTTTCAAGTGCATCTTCCAAACCAGAAACCTTTTTTTCTATTCACCTTGAATCTCCACGCAGGTCTCTCTTCTGGGTGATTTGGGCTGCCTCCCAATGGGCATCAGCTTTTCTGTAGGCTATATTAATTGTACATTGAGCTCATGTGACCTGTACACATCACAGCATTCTTACTATGCAAAGCTGTAAATCTCTTACGGCCTTAGACAGGGTATCCTATTTCATACATATGTGTGCATCTTGCGTCAGTGAAAGAACAATCATGGTGTACGTGAAGAAGGAGTCATGAGACCTTCCACATTTATAACTCTTAAAACAATGCTTAAGGGCATACATCTCTATCGGTCTCAGCAAAAGTTATTATTTGCTGCCTGGTAACTCCTTTTGTGCCATTTTAGATCACAGTTAGGTTCAGCATCCAGAACCCCTGCATATCATAGCCTAAGCAAGGGACTGTGTTCCTTCAATCAATTAATCAATCAATCATATCATTTGTAAAGCGCACTAATGCTGCTACTGCTCGAAAAGCCAGGTCTTGAGGAGTTTTCTGAAGGTCAGCAGGTCTTGGGTCTGCCGTAGGTGGATGGGGAGGGTGTTCCAGGTCTTGGCGGCGAGGTGTGAGAAGGATCTGCCACCGGAGGTCGCTCTTCGGAAGCGGGGGACAGTGGCGAGGGCGAGGTCGGCGGAGCGGAGCTGGCGGGTGGGGGTGTAGAAGCTGAGTCGTCTGTTGAGGTACATTGGTCCGGTGTTGTGGAGTGCCTCTCAATTCATACTTAGTATCTAGTCACACACGTGCACACAAAATCACATACCACCATAGAAAAGTTATATCCATCACCAATCTCTAGTGTATTGTGAGGCTGCAGCGCCAGCACCTACTAAGGCATATTTGTGTATTTTTCTTTTGCTTTGTGTGCAATTATTTTTATTCTAGGTCTCCATATGTTGTTTTGTTTGCACCCCCATGCAGTCTCTATGTCCCACCTCTACTATTTATATATTTTATATTTGTCCCAACCACTCATGTTGTGTTGCTCATAGAGCCAGTCTTGCATCCTTCTTTGGGGTCGATTCCGATCTCGGTCGGAGACGCACCCAACGCCATTCGGTCGGGAAAAAAGCCATGCGAATGCCTGTTTCCCGACCGATCCGCACATGAATCCGAACGAACAAGTACGATGCGCACAACAGCACAGATTCCGACCCAGTCGTACTCACCCAATCCAGGTCCTGATCCTCGACCGAGCCGGATCCGTAAACGCAGATACGAGTCGCCCGGAAGCCAAAAAGCAGCCCCGTCCGGCCGGACAAGTACGATGCGCTTCCCGTACGCGCCGAACCCGTCGCTACGCATGGCAAGTCAAAGCATCCGGGAGAGGCGCACATAAGCTCCAAATCGCGCCAGAACACGATCCACGGCTACGAGACGAACACGCAAGCGACGAGGACGAGGCGAAGCAACGACAAAGACGAACGAGACGAACCAACAATGAATCCCATCGTTCCGATCCTACCAATATTCTACATCTACTACCGGAACAGGCACGGACGCGTACGGCGCAGAAGGTAGGTCAGACACCAACCACAAACACAAACTACATGTACCCGACATATCACACACATACACAGGGATGCAGAAATTACTTACTCCAGAAACAGCAGCACCATAGGGGCGGGATGCCCATCACCAATGCCACATATACACATAGGGGCCCGGATGCCTGTCACTACTACCAGGTGCCTACCACTACTACCACCTCTACCCATGGGGGTGCCAGGTGCCTACCACTACTACCACCTCTACCCATGGGGGGCTGGATGCCTGTCACTACTACCACCTCTACCCATGGGGGGCTGGATGCCTGTCACTACTACCACCCTTACCCAGGGGTGCCAGATGCCTACCACTACTGCCACCTCTACCCAGGGGTGCCAGGTGCCTACCACTACTGCCACCTCTACCCAGGGGTGCCAGGTGCCTACCACTACTACCACCTCTACCCATGGGGTGCCAGGTGCCTACCACTACTACCACCTCTACCCATGGGGGGCTGGATGCCTGTCACTACTACCACCCTTACCCAGGGGGTGCCAGGTGCCTACCACTACTACCACCTCTACCCATGGGCGGCTGGATGCCTGTCACTACTACCGCCCTTGCCCAGGGGGTGCCAGGTGCCTACCACTACTACCACCTCTACCCATGGGGTGCCAGGTGCCTACCACTACTACCACCTCTACCCATGGGGGTGCCAGGTGCCTACCACTACTACCACCTCTACCCATGGGGGCTAGATGCCTGTCACTACTACCACCCTTACCCAGGGGGTGCCAGGTGCCTACCACTACTGCCACCTCTACCCAGGGGGTGCCAGGTGCCTACCACTACTACCACCCATACCCAGGGGGTGCCAGGTGGCTACCACTACTACCATCTCTACCCATGGGGGTGCCAGGTGCCTACCACTACTACCACCCATACCCAGGGGATGCCAGGTGCCTACCACTACTACCACCTCTACCCATGGGGGGCTGGATGCCTGTCACTACTACCACCCTTACCCAGGGGGTGCCAGGTGCCTACCACTACTGCCACCTCTACCCAGGGGTGCCAGGTGCCTACCACTACTGCCACCTCTACCCAGGGGGTGCCAGGTGCCTACCACTACTACCACCTCTACCCATGGGGGTGCCAGGTGCCTACCACTACTACCACCTCTACCCATGGGGGGCTGGATGCCTGTCACTACTACCACCCTTACCCAGGGGGTGCCAGGTGCCTACCACTACTACCACCTCTACCCATGGGGGTGCCAGGTGCCTACCACTACTACCACCTCTACCCATGGGGGGCTGGATGCCTGTCACTACTACCACCCTTACCTAGGGGGTGCCAGGTGACTACCACTACTACCACCTCTACCCATGGGGGGCTGGATGCCTACCACCACCAACACCCCCTCTCACAGGATGGCAAATACATGCCACAAGAAGCACACACCAGCAGAAAGAATGCAACACAAAGACATCCCCCCCCAACACCATGACAAGCGTGTGTAGACTGTGTGAAATGCCTACAACACTGAACAGGACTGTGGACATACAATGTGACCCCCTATCACAAGTGCCACACATAAATGTGTGTGGCACCCACAATGCAAGCAGGCCATGACCATTGTGGCAATGGGGTCCAAACCCCCATCATCACAGTGCCCAAAATGTTAGTGTTGGGTCCATAGCTGAAGCACATATTGAACATTGTGGCAGTGGGGTCCAAACCCCCATCATCACAGTGACCAAAATGTGAGTGTGCGGTCCATAGCTGAAGCACATATTGAACATTGTGGCAATGGGGTCCAAACCCCCATCATCACAGTGACCAAAATGTATGTGTTGACAAAGTATAAGCTGCAACTGCCAAACTGCATGGATGATTCCTGGTCCCAGAACAACAAACACATCAGTGGCAAAGTAGTGCTTGTGTCCCATAGCAACATAGAATGGGGGAGGCAAACAGTGCAGTGCAAACAAGACATACCTTTGGCCATGTGCAGACAAACATCACCCATGGGGGCTGACACTGTCAACATTCATCAATGACACAATGACAGAAGTGACCATCAGAATGCAGACCCACATATTTGCACCAATGGGCACACAAATTCAGATACCCAGTGGAGACTGTAGAAGGGAGATGAACAGATACCATACCATGGCAGCAATGGGACACACACACAATGATCATTGTGCTGACTGATGACCTAGGAGTCCCAAGAACAGCAGGGCAAACACACCAAACAACATACAGCCAATGGCACACCTAAGATATGCCAATGCAGTGGTGCCGATGCACATACACAAACAGGCAGACCCACACTGCACATCAAACACAACAGGTGAGGGGGGGTAACAGTGTCCCCAGGCAACCACACAACACATGAGGAGGCCTGAATACCAATTACACAGATGTGCATACAGTGCCACACAAAGGTAACTCATGGATCCAAATCCCCTATGTGGGCAATCAGGCATTGTCAGATGAGAGGGAGCAGAAATCACACATGTCACACAAGCATGTAGGAACAGCAACTGACACAGCAAGACACACAGACACCACAGCACCACACCCAGGGCCCCCACAATGTGGTGACCCTGGGCTGCATTACAATCCCACTGTGATGACAAAGCTAGATGTTGTTCACACTGTGAACCACAGTCATGTGTCCTGAGCAACAAACTACCATCACACCTACACAAGCACAAACTAACCAGCACGGCCTGTCAGCCAAGGCCAACATGGAGGCAGGGGTCTAGCCGGGCAACAACTCTCATCTGCACACACTCAACACCACACACCTCGACCTCCAACAATGTGCAGCAGTGAAGCTCACATGCACTGGTGACATTGCACATGCACCCATGACAATCCCAGGGGGGGTGGTGGGAACCAAGGTGCAGAAACACATCACACATGGCCACTCTACCAGACTCCTGAATGTCTGACACACTGCACACTACGCTGTACATGGACATGACGGCAATACCACACCAACCAATGGGATCCCAGCCACAGTCACACACCTATGAAGAAGCCAAGGTCACCCACAAAGAACACACATAGACAACTACCAACATTGCAGCCCTGAGGAGTGCCAGCAGTCACACACACAACGTGTCACAACCAATGAAAGCTAACACAAACCAGAAATCACATGACAGGTGTAAACAACAAGTGCAAAGGGGAATCCTGACTGTGACACATCAGCGTCTGCCCACAAACTCAGCCCTGACAGCAAACACACCTATGGGTGACACCCTGATGACCAGTAATGTGCCATGCACCCACATCACAGAGAACCCAGGGAGAAGACTTTGGGGGAACATAGCTCAACTCAGCAAGCATCACAAACAGGAACATCACTAGGGATCCCAGCATGCACAGCAACATGGAAGTGAACACACACACATGCTCATACAACACACACCTTGGGCGCACGAGATGTCACAGGAGTACACACTGCCATGAGGGGACTCCACTCCTGTGTGAGGAAAGCTGTGCCATATGTCGCATCAGTAGGGCTCCATCATGTCAGCAGAACACTTGGTCACACAGTCAACAATTAGCACCAAATGAAGGCTCCCGTCACATCAGCCTGGTCATGGGAATGTCAACGAAATCAACAGCACAGATCCAACACACATGTATAGCAAGTTGCACTGACAACACAGATGAGTCCTTCCCCATTGATACCCAAACCTGCATGTCCAGTGGAGATGGCCACACGGTCAGGGAACTAGACTAATTGAACAATGGCAAACACAACAGATGTGCATGGGTGGAACCCACAGATGTGACATTGCTAATGTAAGTAGGAAATCCCATTGCCAAATATTGAAAACATGACACCCTCAGATGCTGCTAAGGACGACATGGATTCACCACAGGATAGGACACTATCCCCCTGGAACACATGGGTTCCTGCACAGTAACACTTCATTTTCATGAGTCCAAATATCACCATCACTGCAGCAAGGGCATGGTTAGCGTCATCAACATCATGTACATCAGAAGTAAAAGCACTAGAGAACAGAAAGTTGCTTTATTCAGCATGTGGGTTCAAAACTTGGAAGAACTGTAAGGTATCAACAAAGGCCAATGGCCAGTCCATCAAGGAAGTCTATACAGGGTGACAGTGGCAGATGTCACCCTACGCATGCCTGCACTGATCACAACCGGGGACAATCCCCTAGGAGTGGCATACGGGGGCAGGCCAGGCACCGCAGGGACAGGATCAGGGCTCACCAGGAGGAGGCAGGGAAGGGGTGGTGGGTGCTGGAGAGCCACTGACAACTGCAGTGGAGGTGTCTGACATGGTGTGTGCCGGCACAACTGGGGGCATGACTCAGATGTTGTGGGTGCCGGCACAACTGCAGTGGACCCTGCAGATGGAGTGGACAGGTCCGCCACTGCAGCGCCCAAGTCAGACAGGGTGATAGTGGACTCCACTGCAGTGCCCACCTCCAGGGGAGGAGAATGGGGATCAGGTAAGGTGGGCAGGACAGAGGGGAGGACACCCTCACCACATCAGTGGTACAGACAAGCGCAGCGGGGGTGTGGGGCCGGAAGAGCAAGTGGCAGGGGAGAAGGCCTGACCCTTCTGGGGATGGTGTATCTGTGGGTGGGGGAACCTGGGGCAGGGTGTGGTGGGGGCACCTGTGGAGTGGGGGCCTGAGGGATGGAGGAAGGAGACTTGGTGCCTGAGCTGCAGGGCGGCGGCGGGTTCTTGCTCTTCCGGGACCGGGGGGACTTGCGGGTGGGGGCCTCAGTCGGTCTGCGCCTGGGGGATGGTGTCCGGGGGCCAGGGGCACTCCGCTCCGTGTGGGTGGGCTTCCTCTTCCCCCTGAATGCTGGATCAGCTGGGTCGGAGGGGGAGAGGCCAAGGTCACAGAGGAAGAGCCGCTGTGTCTTTGGGGTTACAGCTGAGGCAAGGGAGGGGTCTTTGGAGGGAGAGGCAACTGAGGACTGCGCAGGGCTTGTGGATGCGTGTGTTTGTGCCTGTGCCCCATCCCCTGTGAGTGTGGTTGCAGTCCCCTGACGGTGCGTGCGTGTGCATCTTGTTTGTGGCGTGTGTGTCCGTGTGCTGCATGTGTCTGTGCTGGTGTGTGCCTGTGGCAGTGTGTGTGTGCTTGGGATGGGTAAGGTGCTGGGGAGTGTGGATGGGGCAGAGGCAGGAGGGGTGAGGGACTGTCGGAGGAGGGACACTGCTGCCGTCAGGGAGGAGTCCATGGACCTATTGCCCCTCTGTAGGTCAGACATGCCCGATGAGATGCCCTCCATGAATGACACCAGCTGAGTCAACAGACTGGTGTGTGCATGGAGGACACTCAGCATCGCTGTCTGTCCTACATGGAGCTGGCGGAGGAGGTACACAGACTCCTCACTCAGGGCAGCAGGGGACACAGGGGCAGGGGGTGCGGTGCCTGGCCCGAAGGAGACACGCTCCCGAACATGGGAGCCTCCACGGACCTCAGGAATGGGAGCCGACGGGAGGGCGGTGGTGGTGGTGGTGGTGGTGGTGGCGGGGACAGCAACACTAGCTGGGGTGTGGTGGCTGCTGACACCCGCCTCCATAAGGGAGTCATCGTCCGAGTTGCTCTGGTCCTCAGCTGAGGTGGATGGTGCTGAGGACTCCTCGGTGTGGCTCCCCTTGCCCTCCGTGCCACTGGGTCCCTCCGACCACTCCTCGGCTGCTGACCCAGTCTGGCTCTGCGGCTCCTCCTTGTCCGTGGAGCTGTCCCCTCCTGTGGCCATGGATGTATCTGCAATCAATAGGGACACAGACAGACATCAGTCACCTGCACCAAATGCACACACCACAGTAAGTACAGCACATTACAGAGCAAGCCCTGGCATCCTTAGTTGAACATTGCTAAAACTGCACAAACAGAACAGGAGAAGTCAATTGTCAGTCTGATGGTCAACCATGGCACTCACATCCCACCTGGCCTTGCACCCATCTGTCTGGTGTCTGTTGGATGGCAATACCCCAGTGTGGACACATGCACCACCTACACAGTATTTGGACGGTGCAGTGAACCCGGTGAAGCATGTGGACATGCACACATCACAACTCTTGCCACTGAGTCAGTGCAGGTGTCCGGATGAAAGGGATGCCCAGAGTCAAATAGGAAATGCATGTGATGCATACCAGCGACAGGCACCATGATGCACCCATGTCCTGATAGCCATTGCCACAATGGTGTGCATGTAGCACATGTCACTCCCCTGCAGGCTCACTAATAGGAAGTCACATGCCATGGCACAGCCATGCCTGCTAAGTCATACATCACTGTCTCCAGTCACATGGGCAGGGCAGCCAGACAACAACACTCTGCACTGTGTCACAATAGTAGATCATGGGGAATGCAAGTCCTGGAGCTGAACAAGTGCACATGTACATCCCCCACACACCACATCATCTGTACCCTCATCTGTCCAGGTCATACCCTTTGGACATATGGGAGACCTGTAACACTACCCTCTGCACCTGAGCACATCACAATCTGCTGTGAATGGGAAACAGCTGCCTGAACCTCATATTCGCATACCCCAGTCTGCACGGTCAGGTGATCAAACACCTATGTGTCACACATGTATCATCTCCTATGGTCACATCTCCGGTGGCATGCGGAGCCCCAACCGAGGACACCCCAGCAGACCTGACAACGAAGCCACAGCACACTGACACAGAGGCAGACACCTGAGGGGACAAATCACTGAGCAAAACGTGTCAGCTGATACACGGCAGTGGGAGTACAGAGTGTATTGTACGGCCTGGAGTAGGCATGACTGTCCTGTCCCACATGAATGAGGGATGAGCCCTGGACAGTAGGCAGCTGGCTAAGTATGTGTGACACACGTTATATACACACTCCTGGGGCACAAACATTGTTCCCACCCGCAGCATGGGTGTGTGCCAGATACCCCAGTCACATGTGGTGGATCAGCTCAGCAATTGGGCCACATATCAAAATGACACGCAGAACACATGTCAGAACACAGGCAATGTGTAAGCAATGGACCCACCCATGATGCCCACCACAGAGTCAGGGAAACAGATGCTGTCCCCCACCTTGAGTCAAGCAAACTGCAAGGACACAGTACCCAAGTGACACACTACCCTGACTGTAAGGGCCACACCTGGGTATCAGATGAGGAGTGGGCAGTGCACAATAGAGGGACATGGGTCCTGGACCACAAGACTGATGTACTGTGGAAGTTTAACCAGGCCAGAGGAGGGCACATAGCATGTCAAACAAAGTGCACAGTGCAGTCATGGACTCACCCCTCCTTGCTGCTCTCTGGCCTTCAGCTGCCCATCCAGATCAGGGAAGACCACCGCCAGGATCCTCAGCATGTGGGGGTCAGGGTCCGGTGTCCGCCCCTCCTGCAAGGAGGCGACAGCTTCAGCTGGACCCGTGCGATCCTCCGGGTCCAGCCCCGAAGGTCCTGCCACCTCTACTGGCAGTTGCGGATCCGGCGCTTGTAGACCCCCACGGATCTCACTGCCCGGACGATGGTCAGCCATATCTTCTGCTTCTGGTGGGCATCAACCTGTGAGGATAACAAAGTGAGAATGCCATTACTACACATGCAACATATCCGTGCATTACACAGTTGGATATACATGTCTCAATCACAGGGGCACATGATGTACACAGGCAGTGCAACGATGGCTATGGACAGTATGCCAGCAGTTACTACATGGTATCATTGCCTGGGAAGTAAAACCTTGTTTAAATGCACTGTCACTGCACTATACCTGTCCAGTGCATGTAACTACACACTATGGGGGTGACAACTACTCAGTGAGCCTGCTAGCCAGTGGCGTGCAGACTGTTAGCCTTGCTAGTCAGACAACATGCACATTTAGAAAGGCAGTGGACAGAACACTCACCTGCTCCCCTGCTTTCCCATACAGCTTGCTGTACTGTGGAAGGAGGCCATCCAGCAGGGCCTGGTTCTCCTCAGTGCTGAAGGCTGGGGCTCTCTCCACAGTACGTGCCATTGCAGGGTCCAGAGGGTGCAGAAACAGCAGAAGTGTAGTGGCAGATGTCGTCCTGGAGCATGTAGTGCAGGCAAGTGAGCTCTCAGGGGAACAGCCAGCATTATATGTGTGCTGCAGAGGCAGATACTGTCCCATGTGTCCAAAGTGATAGGTCCAAGTCGTTTGCATCATCTGAATCTGGCCAATCCATGGAATTGCACCACTTACACACGCCCCCAGCATCCTTCAAATGTTCAACTTCATGACACCCATGAAATTGCAACATTGTTGTGGGTGACCAACTGAATTTACAGCATCAGACTCGTTCAAATTTTGAAAACGCGTCCGTTGCCAGGCCAGGCCATAGCCAATGGGTGCGCACCGATCGGACCATTGCTGTTCAACGCGTACATGGGATACAACGCGTACCCGCACACATTGAATGCAATGGGCCGGCCGGGAACACCGATCGGACCATTGCTGTTCAACGCGTACATAGGATACAACGCGTACCCGCACCCATTGAATGCAATGGGCCGGCTGGGAACACCGATCGGACCATTGCTGTTCAACGCGTACATGGGATACAACGCGTACCCGCACACATTGAATGCAATGGGCCGGCCGGGAACACCGAACGGACCATTGCTGTTCAACGCGTACATAGGATACAACGCGTACCCGCACACATTGAATGCAATGGCCAATGTGTGCGCACTGATCGGTCCATTGCTGTCCAACGCGTATTGCCAATACAACGCGTACCAGCGCAAATTGAATGCAATGGCCAATGTGTGCGCACTGATCGGTCCATTGCTGTCCAACGCGTATTGCCAATACAACGCGTACCAGCGCACATTGAATGCAATGGCCAATGTGTGCGCACTGATCGGTCCATTGCTGTCCAACGCGTATTGCCAATACAACGCGTACCAGCGCACATTGAACGCAATGGCCAATGTGTGCGCACTGATCGGTCCATTGCTGTCCAACGCGTATTGCCAATTCAACGCGTACCAGCGCACATTGAATGCAATGGCCAATGTGTGCGCACTGATTGGTCCATTGCTGTCCAAGGCGTATTGCCAATACAATGCGTACCAGCGCACATTGAGTGCAATGGCCAATGTGTGCGCACTGATCGGTCCATTGCTGTCCAACGCATCCCTGTACAAGTCACTGGCATATGTCACCATGCCTGTCACAGGTGAACATATGCCAGCCACATATACTTCCCAGGCAGTGAGGGGCACACCTACAACACCACAGCCTGTCCAAACTGTATCCTAGGGCATGCAAGGCTGCATTACATATTCCGTGTATGGGGGTGAACATGTTGTTCTGTGGGTGTCACTTGGGGCAGCCACCCCCAGGCTGTGCACGTGTTTATGGGGACAGAATCCTTGGTGTTTCGTGTACATGACCACTGTGATGTGCAACTGTTCATATCTGAGCATGTGGCATGGTCACAGTTCACGGTGGTGTATGTGTATGTCATGTCACATACCCCCTGAGTCCCATGTGGGACGTTATGTTCAACCTAGGGTGACCCATTGGCACAATGGTGATGGTCCTCCACAGTCTGTGTGCATGTTGTGATTACAATGTCTCTGATTTCATGTGCACAATGGGAGGCAGTCTCCACATCCACGTTGTTTGTGCATGGACTTTGATGTTGTGCGTGTGTGTGTCACAGACGTCCATGTCTGTCCTGCCGAGGCAACAGGGACCACTACCTGTGGGGCTCATGGTTGTTTTGCTGTGGTGTATACATGATACACCATGTCATGCCAGTGTCCATGTGGCAATACAGGGTCCCTGGGAATCTACCTGTCGTTGAGCTGTGATGCCTGGGGCACATCAGTCCTCACATGTCACTGTGGCGTGTGTTTGTTATTTGGCAGCAGGAGATGGGAACTGGGACACTGCCTCATGGTATCCAATGGCACGACCTGGGACTTATTGATGCCACTTGTTGGACTGTGATGTTAGATATTGGCCATGTATGTGCCATACATATCCGTACGGCACTGCACACATCATGTACTTGTGCCTCATTATGATGTATCATGTGATGTTGAGTGTGTTCAATGCCACATATGTGGGGTGACTGACAATCTTGCTTTCTTCACCTATGCACTGCAGGGCACCAGCTGTCCATAGACCATTCCCTGACCTGGCAATGATGGTGGAACGTGACAGCATCCGGCGGTACCGCTTCACCAGGCAGCTGATTGAGGATTTGGCAGTGCGCTTGGCACCACATTTGCAACCTGGCCGTCCGTACCCTACAGCGCTGACCCCCAAGGTGAAGGTGATGGCAGCCCTACACTTCTTTGCCACTGGTACCTTTCAACACACTCTGGCGACTGCTGGTGGGATGTCACAGACCATGTTCAGCCGTGTGCTCCAGGATGTTTTGGAGGCTATGTTGATATACCTGAACCAGTACATCTATTTCCCTAGACTCCAACGACTCACTGGCGTGAAGAGTGACTTCTATGCCCTGGGGAGGATGCTGCATGTCATTGGCTCCATTGATGGGACACATGTGGCTTTGGTACCACCACAGGCCCAAGAGCAGGCCTACCGTAACCGCAAACACTACCACTCGGTCAATGCACTGGTGGTATGTCTTGCAGATATGAGCATCACACACGTGTGTGCCCGTTTCCCTGGTTCTGCACACGATGCCTACGTGATGAGGAGTAGTCGCATCCCGAGGATGATGGCACAGATGCGGAACCAGCGTGCCTGGCTTGTAGGTGTGTACTGAATTTGTACCATTGTGTGTGTTCTGCTATGTAGTGTTCCACCCTCTTTTCCAACTCTGCTAATGTGGAATTGTCTGTATGTAGGTGACTCCAGATACCCCAACATGCCGTGGTTGCTGACGCCCCTCAGGAACCCTGTGACACCAGCCCAGATGCGCTACAATGAGGCACATGGTCGGACCAGGAGAGTGATTGAGCGAACATTTGGTCTCCTGAAGAGCCGCTTCCGCTGCCTCGACAAGACAGGAGGGTCCCTCCCATATGCCCCAGCAAAGGTGTGCAAGATTATCATCGTCTGCTGCATGCTCAACAACCTGGCAGTGCGGAAGGAGTTGCCTCTCATCCTGGATGACGATGGACCACGATGCCAGTGATGATGATGATGATGTTGAGGGTGATGTCCGCACACAGCTCATCACCAACTTCTTCAGCTGAATGTGAGTATCCAGAGATGGCATGTCAATGATGTGAGTTTGCATGATATGTGTTGGTGGTGCTCTGGTGCTGTTTGAGTGTGTCCATGGGCTACATGTCTGTATGCGTGTAGCGATGTGTCCTTGCAGGTAGTCTGTACTCCCCAACAGTGTTGACATGCTAACTTGGTTCTGGGTGGGTATCTTGTAACATGTATTGTGCATGAGTATTGCAGTTCTGTCCTGTTCTTCAGTACTTTTGACTGTGTGTCATTTCTGTCCTTCATAGGGTACTTTCTGAGTCGTTTGGTCAACTGTGATCCCCAACACCGTGATTCAACTTCCCGGGTGGTAGCTGTTGTGTCCCTACAGGTGATGTGCACCTCACCCATGGACTTCCTTCCTTCTACACTTGTTGACTGTGTGCCCGCTGCCAGGTGGGATTACCTTGCATCTGTGGTGGTTACAACATGTTGCAAATGTGTAATAAACCTGTGCTTCACTTTGTGATGTGCGTTGTCTGTGGTCACACATCTGACTGACATTTGCTTACTGCACCAGTGGGCTAGTTAACACAGACTGTGAATAGGTGTTGGGTCTGTGCAATGCAGCGTATTTCCTGGCAACACCAGTGTAGGCGATGAGTCAGATGTCCATGGTGTGTATGTGTTGTGTAGCCCTGGTGGTGTGCCTCCCCATATGTGTGAAGTCGCCATGACTCACATGCCGGTGTTGTACTTGCTGTAGCAGTTAGCATGCACAGTGTCATTCCCCGATCATCATCGCAACTTCTGAGACAACATAGGAATCACAACAGAGGCAAGTATGGTGTATAAGTGAGTTTATTGACGTACATGTGTTAGTATAGTGCACAGGTTGTTGGGTGCTGTACATTGTGATTGTGATCCAAAGTTCCTAGATAATTTGGAAGTCCTGGTAGCAGAAATGTCCAGAGTAAAGTCCACAGTAATCAGAGACATTGGTCCAACTTGAGCTCCCCATGTCATGTGGGAGAGTTGTGTTGCAGTCAACAGGGTGAACAGTTTGTGCACAAAGGTTTTTCTCCAGAACAGGTTTTGGCTTCCTGGGGGTGGCACATGGCCATCGGCCTCTCACTTGCCCCTCCTCGGATGGCCCCTCTTCTTTGGGGGGGGACCCTCAAGTGCAGGCTGCTGCGGTGCAGGGGACTCTCCGCCAGAGTCATCCTGCCTCCCTGTGGCAGTTGCAGTTGTTTCAGCAGCAGATGTTGTGGGCACACAGGAAGGTGTTGACTGGTTGCTGCTCATCTGGCGGAGGCATTGTAATATGTCCCTATGCACCGCCGTCATCTCTTGCAGTGTGTCCCACTTGGACTCCACGCGGGACATGTGTGAGTCCAAGCGGGCATGATGGGCAGCCTGCTGCTGTTTAATGTCCCTAAGGAGCCCCAACACCTGGCTGAACTCTCCGGTGCTGGACTGGTACGCATCGGCTATGCGTGCCAGTTGTGGGTCATCATGCAGTCCAGACTCCTCTGTGAGCAGCGACCTATGTCTCCCACCCTCCCACCACCCCTGGCGACACGTGCAGTACCTGAGGTGGCAGGCACAGGTGACCCTGGGCCACCTTGTGGGTTGTTGGTGGTGTCCATGGCCCCACGTTGGTCCAGGGTCCCTGTGCTGGTGGTGGTGCTGCTCCTTGGTCTGTCCATGTCGGCAGGGGTGGTATGTGTGTTGACAGTCGTTGGAGAGGGTGGGTGCAGGGGTGCAGCTGGTGGTCCTGCTGGTGCTGCATGATGACTTGCTCCGGAGGTGCCAGGTAAGTCTTCTTCATCCGAGGAGGGCAGAGGCTGTTCCACACCAGTGAGCTCCGTATCCTCTTGAGCCTGGGACGAGGACTCCTCAGCATCTGCTGCTGTGTCCCCATCATCACCTGTTTTTGGGAGACACACACAATGTATGTTATGTTTCTGCAGGCATCAATGGTTGACACACCTGACAGTTGTGACTGTGCCTCTGGATGCGGGCCTGTACAATGCATTGTCCTACGTTGTCACAGTCAGGGGTTGATATTGGTGTAGCACATTGTCCTGCATTATTTGGGCATTTCTATGTGAATGTTGGGGTGTGTACATGGTCTGCATTGGTTGTATTTGGTTGTCATCCGCTCCTCCTTCCCACCCAGCCAGATATCCCACCATGGACCGTGCTTCCATTCAGGGAGTGCAAGTTGTCTTTCAGGATGTCAGTCAGTGGTGTCCTGCTGTTGGTTGTTGCACAGTTGCCAGCAGGGCCTTGTGCTCCCCACAGCAGTAGCCAGTGTCAGCCATCTTGTGAGTCCTTTTCCACTCCCTGTGATGTGAGCATGGTTGAGTGTGGTGTTGATGGGCCAATTGTGAGGGTGAGCAATATCTGAGCCTACAACTCCCATCATGCAATTGCCTCCACCCCCCTTCCCAGCATGCCCATACTTCCTTCCTTTTGACTCTGCTTCCCTGTGGGGTGGGCTGCCTGTGCTGACAGGATGGCTGGGAGTGTTGTCCGGGCAGTTGTTTGGCTAAATGTCCCAGGAGTGTCCCTGTGCTTCACACAGCATGACCCAGGGTGGTGATTCTTTGTGGGACCTTGAGTTAGGATGTGAGGCATTGCATTCCGCCAGGTGGCTTCTGTGGAGTATGTGTTGAGGGGATGTGTGAGGGGAGGTGCTTGTAACTATGGTCAGTGCTGTGAATCCTCCTTCCCACCCAGCCAGATATCCCACCATGGAACGTGCATCCATTGCAGGGAGTGCAATTTGTCTTTCAGGATGTCAGTCAGTGGTGTCCTGCTGTTGGTTGTTGCACAGTTGCCAGCAGGGCCTTGTGCTCCCCACAGCAGTAGCCAGTGTCAGCCATCTTGTGAGTCCTTTTCCACTCCCTGTGATGTGAGCATAGTTGAGTGTGGTGTTGATGGGCCAATTGTGAGGGTGAGCAATATCTGTGCCTACAACTCCCATCATGCTATTGCCTCCACCCCCCTTCCCAGCATGCCCATACTTCCTTCCTTTTGACTCTGCTTCCCTGTGGGGTGGGCTGCCTGTGCTGACAGGACGGCTGGGAGTGTTGTCCGGGCAGTTGTTTGGCTAAATGTCCCAGGAGTGTCCCTGTGCTTCACACAGCATGACCCAGGGTGGTGGTTCTTTGTGGGACCTTGAGTTAGGACTTGAGGCATTGCATTCCGCCAGGTGGCTTCTGTGGAGTATGTGTTGAGGGGGGGTGTGAGGGGAGGTGCTTGTGACTATGGTCAGTGCTGTGAGTCCTCCTTCCCACCCAGCCAGATATCCCACCATGGACCGTGCTTCCATTGCAGGGAGTGCAAGTTGTCTTTCAGGATGTCAGTCAGTGGTGTCCTGCTGTTGGTTGTAGCACAGTTGCCAGCAGGGCCTTGTGCTCCCCACAGCAGTAGCCAGTGTCAGCCATCTTGTGAGTCCTTTTCCACTCCCTGTGATGTGAGCATGGTTGAGTGTGGTGTTGATGGGCCAATTGTGAGGGTGAGCAATATCTGTGCCTACCACTCCCATCATGCTATTGCCTCCACCCCACTTCCCAGCATGCCCATACTTACTTGCTTTTGGGTGGACTTCAGTGTGTGTGAGTGTGAGAGCAATGGCAAGATGGCTGACAGTGGTGTCCTGCTGTTGGTTGTTGCACAGTTGCCAGCAGGGCCTTGTGCTCCCCACAGCAGTGCCCAGTGTCAGCCATCTTGTCAGTTGTCTTCCACTCCCTGTGATGTGCGCATGGTTCAGGGTGGTGTTGATGGGACAGTTGTGGGGGTGTGCAATATCTGTGACTACCACTCCCATCATGCTATTGCCTCCACCCTACTTCCCAGCATGCCCATACTTACTTGCTTATGGGTGGACTTCACTGTGTGTGAGTGTGAGAGCAATGGCAAGATGGCTGGCAGTGGTGTCCTGATGTTAGTTGGTGGCCAGTTCCCAGCATGGCCTTGTGATCCCCACAACAGAGCACCAGTGTCAGACATCTTTGATGGGGCTTTCCACTCTCTGTGGGGTGTGCATGCTTGAGTGTGAGCTTGCTGGGCCTTGTGGGTGGGGGATGTTGAGCTGTGACTACCACTCCCATCATGCTATTGCCTCCACCCCACTTCCCAGCATGCCCATACTTACTTGCTTTTGGGTGGACTTCACTGTGTGTGAGTGTGAGAGCAATGGCAAGATGGCTGACAGTGGTGTCCTGCTGTTGGTTGGTGGCCAGTTCCCAGCATGGCCTTGTGCTCCCCACAACAGAGCACCAGTGTCAGACATCTTTGATGGGGCTTTCCACTCTCTGTGGGGTGTGCTTGCTTGAGTGTGAGCTTGCTGGGCCATGTGGGTGGGGGATGTTGAGCTGTGACTACCACTCCAATCATGCTATTGCCTCCACCCCCTTCCCAGCATGCCCATGCTTCCTTCCCTTTGACTCTGCTTCCCTGTGGGGTTGTGTGCCTGTGCTGACAAGATGGCTGACAGTGTTATCCTGGGGTTAGTTTTGCTACAAGTCCCATGTGTGTCCCTGTGCTTCACTCAGCATGACCCAGGGTTGTGGTTCTTTGTGGGATATTTGATTGGAGTGTGAGGCAATGCATTCTCCCAGGTGAGTTTTGTGGAGTTTGTGTCAGGGGTGTGTGTGAGAAACGCTGCTGGTAACTATGGTCAGGGCTGTGAGTCCTCCTTCCCACCCAGCCAGATATCCCACCATGGAACGTGCTTCCATTGCAGGGAGTGCAAGTTGTCTTTCAGGATGTCAGTCAGTGGTGTCCTGCTGTTGGTTGGTGCACAGTTGCCAGCAGGGCCTTGTGCTCCCCACAGCAGTAGCCAGTGTCAGCCATCTTGTAAGTTGTTTTCCACTCCCTGTGATGTGCGCATGGTTCAGGGTGGTGTTGATGGGACAGTTGTGGGGGTGAGCAATATCTGTGCCTACAACTCCCATCATGCTATTGGCTACACTGACTTGCCCAGCATACACATATTTCCTTTCTTTCAGTGGGCTTCACTGTGTGCTGGTGTTGTAGTGGTGGCTACTTGTCTGGATGTGTTTGTCAGTTATATTTGTGCCACTGCCTAGCTGTAGTTGTAGTTGTGTTTGTACATGTGATGACACAGTTAAATGTCACTTTGTGATGGCATGTGTTGTGTTTCTCTGAGTGACATACACATTTTGGGATGATTCTGTTCTGGTTGCTGTGTATTTGCTAAGAGTGCATGGTTTGACTCTCCCCTTGACAGTGATGTGTGTGTGTAGTCGCAGAATATTGTGTACATTTGTTGTGTACTCACCAGGCTCTGGGATGTTTTCTAGTCCATAGACGCTCACTGGTGGTAGGATGGCCCGCACCTTCTCCTCCCAGGGCCTGAGGTATACTGGCTTGGCAGGAGGGCCACTGCTGGTGTATTGGCTCAAGATGTAGTCCTTCTTCAGCAGCTCCTTGACCCTCCTGCGCACGTCATACCACCTGTTCTGGATGTCTGTCTTTGTGCGCAAACATGGTGATTGTGCGTTCACCCTGTTGACGATCCTCTCCCACATCTTTGTTTTCTGTGACATGGGTGTCTGTTGGACCAGTGTACCAAAGAGCTGTGGCTCTACCCTGAGGATCTCATCTACCAGGACTTCCAATTCACTATCTAGGAACTTGTGGTTCTTCTTTGGGGGCATGGTGATGGGTGGTGATGGTGAGTGATGTGTGTGTTGGTGTGCAGTTGAAGGTGTGTGAGTGTGTGTTTTGCTAGGTGTATGTGAGGTTTCTATTTGTTGTGGTGCTGATGGTGTGTGGCTTGTGTGATGGATGAGCTGTGGGTGTGTGGTTGCTGTCTGTTGAGTGCTGGCAGGTAATTTGAATTTGCAAAGGATCATGGTAGGGATTTGTGTCCTTTATATGGGTGGAGTTGTGGGTGTGTCTTTGTTCCCTGCCCCTCCCCCAGTATTTATTGGCTTTGTAATTGCTTGTTTGGCCTTTTATTGTGTATTTTCCCTTTGTACTTTTCGTGCATGTAGGAGACGTTCTTGTGACCGAGTCGGACCCTGCAGTTGTCTCGTACGGGCTTGTCCGTTTCGTTCACGCTGTGTTTGTGCTGTTTTCTATGCTGCGTACGCGTCGGTCGCGGTGTTTTGGGTTGCTTCGGCTCGCAGTTTTGTATGCGTGTCGGTCGTACGGCTTGTCCTCCGTGCGACTCAGTCGTGTTTTCCACGCCTTGCATCGTACTTGGCGGGTGGGAGTCCACGGGTACGTCTCGTTCGGTATTGTTCCGGGTGCGAGTCGGTCGGTTCGAATCGCGTGTTTTTCCGGCCGGATTGCTGTTTTCCGCGCGGCTCGGTCCTTCGGCTTGTGTTCCGTACGAGTCGGTCGGGTTTTGCTCGCTTCTCATCGTACTTGGCGGGTCGGGCTGCACCGGTACGTGTCGGTCGGTATTTATTCCGGCTCCGAGTCGGTCGGTACGTTTTCCGGCCCGAATCGGAATTGGCCCCTTTGTCTTCTCTTCTACTGTGGCATGGTTCAGCAACATCAGACATAGTAACATCCAAACAGATGCACAGTTGGTGTGGAAAGCCTAATATATAAATATCTTCCATATTAGCGCACTGCACCCTTCCCCTACAACTCACCTTACTCACACCTCCTCCTCGGAGAAAATTAACCTTTACAATTACTTGGATGCCTCATTCTTAAAAAGAAACCTAGTTGACACCATGCTGACAACTATATTTGCAAATCTCATTCTAAATAATAATTTCAAATTTCATCACAAAAGGCTTTCCAAATAGGATACCGCACTAACCATAACCCACTAAATATACCTGCATATTTACTCCTCTCCTACACCTGATATCTTATTCAAAAATCCACAACCAACCTCACACTTTCACCCACACAATCTACTACATTTTGACTAATTTAGATCCTTAGCTACAATAAAAACTTGAGTGAGTGATGCAAGCACTATGCATCTAATCTCTCCCTCTCCAATACCAGCAGGGTTTCAATTTCCAAGACAGTGATTTCATCAAAACTATAAAAGAAATGTTCACAGCTCTCTTCCCTGCTTGAGAACTCCTCTAAATGTAGGTGTGTGTTGTGGATATTATAGTGTTAAAGTGTGTGTAGTCAATTAATGTTTATTAGTTTTTTTTGTTAATAATATTTTTTAATTGATTAATAATTATGTTAATTATGAAAGTAAATTTAATTTAAAATGTTGAAGTGTTTTGTTTTTGGTGTGGTGTTATAGGGTAGGAAATAAAATAAATACATTTATGTAGTGATTAATTTTTTTGTTTGTAAATATTTTCTAGTTTAAAAGATTTTTTAAATTTATTTATTATTTTATTTTATACAATATTTGTAGGTTTTTGTTATATGTAATTAATATTATAATATGTTTTCTTTTTATATATTTAATATATTGTATTTTTCATTTTTAAATATTGTTTATTTATTTTAATATATTAAAAAATATATATATATATAATATTTTAACTGTTTGAGTGTGAATAGTAATTTTTGTCTCCCCGCTATCCAACACTTTCCTTAATGTTGCACTCACTGGAGTGGGAATAGAAATTTTTACCTCTCCGCTATCTAGCACTTTCTCTACTGTTGCACTCACTAGAGTGGGAATAGTCATTTTTATCCCTCCGCTATCCAACACTTTCCCTACTGTTGCACTTACTGGAGTTGGAATAGTAATCTTTGCCCCTCCGCTATCCAACACTTTCCCTACTGTTGCACTCACTTGGGTGGGAATATTAATTTTTACCCCTCCACTATCAAGCACTTTCCCTAATGTTGCACTCACTGGAGTGGGAATAGTTAATTTTACCCTTCCGCTATCCAGCACTTTCCCTACTGTTGCACTCAGTGGAGTTGGAATAGTAATTTGTACCCCTCCGCTATCCAATACTTTCCCTACTGTTGCACTCACTGGAGTGGGATTAGTTAATTTTACCCCTCCGTTATCAAACACTTTCCCTACTGTTGCACTCAGTGGAGTTGGAATAGTAATTTTTACCCCTCCGCTATCCAACACTTTCCCAACTGTTGCACTCACTGGAGTGGGAATAGTAATTTTTACCCCTCCGTTATCAAACACTTTCCCTACTGTTGCACTCACCAGAGTGGGAATAAATTGTTTTAGCCCTCCGCTATCCAACACTTATCCTACTGTTGCATTCAGTGGAGTGGGAATAGTAATTTTTACCCCTCCGCTATCCAACACTTTCCCTACTGTTGCACTCTTTGGAGTGGGAATAACATTTTTACCACTCCGTTATCCAACACTTTTCCTACTGTTGCACTCACTGGAGTGGGAATAGTAATTTTTGCCCCTCCGCCATCCAACACTTTCCCTACTGTTGCACTCTTTGGATTGGGAATAGTAATTTTTACCCCTCCGCTATCCAACACTTTCCCTACTGTTGCACTCACTGAAGTGGGAATAGTCATTTTTACCCATCCGCTATCCAACATTTTCCCTACTGTTGCATTTATTGTATTTTGAAATTTAAGTTGAAATATTTTTTAATAGTTTAATGTTTTAATTTATTATAGATATTTGTTTCTTTATATTTTAAATCATTAATATAAATTTTTATTTTTTATATTATTTTAAACTTTTAACATAAATTAAAAATAATATTTTATTAATTGTTTTAAAGTAAATATATATGTATACCTTATTATGTTTGTGCTTATTTTTTTATCAAGTTTATTTGTTATATTTTATTAAAATGTATTTTACATTTATTTTATTTTGTTAAAATTATATTTAATATTTAATATATTTAATATATATTATTATATTTTATATTTATATAAAAGTCGATATTTCATACATCTATGGGGCATATTAGCAAGACTGGCGATAAAATTATCGCCGTTTTAGCGAGCAGGAAACTGCAGCTAAAGCGGACGATAATGGGCTTGCTAATAAGCGTTATAGAATTCAATAGAGCCCAGGTTAGATGTCCTGCACATCTAACCTGGGCTTCTGTGGAATTCTACTAACGCTTATTAGCAAGCCAATTATCGCCGCTTTAGCGGCAGTTTCCTGCCGCTAAAACGGCGATAATTTTATCGCCAGTCTTGCTAATATGCCCTATATTTTTTACATCGATATTTTTTAGTCAATATTTTTGTACTTACCTGTTTAAGTATAGGAGTAGATATTTTTGTTGTCTATATTTTTTACTCGATATTTTTAACATCGATATTTTTTACATCGATGTTGTGTCAGTGAATCCAAATAATCACTGGTCACAGGACAAATTAACACTTAACATGAGACTTAACAGAAATTAACTTACTCTCCCCCACATCAATCTTAAGGTCTCCAACCCCAGGAAGCCCGCTGAGGGTACAGGCAAGCTTTACATCATTAGGCCCCTCTGCGCTTCATTCAGCACTGCCCTAACAAAAAAGCTAATTTAAAAGCAAACACAACAAATGTGAGGAAAATAAGTGTTTTCTTTGTATGTACCCACACTCAGAAGAAAGCTTCCCCTGATATCAAGCCCCTTTCTTTCCATTCAGCAATTCAGGAAAGAAGTACAGTTCTAGAGATATGGAGAATTACTACCTCTACCCAATACATCTGCTCATTGTTTGCCAATCCCCTCACAAATGTTTATTGCTCCTGAGGTATATACTATCCATTATTCTCTCATGTATGAATACATATGTATATATATATATTTGCTATTTGTATAGCACAAACCTAGTCAAAAGAGGTTGGGACACTGAATAATATCAAAGGCAAGGATACAATCAAAAAGTGTTTGAAGAGGTAGTCTGTTTCTGGCAGCAGAAGTACAATATAACTGCATCATGATGTAGTGGTCTGGGTGTACCCTGCAATATGGGCGGGGTGAGAAAGGGAACACCCAGACACAGGACAGAAACAGTTGTCAGGTGTTATCTGTCATCTACCTAAATACCCCCTCCATGGCAAAACATAAAATGGACATATACCTCCTATTGGAGTCTGAACAACCGGACATCCTCCTGCTAACAGAAACCTGGCTCTCACCGGAATCCTCCCCTGACATTCTGACCGCACTTCCCAGTGACTACTATATCCTCCAAGCCAACCGCCCTCAGGGGAAAGTCGGTGGAGGAGTAGCAGCCATTATACGCCATAACCTAAAATTCACCGCACTAACCCCTCTAGACCTACCTTCAGTAGACAACCTTGTGATCAAACTAGAATCTGACTCTACCCCCATGATTTGTGTATTGCTTTACAGCCCCCCCAGAGCATGCCACTGTTTCCACATTCCTTGGGCGAACAGGTAGCCCACCTAATAACTAACCATGCAAAAATCCTGCTGATTGGTGATTTTAACTATTGGGCAAACGGCACATCAGGTGGTCCCCAATCCGCTGAACTTACTGACTTGCTCACAGGGTTAAATCTTAATCAGCAGGTGTTGCTACACATATTAAAGGGCACACACTTGACCAGGTATGGACAGCCAACATTGTCATGTCCCCCCCGTCGGTCGCTCCCTGCACATGGTCTGATCACTAGCTAATCAAATTCACCATCAATAACATCACTAGGGCCAAAACCCATACCATTAAAGGGGAGTCAGCAAGGAGCTGGAATGGTACCAACAAAAGTCTATTCCTCAAGACACTGGCCAACACAATCCCACCTAATCAATCATCTATCAACCTCAGTGGGGAAAATTTAACAGCTTGGCTATTAGCAGCTAGTAATAAACGTGCTCCTCTCAGGAAAATACACTTAGCCCGGCGCCATGAATTACAGTGATGGTTCTCCACTGACCTAAAAGCTCAAAAATTAGCCCTTCGGGAATCTGAAAGGAGGTGGAGATGCAAATATCTGCCTGAGGAAAAACGTATCTACTTATCTGCACTAAAAGATTATAAAAAAGCTATCCTGACCACAAAAGCCGCATATTTTTCTTCCAAAATCCTGACCTCTACTAACCGGTCAAAAGAAATTTTCTAGATTGTTAATGAACTGTCGAATCCTGACAGAGTGACAATAAAACCCACGCCTTCTCAAACGTTATGCAACTCTTTGAACATCTTCCTCATTGACAAAATTATGACAATCAAGGCTAGCCTGCCTACATGCTTAACCCCCGAGGCATGCTCGACTACGCTAACAAACCCTTGCACCATTGAACAAATCCCGACAATAAGTTACAGAGTATTCCTGGACCTGTTGTCCAAGGTGAAATCAGGCTCACCCAGGGATTGCTGCCCGCCCCGGATCTTAAGGGAAGCTTTTACTACTCTCCCTGGACCAGCCCTAACCCTTCTGAATGAGTCACTGTCCCAGGGCTACGTTCCCAACACATTTAAGGAAGCAAATGTTGAACCCCTCCTGAAGAAGCTAGGGGCTGATCCCAAAATCCTGATGAACTATCGCCCAATCTCGCTGCTCCCATACTTGGCCAAGGTACTTGAAGCCCATGTGGCCAGATGCCTTTCTGCCTTCTTGGAACAGTCTGAATATCTTGATCCCCATCAAGCAGGGTTCCGTCCAGCACACTCTATAGAGTATGTTATACTGACAGTATTAGACACTCTCCGGAAGGAGGCCGACAAGGGCTCACCGCAGGCTCTGGTGTTGCGGGATCTCTCCGCAGCCTTTGACACGGTCGACCACGATATATTGATCAACCGTGTCAGAAACGTGGGAATCCAGGGCTCTGCCCTTGACTGGATAAGTTCCTTTTGGAAAACCGATCTCAGTCGGTCCGCATAGGCCAGTTTACAGCCCCTAAGATGAGGACTACATGTGGAGTCCCGCAGGGCTCCTCACTCTCCCCCCATCTGTTTAACCTCTATCTTCTCCCACTGATCCGGGCATTGAAAGAAAGGAAAGCGTGTACCTTTAACTACGCTGATGATTTCCAACTAATGTTCGCCATTAGTAACTCCCCTGAATCCGTCCATGAATTTCAGACCACTATGCTGTTCATCCGCGACTGGATGAACAGCAATCACCTGAAACTTAATCCGGATAAGACCGAATTGATCCTAACAGGGGGAACCCATAACCCATGGAGCCCTCATTTTTGGCCACAGGAATTAGGACTGCCTCCTACCCCATCCTCTTCTGCTAAAAGTCTGGGGGTAATCATCAACTGCGATCTTACAATGAAGACCCAAATCGGCTCAGTGATTTCAACGTGCTTCTTCCAGTTGAGAAAAATAAGAAAAATCAGTAGATTTCTCACCCAGGAAGCTCTAATACAGGTAGTTCTAGCTATGGTAATGTCTCATATAGACTACGCCAATTCCCTATACCTATGCATTCCAGTATATTTAACTAAATGACTGCAACTGGTACAGAACCAGTCAGCGAGACTGATTTTTCAGCAACATAGGTGGCAACATGTCACCCCCCTCATGAGGAAGCTGCACTGGCTCCCTATACCGCAGAGATGTGCCTTTAAGGTTGGTTGCCTCATCTTCAAATCCTTGAATGGCAGGAGCCATAAATTTGTTGACAGCCTTATTCAAAGGCACATGCCCACATGTAACCTGCGTTCTGCTCACATGCATCTTCTGTCTATTCCCTCCTTCAAACTGAAGCGTCTGGGTGGTGCTAGGTTTGCCGTACTAGCCCCCAGATTCTGGACTCTCTGCCTTCCGAAATTAGATCTTGCACAGACCGCTTGAGCTTCAGGAAGCTCCTCAAGACCTGTCTGTTCAGACAAGCATATGAGTAGGTTACCAGGGTTCCGGCACCCCTTAGAGCAGCGCCATGAAACCTATACGGTGTACGTGCACTTTACAAGAACCTTTTAACATAACATAACATAGTGTTCTACAAAGAAATGTGTCTTCAACATTTCCTTTATTGAAGCAGGGTGGTTCAGATGGATACAGGATGTTGTTTCGTATCCTGGGTGTATAAATGGGAAAGGCAGATTAACTTTTTCTCTGGTTTTTTACGCTTATTTATCTCCAGTATGATGGTGTCCTTGATGATGGTGTTCAAGAGCTACCTTGAGCGGTGAGCTTGTAAGCCAGTAGGTGTAGTTCTGCTCGTGATTACTTTGAAAATGATTCAACTGGTTTTGAAGATGGTACAGGCCACCAAGAGGAGCCTGTGGAGTTCCATTAGGATGGGGGTAACATTATCATATTTCTTTAAATCCTGGATGAGACGTGCTATGGAATGAAGAATCTCCTTAAGGGGGGGGTCAGTGTGGAGTCTGGCAGGGCATGGCATTTCCACCATCCAGAGGGAAGTGAATGAGGGCGTAACAGTAGTTCTGAAGGCACTGGGAGGAACAATATTACTTTCTTTAGCAGAGAGAGCTGGTACCAACCTATCTTTCGTGTACTTGCCAATGTATTCATTGAGGGTGTGGCTGGTGTCCAGGATGAATCCAAGTTGTTTGGAATTGGATAAAGGCTGTGATGTCACGACAACCATGATGACCCAAACACCGCCTCCCTCCTAGAGAACCTTGCCAACATAGGGCTGAAGCAACTAGTCATCGCACCCTCGCACACTGCGGAACACACACTCAACTGCGTCTTCACAGAAGGAAGCAGTGTCTCCTGCAGCCACACCATGGAACTCCTCTGGACAGATCACCACTGCATCCAATTCTCCTACAAAAAACCCACCGTACACAAGCACGCCCACCACGTCCCCATAGAAGCTGGAACAAAGTCACCGAAGACCAGCTCACCTCTGCCCTCATCAGCACCTCACCACCGACTACGCCAGATGCCAATACCGCAGCACGCAACCTCAACTGCTGGATCACGAACTGCGCCAACACACTCACCCCCCTCTAGAAAGCCACAGGAAGACACATCAAGAAAGCAACATGGTTCACCCCTGCACTCCAAGAATAAAAACGCTCCTGTCAACGATTCGAAAAGACATGAAGGAACAACAAAACCCCAGAAACATGTGCCACCTACAGAGCATCCACCACCGCACACTACCATCTCATCAAATCCACAAGGAAGAAATCCCTCCAAGACAGAATCCTCACCAACGCTCACAATAACAAAGAACACTTCTCCATCATCAAGAATTGGCCAAACCCTGCAGCGTAACAACAGATGCCCCACCCTCTCAAGACCTCTGCAACAGACTCAGCACCTTGTTCCACCTTAAGATTAAGATGGTCTACGACACCTTTGAGAACCAAGATCTCTGCACCGCTCCTGCTCTCCGTCCAAGCGACGTCACCCGACAGACCCTGCTCAACTGGACCCCACTCACGACCGAAGACACCTTGAAGACCATGAAAGGCATTCACTCTGGAGCACCCTCAGACCCCTGCCCACCCCACAGCTTCCACAGAGCCGCCTTGGCCATCGCACCCGAATTATGTTGGACGATCAACTGCTTCCTTCAAGACCGCCACCTTCTTCGACAACTGGAAACATGCCAAAGTCAACCACCTCCCGAAGAAACCCTCCGCAGACCCGAGGGACCTCAAAAACTGCAGGCCCATCTCCCTGCTTCCATTTGCAGCCAAAGTCATCGAAAAGGTTGTCAACACCCAGCTAGCAAACTTCATCGAAGCTAACAATGTCCTGGACATCTTCCAATCGAGATTCCGCAGCAACCACAGCACAGAGACCGCCCTGCTCGCTGCCACTGACGACATCCGCTCCCTCCTTGACCATGGCAAAATAGCAGCCCTCATCCTCCTGGACCTCCGCTGCCTTTGACACTGTCTCCCACCGGGCCCTATCCACCAGACTCCACGATGCCAGCATCCGCGGCAAGGCCCTCAACTGGATATGCTCATTCCTCACCGGCAGAACTCAGCGAGTCAGACTCCCGCCCTACCTCTCGGAACCGGCAGCGACCAACTGTGGAGTTCCCCAGGGCTCCTCCCACAGTCCCACCATCTTCAACATCTACATGGCCCCCCTCGCAACCATTGTCAGGAACCACGGGCTCAACATCATCTCTTACGCCGACGACACCCAGCTGATCCTCTTCCTCACCAACAAACCCAAAATCACTAAACACAACTTCCAAGAAGGGATGAAATCCGTTGCCACCTGGATGAAGAACAGCTGCCTGAAACTGAACTCAGAGAAAACAGTAGTCCTCGTCCTTGGCTCCACCCCTCTGCATGGGATGACTCCTGGTGGCCCCCGGCCCTTGGAAATCCCCCTCACCCCGACAGACCGCGCATGAAACCTCGGCATCGTACTAAACTCATCACTCACAATGAACCGCCAGTTCAACGCCGTATCCTCGACCTGCTTCAACACCCTCCGCATGCTTCAAAAGACGTTCAGATGGATCCCATTTGAATCCAGAAAAAACTTCACGCAGGCTCTCATTAGTAGCAGACTGGAATACGGCAACGCTCTCTACGCTAGAATCAACAAGAAACTCCTTTGCAAACTCCAGACCATCCAGAACGCCACAGCCAGACTGATCTTTGACATCCCCAGCCGGAGCCACATCACACAACACCTCCACAATCTCCACTGGCTCCCAGTCGAAAGAAGAATAACCTTCAAACTCCTCACCCATGCAAACAAGGCCCTTCACAACACAGGACCAACATACCTGAACAACTGCCTCTCCTTCCACGCACCCAAAAGGCACCTCCGATCAGCCGACCTCTCTCTGGCCACTATTCCATGCATCTACAAGACCAGAATGGGAGGAAAGTCTTCTCCTACCTAGCAGCCAAGGCCTGGAACAACCTCTCCCTCCACCTTCGGCAAGCCCAACCACTGCCAAGTTCTTCAGGAAGGACATTGAGACTTGGCTCCTCGGATGACCCCAGCACTCAACGGAGCCACGCCTCTAACCCCCATGCGCCTTGAGACCCTCGTGGGTGAGTAGTTGCACTTTACCAACCCTGATTGATTGATTGATTGGTTGATGTGAAGGTTCATTTCATTGAGCTGGCTTGTATTGCTTGTTGTTCTGGGCAAATCACAGGAATTCTGCCTTGGTGGAGTTGAACTTCAGGTAAATGCTGTAAATTTAGGCCTGGGAGAGATGCAGAAAGTGTTTGAAATGTGATATGTCTGAAACAGAGGAGACTTCCAAATAGAGTAGGCAATCTTTAGCATATTGGTAAATTTTGCTGCTGGTATCAGCGAGTATGGCCCCAGTGGGCTCCATGTAGAGGTTGAGGATGACAGAAGAATTGATGGAACAGATGGGGCTCATCTGGGACTTCAAGGTGCTTATATGCAGAGAATTCCTTTCTTTCCTCTCTGCTGGTCCTCTGGGTTTTTGGTTATAGAAATGGCCATTTTTAGATGATTTTGTTTTTACAATCTAGATACCCAAGGAAGGCAGGAGCTAGCGCATGGGTTCTTTCCCTTATTTACGAAGGGCAGAGACACAGATGCACCGTCGGCGTGAAAAATGCTGCCCAAAGGCAAATCCGCCTGTATCAATCCTCTTCCAATCCTGCTTGCTTTGTGGGAGTTCAACCTTGCATACAATATTTGTGACATGAACTACTGAATTACAACCCTGCTCTGAACAGGTCAGTACATTACCCTGTTGCGGGTAAGCATCTTCAAAACATTCATGTGAAAAATTACATATCAAAAGTTTTTATTCCTGGGAAGAGAGTCTACAACAAGGGCACTTTTGTCATCACCTTCTCACTACCAAACATAAACTTGAGACCCATGATTTAATTTGAAATCTTGACGTGAATGTTCTCTTTCTCACTGAAACTTGGCTGCATGAGGATTTAGAGGCTGCTACTTTGGTGAGTGTCAAAATTATACACATCGACGGTCCCTACAAATCAGTAAAAGGGATAGGCTTGCTGTGATCTTTAAAGCTGCTTTTGGAATACCCCTTCTGGACTGAGCTTTCGGGCTTCAGATTGGCTCTTTCAGTGTCTACCACATATCTGCTATACCATCCAATAGGCACCAACACAAGGCTTGCTGTGGAATTGTGGAATTTTTATCATCTAATTCAAAAAATGTCCTTAAGCTCAGGACCTTTAATATTAGGGCAGGCTCTGTCAGCCCCATAGATAATTATGACTTATTAGGACTTACTAAATTTGTTCATGTCCCCACCATTGATGCTGAGCATACATTAGATTTGATATCTGTTGGAAGGAGCCCTGGCCAGTTGCCTGGTTTGCTCATAAATTAATAATTTTTGACTGGGTTTTGGAAGTGCCGGATAGAGTCCATAGGTAAACCAGCACACATAAGGACCATGCTTGGAGTAAGATTACAGCAGAGCAACTGGTGCAAGTTCTCACTTCGCTGCCTTTCTAGGTGGTAGACCTATTAACTCTCTATATTCACAATATTAATTCTGACTATCAGTCATCCTAGGTAGAATAGGTCTGATTAAATATATTGTTCCTTGCTGCAAAACACCATCTGCTCCCTGGTTTACTCAGGAACTGGCCAAAGTAAAAAGTGGCTGTATAAAACTTGGCAGAGTGGCCACGATGCCGAGTTCAAATGGATTTTTTTTGGCAACCCTTTAGCCGCAGATTTTCATCAAGCACCAGATGTATTTGTTTCCATCTTTACCTTTGATTTTACTGTAACCTTAGCAACAGTTAACAGAGCTTGGAAGCAAGTAGTGATCACCCCAATTATTTAAAACATAATTTGCTAACACCAATACTTTGAATAACTGCCAACTAATTTCTCGGCTCCCTTTGCACATTAAAATCCATGGGGGGGGGTGTTGTTTGAGCGCAGTTCAAGATGGCGGTACACGGCTGAGCTCCAGCCTGAGCATGGGCCCTCTCAGAAAATTTCAGGCAATTGCAGCGCTTGCCAGTGCAGGAGACATTGTTACATCTTCTCCTGAACACCCGGTGAGTCAATGGAATACTTTAATAACTGCTGGCTCCTCATTGCAATGTGTGACCGGCCCCGGGGCAGTTTCAGTCAAAATGTGAGGCTGCACACTGCATTTTGTAAGGCGGTGAGCGAGTCTCCTCACAAATCAGCCTTCATGAGCCGCTCGTTTTAGCATTTTACTATCGGCTCTCGCTCCAAACATGCGGCCGGCACCACTGACCTTTCTGCTCAACATGCCAATGTGCACCTGTGGTGTTCTAAGGCAGTAAGCACATTTTCTTTATTTCCAACACATCCCTCACGCCACGATATTTGTTTGACAGCAATCTCCTTTAATCAATGACCTTTTCTTTCAAGCAGGCGGCTGGCTCTGGAACTTTTCTAATCAGCATAAGACTTTGTGCCTGATGTATTGTGAGGCGCTAAATGCATTTTTTTTATTTCCAACTCTTTCCTCACTCCAGGATATCAATTTCTATAGTAGTCTGCCTGATTTCTCCACTTCAGGAGTCACATCTTTCTGAGTTGGAGTCTATCAAGCTCAAAAAAAGGTGGGTTTGAAAATGTTTTTCTCTCACTTGCAATGGGGAAAAAAATGGAGTACTGATTCTTTGTCATAAAAAATTGCAAATCTCAGTTATCACCCAAGAACATGATGCTGAAGGTAGATGGCTTTTTGTTAAACTGCTTAATAATAACAAACCAATTACAATTGTCAATGTTTATTGCCCAGTCTCAGTTGATGCTACATTGTGGACTACTCTCTCCACCAAAGTCCTTTAATGTGATGATGATTATATTATATTTGATGGTGATTGTAATCAAGTTTGTGGCCCCATATTAGATAGACACTCTAAAATGAAGTCGCTTGGATGCCTGATGAGGGCAACAGAGTGGCCCTTATTTTGATGGTCTGCCAGGCAGCCTTCGACATGCTTGCTGTCACTTATGACACGTTAAGTATGTACTTAATCAAGAAGCCCCTAGGGTCCAAGAAGGCCTTGGATTAGATTCTACCCCAACATGTAATGTCAAACTGTCAAGACCTGCTTCCTCTAATCACCTTTTAAACTTATGAAACAGGGTATGCAGCAGGGATCATCCTTAAACCCTACTTAACCTCTATTATGCCCCTTTCACTCAAATAATTATTTAAATTGACTTGTCCTTGACGATCTTTGCAAAGGGTATGTAGCTGGGTTTTCACCAGGAGGATGCAAGACGTCTTACGAAAGTGAGGTACAAAACTGGACTACAGTTTTTGCTTCCTGGATGTTAGAGAATGCCTTTAAAATTAACTTAGTCAAAACAGAAGTTCTCATCCTGGGTGACTCTTCTGACATGTGGTTTACGAATTGGTGGGCTACGCAGCTTGGATCATGTTCCATTCCAGTCAAGCCCAAGTAAGAAATCTAGGAGTCATCATAGATAATTCACTGTCGTTCAAAGCACACATGAACAAGATAACTTACGCCTGTTTCCCTAGACGTGTAGTAGTAGAGAGGCTACTGGGGAAATTCTGTTCATTTATATTGGTGGTAAGCCAGAGGACAGTGGAACAAGCAATTATCTATTTAGTTTACAATACTGTAATGCATTGTTGTTAGGTCTCCCAAAGCACCTATTTCAGCACAAAAGGTCTTGCATGGCCTCAGTTCTGAGGGAATTGCACTGGATTTCAATTAAGGTGCAGATCTTATTCAAAAGCTTGTTGATTGATAAAGCCCTCATACAACAAGGCTTCATTTACCTACAAACTAAACTGGCTCATTACTGTCCAACACAAAGCCTTCTCTCCTCTATGGGTCCAAACTGGAATGGCATGGTGAGCAAAAAAACGATGGATTTAGGCCCAGATCTCTGTACTGGGGTGAATGTATGACATTATTCTGCATTCTGTCCATCAATTATTCTTTTTGTATTTGTCACCCCGAGTGGGACGGGTATGCCCAGACGTGGGTCCCGTCCTCTCCATGCCACTGGAGTCAAGCTATCCTGGCTGATGAGGGGTGAAACCCCGAAAACAGTCCTAGGATGCTTGTTTCTAGTCCAGGGAGGACCTGGCCTGGCAGTTTGGGCTGGACTGTTCCCATTGGGCGCAGGGTCAAGACTGATTTGCATATGGATGGGTCCAAACTGGAATGGCATGGTGAGCAAAAAAACGATGGATTTAGGCCCAGATCTCTGTACTGGGGTGAATGTATGACATTGTTCTGCATTCTGTCCATCAATTGTTCTTTTTGCATTTGTCACCCCGAGTGGGACGGGTATGCCCAGACGTGGGTCCCGTGCTCTCCATGCCACTGGAGTCAAGCTATCCTGGCTGATGAGGGGTGAAACCCCAAAACCGGTCCTAGGATGCTTGTTTCCAGTCCAGGGAGGACCTGGCCTGGCAGTTCGGGCTGGACTGTTCCCATTGGGCGCAGGGTCAAGACTGTTTTGCATATGGATGGGTCCAAACTGGAATGGCATGGTGAGCAAAAAAACAATGGATTTAGGCCCAGATCTCTGTACTGGGGTGAATGTATGACATTGTTCTGCATTCTGTCCATCAATTGTTCTTTTTGCATTTCTCTCCTCTATGGCACACCTAGCCAAAGTGCGAAATTTAAAAAGAGTAGGTGATGTAGCTGTATTTGTTCTGGCAGAAAAGACAATGAAGGCAATACCTTCTAGCCTAAGAGTTGAAATGAACCAGCTTGTGTTCAGAAAGGGACGTTGGACTAGGCTTTTCTCCAGTCTCTAATTTCATGCCCCCTCTGATTTTAACTCAGTCCCCCAATTGACTAGACAAGTCTAGGACACTTACTGGTAGCAGTGCACTTTAAAAAATCATTAACATAGCAAGATAATAAATACAGGACTCGTAAAGATAGCATGGGAGTCAGGTTGATAAAAAACATACTTAAAAACCCGAAATGCTAAACTTCATTGAAGAACCTGCAATAAGGATTTTGGAAATCTAGCCTACAAATCTTCTTTGAATTTGCACATGTATTGTTTGAGGCCCGATGGATTATGTGGAAGTTCCATCTATACATATGGTATGTTCATGCTATTCAGACCCAACCAGGTCAAGCCTTGATTTGGAAAGAGCCTCCCCGAGAGCTATTAAGACTAATAGGAGTGGCAGGTGTTGTGGATCAGATTAGGAATTAGTTTAGCATGTGTTCTTTGAATGTCAGCAATTTTCATACTCTAAGTGATTTTTGTTTATTCACCATAATTTTAAGATATTTATTTAACATGTGAAATCAAGCAATCTATAGTCTCATAGGGCCTGTAGATGTGAAAATCAGTGAGCGAGATTTTAGAAGACCTAAACTATTTGCTGATAGGATCAACTTTTGAAAATATTTGGTTGATGTTAACAATGTTTTAATAAACTAACAAAAAACATTAAGACATATGTTTGCATCTGGCTTTCTGTGTCCCTCCATTATCTTAACCTCACAGAACCAACCATCTATGAGGATGACATTGTATCCCTCTCTGTCATTGAGGCCCTCCTCAATGAGGCGTTTTATTTTAAAAACACTCAGCACATTTTTATGTTATGAAACATTCTCTCTTCTTAATGCATTCTGGCCAAATCTATCCCCTACTAAAAATGTTTAGCATGACCAAGCAGAATCAACCAATTATCATCCCATCACTGAATCTTTAACTGAGACAAAATATTGAAAAAGCAGGAATACATAGGCAATCTCTGCTTCATCTAGGACTAGTAACCTGGATTAAACCACAATGCAGCACCAAAATCACAACCATTTAAGTGATGGACAATGTCCAAATTGTTACTGACTGTGGCAGACCCATGCCTTATGATGGTGCTTGAATGTCTTAGACATGACACACTGTAATGGATTACTAACCTTCCTAATGGTAAGCTGGACAGAGGCAGGACTGGTGAAGGAGTGTGGGCTTCCCGCATGGCAATTCCTGAAATATGGAGCAGTAACACATGTATTGCACAGCACATGGGACTCTAAGCATGTGGAACCACTACTGCATGGCCTACTGTTTACTATGGGGATGGGCTCCAGATTAGTCATCTGGTTTTATAAAATGTTGAACAAAATTGCAAGAGTACCATTGAATAGGGCAAGAGTGATTTGGGATACCAAACTTGAAAGGGAACCAAGTGGCCTGCTATAAAAACAGCAGTTAGTTTACTGTAAGTCTTTACTATATAGCTATGTTTAAATGTGTCATCTGAAACCTCATCATGGGAGCGAAATCCTTCCTCACGTCTATTCAATCTGTCATGTCAGGCAGCTACCATAGTGAAGTCCTATAACAAAAGAATATCACCACCTCTTAAACAGCAACATGGACTACACCCTATAGTACTGGTTTTATCCGAGTTTGAACTGAAAATCTTATGTAAAGTCAAAATATAGCTTAAGTACTCTAGATCAACTGCACAGTCAAAGCAATGTTGCTATCAAAAATCTGGCTCACTGATCAGCCACGTTCTGCTTTGATGGTAGTATTCCACACTGCAGGCAGAATCAAAAAAGGTCAACAGACATTCAACCACACACCCCAAAGCTAACCGACGTCTTTTGGGTATCACTCCATGCTCACACACTTACATCTGTATACTTCAGCAACAAAACAGCAGCAGCCCCAAGAAGAACCACCTACCTAACAAACTTAAACATTTTAAAACGATCACAACTTGAAATCTCAGTATAGATTAAAGAAAGCAAATTATTCTCTAGGATTCTCAAACGTTTGAACCCTTCCACTTAAACACATTTATTTGCTATTGCATTTGAGGCAGAAATTAAAAGCATTAGTCTTCTGGCAACAACTTTCAAGCAATCTAGCTATCTACATGCTTAGTTATTTGGTGAGCACCTTAATCAATGTTTGGTTTTATGGACCAAAGTATATTTATGTCATTTAAGGGTGTGCAAAGCTTTTCTTTTATGAAATGTCCGTAATACTTGATAATACTATAGTTCATACCTATAGCTTGTGACATTTTCTGCCTTTGGGTTTTCATATTACACTAGAGAGATATGCTCTCTGTTTTAATTGTTTCTAAAGTAAAATGCTTGCCAAAATCCAACAACTAAGTCTTTTGATGCTAATTTCAAGATTTATGTGACTTTTAATAAAGAAAGTTAGCCATCTTGTACTGGATCCAAACTTCACTTGTAGATTGTGCCAGTAGGGAATGATTAATGAAAGATGCCTACATTTGATAGAAAATAGTAACTTTATTCACTATTCTGTTCTAATCAAAGTTGCTACCAATAAAAATATCTTGTATCATAGGTGAACCTGTGCAAAGATAATTTATACGGACCTGACAGAGAAGGCGTGTTTGGTGGGGATAGATAAGACAAGTGTCATTGTTAATCAGAATGTTAATTGAAGCAATATTGTGCATGATGGGCTTAAGATACTTGGCAAGCACATTTAGTAGTATTAATAATTACATTAATCTCCATGGAAACCTAAACATGGCTATAGCAGAGTCAATGGTGCTTAAGATTACTTTTCTGTGCCCCATTCCACTGGAAGGTTAGCAATGAGGCTTACCTTTCACAATAGAACCTCGTGGACTAATTTGTTAAAAGAAACGGACTATTTCAAGATATTTAATAAGACAAGCAGTACCAGTGAAAGGCTGGCATCATTGTTGTCGCTCCCAGAATTCTAAACTCAGAGTGGGTAGCAATATAAAAAAGTGACTTGCAAGGCAAAATTATATAAGGGGTTCACCTCATGCCGCAACAATTGACAAGAATGGTAATTGATCAGTTCAATAACTGTTAGTGATTGTAGCTGGCATCATTGAATTAGTACACTTTATTAAATACTGTGCAAACACTTCTTTTCAAGACAGGTACACCTTTCATGTAAAGACTAATGGCGCAGTAGTACTAAATGATATGTTAAAATTAAAATTTCAAGGAAGAGAATTGTGTCTCACACTCTGTTTCTCAGTGGCTCTAATGGTTTGGGAAAAGTACAAATCTGTGGTATTGAGGGACTCTTCAGACTTTTAATGAATTAGAGTATTAATCTTGAACTGTGTCCAATACCTTTGCATTCTTGATTAATCAGGTGTTAACATGTCGAGAAAAAAGGATGTATTTGACGTTTACTGCATGCCTTTCCAATACGTTTACTGTACTTGACCTAAGAGGGATATAAAATGAAACCTAGTGCTGAGAATATTCATCAGCAGCCATGTTGTTTCAGGAGACTATAGAGGGTATGGAAATGGTCACTGGCCTTTGGAACGTAAAGAAAACCCTATCTATAGTTGCTTAGATCACAGACACCTGCAGCATGTTGATATTTCCAGTGTCTTTTTGTCACCATTCCAAATTCTTTTCTGCCATTCTGCTCAGAATTCATAGTTCATATGTGTTGGACTTGGCCCTTTTGGCAGGGTGATCCCAGAACTTTTTTCTTTCCTCCTGTATTTTTTCTGACCTGTTGTTGGTGGTTTTATGACTCTGGGCACTTTTCCACTGCTATTCAGTGCTAAAGTACATATGCTCTCCCTGTAAATTATTGTTATGGATTTGTGATTCCATGATTGGCGTATTTGATTTACTAGTCAGACCCTAGTAGAGTGCACTGTGTGTGCCCAGGGCATGTAAATCAAATGCTGCTAGTGGGCTGCAGCACAGATTGTGCCACCCACATAAGCAGCCAGTAAATGTAAACTCAGTCTGGTACTGCCATGTCGACTTGGCAAGTGCTCACACTTGCCCGTCCCTAATCTTCCCCTTTCTTACATGTTAGTCACTCCTAAGGTAGTCCCAAGGTACCCCTGTGGGCAAGGTGCATTGTATGTGAAAGGTAGGACATGCCCTGATGTGTGTGGCATGTCCTGATAGTGAAATACTGCCAATTTCGTTTTTCACTATTGCAAGGTTACCTGCTCCCATAGGATAGAATGGGGAGTTCATTTATAACATCTTAAAAACATAACTAACACTGGGAACAAGGTAGGAAAATAAAGTTTTATATGCCTGAACTCAGAATGTTACAATGCATCTTTTAGTGAGGGTGATCTTTACATTCTGTGTTTGGAAACACCACTTTTAGAAAGTAGGTATTTTCTTGCTTAGCCATCCAATATGCCTATGCTAGGTTTGTGTATTGCATGTCTGGCTTTGAAGTGTCAGGGGCTGGGGAGGAGCAGTGGCTCCAGAGAGCCTGATGAGTCAGGGTTGGGCTGAATAGGCCTGGTCAGCATTTGGAGTGGTGGGAGGAGTAGCACCTGCACCTGAATCGGGCTGTGCCTGCCTTCCACAATGATGGCTCCTCCCCCCTGTGGTGTGTCTGGAGCCAGGGCTCATACTGACAATGGAGGTTGTTGTGCACTTGCAAAGTGCCCCACAGAACTGGTTTTGGTTGGGTACAGACACTCTCTGCCTTCAGAGAACAAAGGAGTTTTGGGTATAAAAAGAGGGGCCCAGACCCCAGACTTTTAGATCACTTCTGGGAAACCAAGAGGAACCTTTGCCAAGGAGAAGAGCCGGAGAGGCTGAGGAGGAATACTGCCCCTGTGCTGTTTGCTGTCTGGGGTTGGCCTGCAGTGGCTACTTGTTGCCAAGGAAAGGAGAAAAGGACTTTGCTGTTTGCTGTGTCCCCTGCTTGAGGAAGATCTCCAAGGGCTTGAAACTGACCTTGCCTCCTGTTCTGAAGTCTCAGGGACACAAAGACTTCACCACTAGCTCCCCTGAACTTCCTTGCTGGGAGTTCTGACCTGCAAAGAGGTGCCTGCTGTTGTTTTTGGCCTCTAGAGACTGTTTTCCGCTGGGAGGTGGAAGAATCCACGCATCATCCCGGATCATCGCATCGAGGCGCCAAGTTTGTCGCATCGTTGGGGGACGCAGTAAGAAACCGACACATCACTTCCTCTCCGGTGAGGAACCGACGCATCACCTCCCCTGCGCAGCAGTAAGGAACTGACGCATCACCTCCCCCGGAGCAAGGAACCAATGCATCACCTTCCCTGAGCGTAAGGAACCGATGCATCACCTTCCCTACGGCCCGTTGTGTTTGTTTGCGTGACGCATCCCAGGTACTTTGTGTGAAAAGTGTTGCATCTGCAATTTGCTTTGAACTGAACTATTTCTACCATCTGAAAGTCATATTTTTATTACTGTATTGTGGATTTTTGTCGTTTGGTCTTGTTTTGGTTCAGATAAAGTTTAATTATTTTTCTAAACTGGTGTGGTGACCATTTGTAGTGTTTTCACTGTATTACTGTACTTGTTCACAAATGCTTTACACACTGCCTCTGAGATAAGCCTGTCTGTTCATGCCAAGCTACCAAGGGGGTGAGCAGGGGTTAGTTTAGAAGTGTATCCCCCTTACCCTGACTAGAAGCAAGAGTCCCTATTTGGACAAAGGTACCTACCTCTGCCAACTAGTGACACCCATTTCTAACAATATGTGATTTTTATCTTTGCCTGACTCCTCCATGTTAGAACTGGGGGTCTCTAGTTGGCTGAGGTAGGTACCTTAGTCCAAATAGGGACCCTTGCTTCTAGTCAGGGTAAGGAGGGACACACACTTCGATAACCCCTGCTCACCCCCTGGTAGCTTGGCACAAGCAGCCAGGCTTATCTCCAAGGCAATGTGTAAAGTATTTGCAACCACACTCCCAGTAACACAGTGATAACACCACAAATGGACACCACACTGGTTTCATAAAAATAGCGGTATCTTTATAAAAGGAATACGATGAGACCAAACGATAGAAATCCAACATATGCGTATTCGTAATATTTCGATTTGCCAGTTATTAGGCCAGCAATCACTTGTAGGTTCTTGCGGTATTAATGAGCAATTCACGATCTTTAATGCAGTCCTAATGCAATGCTATGCAGTTCGTAATGCAGTTCGTAATGTAGTAATAAGACAGAGACAACGGTCGTAAGCTTAAAGGGGCGGCCCCGGTACTGCTGGGCAGGTACAGGCCGCTCGGGGACTCAGCGCGTCTAACGTGGTGCAGCGGGAGAGAGCTCGGAGCACTCCTGTACTCCTCCTGCATGCCTCCCCAGGCCACACACGCTTGCGGCTCCCGACCGGAGTCCAAGCCTTACCTGGGGGGGTGCGCTGCCTCGCTCTCTCTCTCCGCTCGTTGGAAGTCCTGCTGGGCAATCCCGATCACGTTGCAGCTCTGTTGCGAGGCGACGCTGTAGCCGGACGGGTTACGGCGCTGCCTTCTCCTTCGTTGACAATCTTGGGCAGATTCCTTTCAACGAACAATGATCACGATCCCTTTCACCTTGTAGCTTCCTTAGCTTCAAGAAATCCTTTAGCTTCAAGAAATCCTTTAGCACGTTGCGGCTTGGGTCGGCGGCGGCGATCTTTACTCACAGCCTCAGCTACGATGACGGCTCGGGCCACAAACAGCAATGCAGCAGCGTGGACAATGTTTCACGCTGCGGGGGCAACGCGGTCACAGGGCACCTCGTAAACAGCACCACAGACCACACGGCAGTCTCAGGCGTGCAAAAAGCACACGCACACAGCGTCGCTGAGACACACTTGGAAACTTTTATGTTCCTGAGTTTCCACAACAGGGGACCAGCTCTCCTCGGGCCCTTGGAGACAAGTTACTTCAGGACACAGCACACAGCAAAGTCCTCTCAAGCAGGGGGACACAGCACACAGCAAAGTCCCTTGTCCTCTCCTCAGTCAAATCAGCAAACTGCAGGCCAGCCCCAGAACACACAGCAAGGGCAGTCCTTCTCTTCAGTCTCTTCAGCTGTTCTTCTTTGGCAGAGGTTCCTCTTGATCACAAAGTAGTTTCAATCCTTTTTCAGTATGGATTTCAGTCTTGAGTTCAGGGGTTTCAGCTCTTACATTTATACCCCTAAATGCCTTTGAAGTCTTTGTGTTCAGGGGGCTCTGACCCCGGTCCAAACCAGACCTGGGTGTCTTCCTGCCAGTGCACACCCTCTTCCTTTGATAGTCAGGGTCTGGGGCCCAGACGCTCAGCAGGAGGTGGAGCCATCCTCTGGGGGCAGCAACACAGCCCTCTTCACATCCAGGGTGCTACTCCTCCCCCCCACATCAAACGCAGGCCAGCCTGTTGCTGTCTCACCTACTCCTCCCTGGGGTCAGGACACTTCCCAGACCCTGTCACATCCAAACCCAGACAGGAAATACACAACCGGGCAGAGGCACACAGGATGGTTTAAGACAAGAAACCAGCCACTTCTAAAAGCGTGGTTTCTAAACACACAATTCAAAAACCATCTTCACAAAAAGATGTGTTACTAAATTCTGAGTTCAGGCACACTAAACTCCATCTCTCCATCTTATGCCTATGGGAAGATATGCTGGAAACATGGGACTCAGCATTCCCCATTCTGTCCTATGGGCAAGATGGCCTTGCAACAGTGAAAAACGAATTTGGCAGTATTTCACTGTCAGGACATGATACACACCTCAGTACATGTCCTACATTTCACATACACTGCACCCTGCCCAGGGGGGAACTTGGGCCTACTATAGGGGTGTCTGATGTGCATAAAAAGGGAAGGTAAGGCCTGGCAAGTGGGTGCACTTGCCAGAACAACAAGGCAGTTAACAAACTGCGCGCAGGCACTGCAGTGGCAGGCCTGAGATCTCTTCTTAGGGCTACTTGTGTGGGTAGCACAATTAGTGCTGCAGGCCCAATAGTAGCATTTGCATTACCAGCCCTGGCACACATAGTGCACTTTACTAGGGACTTTACTAGTAAGGCAAACATACCAATTATGGACAACCAATTACCATAACACTTTATACAGGGAGCACTTGCACTTTGACACTGATCAGCAGTGGCAAAGTGCCCAAATCATCTAAGCCAGCAAAACGAAATCCATCACAGCATCAAAAATAGAGGAGGTAGAGGCAAAAAGTCAGGGGTAACCACACCAAGAAATGCCAGGTCTAACACTCCACAATATGACATTGTTTGAATTCTGGTATACAATGTTGTCCTTGCCAGTAGTTTATCTTCCTAAACACTGTGATTTGATCCTTTCAGCAGGTGACAAACCAAGTTTTTGAGACACTTTTGGCCATAAAACACCAACACAAACAGCACAGTTGGCACATCTAAAAAAAATACAAATTGATTAAAATATCAAGAGCAGAGAAACATGTAAACTGTACAGAAAGAGCACGTCCTGCAATTCTGTACTGCATGCGGCCAGTGCACATCCTAGAGTTCAAGTAAAAGCTATTCCATATGGCGAATTCTATAGGGCCCGCAGAAATTGCAGTAATGATGCCGATTTTGCAAACTGCGCTAGTAACATGGAATTGAGATTTCTGGCTGGGGGATATGAACCCAGTATTGTACACAAAGCTAGACAAAGAGCTGTAAAACTGTCTAGGAGTGATACCTTAAAACCTAAGGGTAAACAAGACACTAACGTAGCCTCATCATTGAAACTAGTGACTGGTTACCATCCTTGGTCACACAAGATCTATAATACATTAAAAAGACATTGGTATCTACTGACATCTGATCCTAATCTTAGTATGTACATCACTAAGCATCCCAGTATTATTTATCGTAAGGGTAGGACCCTACGCAATATAGTTAGCCCTAGCTACCCGAGAATGAGAAACTGCGAACGTACTTGGTTACATAAACTTAATATCGGCTCATATAAGTGTGGAAACTGTAGCATGTGCAAGTTAGCGTTACATGGTAAACTGGATTTTGAATATAACGGGTCTGATAAATATCAAATCAAGCAACACATTGATTGCTCAACAAAATTTGTGGTTTATGCTATCGTATGTAAGTGCACTAAAGTCTATATCGGGAGCACTATACGATGCCTCAAGGACCGCATATCTGACCATTTTAGGGCTCTAAAAAATCTAGATCCCAGATATCCAATAGTGACTCATGCCCTCGAATGCGCAGCACAGAGTACACAGCTGTCATTTACCTTTCACGGTATTGAATCCATACAGAGTGACATCAGAGGTGGCAACAGAGAACTTAAAGTACGACAATGTGAAGCCCGGTGGATCTTAAAATTGCATGCTGTGGAGATGGGTATCAACATTGACTCTGAGCTACAATATTTTTTGGGAACATAAATATGTAGACTTCTTTATAAGTGATGTATGTTTCAGGATACAGATGATTTGTATTTTTTGCCAAAATCATGTTAAAAGAACAAACTTTATTTTTCTGTTACAAGTAACACACTCAATTCTATCATAAGTGATGTGTGTCTTAGGATACTGATGATTTGTACTGTTTTACCAAGATCATGTTAGAAGAACAAATTCTAATTTATGGTATAAATAAGATACGTGATTTGACTATTGCTCCCTCTTCTAAGTGGATACGTGGTATTCTGTCTGTCCATTTTTTCCTAACGACCTTCTGGAACCCCCTATATACACTTGACTGTGTATAAATCTCTGTCTTCCTATTATAACTAACATTCCTTGGGATGTTCCTTGCACACTAATGTCCTTTCCTTTCAGGTGCTCCTAATATGACCTGCTCTACTGTATGGTGGTGATTCACGGTTCATACAGTGGTTCGTTTTTTTTTCTCTTTTTAATGCTTATTAGAATGTTACACTTTGGGTTGTTAGTGTTGTCGATATTACCAGTATATAGTACTACATAATAATAAAGAGTATGAAATAGATAGACAAATCGTTCTGGGACATCACTTGATAATCTGTTCCAACACAGTTGATATCACTTCAATAGAGCTGTAGTAATGTCCCAGTAGTGGGAAGGCTCTTTTATAGTTTCTGATGTGGTACCATACATCGCTCACCGCACTCGCTCTGAACTTTGACATTGCTTCTAGTGATCAACTAGTTGTTTTAAATTAATTCATACCTTTTAACTCTAGTGCCTCCATTATAGTTTTCAATGGTGTATGCTGACACCACGCGTTTGACTTTGTTCGTTTTTTTCAGATTTATTTAGAATTTTTCTTTTGACTTTTTATATTAACTTTCTTTTACAAGGATGACTTTGGTGAATATGTGATAATGAGGTTGATAACAAAATTATCCGGCCATTTCCTTACTCGGTTAATTCGATCGTAATACTTTCTGTCTGCTCCAAGATGGCGCTGACACTAGCACCTCTGGGTGAGCCCCATTTAGGGGAGGACGTTTTCGCTGTCTATGCAATGGTGCTGCTTAAATAGCCACTCTAAGATGGTGCTGATGCAACACGCCGGGATTTGGATTCGGAGCGGAGTACTCTCCGTCGAGAGCTTAATATTTTCTAGGTATTTCTCAATTTTGTTTATAATTATGTTAGTGGTCTGAACTATATCTGGACAGTTAATGTGGAACGGATTATATTTGGACTGTGAATGTGGAACAGATTTTAAAAGAGGTAGTTAATATGGTATATAATTGTCAGTGTCACTTACTAGACATGCGTAGATAGGAAATCAATTTAGTTATATTTGTTCAAGTTGTACTTTGCCTGATTTAAAATATTTGTTTTTTATACGAATTTGATATGAGTGGTGGGATTAGCAATGTGATCCTTACGCTTTCTATTCGGGTCGTACTTTGTCTGATGTAAAATATTTGTCTTTACACGTACTTGATATAAGTGGCCTGATTAGTAATGTGAGCCTTACGTTTTTTTAGGCCGGTAATTGAACTCATGAAGATCGTTTTCCTCACTTAGGAGGCTGCATTGCTGTTTTTAGTGATTTCGCTTTTGGTGGTGAGTGTCAGCCATACTGCTTGTATACTACGTGAATATGCCTAAATAAGTATTTGCATTCATGCATTGAATCTTGTGGATAATAGTTCAATTGGGTTCCTTTGCTTATACCAGACTACAGGTCACCTTTAGCCTTTGAGGACGGCAATACTCGAGTGTGGCAGAGAACATTATTTGACAATATGCTTACAGATATTTGCTGCTTGCGGTGAGCTTCTTGATAGATTTGGGACCTTTTATCTACACTCATCTCTAGAGTGAAGCACATAGGGTGTGGTACCGACCACTACCTCTAGCGGTCTAACTCTGTTTGTTTTGCTTTTCTATACTTTTTCTGATGATCACTTTTAACTGACTATATCTGCTCCTTTTTTTATGAGAGTTTCACTTCTGTTTTATTCATCCCATCCCCTCACGAATACTCCAGCTTTTCTTGAATTGATTCACATTTTTCTGGATTGATAATGGTTTCGCACCAGGTGTTTCACCTCCTAATTTTGAGTTTGGTGGAGGTTCTTTTAGAATTGATTGGATATTACTTTGTGGACCATAATAGTATTTTATGTATTTATTTTGCTGTAGCCCTGATGAAGTCTTAGGTTATTACCTATAGACGAAACACGTGTTGGCTCAACCTGTGGCTACTTGCTAAGATGAAGAACTGAAGTACATATTTTACGAAAATTGGAATAAAACATCAAGAAAACTACTTGAGAAGACTATTGTGTGGATTCATTGTGATACTAATCTTGTGACTGTGGCTCAGGACTTTAATTTTGTTTTCTAACATATAAAGGCACCGCATTTTTTAAACTAGGGGATTTAATATTTTTTTCCAGCTAGCCTTAGACAACAAGCAATGAATTAACCCCTTGGATTCAACTGCATTTACAGTTCAATAAGCATGAGCAATACCCCTTATTCATATGCACCATATCTCAAAGTTCGGGCACAGAAAACATACAGTGCCAGAACCCCTTTCTCAGGGCCACGGGGCCCGCTGGCATTTCTGGTCCCAACCGTGGTAGTTGAGGCCTTTTACTCATGATATCCCGGGGTCCGACCTATTATGGATCCTGAGCAACTGGGCCAAGTATCTCTTCTGCACCTGACTCTCAGTGGTAGCTGTGGTTCAGCAGTCGGGGTAAAGTGTGGATACAGGTAAGTGAACACGAATTTTAGGTCAAAAAGCACGCAGTAATGACAAATAAATGCCCAGTCTCATACTTATTTTTATAGTAAAAAGACTTATTTATGTCTAACTCGATGTATTTAAAGTAAGAATACCACATTCAGGAGCAATAACACATTCCCTTTGAGGTCAGGGCTCTAGTGATTCTCTGCATTGTAGTGTAGTTCCTATTTCCCTAATAGGCTCTGCGCATTGGAATAATATAACCTATAGGTTTGACATAGGACTAAGGTCGGTATGTCCCTATCGATTATATTAAACTTAATAACCCGTGCCAGCTAGCTCAGAGGCCACTAGAAACTCCTTGAGATCAAGAAGGGAGTAGTTTCTGGCAACCGAAAAACATGACAACTTTGTTTCCCTTTAGAAGCGGAACACGTCTCAGAATCGTGGAAACAATAGATAACAGTTTCACTCATTCAATCGTGCATGCTTAGTTTCTACAGAGTTACACAGAAAGGAAAGACGGGCGTTTCAATAAAAGGGTTTTATTGAACAGTCTTGTTTCTCGTGTAAGAGATATGTGCTGTTATGATCACAAGACAGTATGCAAGATAAATAATGTACAGCGTAAGCAGTAGAAATAAATAATACTGCGCTAGCATTATCTTTTAGCATATATTCACGTACATAAATAACATGAGCTAAAAATGCGAGTACTCATACGATGCGTCTCTATGCTAGTTCTACCCCAGTGTACCTAACCTAGTCTAGGTGTAGGGAAAGGTGGAAGTAGGTGGAGTATTCTCTAGTATGGTAGACTAAGAGTATGTTAAGTCTAGTATGCCAAGAGTCCCTCTAAGATCTAGTCAGCTCCATACCTTGAGAATGAGAGAGGTGGGAATCTCCTGCCGGATCTTGGAACTCTAACACCCCGCGAAGGGAGTCAGAACACTGGAAGCTGACTGACTGACTGACTTATTTGTAGAGCGCACTATTGCCGAGGCATCTTGGCGCTAAGTGGTGTGCAGGGACGGCAGCAAACAGGGATCAGGAATGGGTGAAAAGCCAAGTTTTTATTTCCTTCCTAAACGCCAGCCTGCTGGGCTGAAGTCTAAGATGTGGAGGAAGGGAGTTCCATAATTTAGCCGCTAAAAAAGAGAAACGTTTACCTCCACACCTTACTTTTTTAATCTTTGGAAGGTCTACCAATCCAGAAGAAGAAGATCTTAAAAGACGCGACGGTACATATCGAGCAAACAAGGATTGCATATCCTCAGCCCCTCCTCCAAATAAGGCTTTATGTACTAGGCAGAGTGCCTTAAAGTCAATCCGTCGTTTCACTGGGAGCCAATGAAGTTGCTTTATACTAGTGGATGTAGGATGATGTTTAGGAAGATTGAGCAATACTCGCGCTGCCGCATTTTGAATTGATTGGAGTTTAGAGAGTTGGGCAGCACCTGCTCCCAAGTAAAGAGCATTGCAATAATCTATTCTCGATAAAACCATGGCTCCTACCACAGTTTTCCTCAAAGAGAAAGGGATGAACGTGAGTATCTTCCTTAAGCATTTTAACGTAAAGAAGCAGGCTGACGAGACTTGATTGATCTGTGGTGCCAAAGTGAGGTCTTTATCGATCAGAAAGCCAAGGTTTCTTGCCTTATTTACTGGTACCGGGCAGGTACCGGCAGCAGATGGCCACCATAATTGGCTCCAGACCGATGAATTCTGTCCGAATTCCACAACCTCAATTTTTTCGGCATTAAGCTTTAAAAAGTTGCCGTTCATCCAGGACATCAATGCAGAAAGACATTTACAAAACTGGGCGGCTCTTACGTCCAAGGTTTGTGCTACGGACACTACAAGCTGAGTGTCATCAGCATATGACACCAGCTTAAAGCCATAGCTTTTAATGAGTCGAGCCAAAGGGGCAACGTATATATTAAACAACGTCGGGGATAAAGCCGAGCCCTGTGGAACTCCACCAGGGAGAGTGAACTCTTCAGACTGAAGGCCATCCCAAAGGATCAGTTGTTCCCTGGATGCTAGAAAAGAGGTAAGAAGAGCTAATGCTTTACCACTGATGCCAACATCCTGCAGCCTTCGAACTAGTACTGCATGATTTACGGTGTCGAAGGCTGCTGTCAGATCAAGCAGGATAAGAGCAGCCCTTCCTCCACCATCCATCACCTTCCGAATTTCCTCAGTTGCCATAATCAAGGCCGATTCAGTAGAGTGCAGTGATCTAAAACCATGTTGGGTAGAGTCAAGGATATTATTTAACTCCAAATATGATGTCAATTCTGAATTCATAGCCTTCTCCAGAATTTTGGCAGGTAGAGGCAGGCAGGAGATGGGACAGTAATTTTTCTCTTCCAGGGGATCCAGCTTAGGTTTTTTTAAGAGAGGACGAATACAAGCCTTTTTCCAAGTCAGCGGAAAGATCCCCGAGATTACAATGTGTTTTAATATTGGAGTCAATAAAGCACTAATCTCCTTAGGGACTAAATGTAAGATATGCAATGGACAAGGATCTAAGGGGGACCCTGACTTGGATTTCAGCAAGAGATCAGTCACTGTTTCCTCACCCAACAATGGAAAATGTGTTAGGCTGCAGTGAGAGACCTTGTCCTCCTGCTTCTCTACAAGATTACTCTCAGCCACCTCAGCGATTTTCAAAAGTTCATTATATACGGACTCCACCTTATTTTGATAAAAAAACGGCGAGTTTGTCCACAAACTTTTGATCTGGAGTGAACGTGGTGTCACGCGGACATCTCGTCAAGGCAGAAACAGTTTTAAATAATTCTTTTGGGGAGTTTGTGGCCTCCTGAATTTTGGCAGTAAAATAATTTGTTTTGGCCTGGGTTATAGCACTTTTATATTCTTCTAAGGCAGCACAGTAGTCTTTCCTGTGTGCCACGCTGTATTCAGATCTCCAAATGCGTTCCTTTTGTCTGCATTTGATTTTAACTTGTTTAAGTTCCGTCGAATACCAGGGGGACGAGGCTAGCTTTCTTCAAGATTGCTTGGCCACTTCCGGTGCCACTTTATTTGCTGCCCTGTTGAGCCAGCTCTCGAAAATAGTAGCAGCCTGGTTGGGGTCAGTTGGAATTAGAGGCCTTTCACTCAGTGCCAGTGACAGGTCGTTTTTGCAAACTGATTTCCAAGCACGAAACTTAACCACAGAAGGTCTGTTCTTGCGACAGCTATTAGTTGTTACCAGATTGATGGTGAAGTGTACTGCCGAATGGTCAGACCAGGGTAATGGACATACAGTCTTGACTTCTATCAGATCGTTGTTAGTGAAAATGCCATCTAGTGTATGGCCAGCTTGGTGTGTTGGCTCACTAATAATCTGATTCAGCCCAAAACCAGCTAGCTTATCTATTAGGCTGGACGTATCAGAATTGTTATTGGCTTCCAAGTGAAAATTAAAATCGCCAAGTACCGTAAAACATTCAGTATCTAGGCAAGATTCCAAGTAGGTCTGAAGGGAGGTAATAAAGGAAGATCTCGGGCCAGGAGGTCTGTAGACAAGAAGTCCGGGGAACAGTTCTTGGTTATTATATTTTATACTGAAGGACAATGCCTCGGCATCTAATGTGGATTCTGGTGTGATTCTCACCGTATATTGGGAGCGAGAAATCACAGCGATTCCACCACCCTTTGCCCCTATTCTATCAGAATTAGCAACAAAGTAGCCGGCCGGGATTGCAACATTCCAGTCCGGCTCATTTGTTTCATTTGCCCAGGTTTCTGTGAGGAAAACGAGGTCTGGGTTTTCTACTTGGATCAAGCACTCTAAGTGAAGCTTGTGCTTGATCATTGACCTTGTGTTGAGTAAAATGCAGCTGATGGCTCGAGGATTCTTATTAAAAAGATCTGAAATTTGAGCAGCTGATTGGGGGCCCTTGCTATCACTAGAGGAGTTAATAGCCCTATTGTAGACCGGCTTGTTTTCCCCCAGTTCCTTAATTAAATGAATTGTAGACGGATCTGAGACCATCCAGCCACAGATGTTACAACACCTATAGCAGGGAAGTGGATTATCCAACTGTATGTTGTGAAGCACGCATTTCCCAGGATTATAACTCATAAATTCATTGTGTGAGTAAGCAAGCCTTGTACAACGGACAGGGATTCTGGCGCTGGGCGCGTTTCGGGCGCTGACGGGCGCAGACGGGCTGGCCTTAGGCACGCCGTTGGTGCATTCGCAGCATCTGGATTTAAATAGAAAGTACTGGAGGACCGATGCGAACACTAGAGCGCTGACCTCTGTGCGGGTCCGCTCTTACAGGCGGGCACCACACTCAGCATCACGGCGTCACAGCAATTATAAGGTAGGCCTAGAGCAAGAGAATTACATTTCCATTTCACAATATTTTTTAAACGGTAATGATATTTTTTTTTAAAAGCTGGATTCGTCTGCGTGCAGGAATGACAGCGTCTTCTCAGTGCGTCAGGCCGGGATACGGGCTCCTCTGAAGTCGAGGTCTCCTCTAACTTGCTTGGGCAAGGGAAGGTATATTTATACCTGGTAGGTGTCGAGGAATGTTAGCATTGACGTGAAGTCGGACAGAGGAAGACGTCAGGAATGAACCCTTAAGGTATAACGGTTCATACATAATAAATGAGTTCTTGGAGAAATCAATAGTCCTGTGCTAGGGGAACTCCCAAAGCTTAAGGGTCTGGTTTCTAAGAACTCGTTGTGACGTTAGGGTGGACGGATGTCGGTGACCATGCCTGTATTTGGAGTGCACGGTTAATGCCTAAATAAGGACAGGGATTCTATGCCTATATAAGGGCAAGGCGAATTGTGCCTATATAAGGACATGATTCAGGAAAACCTATATACGGACCCCTAAAGCGGAGTACAACACCCACTCCATCTTCGAATGAACGATAATACTAAATGCTAAACATTTTAAATGCTAAACATAAAATTGAGTACCACATATTACTAAAAACATTTCTAAAAGCATTTTTAAAAGAAGCTCAAAACTGTTGAAATGCCATAGGTACTGTACATTAAAGCATTGTTTTCATTCTAAGCATATAACGGAAGTGGAATGCAAAGTGAATGAAACAGTAATATATACATATGATGAAATGGTCGATAAGTTATTATAATCAAAGCCATTGCATATCATGGAAGTAAATGAAATTTTAGACAAGTAAGGTGACAATGTGTCCCTGGAAGTATTCAATGAAGTCCGTTTTATAAGACTAGTTCTACTGTAAGCAGATTGTTCTTTTGCCATGTCATTTCAAAAAAATTTTAAAAGTTCAATTCTGGGAAAAGTTCCAAGTTCTGAAAAATATGAAGGCCAAATTTTCATTGTTGCCCTGGTGCACTGTGAGCCGAATCAAAGTCAGTGTATGGGTCTGGCGTAAACATTAGATCATCTATTTCCGTAGCCAAAATATCATCCACCGAAGTCGGTGGCATTTGGAACACCTCGTTCAGAAGGTTAATTGCACAGAGATGAGAAACATCGCCTTCAGCAGAAGATGCAATGTTCGCGTCCATTGTTACCTGTGTGCCCGTTGATCCATCTCGTACCTCAGCAGCAGCCGGAAGCGTCTGTGAGATCTCAATGAATGCCGCCATCAGGATTGGAAGCCTTTGGGGACAACACACAGCATGGGCCGTTATCGGGTCCAGCAGAGTATCGATATCCGTTGGCATGACTGATGGAAGTGTTAGACAGGTGTCTAGCACGCATTCTTCACCGCAAAACAGGCAGCGTAGAACAGATAAGATGCAATCTTGCCAGACATATCAGCATTCAGAGAATGTTTCCGTAAAGTCAGGATTGGAGGGCGTGCCTTTGCTGTAAGAACAGCCGCCCTTTGGAATGCTATGCCTCTTTACCTGCGCAAAGTTGAATCTGAATCCATTTTCAGGAGTGCCTTGAAAACATGGCTTTTTGATCTGCCTTAGTTTGTCTTTTTTCCTCTTTTGTCTTTCCTTAGCACCAGGACACCGTCGTTGGTGGTAGCCATGCGCTTTATAAATGTTTTGGTATGGTATGGTGTATCCGACCTCCGCTTTAGCACAGTTGACCTAAAATAGCTCTTAGGTCCCTACCCACTGGAAACTGTTGCGTAGTGCTTGACTTCTTTTTACATGCTTTTTACCTTGAAACTTTAAAACTCCATATCTCCCAGTTACCTATTTTGATGACCTTGGTGTCTTTTTGGTCATTAATTTTTTCTCTATGTTTCTAAATTGGTCCACGAATATCATTGTGCTTTGTTCTTTAGTTTGAAATTGCTGGTACTTCTTGAACTTAGTACGTACTCCTCTGGGATTGCCTGCTGCTTGCGACAAAGAACTGTGTTTGACCGCACCATGGTGGGTTTATTGAGTTGGTAGGGATGTTCCCTCTCCCAAATTAATAACTCATTTTTGACAGGAAGGAACTGAACATTTTTCAATGGGGTTGCCTCTGAGCTGATATGCTTTAAGAATGCATGAATGGTGTTCTCATAGTCATATTTCTCAGATGAGCCGGCTATCCCTTCATTAATTTGAAACCCCTTAGAGCTAGTCAAGTGAAAGGGAGTGATTTGCTTTGCTTGCAAGTTTTGTCTTGGTGGACAAATTAAATAAGTTTTTGAGAAATTTAATTATTTGTACCCACCTGCTGTTTACTGTTTTACATGACTAATACTGAACAAACAAACACTGTTTTGTTGTTTGTCTGGGCATGTAGTGAAGTGGGTGCTGACATGCTGCCATTACCAGGGTCTTATCAGTCAAAAGCTTTTTGGGATTCAGGACAAAAAGTAGTTGCAGGGCCATGAGCCAGAGAACCTAATTTGCCAGATTGGTCTGAATGACAGGAACCACGTTGTAGTAAGTTCCCATAGATGAGGCCTTCTATTTAGTATTGGCCACATACTGTGGTTTGATGAGGTCGATGGACACAAATCTTTTCTCCTTTTTTCCAGCAAGGGGCGGCAGAAGTACTGTTCTTGTTACGTGTATGGCTAGGACAGGTACTGGTTGTCTGTATGAAGGTCCAAATACCTTCTTGTCCGCAATTTTCTCTCTGACTAGATCCCCAACTTTTAGAATCCATACAGGCCTTGCTGGGACCGCCGGTTTTTCCCCAGTGGTGGTTGGCTGCAGGAATACGTTGCTTTGTTTCGTTCTTAGTTCATTTAAGTCCTGTAAAACAGCCAAACGATCTTTGATATCAAAGGGTTTATTTTCCACCACTGTGCCACTGCATTCCAGATCTGGCACCCACATTCTTGTCCCAAATAGGACCTCATATGGAGTGACCCCCCCTAGAGAACTTCTTGGCAAATTGTTTAATGAGCATTGGACCCCATAAAGATGTTTGACCCACCCATCACCCGAACCTAATACCCTAGCTGTTATAGACTGCTTTATGTCCCGGTTTTTCCTTTCCACAACAGAATTTCCCTCAGGATGAAACGGAGAGGAGTACCGCAATCAAACTCCCAGATTGGCCATGGCGTCTTTGTAAGCTCGAGAGCTAAACGCAGGGCCCTGGTCAGAATGTAGCGTGCCTATTGCGTATGTACCGATAAAGACTCGCAAATCTTTTATAACAGTTCGAGCGTCAGCCGAACGCTGAGGCCATATCCATAGGAACCTTGATTCAGTATTTGTGGGATTGCATTTGTCCAGAGGGACGCCTGCGCATAGATAGTCCAATGCTGTCTAACAATGGTGTCTGTACTGGGCAGCTACATTCGTAGCATGGCGTCTGGTGACTTTCTCACTGTAATTTACAGTCTAAGCAGTTATTGATGAATATGTGTATTTCTGTATTCATTCCAGGCCACCAGTACATCTCTTTTAACGTTAATATTGTTTTAGAGATCCCTTGATGTGACAGACCCTCCCCCAGGTGTGTTTCATAAATCAAAGCTGCTCTACGTTCCATGTTTGGAATTACCCTATCCCCCACTCCAGGGATTCGAGCAAAAGGAACGTTGTTCGCATCAATTACATAAGAGTACTTGAGTGGAAACTTTTTTGGTAAAGCTGCACCACTGCCTTTGCTCGTAGCATTGACAGCCAACATTATCTCACTGTCTATTCTCGTTTTGAACGAGTGATCGCAGCTACGGAAGCCGTCTGAACAGCCCCCTTTGCAGCTTCGTCAGCCAATGAATTCCCTGCAACGTGAACGCCATCACGTTGATGACTCAGTGTATGGATCACGTGAGCCTTTGGTAGTTCGCTTTTAACTGAACTACTTGTTCCCAAAGCGTTTTATGCTTTATTGTGCCACCTTTTGCATCTTTGAACCCGTTTTCAAGCCAAGTTTGTATATATTCATTATACGACTGTAAACAGTAGAAAGAATCGCACACTATTAGTGTGGGGAATTCTCGATCTGTACTTTCAAGTGCCAGTTTGAATGCTTGTAGTTCAGCTCGCTGAGCTGTGCAATCTCCTAGAGACTGGGTTTCTGTGACCATAGGTCTGAAGTTGCCATCGAGCATGCGACCTTTAATGATTGCGCACGCTGCACTGTAAGCTTGCTTACTCCCTGTTGCGGGTTGTGCGGATCCGTCAGTGTAAATTATGAATTCGTACTGATCGAGAGGCAGAATCTCAGTAGGCAGAGGACATTCATGTTCATATTGCAGGAATGCTTGTGTTTTTAGATCGGGATCAAAACCATATTCAACATCTGTTGCATCAAGAGAATTAACCCATTGTATCCATCTAGGATGTAATGCTTTTGCATTCGGAATGCACGCTTTGGTTACCGCCTCTAAAGCCGGAACAGGGGTTACGACAATTATGCGTTTCCCTTGGGCTAGAGCTCTTTCTTTTGCTACAGCGGTTTGAACTGCTGTCAGAATTTTTTCTGTTGAAGTGAAGCGCATTTCTGCTTGTGTATACAAGTGTGATTTGTATGCAATTGGTACTTTTTCACCCTCATTAAATGTTAAGTAGGTGAATCCGCATTGACCCGAAATTCTTCGGATCACTAAGTTGCGTTGACTTACACGTGTTTGTAAGTGATTTGTTGCTAACATGTTAGCCTGGAGTGAACGCAAGATTTCTGTGTGTTCCTGTGTCCAGTTTTTGATTGAAAAATCAGGTTTGATTAATGCGTAGAGAGGTTTAACCCTTTCTGCGTAATTTAGAATGTAAGTTCTTCCAAAATTTAGGAAACCCAGGATGGATTGTAAATTTTTAAGCGTCTTTGGAGGTTGGAGCAGCGCACACCTTTCTAAAAAGTTGGCTGCCAAGCTGTTGCCTTCACTTGAAAACTCATATCCTAGAAACAGGACATTGAGATGGTCAATTCTGGACTTTTTGAAGTTGAATTTGTAGCCCTCAGAGGCGAAGCCCAGTATAATGGTGCTCACCCTGTTCAAGTGTTTATCCAGGTCATCGTCTGTCAGATAGATGTCAGCGACATATGACAATGCCTCATTATCATAAATTTGTAGTAACTCCGTTACTCTCGCTGAGAATAATCCCGGGCTGTTCTTGAACCCTTGTGGGAGGCGACAAAATTGACGCTGGGTCCCCATTATTGAGAAAGCTGTTAAGTACCTGCTTTCAGGTGCTATGTTTTGACAAATGAAACCATTTGAGATGTCTAATGTGGTTTTATATTTTTTACGCACAATGTTATTCATTAATGCTGTACTATGTGCATTTTGCACTGCAAATGTTTTTGAACAAGTGTTTAAGTGTCTGTAATCCAAAACTAGACGATAGGTATTGTCTGGTTTGGAGACAGGAAACAAAGGATTGTTCATTGAAGAGGTGCATGTTTCAATCACCCCTTGGTATTCAAGTTGATCTAAGATCTCCCTGACCTGTTTTTTAGCTTCTTGCTTTATTGGGTACTGTCTTTGTGCAGTAGGTTCATTTTTCAGATGTATTTTATGGTGAGGTGAATCCTCATCCCATCCTACATGATTTTTGTATAATGCTGGGGCCTGGGCAACTGCCCATTTCCTGGCATAAGTATATTTGAGATGAATTGGAATATGGTTAGAGAAGGCAGGCATAATAATGTCCTCGCCATGTGGGCACTCCCTGACAAATTGTGGTGGCCAGTCTTTTTCTGCTAGAAGTATGTCATAGCCCCTTGAAAGTTTTTTCCCAAAAAGTGCTTTCACCTGTCTAGGTATGTCTCCCTCCATCCGGAGTGTTATTTCATATAACTTTTGTGGAGTACTAACCCTGGTGTCTACAGTCTCAACTGTAATGTACTCATTCAAGTCCACTATCTCCAGAAGTTCCTTCAGGTTCTGGCGAGCCATTGTGACTTCTGCTGCACTGTCCAGCATTGTCTGAGCCCATTCTCCATTCTTGAGTTGTGTTCTCAGTATCCTCGGCATGTCTGATCTTCAGACCTGCTACCTTCTTCTTTGAGAATTGAGGTTTTGATTTACTTTTTGGAACGTGTTTGTCATCTTTCGATTTCACGCGTTCTTCTCTATGTTCTGACCGGCCTCTTCTTTCCGATGTCTGTGATGAGATCTGAAAGGTACGAGAGGAACGTGTATCAGTATCTTGATACCTGTCCGGCCTTTTCAAATTATCCCTATTCCTGAGGTGATACCTCCTTTCAGAGGGCTCCTTTTGAGGAGACCTACCTCGGGATTGAGAACGTTTCTCTGAATTATTTTTATTAGTTTCCCACTTCTTTTTAGAAGATGTAGGAGTTTGTTTAATAGAGTCCTTCTCTGGACTTTCAGATAGTTTCGGCTTCACTGGTCTTCCACCCAAACTATCTCTGCCTAATTCTGCATAAGATTGTTCTATTATTCTGGGTAGCTCAGTTTGATGTTCTGTAACATCGAATTCCCTTAATCGTTGGCAGATCGCCACTGCTGCTGCCTCCCCTTTAATATTAGATAATATTATTGTTGAGACCTGGTCGAACTTTTTCAGTAATTTCATACCTAAATTTCGAGCAGGCTCTGCCCTGTATTCGTTTTGAATTTGTTTCAGGACATCTGGTATTACTGCAATTGATGGAATACCATGTGTTTTAGTATAGATGGCAGCAAAGACTGAGCCCCAAGTGGTACAGTCTTCCAGTTGTGGTGTGATCCCCATCGGTAAACAGATTGTTAGGATTCTGTGTTTCTCATACGGGCTAGTATTTGGAAATACTGCTTCGATTTGAGTAATTTTTTGAGCTATCCAAAATGGAATTTGCTCACGTTTTGTGGGCATTTTACCCATGACTGCGTATAGAGTCTGTGGTGTAATTTTTAGTGTATTCCCCTGTTGAGGTGTTTGATTTGGAAGTGTCAATGGTGGTTGGACTGTAAAAGTCTGCATGACATATTGGACTAATTGTCTGTAGATTTTTATTAACTCCGTAAGTTGAGTAAGTAGTTTCTCATCCGTCATTATATCCAGTTCAGGATGAGGAGTGTAGCCAGCTAGAATCGGCCATGTTGCTCCTGGTCTACCTAGTGGACCGAGCCTGGTTATGTTTCTGTGATGTTTTAGGGCGCCTTTAAACCAGAGCTGATGCTCCTGGTATGTTAGTGGAATTTCAATATCCTCGAAAGGAATATATTCCTCTGGTGGATCATCTTCTTTGTAGAAGTGAAACAGTCTTGTTACTGAATTTGATTCAGGAAATATTACCCATGAATAGAATACCTCTGTCTGAAAGGATTCGTGTGCCTCTATCACGAAAACTGCTCTACCGCCTCTTGGTGGTAGGCCGTGTTTTATACGTTTTAGAGTGATGGCTCTTCTTAAGTTTGGATTGATGTCTATGACACCCTCCTCGGTTTCAATAAAACCTGTGATGTTATAAGCTGTTAAAGCTGGTTGACCCGTGTTAGAAATGGGGGTCTCTAGTTGGCAAGGGCTTGCACCTTTGTCCAAGTAGGGACCCTTCTTCCTAGTCAGGATAAGGAAGTTACACTCCTAAAATAACCCCTGCTCACCCCCTTGGTAGCTTGGCACGAGCAGTCAGGCTTATTCTAGAGGCAGTGTGTAAAGCATTTGCACAAAACCAACAGTAATACAATGTAAGCACTACAAATAGACACCACACCAGTTTAGAAAAATATCCAATATTTTTATATACTTAAAACAAGACCAAATACGATAAAAATCCACTATACAGTACTTCAAAAATAGTTACTTCTCAAAATGTCTTTAAGTTCCAAAATACGTTGAAAAAAACAGTTCGTACGAGTCGGTAGCTCAGTCCGAGCCTACCGCGATGCTGAAAACAACAGAGTCTCGCAGTTCCTGCTGACCACGTCGGTACGGGCCAGCAACAGCGGGACAGCTCGTTCACAGTACCTTTCTTAGTGCGGCTCACACAGGCGTGCGAGTCGGTCTTTGGCATCTGTCTCGGTGCAAAATGGAAGCGGTGCAAGGTGCGGTGTCCCTCGATGCGGTGCGAGCAGCGGCTCGGTGATGATCATGCAGACGGCGTCGGTGAGACCAAGGCTGGCGGTGCAGGGCGAGTCGGTGCTCGATGCGGTGCTGGCAGGTTGCGGTGCGGGTGACAGAGCCGGTTGTGGCGTTCGTCGTGGTCACGGTGCAAGGTGCGGTGTCCCTCGATGCGGTGCGAGCAACGGCTCGGTGACGATCGTGCAGACGGAGTCGGTGAGGCCAAGGCTTGCGGTGCAGGGCGAGTCAGTGCTCTATGCGGTGCTGGCAAGTTGCTATGCAAGCGACAGAGACGGTTGTGGGAATTGGCGCTGGCCGAGCCGGACAGCTGTGCGTGAAGAGTCGGTCACGGGTGTCGAGTCAGCAGCGACCGTGTCGGTGAGCCCAGGCCAGCGAGGTGAAGCGAGGCGATGCAGGTCGCGGTGTCTCTCGATACGGTGCAGGCAGCGGCTCGGTGACGGAGTCGGTGAGACCAAGGCTTACGGTGCAGGGCGAGTCGGTGCGGCTTGCGGTGCCTTCGGGACACAAGGTCAGCGACGGCGTCGGTTGGCAGATTCGGTCGCGGTTCCCTCTTCTCTGTGGCAACTGAAACAGCAGTTCAGGAGCGGTACCCAGAGGTTGGTGAAGTCTTTGCAGTCCCTGAGACTTCTTAACAGGAGGCCAGCTCAGTTCAGGCCCTTGGAGATACTCAGCACAAGTAGAGAAAGTTCAGTCCAGTCCTTTCACTGCCCAAGGCAGAAGCAGCAGCTGCAGGCCAACCCAACAAAGCAACAACACAGCAAAGGGGCAGTACTCCTCCTGGCAGCTCTTCCAGCTCTTCGTCTTGGCAGGTTCCTTGATTCCAGCGAGATCTAAAGTTCTGGGGTTTGGGTCCCCCATTTTATCCTCAATTTCTCTTTGTTCTCTGAAGGCAGAGAGGCCTTTGCCTAGTCCAAACCAGTTCTGGTCAGTCCTGGAGCACTTTGTTGACAAGTCTCCTTCTTTCCTTTCGCAGTGTAGGCCAGGGACATCAGACACACCACAGGAGGTGGAGCCAGCATTGTGGAGGGAAGGCACAGCCCTATTCAGGTCCCAGGTGCAACTCCTCCCACCCATCTACATGTAGATCTTGCTATTCAGCCCTGTGCTGACTCACCCTGTCTCCTGGAATCCCCCAGCCCGTCACTCACACTCCAGACAAGGAATACACAACCTAGCAGAGGCAGGCTTGGATGGTTAGACAAGAAAATACCTACTTTCTAAAAGTGGTATTTTCAAACACAGAATGTTAAAACCAACTTCACTCAAAGATGCATTTTATCATTCTGAGTTCAGGCATACTAAACTCGAATTTCTACCATGTTCCCTGGGTCAGTTAGGATCATAGGATATAATAATCAAAACTGCCCAGTCTGGCCTATGGGGAACAGGTAGCCTTGCAATAGTGAAAAACGAAGTAGGCTGTATTTCACTATCAGGACATGCCACACACACCAGGGCATGTCCTACCTTTCACATACAATGCACCCTGCCCACAGGGGTACCTTGGGCCTACCTTAGGGGTGACTAACATGTAGAAAAGGGAAGGCTTAGGGACTGGCAAGTGTGTGCACTTGCCAAGTCGACATGGCAGCCCCAGGCTGCGCACAGGCTCTGCAATGGCAGGCCAGAGTTACACTTTACGGGCTGTTTGCGTGGGTGGCACAATCCCGTGCTGCAGCCCACCAACAGCATTTGATCTAAAGGCCCTGGCACTCGCAGTGCACTTTACTAGGGACTGACACATAGATCAAATAGGCCAATCATGGAAATACCAATCCATACACATTTTATACAGGAGCACTTGCACTTTCCCACTGGACAGCAGTGAGGAAATTGCGCAGAATCATTACACCAGCAAAAACAGAGTCAAAAAACGGGAGGTTAGAAAGCAAAAAGTCAGGGGAAACACGCCAAAAGATGCCAAGTCTAACACATGTCCCCTCCAGCTGAAAGTAGGAGAACTACCCAACCTCATTGGAGTTCTCTTCACTAAGGCGGAAGAACCTGGACAGACCATCTGCGTTGGCGTGTTCTGTACCAGGGCGGTGTTCCACCGTAAAGTCCATTCCCTGTAGGGAGCTGGACCACCTCAGCAGTTTTGGATTCTCACCCTCATTTGCATCAACCATCTGAGGGGCCTGTGGTCTGTCTGAACCCGGAAGTGAGTCCCAAACAGGTATGGTCTCAGCTTCTTCAGTGCCCAGACCACAGCAAAAGCTTCCCTTTCTATGGCACTCCACCTCTGTTCCCTGGGGAGTAGTCTCCTGCTAAGGAAGACTACAGGCTGATCCAGGCCCTCTTTGTTCAGTTGTGAGAGCACCGCTCCCACACCATGCTCTGAAGCGTCAGTCTGCACAACAAATTGCTTGGAGAAGTCAGGTGCCTTGAGCACGGGCGCCGTCCACATGGCTGCCTTCAGGGCATCAAAAGCTCAGTCCAGATCACCTTTCTGGGCTGCTTCTTGGAAGTCAGCTCTGTTAAGGGGGCGACAATGGTGCCATAGCCCTTAACAAATCTCCTATAATAGCCGGTGAGACCTAAGAAGGCTCTCACCTCTGTCTGGGTCTTGGGGGGTTCCCAAGCCAGGATGGTGTCAATCTTGGGTTGTAGGGGCACCACCTGGCCGCTTCCTACCTGGTGTTCCAAGTACACCACAGAACCCTGCCCGATCTGGCACTTACTGGCCTTGATCGTGAGGCCTGCACCTTGCAGAGCCCTCAACACTTTCTCAGGGTGCTGTAAATGTTCTTCCCAGCTGCAACTGAACACAGCAATGTCATCCAGGTAGGCGGCACTGAAATCCTCCAGTCCAGCCAACACCTGATTGACCAACCTCTGAAAGGTGGCAGGGGCATTCTTCAACCCAAAGGGCATCACCCGAAATTGGTAATGACCTTCTGGGGTTGAGAATGCTGACCTCTCCTTGGCCCCATCGGTTAAGGCAATCTGCCAGTACCCAGACGTTAAATCAAACATGCTGAGGAACCGGGCAGCTCCCAACCGATCAATGAGCTCATCAGCTCTGGGGATGGGGTGCGCGTCAGTACTGGTGACGGCATTGAGCCCACGGTAGTCCACACAAAACCGGAGTTCTGGAGTGGCATCGGGTGCAGCAGCCTTTGGGACCAAGACCACTGGGCTGGCCCAAGGACTGTTGGAGGGCTCAATCACCCCTAACGCCAACATCTTAGAGACCTCCTCCTTGATGCTGGCCCTGACCCGGTCAGTCAACCTGTAAATCTTGTGCTTCACAGGAGGGCTGTCACCAGTGTCCACGTCATGGGTACACCAGTGAGTAACACCGGGGGTCAGAGAGAACAGTGGGGCGAACTGTCCCAACAACTGGTGACAGTCCCCCTGCTGCTCCTGAGTCAGTGTAGGGGAGAGGATCACACCCTCCACTGACCCATCATGCTCCTTGGTAGACAGGAGGTCAGGGAGAGGCTCACTCTCCTCTTCCACCCAATCATCTGTCGCCAAGAGCATACTCACTTCGGACCTCTCGAAGTGGGGCTTGAGGCGGTTCATGTGGAGGACCCTCAAAGGGTTCCTTGGAGCCTGCAAATCCACCAGGTAGGTCTCGTCAGTTTTGCGCTCCACCACCTCATATGGCCCAGTCCACTTGTCCTGCAAGGCACATGGTTCCACTGGGGCCATGACCCACACTTTTTGCCCAGGTTGAAATTCGACCAGAGTGGCATTCTGGTCATACCACCTCTTCATTTCTTCCTGGCTTGCTTCTAGGTTCGCCTGAGCGAGTTTCCTGAAGCGGGAAGTTTGGTTTCTAAAGGCCAGCATGTAACTAAACACATCCTGGGGAGTTTTCCTGGGAGCTGCCTCCCAGCCTTCCTTTACCAAACTCAGAGGTCCTCTGACAGGGTGGCCATACAGGAGCTCAAAGGGGCTGTACCCAAGAGACTTCTGAGGCACCTCCCTGTATGCAAAGAGTTGGCATGGCAAGAGGACGTCCCACTTACGCCTCATGGGTTCTGTTAGACCCTTGATCATGCCTTTCAAGGTCTGGTTGAATCTCTCCACCAGACCGTTTCCTTGTGGGTGGTAAGGCGTGGTGAACTTGTAGGTTACACCACACTCCTTCCACAGGGATGTCATATACTTGGATATGAAATTGGTCCCCCTATCAGAAACCACCTCTCTGGGGAATCCCACACGGGAAAACGCCCAGCCCACCACTGGCGCCGTCGTTGTCCGGAGAGGGATTACCTCAGGGTACCGGGTGGCATGGTCCACCAAGAGCAGGATGTACCTGTTGCCCATGGCTGTCTTGGGATCCAGTGGCCCCACAATATCCATCCCTACCCTTTCAAAGGGTGTTCCAACAACAGGAAAAGGTTGGAGAGGAGCTTTGACCTTCCTCCCACTCTTACCACTTGCCTGGCAAGTTTGGCAAGACCTACAGTGTGCATCTGACTGCCTTCGCATTTGGGGCCAAAAGAAGTGGGTGACAAGCCTGTCAAAGGTCTTGTCCTGCCCCAAATGTCCTGCCAAAGGCACGTCATGAGCCAGACCCAGTAGGAAGGTCCTGAAGCGCTGTGGTACCACCAGCACACGGGCTGACCCAGGCTCAGCAACCTTAGGCTCACTGTATAGGAGACCATTCTCCCAGTAGATCAGATGTGACCCGGACTGATTACCAGCTGCCTGGTCTGCAGCCTGCCGCCGCAGACCCTCTAGAGTAGGGCACTCGTTCTGCTCCCTGCAGAACTCCTCCCTGGTGGGACCCCCTTCTTGCTGCCAATGGGTCAGCTCAGAGATGTCTCCCAGTTCGGCTACCTGCTCCCCTGTAGGCACCGGAGCATCCCCCTCAAGGTCCGCCTCCTCCCGGTCCGTGGGAACTTCGGGGGCTGGTTTCCCGTGCCCCCTGCCCTTCCTCTTGGCAGGGACTTGGGCCATTGTTCCAGGCTCCAAGTCCTCTTGATCACCCTTTCTGGCTGCCATTGACCGAGTAGACACGCATGCCCACTCTGGCAACCCAAGCATCTCCAAGTGAGACCTGAGCTCAACATCCTTCCATAAGGACTGCTCCAGGTCGTTACCTAGCAGACAATCTACAGGCATGGTAGGGCTCACAACCACCCTCAAGGGACCTGAGACCCCCCCAATCAAAGGGAACCTGCGCCACCATACACTGGCGCTCAGAGTTGTCCACAGCAACTACTTGGTGGAATGCCCCTGGGACTACCTGCTTTTCAGAGACCAGGTGACACCGGACTGAGGTCACACTGGCTCCAGTATCTCTGAGAGCCTCTACCCTTTTCCCATTAATGGTCAGCCAGGTGCTAGATTTCTTTGTTTTAGGGGGCACCTGGTTTCCTGGGACCATCTCACTGTCCCCTAGTGAGACAAGGGTCATTTCTGCGGGATCCCCACCCTCCTGTGGGCACCCCTCCTCCCCAAGCGCTACACTGGCCAACACTTTGGACTGTCCACCGGTGGGTGGCTGTGTCCCCTTTGGGCACTTGGGGTCCCCCTTCATGTGACCCACCTGGTCACATGCATAACACTTGCGGGGGCTGGTCTCAGCAGGCTTTCCTGTAGAGACCCCTGTCTTCTTATCACCTGGGGGATGGGAACCTTTACCCTGGGTACTAGTTTGGGGCCCTTTAGAGAACTCCTGTGCTTTACCCTTGTCCCCCCCGCCTTTTTGCTGGGGACCCTGCCCACCTTTGGCTGAGTCTCCCCCAAACGCTTTCTTGTGGACCCTGGTACTCACCCAATGGTCCGCCTCCATAGCAAGCTTCCTGGGGTCAGTTAGCTTACTATCAACTAGGTGCTGGCGCAGATCTGCAAAACATAGACTAGACAAGTGCTCCCATGCAATCAAATTGTAGAGCCCCTGAAGATCTGTTACATTACTGCCCTTCACCCAACCATCCAGCGACCTACAGAACATATCCACACATTCCAACCAAGTGTTGGCCTCAGACTTTTTACTGGACCTAAACTGATCCCTGTACTTTTCATGTGTGAGCCCATATCTAGTGAGGAGAGCGAATTTCATGTCAGCATAGGTGAGGTCCTGCCCCTTACCCAAAGCTATCAGAGTATCCCTAGCTTCCTCTGGAAGGAGAGGCCACAACCCCGCTCCCCAGTTCCTCTCAGGGACCCCATTCATATGAATAGACGCCTCGTACCCTTGAAACCACCTTTGAATGTCATCACCCTTTTTGTACTCTTTACCTACATTCTTGGGGATGTGTACAACCCTGTCTGTGTGTGCTGAAGAATTGCTGCCACCATCTGAGCCGGTTCCACTCTTTAGCTCCAGCTCCTTAATCATTCTCTCATGATCTAGTATCATCTTCCTTTCCTCCATGGCTATTCTTTTTTCTTCCCTCTCACTTTCTTATCTGAGTTTCTCCAATTCAAACCTCCTTACTTCCCGCCTGTCCTCCAGCTCCTCTGGGGACAAGCTACTGCTGCCTGGTCTGGAGGGTTCCCCCCCTCCCAAAAGCACATCCACCCTAGGAACAGGCTCCTCCACCTCTCCAGTGAGGTCACCAGCTTGCTCACTGGCATGTCTGGCTGCTACCCAGGCCCTCAGCGCCTTCTGTAGCTCATCCTTCCTGATGAGGCCTCTGACCTGGACTTTCAGGTTCTTGCAAATCGATTTTAACTCCTTGACATTGTAGGCTTCCAATCAATCCTCCTCAAAGGCAATTTCCACTGATGCAATTGATGATACTATGGATTCAGGCATGTTGAAGTCGCAAGTTAAAACTGGCAAGATCAAAAATAGGCCAAAAAGAAAAAGAACCTGTAAGTGGTACGTAATGGTCTGCGATATGGTAGTAGTGCACACCAATCACTGTAAGTCAAGTGCAAACACAAGTCCTATCCTCACCGCTGACAACCAATGTTAGAAATGGGGGTCTCTAGTTGGCAAGGGCTTGCACCTTTGTCCAAGTAGGGACCCTTCTTCCTAGTTAGGATAAGGGAGTTACACTCCTAAAATAACCCCTGCTCACCCCCTTGGTAGCTTGGCACGAGCAGTCAGGCTTATTCTAGAGGCAGTGTGTAAAGCATTTGCACAAAACCAACAGTAATACAATGTAAGCACTACAAATGGACACCACACCAGTTTAGAAAAATATCCAATATTTTTATATACTTAAAACAAGACCAAATACGATAAAAATCCACTGTACAGTACTTCAAAAATAGTTACTTCTCAAAATGTCTTTAAGTTGCAAAATACGTTGAAAAACACAGTTCGTACGAGTCGGTAGCTCGGTCCGAGCCTACCGCGATGCTGAAAACAACAGAGTCTCGCAGTTCCTGCTGACCGCGTCGGTATGGGCCAGCAACAGCGGGACAGACTCGTTCACAGTACCTTTCTTAGTGCGGCTCACACAGGCGTGCCAGTCGGTCTTTGGCATCCGTCTCGGTGCAAAATGGAAGCGGTGCAAGGTGCGGTGTCCCTCGATGCGGTGCGAGCAGCGGCTCAGTGACGATCGTGCAGACGGCGTCGGTGAGACCAAGGCTGGCGGTGCAGGGCGAGTCGGTGCTCGATGCGGTGCTGGCAGGTTGCGGTGCGGGCGACAGAGCCGGTTGTGGCATTCATCGCGGTCACGGTGCAAGGTGGAAGCGGTGCAAGGTGCGGTGTCCCTCGATGCGGTGCGAGCAGCGGCTCGGTGACGATCGTGCAGACGGCGTCAGTGAGGCCAAGGCTTGCGGTGCAGGGCGAGTCGGTGCTCGATGCGGTGCTGGCAAGTTGCGATGCAAGCGACAGAGCCGGTTGTGGGAATTGGCACTGGCCGAGCCGGACAGCTGTGCGTGATGAGTCGGTCACGGGTGTCGAGCCAGCAGCGACCGTGTCTGTGAGCCCAGGCCAGCGAGGTGAAGCGAGGCTATGCAGGTCGCGGTGTCTCTCGATGCGGTGCAGGCAGCGACTCGGTGACGGAGTCGGTGAGACCAAGGCTTATATTGCAGGGCGAGTCGGTGCGGCTTGCGGTGCCTTCGGGACACAAGGCCAGCGATGGAGTCGGTTGGCAGAGTCAGTCGCGGTTCCCTCTTCTCTGTGGCAACTGAAACAGCAGTTCCAGGAGTGGTACCCAGAGGTTGGTAAAGTCTTTGCAGTCCCTGAGACTTCTTAACAGGAAGCCAGCTCAGTTCAGGCCCTTGGAGATACTCAGCACAAGTAGAGAAAGTTCAGTCCAGTCCTTTCACTGCCCAAGGCAGAAGCAGCAGCTGCAGGCCAACCCAACAAAGCAACAACACAGCAAATGGGCAGTACTCCTTCTGGCAGCTCTTCCAGCTCTTTGTCTTGGCAGGTTCCTTGATTCCAGCGAGATCTAAAGTTCTGGGGTTTGGGTCCCCCTTTTTATCCTCAATTTCTCTTTGTTCTCTGAAGGCAGAGAGGCCTTTGCCTAGTCCAAACCAGTTCTGGTCAGTCCTGGAGCACTTTGTTGACAAGTCTCCTTCTTTCCTTTTGCAGTGTAGGCCAGGGACATCAGACACACCACAGGAGATGGAGCCAGCATTGTGGAGGGAAGGCACAGCCCTATTCAGGTCCCAGGTGCAACTCCTCCCACCCATCTACATGTAGATCTTGCTATTCAGCCCTGTGCTGACTCACCCTGTCTCCTGGAATCCCCCAGCCCCTGTCACTCACACTCCAGACAAGGAATACACAACCTAGCAGAGGCAGGCTTGGATGGTTAGACAAGAAAATACCTACTTTCTAAAAGTGGTATTTTCAAACACAGAGGGGCCGATTCCGATCTCGGCCGGTAGGGCTCCGAATCGGATTCGGCATAACCGGATCCGATTCGGAGCCCTATTTCCCGACCGATTCGTATGCGCGTCCGGACGAGCGAGTACGATGCGAAATCGCCGACCGACTTGTTCGGGCGTCCCAACCGCTCCGACCGACTCGTTCCCGGGTCGAACCGCACCGACCGACTCGCTCGGACACGACTCGCACCGCGCAATGGAGACGTTCCCCGGCCAGGTAAGTACGATGCGCGCCGCGAGCAGTCCGACCAACATGCGCCGCCCGGCTCGAAAGAGCAGTCGGAGACGTACTTCGAGGGTCCGTGTCGGACCCCCCTGTACGCGTAGCCACGCGAGTCGCACACAGGGGGGACCCATGGGTCCCCCCTACCTGTGCGTGTACGGAGCGAGTCGCTTCACCGCGTACCTGCTGTAGGGGGCGCCCTTGTTCGCCTCGCACCCATTGAGTCAATGGGAGCCCGCGTACGCATTGTACGACCGGCTCCCATTGACTTCAATGGGAGTCCGACCGACTCGAGTCCGATAGCATACGGACGCATCGTACTCGTTCGGTCGGGCTGCACGGGTCCGATTCAGTCGGAAATCTCTCCGGGTCCGGCTCGGTCGGAGAGATTTCCGGCCCGAATCGGAATCGGCCCCAGAATGTTAAAACCAACTTCACTCAAAGATGCATTTTATCATTCTGAGTTCAGGCATACTAAACTCAATTTTCTACCATGTTCCCTGGGTCAGTTAGGATCATAGGATATAATAATCAAAACTGCCCATTCTGGCCTATGGGGAACAGGTAGCCTTGCAATAGTGAAAAACGAAGTAGGCTGTATTTCACTATCAGGACATGCCACACACACCAGGGCATGTCCTACCTTTCACATACAATGCACCCTGCCCACAGGGGTACCTTGGGCCTACCTTAGGGGTGACTAACATGTAGAAAAGGGAAGGTTTAGGGACTGGCAAGTGCGTGCACTTGCCAAGTCGACATGGCAGCCCCAGGCTGCGCACAGTCTCTGCAATGGCAGGCCAGAGTTACACTTTACAGGCTGTTTGCGTGGGTGGCTCAATCCAGTGCTGCAGCCCACCAACAGCATTTGATCTATAGGCCCTGGCACTCGCAGTGCACTTTACTAGGGACTGACACATAGATCAAATAGGCCAATCATGGAAATACCAATCCATACACATTTTATACAGGAGCACTTGCACTTTCCCACTGGACAGCAGTGAGGGAAGTGCGCAGAATCATTACACCAGCAAAAACAGAGTAAAAAAACGGGAGGTTAGAAAGCAAAAAGTCAGGGGAAACATGCCAAAAGATGCCAAGTCTAACAACTTGCAATGTCACAGTTGTCGGAGTCAGGCATTTTGTTTTTTGAAAAATGTGGAACAAGTTTCAAGGAAACAAAAAGATAAGGTGCACAATATTTTGGAACACTGTATCCTTCAACGTTGAACAAACCAAACAACTAATATATAGGGTGCTTCCCTATTTAGTTATGGCGGATATTTAACCCTACCCACTCCGGACGTCTTATGGAGTATGTGAGTAGGGGTCTCTGAGAAAAGCACGAATGAGTTACTCAGTATCTAGCCTTACATTACTGCCTTACCAAACCGTTGGGCGCCATGTAGTGTAGTTCCTATTTCCCTAATAGGCTCTGCGCATTGGAATAATATAACCTATAGGTTTGACATAGGACTAAGGTCGGTATGTCCCTATCGATTATATTAAACTTAATTACCTGTGCCAGCTAGCCCAGAGGCCACTAGAAACTCCTTGAGAACAAGAAGGGAGTAGTTTCTGGCAACCGAAAAACATGACAACTTTGTTTCCCTTTAGAAGCGGAACACGTCTCAGAATCGTGGAAACAATAGATAACAGTTTCACTCATTCAATCGTGCATGCTTAGTTTCTACAGAGTTACACAGAAAGGAAAGACGGGCGTTTCAATAAAATGGGTTTTATTGAACAGTCTTGTTTCTCGTGTAAGAGATATGTGCTGTTATGATCACAAGACAGTATGCAAGATAAATAATATACAGCGTAAGCAGTAGAAATAAATAATACTGCGCTAGCATTATCTTTTAGCATATATTCACGTACATAAATAACATGAGCTAAAAATGCAATTACTCATTCGATGCGTCTCTATGCTAGTTCTACCCCAGTGTACCTAACCTAGTCTAGGTGTAGGGAAAGGTGGAAGTAGGTGGAGTATTCTCTAGTATGGTAGACTAAGAGTATGTTAAGTCTAGTAAGCCAAGAGTCCCTCTAGGATCTAGTCAGCTCCATACCTTGAGAATGAGAGAGGTGGGAATCTCCTGCCGGATCTTGGAACTCTAACACCCCGCGAAGGGAGTCAGAACACTGGAAGCTGGATTAGTCTGCGTGCAGGAATGACAGCGTCTTCTCAGTGCGTCAGGCCGGGATACGGGCTCCTCTGAAGTCGAGGTCTCCTCTAACTTGCTTGGGCAAGGGAAGGTATATTTATACCTGGTAGGTGTCGAGGAATGTTAGCATTGACGTGAAGTCGGACAGAGGAAGATGTCAGGAATGAACCCTTAAGGTATAACGGTTCATACATAATAGATGAGTTCTTGGAGAAATCAATAGTCCTGTGCTAGGGGAACTCCCGAAGCTTAAGGGTCTGATTTCTAAGAACTCGTTGTGACGTTAGGGTGGACGAATGTCGGTGACCATGCCTGTATTTGGAGTGCACGGTTAATGCCTAAATAAGGACAGGGATTCTATGCCTATATAAGGGCAAGGCGAATTGTGCCTATATAAGGACATGATTCAGGAAAACCTATATACGGACCCCTAAAGCGGAATACAACAGCATGTCCTGGTCCCACCTGCTCTTCATAACGTTTTCGGGGTTATACCCCATTCACTGCTGGCCCCTTCCAGGGAATGCTCCCTAGTAGTCCTCTTAGGAAGTAGTCAAAACTGTCTGTAGTGCCACAGCAGCAACAGCAGCGAGTCCCCTGGGGCCCTGTAGGCCCTTATCAAGTCTTATTGCTCCAGAAGAGAGGAAGCAATCAGCATCTCAGTACGCGCCCCAACAGCGGGCACTCACATTGCTCCAGTTGATCATGCTGGTCTGCACACAGGACAGACCGCAACACCTGGCAGGCGCAGGATCTCCAAGAGCTTGCGCGGCCAGCTCAAGCAGTGATCAGAGGGGCTCCAGCGCTTCTTCCTCCAAGGTAAGTTCAGCGCTCCCAAAAGGGTCCTAGTGAGGTCAATGCACTCACAGTTTCCTCCTTTGTTAATGGGGCAGTTCTGGGGGTCATTTGCTCGATGCTTGATCTTGACCTGTGGATCGTAGTTAAGTTCATTGAAGACTGCCCACACCCCGAAAGTTCAATAAAATTCAATTCTCCTTTATTTGAACTTAGTAAAAGATCATAAAGAACAGAATAAAAATAATACACTAAAATACATGTACCAAATGCACTGAGAGTATAACAATCTGAGACACTTCAATTCATGATCCGAAAAACAGCTAATCAATTTTTTTCATCTAATCTTCATAGATTTTCTGCTTCAAATGACCATCTTAAAAAACAACAAACATTATAACAGATTTCGGGGCTATTTAACAATTGAAGATAAATTAATGCCATCCTACATTGTCGAAAAGCAGGCTTAATCACTAGAGGTTTAAGACATAATTGGAAAAAACTTATGATAAAAACTACAGAGGTTTACTGTGGCTAATACTGAACTTGTTAATGAAACATCCTATCATAAAATGTATCGAGTGTGAACGCTTTCCCTGTACATGCATGGAGACCGCCTCTTGTTGTATCTTGACTAACTGTAATGCCAAGCGTGTTTAACAAATAAACAGAATCTAAAAAAAACACAAAAAAACCCCACAGTGCAATAAAAACTGTTCCGACTTGTCATCGTGGGGACAGGTGGGGAGTACAGTACTCCACATGCCTTCTGTTCTATAAAAACAAACTTGCTGCCAAACCATCCCTGACCCAAATCTAAATAAAACGAACCTTTCCCAATGGGTTAACTCTAGTGTTAAATACAAGGCAATGTCATGTGTTAGAAACATGGTATAGTATTGACAGATAGTATTCTCACTGACAGCCTCCTGAATCCTCGATGTAGTGTCGTACTCCAAGAATCCATGCTTAACCAATTTGTGGGTAGATTTGGTGATCAGATCAGGGTCGCTAAACTCTTCTGGCAGGCCGATATCGCCCATAGTTTTAAATACATATCTCAGCCAAGGTAAAGCAGAGCCCCACACTCCAAAAGTTAATTAGTATTGTCAGCCCCTCCTGGCATACATGATTACTGCAGTACCTTACACAAGGCGTTGGCCCTTCCTGAACAGCAGTCCACACCACAGTGGCCACTCCTAGCATACGGGGTTGCCGCTAGACCCTGCAATGTTCTCAGCTCTTGTTGACATTGTCCATTTCCACAGTGGCCCCTTCTGGCCTATGAGTTCACCCCAATGGTGTGACCTCAGAGGCCAGACATACGGCAAACCTCTCCTGACATACGGGAGTCAGTGTCCAGTTTCATGAGCACGGGCAACAACCTGTTAGGTACAGCAGCCAACTCCTTATACTTTGCACTGGGAGTCCTCTCGACAGGCCCCTCCATCAGACCTCACACCCTCCAATGCTCTCCTCTCCCTAACAGGGCACACTGGTCATGTCAAGCAGGTAGGCGCTGGTGCTCCAGGCTCCAGAGGAGGTGGTCTTGTTTTCCCTGGGTGATGTCCCCTCACCCAGCAGAGAGACTAGCAGGCCCTTCCCCCAGTCCTAGTCATAGACAGAAGTCTTGCAGAACTTCCCCTCCTCACACAGCCCATCTGGCTGCTTAGCAAATGACATTTTTTGTGGTCTCAAACTCCCCTTCTTATAGTCCATTTCTAGACACCAAATGTGATTTAGGGTTTGGGTCCTTGAAGTTTTATGTTAAGGTTCTGCTTCATTTGAAGTGCATCCTTCCTTTCTCTCCCTTCCTTATAAAAGGCTTTCTGTCACAGTAGGAGAGACTCAGTAGCTGATAGTCCCACAAAACATTCCATGGGAGTGACTAGAGTTCACACCTGGGTGTCAGCCACAATGATATGTGCATCAAAAGGTTAATCCTGGGCCCGAGCTCTACGTTTCGTGATACTATTATCAACCCCATCTCCTTCCTGAGATGTGTCCAGGCCCCTTCCCTGTGATCTCTCAATGAATCAACAAGCACCCTTTGACGCGTACTGGGGGAGTCTCTCTCTCCTTCTCCAGTGTGTCCCACCCAACTCACAGGATTACAGCAATACACAAATCTGTGTTGGGGATTCCTCTACTCCTCATGCCTTCATCAGACAGGCCTGGGCTTCTCAAAATGGAACCTAGTGTACTCCATTTACTGTACCCTTACAGGCACATTTGCACTCAGTGTATGGACACAGCACACACACGTATTCAGTACTGTTCTCTCCATGCATTGTGCCCTCACAGCCACACATACATTCAGCATACACATTTGCTATGCTCACTGTTCAGTACTGTGACCTTCCGGTATTATTCCATGGTGTGCTACTTGCAAAACACACACTTCAAGCACACACATTCACCATGCAACTGCTGATAACACTTCACCCTTTATGTATTGTACCTTTCACAAGCACACATACACCCAGCACATGCTTCCACTATGCACGCATTGCACAGCACTACATCTCTCATGGATGTATCCCTCACAGGTACACACATATACCCAGTACACGCACTCACCCTGCATGTACTGCACAGAACTGCTCTATCCTTGTATTGTACCCTTCCCAGGCATGCATACATTCAGCACAGAGTCACAACTCCTGACCTGAGCAGCACTATACATCTAACTGATGTAGACCAAGGGTGAGTTAAGCACACTGCAGTGGAACTTTAAAAGGTGAGTTAGCCTGTAGGCCTCACTCCAGTGACACAGGCTCAAAAGGACCCGTGCACTCCTACTGATCACTACACTGTATGCAGTCACCACCGTGCTTGTGCTGCTTAACTCTTTGTAAAGGGAGTAGTCTCCCACCACTATGAGGGTAGCGCTTTGGGTCCCCTCCGGGTCCGACAAGACCCAAATACATAAGACAGGCCTATATCATGGCACACACACGCATGATCCGTGTTTGCGTATGACAATAAAAATGAGAATTATGGAGCCAGACAACAGTACAGTTGGGCACTCAGGGCAGGGATACGCGCCCATTACCATGCAGAGAACTTTTCATCCCAACCTAGGTTTACAAGCTAATCTAAATTTTAGCACTCTTAACTGTAGAATTGGATTAGGTAATTTATGTATATATTGGAATATATCATCACTTCCCAACATTTTTAAGGTAAGAGTATTTGACAGTTTATGTCACAGAGACACATTATCAGATTTTAAAGGCATTAAATATGCTGATTTTTTTAATGCCGTTTTGGAGGGGATAGGCTCCCATGAGACAAGGTTACCCCAATTCTTACGCATTTCCTTGTGTGCCTCACTCATTTTCATTTGATATGATGCCCAGTATGTTTCACTGTTTAGTGTCTCTTTCCAACATATATATGAACATACCTACATATATTTTGTTTGCATTCTGTTCTACTGACAGTTTATTGAAATACTTTAACATACATATACCAGCTAAAATAGACCAAGCGATGAGCTTAAATTCCTAATTGTTCACTTGGAACATGGCACTTCTTGGTAAATGTAGTATAATTTTTAGTGTATTACTTCCAAAGTTCCCAGATAACCTTTGGATCAAGACATATAATTTTGAAGCGATAAAGAATCATTGGAAGACTTTTGCACACATAAACAGTAAGCAACGGCAACAGAGAATACCCTCCATATATATCATAAAATTTTAATACTGCCCCAGCTGAAAGAACCGTTCTAATCTTTAGAGTATAAAGTGCTCACTCCAACTTAGATTCCTAACAAAAAGCAACCCTCAATGTTTATAGATCGGAACTTCCTCACCTCTTTCCATATTTATAAGCCATTTCTGCTTGACTCATTTCTTATCTTAAATCATTATTTTAATTTTTTCTATATTTATAGTCCGAAAATTATCAGTGCAATATTGCCCCAATGCCTCTAGCTTTCTCTGGAAATCGCAAAAAAAGGATGGACTGTGGAGTAATTACCAGTGGCTGAGATAAATTCAGGTATTCCAATCATCACTTTTTTGTATACTTCAGTGCAATGCCCTAAATGTGATGGGTATCCCCAGATGTAGGTCCTCTCATCACTGTGCCACTGGAAGCAAACTGCACCCGCCTAATGACACTCAATTAGGGTGAAACTGGTCTTGGGCTGCTTGTGTTTTGGTTCAGGGAGGACCTGATCTGGCAGTTCAGTGTGGACTGTTCCTATTGAAAATGGGTCAAGACTGGTTTGCATATGGCTGGGTCCAAACTGAGGTGGCATGGTGTGCGAAATAACGATGGACTCTGATGCAGACCGAGGGGCTTATTTACAAGCCCCGTGCGCCGCCGATGCGTCAATTTAACATGGGAAAAAGTGACGTACCGGCAGCGCAAGTAGGTTGTAAATAAGGCCCAGAGTGATTAATAGTGGCTGAGATTAGGTCAAACTTTCAATCCATCTTTCTTTTGTATACTTCATGCTCCTAATCTAAGCACTGTGAAAAGATAAGCATTGCAAAACACAGCAGCCAGACTGGTTTTAAATCTTCCAGCCCGATCTCCCTCTGCCCCTAATCTGAGGTTGCTCCATTGGCTGCCTATTAAGAAGCGAATAGACTTCAAAATCTGCTGTCTAGTCCATAAAACTCTAAATGGACAGGGCCCTCAGTATTTGGCAACAAAACTACAGAAGTACCAGCCTTCTAGGACACTTCGCTCTGCAAACAAACACTTACTTATAGTTCCGAAGGTTCATACAATTAAGCATGGTAGTAAATCCTTTTCAAAATTGGCCCCCACCCACTGGAACTCTCTGCCTATACACCTACGAACTGAGATCGAGCACACAAAGTTTCAGTAAATCCCTTAAGACATGGCTATTCTAAACCTCTTTTGTTCCTAGCCATCTTTTCTGTCTGTGCCTGAGTCTCAGCAAAGCGCTATGAGACCTCTGGGTGATATATGCACTCTACAAGAAACAGTACATAGACATAGACAATATCAATGTTCGCTGGGGAACAGCCACAGTATATAGTTAGTGCACTGAAGTACTTACCCTTTGGGTAGTGTAACTGATATTACTTACAGGATGTATTGCTTACTGCATAAAGTAGAGTAAGTATAGTGTTCCCATGGTTGGAGCTTCTCTAGATATAGACCATTGCCAGATGTGTGTGTTTTTTTGTATTTATTTCACTGTGTCTGTCAGTTGTTACTGTGGGAGAAGTGAAACAATAGTCAGTGGTGTGGACTCTGCTCTCTGAATCTTAAGCAATGGAAGTCTGAAGCGTTATCCGATCACCACATCTCGCAGCCACAGTTCTGAGACAAAGTCTTGCTTAAATCATTGTTTTCAATTGCTTGTAAAAGAGTCAGTTCTGCTGGCAGGCATGGATTAGTAACAGTCCAGGTGGTAGGACAGTTGAACTGCTGCTGGCGGATAGTCGACAAGTGCGCCCAACAGAGGTTCCTGGTCAGCGTACCAGTTTCTGATTGTTCCAGAACTTCCTCTTTATAGCATAGAGGTATTTGGTCTCGATTCACAAAACGTTATGCATTTGTTAGTGTCACCTATGCATGAGGACAAACATAAATTATACATGTGTAATATATGAACAGCTTACACAGCTAAATTATGCATGCAAAGTTTTCTTTTGGTGTAAGGATTGCGAAGAAAGTATGCATAAATTATGCAAATTCATATTACACATGGATGTATAGATGCAGGTGTTCTATCGGAAGAATCAGAGTAGTGGTCATTGGCTTGTAAAGCAAGGTAGGTGATCGCCTAAAAGAATGCGATTGTAGACACAATGATGCATAACATATCACATCAAATAAAATAATATATCTGTTACCTTATTGACCAGAAAATAGAACTACCCAATATTCATATGTTCAACGTGCCCACTCATACACAAAAACCTGCAAAAAAATGTTTCTGTAAATTTATATTGTTGGTCAGGAAATTATATAGAGCAGTAGGTTACTACTGTTAGCAGGAGCTAATTTATACAAATGATAATACTTTTTTTAATACAGTCTTTTAATCCTTTTATTCAGTCCCATGAAATGAGAGTAAACAAAACATCTTAATCTTTTGAAAGAGGAACAGAACTGATTTATATATATTTGTGGACTTTGACATCAACTGTTCTTTGTTAAAATGCAACATTGAACTAAAACAAAGACATAGAACTACAATTTTAAACTATGTCACTGTATAAACAGGAAAAATACTCAGACTGCTCACGCACCACGTGTTAAAGGTGACAACTCTGTTTACACATACACAAAATAGTGTGATCATGAGAGGAACAAGCATGGGTAGGTGACCCCTTGGATTCAGTGTTATTTACTATCTAATCCCAAATATAATTAAACAATTTACCAACCTTTGTCATGATTTCAGTGATTTGGGCGTACTATCATTTAGCTGCAGTGTGTTCTTTTTAATTGTACATCGATGTTCCAGTTGTAAACCATTTGTTTTCATTTGCTCATACGTCACCCCGAACGCAAAGGTGTTTCCAGAGTTGAGATTTCTGGCTAGATTAGCGTCTTCAGTTTTTGCCTAAGCAAAACAATTTATACAGATTTAGAGATATGTATTAAAAAATTAATACTAAAAGCCTGACCATGCTTTATCATGTGCTATATAATTAAGTCTTCCCTGCCTCCAATCAGACACACCTCCCAATATATACTGTGGGGACCTACATCAGATACAAAGCCTGTTCTATGGAAGTGGTAGAAACAGATATTAATTCCACAAACGCATGTACAGCTATCATACTTGTTGGGACCCATTGTGTAGGCATTAGAGAACAGGCATCTATTCACTAACACCATCACAAAGGGTTTCAACCAATCCTTGAAGGTAAGGCAGCCTTGGCAAAGGACAGAGTAGAATTTCAAACCAAGGTCTGATCCCCTAAGCGTAAGCAGGATTAAAGCGTGCATACCCTCATGCATCGTAAACACCTAGGGGACTGATTACAAGTCTGGTGGTCCATGGACCGCCAGACTCATAGGGGCGCGTCGATGGCTGTCTCCTCACCACCCTATTTATATTAGGATGGTCGGAATGCCATAGCCCCTCTGCAGCCGCTAGGGATCTGCCGTTCCCTGGTGATGTTGCGGCAGTCCCACCAAGGATATTCCGAGTTACCTCTCCGCCGGCGGTGTCATGGAGGTTCCTACTCCATGAACACTGTGCTGGAGAGGAAATGTGCCTCCTCCGCATGGAGATGCAGGCAGGGGGACACAACATGTTCCTGTTGCGGTGCCCATTTTTAGGGCATCGCAGTGGGAATATCAAAATAAAAGCCTGCAGACACGAGTTACACTCGTAATCTGGGGGGCGGTCTGACCATGGCATGGGAGTGCGGTGGCAGGGTGGATCCGGCACACCGCTAAAGTCGTAATCAGGCCCCTAGACTGTTTGATTATTTTACATTTTTAAAAAACTTTAAGAAATTGTTAATAGCAAAATAACATATGTGACCAAACTGCCAAACGATAGTTCAGTCATTTTCATTTTATCACAGAATATTCACCAATCATTATTTTATTTTTATTTATTTATTTATTTATTTATTTATTTATTTTTGTCCTCATCTCACCATATAGAGTCTGCAAAAACGAGCAAAAGGCAACCTTCCGACCTGGGCACCCTGGGCTTCTGCTACTGCATTGGCTGTAGGCCTGACCAGGCCAGCTTCTTTGTATAAAGCTTGGTGTAATCATTGGACCAAGGGGCATTGAACTAACCTCATTTCATTACCCCATGATAGTAACAATGCCCAGATGTTAAAATTATTATCATTCAAGTGTTCCTGGTCCAAACGAGCCATACCAAATGCAGCACTCAGCCAGTTCTCATACAAAAGAGGCCTGGAATCTTTCCACAGTTTACAGATCTCCCTCCGGGCAATAAGGATCAAGTAGAGTAACGGGCCTTTTTGAGTTGCCAACAACAAATTTGTCAGAACATTATCTATACCGAATATGACTAGTGCAAGATTCAAATTAAACTTAACTTTAAAAATTGCTCCAAGAGCACACTCTACGTTCTTCTAGAATCCTCTTAAGATAGCACATTCAAAGAATATGTGAATATCATCCGCCGCGGTGAAATCACATCTTGGGCACTTCGAGGAAGAGAGAGGGCAAATCTTACTATTTTCATGGGGGTATAATATAGTCTGTTGATGACATAAAAGTGATTCTTTTGAGGGATGCTGGCTTAACATACTTATATAGTATTTGAAGAGATAGACCATACAGATCAACAGCTATACCATCCAAGACTGATAAATTCCAAACAGAATAATGTGGAGGGAGGTCTGCAACGTCGGCGTCCAATAAATTCTTATACCAGTACCCGACCTCCTTCTTTATGGGTTTTGGATATTTATATAAAGTTTTATCTCGCTCTCAGAGATGGGGGCATCAAGAGCAATTCGGCTGCCCTCTGATAATACCGGTAGTGCCTTATTCTGAAGCCACTTTTGAATACTCCCTGGGCTGGGTGTTATCTCTTCTTTGTATAAATCAGAGAACAAGGAGAGGAGGCACTTTTGCATATCCTCCTGTTTACAAGATGTTGCCCCACTCTCATTGATAACCAATTCGCTTATGTTATTTTTGGCTCGATCCACCCTCGCTTTCCAAGCCAAAAGGGCGCCCGCCTTTTCACCATACTCGTAATTTTGCATATTACAGGCTGACCACTGGGCTTTTACCTTTTGATCCAGCCTCCCCCTATATTCCTGACGCAGACGTTCAAGATCATTAAGAACTTGTGTCAGGTTTTCGGGATGAGTCTGAGAGCAACTCGTTCTTTCTCCTTCCAACTTAGAAATCTCCCTTTCCAGATTCTGGAATTCTAGAGCCTCTTCCCTGTTCTTAGAGCATATCAAACTATGAGACTGTCCACGCAGATGCGCTTTAAATGCATCCCAGACAAAATCTAAAGAAGTCGAACCTATATTGACTGCAAAATAATCCATTGTAGAGGCTTTAAGAGCACTGATTATTTCAGTATTAGACAGCATTGCCCTTGTAAATGTCCATCTAGGACTAAGACTTTGCTTTTTCCCTAAGTATGAAAAAGAGATGGGGGCATGGTCCGAAAGAATACTTGGAAGAATGGAGATATCTAACAAATTCTCTAGGCCCAGCCTATCAGTAAGAATATAGTCAATTCTAGAAGAATGACCACATTTCTTACTGAAAAAGCTAAAACCTGATACTGCACCCTTTTTTGCCCTCCATGCGTCAGCGAGTCCAAGATCATGAATCATATTGATCATTGCCCGACGAATACGAGGGGCACCAACATAGTGACTATGGTTAGATCTGTCCCGTAGGGGATTAAGAAGAACATTAAAATCACCACCGATTATCACTGGAGTAGTGATTCCTATCAATTTGGCCTGTATTTTATAAATATAAGCTGGATCATCAACATTGGGGCCATAGAATGAAACTACGGTCAGCTCGATCCCCCCGATTTCCATCTGAGCTATTATCCATCTCCCAGATTGATCTGATAAGACCGATTTAATAATGCCTCTAGCACCTAACCTAATTAGAATCGCCACCCCCTTGTTATGTACTGTCAGTTCAGATGAACAAAAATGCTCAACCCAGTGATATTTACCAAAAAAGGCCCTACATTCCAGATAGCTCATGTGTGTCTCTTGTAGGAGACAAACCTGTGCGGATGATTGTTCAAGGAGTTTCATGACTAATCTTTGTCTGCGTAGACATCTAAGCCCGTTGATATTCCACGAAATAAATTTAATTTTAGTACTCATTAGGGCTTACAACATCTATCTACAGACAGGGCTTTATTCAGACGTTCTAAGAATGGCTTAAATCTTAAGACACAGCTGAGATTGAGGATATTTTTTATATTTTTTCCCACTGCAACCCCACCCGTGCTCCCCCAATGACCCCTCACTACCCTGGGGAACCCCCCCTTCTCCTCTGGGCATAAGCCCTATGGCGAGGACCCCTGGACGTGGCAATTCCAGAACAATTCAGTTTAATACTAGACCAGTCTCTCCGAGGGAGCCCAGCGACAGAGACTATACAGAAAGAAAAATCAGATGGGTACTCTCACCCCATTCCACTTATACCCCACTCCCATTCCTTATTTTATCTATTAAGGCGTCTACTTCCTCAATTTGGCGCAGATTATGCATGTGGTTATTCCACATAATCCGGAGGGATGCGGGAAACCTCAATTGTGTCTTGACCCCCAATGAATTTAAAATTACCATTCTTTTGCCTAACTCCCACTGTTTTGTTGCTGTAATGTGGGAGACATCAGACCTAATAGAAAAGGAAAATGAACTAGAAAAGGAGTTACTCTTAACCTGACCTGCTTTCAAAGCCAACGATAAAATGTTCTCCTTTACGGAGTATGTGAGAAAGTTTACTAAAATTTTCCTTGGCTTTTGTTTTTCTAGATTCCTCCTATATGGGTCTCGATGTACTCGCTGAATATCTGAAACCAAGTCCAGTTCCGGGGAATCTTTAAGAATTGTCACCTTTAAGAGTGAAATCACAAACATTTTAATATCTCCCCCTCCAAATCTTCCGGGACATTTAATATTTTCAAATTGTTTCTTCTTGAGTGGTTTTCAAGGCGCTCTATGTCATCTTTCAGTTCCCTGTTTTGGTGGGCTAATTTATCCATCTCAACTGAAGGAGAATGTAAGGCTTCCTTGATTATAGGAATCTCAGACTCAAGAGCATCCGTTCTCTTCGAAACCTCTTCAATTTTTTGTGCCAATACCTCACATGAGGCCTGAATTGCAGCTTGGTTAGACTCTGAAATTGAAAACCTTCTCCCGATGTCTTCCTTTAGACTTAATAGAATATCAGCTAGTGATCCGGACGACACCGTGTTAGGGGGTAGGCCTGTGGTTGAGTCAAGCGGTCTGGCTAACAAAGTGACCGACGATGGTTCAGAAACATCCCCCTTCTCCGCTACTGGAAGAATGCCTAAAACAATTTCCTGGCTATCCAAAGCCGAAAATCTATTCAAAACTTCCACAGAAGAATGGATAGCCACCTGTTGTCCCATCAATGTGTCCACTTCATTCATCACCCCGGGAGAAGACATAACAGAGGGCTGAAAATGTTCCTTAGGCGGAGGGGGGCCAGCCTGAATACCAGTAGAAGCCATAACGTTTTTTTTATTCTGCCCCTTATCCAGTGTGGTAGATAACACCTTGTAGTATGTCTTCAAATATGGAGTTATTCTAAGTTTAGAAGACAAGACTTTCTTGACTTTCCCTTTCCCCCTACCACACAGTGGAGGGGTACTCTCCATGGTGGCTCTCACTTTGCCCTGCCTAGCAGTAGCCCTTATTTCTATGACCGGAGGAGAGACGGAAGTGGATTTAACAGAGTCTAAAACAAGATTAGGAACCCTATTACGCAAGGTGTAGTGACAGATAGCTGGCTTAGCAGTTTGATTCGTAGTAGCACTGGGGGGGACTGTACGGGGGGCACTACTCCCACCGTTCTCCATGCAGTACCAAGAGCCCACCCGTGAAAAAACAGTCCCAACCAACCCTTCTGCACAACTCTGTGCTACATGGGCCTTGCTGTAAAACTTAGAGGCAGACCAACCAGCCGGTGAGTCCTCGTGGAAAAGTTTAAAAAAAACACCTTCACCTTCAGTTTTACTTAAACTAATAGCACCAGCGCCGGCTGTCCCTTTTGTAGGCTTCCTTACTACATTAGCCTTACTACAACCCTTAGAGGCAGTCCAAACATCCGGTAAACCCGGTAAATGCTTGAGGGAAAATTCCAAAATCTTACCTCCACCTTCACCTTCGCTTGAACTGATAACGCGCTTGAAGGGGAAGAGCGAGCAAACTCCTGCCTCACACTCGCTCTCCGAGACGCTCCCTCGCGTCAGTTTACCAAACCTCTTTGGAGCGTACTCGAAAGTGCTGACTCTGCCGGAGAAGACCCGGAACTGTAGGCTGGGAGTCCGCCGCCTCCACTCTCGTGCCGCGCCAATAAACCGCAGCAACGAGAGCTCCAGGGACGCCTCGCCACCTTGATCCCCAGACACCATCCGGCAGGGAGAAAACACCACACAAAAAGAAAATAAACCGTAAGTGCTTCTCCTCTATATGTTCCAGGCTGAAAAACCATGAAACCACGAAAACAAGGGGATCCAGCACTGCTTATTTAACTAAAATGCCATAATTATGATGCTCGCTGTGCTCGCTGTGCTTCCCGGAGAGACCTGACAATGCACGCCAGGGGAGCTCGACCACGACTGTTAGCTTCCGGCCGCCATGTTCCCCCAGAGCCAATAATCATTATTTTATAACATTCTGTTCACCCAGATACTTCTTTAATACAGAAGGGATTGCCGATGCATGAAGAGTGCTTTGTGTAATGCCCATAGGTTTAGTGTATAATCCACTCCTGTGCAATTTCATTCCCTCACTTCAATGGAAGCATGCCCCATGCAAATAAGGGAATGTCTTTGCTCATCTGCTTATACCACACTGATAATATTGCCAAATAAGCAAAGAGACTATCGGTAGGTTCACAAATTGTGCCAAGTAGGTGGTGTTAAATAACGAGGGCACTCCCTAGGCATGTTGAAATCTCCCTTGATTTCCACATGCACCATAAAAAGGAAGGCCAGCCCACAAGTAGTAAAAGATGGAGGAGCATTTTGAAACCACTGTTCCTTTTATTACTGATGCACTCTCTCTGGTGTAGCTGCAGAATATCACTCCACACCAACACCTGACAAAGTATGTTTTACTGGAATCAGGTTCATGGTCCTGTTAGCACTGTACATGCACAAAGAAGGTATGGACTGGTGAAGAATGGGATCCTGCCTTTGGTTTCACAAAGTTGTGCAGAATACAAGCCCATCATCTTATGAGCACAGGTTTATGGCAAACTTTATGGTCCTTCTATATCTGCTTGAGGCTTCCTCTTACCTTTCCTCTAAAATCTCTCTTTCCTCCCTTGCCCACCATTTTGCGTGTCTCTATCTTCTACCCTGTCCCTCACATCATTTTCGTTTTCTGCTTCTTACTCCTGTCTCTTATTTCACTTTGCTAACTTCCCGCATCCGCTTCTCTGTCTCCCTTCAACTGGTCACCTTTCTTCTACCTTTTCAGTCACATAGTTACTGCATCACCGGCCTCCCTCTTTACATCTTCCTCTCTAGGTCTTTCACAATCTTACTATTCTCCATTCCTCAGCTATCTCCTCATCTGTGACAAATGGCTCTTTGTCAAATGTATCTGTATTTCTCTGTTTTTTGTTATCACCTCTCGTACCCTCAGCTGCCTCCTTCTGAGTTGTTTCAGTTCCTTTACCACCTCTCCATCGCACCTGTCTGCAGAACTATCTCAGTTGCCTCTTTCTTATTATTATCCATCTCTTCATTACCTGTTTCTCACAAGTCTCCCCTTCTGTCTCACTTCTTCAGCCATCTCTTTCTCACCTGTCTGTATATCACCACTGTATCTCATACGTTTTGCCCTAATCTCTCTAATTTCTCGCTTTCTAAACTTTCTTTATCAGTGCTGTCTCTAACCTGTCTCGGCCTTGTAGTGATTGACTCCAGGTAGACGTGATGAGTTTCAAGAGGATTTATTCAGGAAAGTTACAGGATACAAAGATGAGTAGTACAAGCCCCACCAGGAGCAGCCAGCATGCTGCTCAGCCCACTCAACTGTGTCTCTTCTAACAGATTCCCAACATTCTGAACAGCATCATCACAGCAACATTCCACTGGTGGTAAAATAGCATTACATTTACAAAAGCAGGATATAACATATCCCCCTTTCTTATACGGAAAAACAAAATGGATAGAAAACGAAAGAGGAGAACCTGATATAGAGAAGGCAAAATAATTATACAAAAGTAACGAGAAGAATGAAGAGAAGAGACAACAAGAAGAAGAGAGAACAAGAGAGATGGAGAAACAGACAGGAATAACCCATCCTCCCTTCTACAAAGAAAAAGGAACGTGAAGACACCAATGACAAACTCCCAAGCACACCAGCTGGCCAGGCAAGCATGCGAGGATGCAAGAAATAGCATAGAAACAACACTGAAATGAACCAAGACACAGACAAGATGAGGCAAACAAAGATGAACGAAAAACAAGCACGCAGTACAATAAGAGAAAGAAAACAGAAGACCGAGAAAAAAAAACTGAGAATAAGGTAAAAGACCAGAAACTGGAGATGACAAAAGGAAAAGAAAAGCTGAAAACATTAGAGTCAGAGGACAGATGAGAAAAAAAATACAACAAAGCGAAATAATCAGAACATAACATTACGTTGCAAAATTTAACAATGCAATAAAGAGAAAACATGACGTCGGAAAACAATAGAAACGGGAGTGAAAATAAGATAACACACCCAAAGTAAAAGTAGAGATGTGCCCAACGCATGTGAACATGGGACTAAAACCAAACCATGCAACGACAACCCATGTACAGGCAACGTAATCTGGAGTTGACATTGAGAAAAGTGCAGTAATGGGACTAGAAACCATACAACCGCATGTAAGGGAACATAAGACTGAAAACCCAGAGCAGGTTAGCAAATGTCAACAACAGTATATGGGTCAGAACCCATGATCTCTGCGAATACGAGAGATTAGTTCAAGTTAACCAGTGTATATGGGTCTGAACCCATGACTTAATCCTAGGGGGAAAAAAATGGTTAACTAATTCAAAGAGGACGTAAATCCAGGCATAAAAGACCAAATGGGACTACAACTCATTGTGATCCCAAAATAGATAGCATGTAAATTACAATGATGGACTCTTAACAGTGCGTACCTAGGGTCCATGAACGTACAATGTAGAACAAACTGAACTCATTGTACAATCCTATGAAAGATAACATTTTAGAAAAACAGAAAGCAGGCAGAATGTATATAAACTGACTGGACTCATGACGGTATGTACCTAGGGTCCATGTAAAACAGAAATAATGAACTCTTGACGGCATGTACCTAGAGTCCATGTACGTACGTAAACAAATGGGACTAGAACCCATTGCTATAACTATGTAGAAAAGAATAAAATGTAGAATGCACATGTAAACTAAAATAATGAACTCTTAACGGTGTGTACCTAGAGTCCATATGAGTACGTACAAAACCCATCATACAATCCTATGAATGATAACATGGGAAAAAACAGAAACTTTGTAAAACATCACCGGTGAGCGAATTCTCACCCGAGTACCACAAGAATAACAAAAAAAAACACTCTTGCGTAAGAGAACAAATTGTAAACATACCAAATCGTAAAAACACGAAGATACTGTAAATTGTAAGCATGACACATAGATGCACAAGTGAAAACATTTTCAGCAAACAAACTAGCATAACTTCAAAAAAATATGCACTTATTAACTGCTCCAGACACAGTAGCTCTAGACACAGTACGTAGGGAATAAGAGCTTACAACCTCCGACTTGCTAACTCGATATGCACAAGCAGTAAAAGAACATGGTGTGCCTGTCACCGGGATCATGTAGACACATTTTTATTAAAATAGCACGTGTGGCCTCTGTGCCTTGAAATAACAGTCCTCAAAATTCATAGGATGACCCTATTGTGCAGCAGAAAACGTGGAAACAAACGTAGTGTCAGGACGCAAGACATCTCTTCGCACCGCAACTTGCTGCCTTGTTGCCTAACAGAAGCGAATAAAGCACTGCAGAAAGAGTTGAAGGGAGAGAAACACCAAGAACAGTACCTTCCTTGAAGATTCCACCTTAGAGAACTTGCCAATGTCCTGCGTTTCACCACCAGTTCCTCAAACGAGGAACGGAACACTTGACAGACAGGTCTGCGAACCGCGCTTGATGTGTGCAGAACACATTGGAATTTGCAGCTTTTGCCAACCACAAGATGGCGGCACTCAATTGACGGTGAGCCGGATGGCTCACGGCACGTCGGTGCTCCCCAAAATATCTTCGACAGAGGAGAAGCATGCGTCACAGAGGATCCATGACGGGCATCGCAGGACAGCAGGCAACAGGTAGGAGAGAGCGCTGATCGAGCCCCCGCCAGCGTTTTTGAATAAGCACAAAACGGATCAACTGCCACAGCTCATAAAATGGCTCAAAGTACAGAAATAATAATAGACGACCAAACTCCCACCTCCAATGTCTCACCAGATGTGTTGACATAATGTCAAATTGGAAATAAGACCAAAACATTCCAAGTAACAAAACGTGCCAAGCAAAGGCGGTAAAAACGCTCCTTACAGGACAACAAGCTATCGATAACAGTTCCATTGTAAGGATTAAGGTCCCAAAATGTGTCAGAAGCACCTTGTACATGCTTGTCTCTATTTGCGCACAAAACTGGACGAAAACGTAGATTGACTGGCTGTACAACATGAAAGTCAATGTGCGCAGGTCACCTTTTCATAGCTTGCACCCACACGTCAGGTTGGGAAAAAAAAAGGCAATCCAAGCAAGGGTGAACTGTTCAGGGGTGCGCAGCTGGGTGGAGGAACAAACAGGAACAGGGGATTCCCACGCGTAACGCTTGTCACTCCTCAGGGAAAATCCACGTATGGGAGTCACAGTCCCAATGTAACAGGACACAATAGTAAGACAGGGATGCCTCTTTCAAAAAAGCAGGAACTGGCTCACTTAGTTCATGTTGAATTGTTGAACCTGTCCTTCCACGTTGTAATTGTCAGGGATAGGAGCTCATGTACAGCTGAAGCAACAACAACAGGAACTGGCACGCTTGGGTTGTGGGCGACTGATGGATAGGTCACTGGTGAGGCTAGGGGTGTCAGTTAGATAAATACGCAGATAGTTATACAGGAATTCTTTCACTTAGACAGAGGCTTGCCAGGTTCATCAGCTCCTTCATGATCAGGTGAAACTTCACGTTTGAAAAAGAAGGTCTTGACAAGTAGCACACGGAGGTTCTTTACGTCAACTCGTCGCCATAAATTTGTAGTGTTTGACTCCAGGTAGACGTGATGAGTTTCAAGAGGATTTATTCAGGAAAGTTACAGGATACAAGATGAGTAGTACAAGCCCCACCAGGAGCAGCCAGCATGCTGCTCAGCCCACTCAACTGTGTCTCTTCTAACAGATTCCCAACATTCTGAACAGCATCATCACAGCAACATTCCACTGGTGGTAAAATAGCATTACATTTACAAAAGCAGGATATAACAGGCCTCTCTGTCTCTTTCTTGTGTTTCTGTCTCTTTATCACCACTCCTTCCCTTTTTGTCACCTTAATCTCCCTCCTGTTTCCTTTTCCACGATCGATGTGACTTTATCCTCATCATCTCACCTGTCTCCCTCTCCAATCCAGCTGCCTCTTTCTCCCCCATCTGCCACTTCATCAGTGCACTCATGTCTTCCACTGTGAGCGCTCTCTCAACTTTTCCTATTTCCATATCTGCTCTCAGCTGTCTCCTAGCTCATTCAGATGTTTCTGTCACCTACATCTCACCTGTCAATACGCCCTACTTCTCTCAGCTATTTGTATCTAAATTACTGCTTTTTTCATCACCCCTCACTCTCTTTCCTACCTCCTCAGTTTCTCTTTTTCCTCTTCACCCATCTTCTAATCTCTCTCCCTCTGAAAAAAGGGGGACATTACAATGACAGGCGGATCGCCACCGCCCGTATGGCGGTGGCGATCCGCCCGCCATTTCCCACCGCCCGCATGCCATTTCCCCCCCTCCATATTACGATGGCGGGGGGAGCCCGGTGGACGGAAAGACCGTCCGCCGGTTTTCCGCCGGTCCCACAGGGGACCGGGCGGTAAAGGACCCTAATATGGTGGCGGTGGCGGGAAGTTGGTTTTCCAGCATCCTGGTCGAAATCACACATCGTGCCTATATTTAAAAAGGGAGACCGCAACTGTCCCGCACACTATAGACCCATCTCCTTGCTGGATTCGCTGGTCAAGGTGGTGGGTCGTATTGTGCTGGACAGATTGCAGGAGTGGGCAGACTGTAACAATATTCTGTCCGACTTCCAATATGGCTTTCGCCAGGGTGTTGGGACCACAGAGCAGGCTATCAACTTGAACTTGCTAGTGAGCAAGTACACACAAATAAAAGGGGGCAATCTGTTCCTGGCGTTTGTGGATTTGACCTCCGCATTCGACTGTGTCGCCCATGATAAACTCTGGTCCATTATGGCCTCGATGGGCGTTGACCGTGCCATCGTCAACTTCCTCAGATATTTGTATTCAATGAGCTCTGCCAAGATCCGATATGGTATGAATGGTGAATGCACAAGCACTATTGACATTAAGAAGGGGGTCCGTCAGGGGTGTGTGCTCGCGCCGTTCTTATTTAACTTATATATTAATGGCTTGGGCAGCACCCTTGTGGACTCCTGTATCGATCTGCCCCAAATCGGCAACAGGCCAGTACCAATATTATTGTATGCGGATGACGCAGTACTTATGGCCCGCACCCCTAATGCCCTTCAGCATCTTTTAGATAAATTTGTAAATTTTATGGAGAACCTGGGGCTTTTAATCAACATAGGTAAAACGTACGTTATGAAAGCTGGTCGAAAGCTAGCCAAGGGACGCAAGATTTTAATAGGAAATGAGATTTTACCCCAAACATCAACTTTTTCATATTTGGGAATCCTATTCGATAGTAATGGTAACTGGAAAAGTGCAGTGAAATCGAGAAGAATGCAGCTCCTCAGATCAATAGCGGGTCTGAATAATTTTTCTAGGAAAATGGGACGTAAATCTCCCAGGGATATGATGAGCATTTATATCGCCAAATGCCGATCAGTAGCAATGTATGGCTCTGAGTTGTGGGGACACAGAGATGTTGATTCCTTACAGTTGATAGAAAATGGGTTTCTTAAAAATCTTTTGGGGCTCCCAACCAGTTGCTCAAACTTTGTGTGTCATGCAGAGTTGGGCGTAACTTATTTAGAAGATTTAATAAGGGTGCAGCCAGTGCTCTTATGGCATAAGCGCTGGACATCGGACCACACAGGTTTTAACAGAGCCATTGTACAGGACTGTTGTGGTGCCGACCATGCATTGAAAATTCCATGGCTGAAGTACATAAAGAATTTTATGCAGGATATTTGTCATTCTGAATATTACGATAATCCTGAATCTTTGTTGCATATATCAAGAGCATCTTTAAAGAAAATATGCCTGAACAACTTAGAGGAAAAGAGATTAACATCGGAACTTGTGAAGCCCACCGTACAATATAACCAAATGGTACTGACCTGCTATACGATGCAACCGTATTTAATTGGTGTTTTAAATGCTCAACATAGATTTGTATTGACACGTTTTAGGTTAGATATTTTTCATCGTTTCACAACCTTTCCCACTACCAACAACCGGTCTCGTCAATTAATATGCTGTCCTTGCGACCAGATCTCTAAACAATCAACTATTCATGTACTGTTTTTCTGCAAATTTTATACAGACCTAAGGTTTATTTTTATAAAGCCTCTAATGAAATCGTTAAATTTTAGACAATGCAGACCAGCCTACTTATACCTACAATTGCTCCCAGACTTGTTTACATGTGTGGTAGTGGCAAGATTCTTGAGGTCTGTTATCACTAAAAGGAAGTTTTTAACTGCTGCATTTTAAATCAGCAAGCGTTTTTACTGTACCTGTTTTTTAATGATTTGATTAACTCTTCTCATTTTTAAATTTGTATTGAACTGTTAGCTTTTATGAATCTTTGTCTGAATCGAATAACGTTGATTTGATTTGATTTGACACTGCCATCCATATTAGGATGTAGGCGGAAAGCAGCCTTTCCATGGCGGTGTTGCCGCCATGGAAAGGCATGTGGTCTTTGCTTCTGGGGGCCTGTTGCGGGCCCCCAGGATTTGGGGGGGTGCCCATGGGGGGTACCTATGGTACCGCCCTACATTTGAATGCACAAGGTGGCAGGCACCGCGCGGTGCCTGTCACGCTGTGCATTCAAATGCACAACATTGTTTTCGCATTGCGGCGGGTGCTGGTGACAGCACCGCCCGCCGCAATGCGAACAATACGAGATGCCACCGCCACCGTGGCGGTGGCATCCTAATACCCATGGCGGGACCGCCACACTCCTTGCGGACGGTCCCGCATTCCGTTGCGGTGGCGGGCGGACTTTGTCCGCCCGTCATCGTAATGTGCCCCAAAGTTTTTTGCATCTGTCTCTTCCCTTTCACCCTTCTCTTAGATGTCTCTTTCTTCTCTCCCCTGACTCCTCTTGCGTGTCTCACACATCTGTCTCACTCCCTCAACCATCTTGTTCTTTTCTCTCTCTTTATGTCACCTACATTGCACCTGTCATTTCACCCACCTCTCTCTCTCAGCTGATTTTTACCTCTGTATCACCTATGTCTAGATTGTCTCCATTGCTCTTTCATAAGTCTCTTTATCACGTATTTCTCACCTGCCCATTCCCTCACCTCTCAGTTGTTTCCATCCCCTCTGTCTCTTCATTACCATGTCTCTCGCTCACCGGTACCCCCAATCTCTCCCTCTCTCTGAGCCCTCTCACACCAGTCTTCCCTTATCTTGTCTCTTACACCTGTCTACTACTTTCCATCTCTGTCTCTTTAAACTGCCTCATACTCACTTGTCTCTCATCTATCACTTAGATGCTATATCTTTGTCACATTTTTATTTTTCACCCCTTTCTCACACCTGTCTCCCCTCTTTCTCTATTGTGTCTTTCTCATCTCTCTGGCTGTCATGTCTTTTCCTCTGTCTCTCAGATGTCTCTTTTTCGCCTCTCTCTGTCTTAAAGTTTTTTGTCTCTCCCTCTCACACCTGTCAGTCTCTATCTCTCAAACATGTATCGCTTCATCTCTCTGTGTATCTCAGCTGTTTCTTTATTTCCTTTCTCTATAGTTATCTATCGCTCTCTCTCTCTCTCTCTCTCTGACACACAAACACACACTCTTCTGCTTTCCTCTGTGTCTCTCCTTTCATTTGTGTTTTCCTCATTTCTGGTCTCTCTCTGCTGCTCCTCGTCGTCTCTTACCTCGTCTTTGTCTCTAATCTTTGCCTTTTTTCCTTCTCCCCTGATATGCCCAGGGACATCGAGATGCCATTTTCCCAGGACCCTCTCAACCAGTAAAATAAATTATGTTGAAGGTTTGTTATTTTCAGTTTAAACGCACAGTGCTGGGTTCTTGCTGGACATTCCTTCAAAATGCACACTAAAAAAGCAGTTTAGTTCATGGCCACTAGTTCATAAATAGTGGTAACATTTCGTTTCAATTTAGTGCAGGTCTAATGCTGAATTTATTTACGAGAACCAAATGTTAATGTTAGCCGCAGGTTACACAAAATGTTTAAAAAAAGGAAAGAAAAGCTCGTGAGAGACCTGTTAAACATTCCTGGCACTCCTTTAGTGTTTTCTGAGGACATGGGTCCCAAGGACAGTGCCAAGGGCGCAAGGGGCAAGCCAAGGGTTGCAAATGTGACCCCTGGCGACCCCTAAATGAAGTCCATGGGTCTAGTGTTACCAAAAGTGATGCAAAGGCTACATTTCTTTTTCATTTCATTGCAAGCATATGCCACAAAAATAAAAAATTAATAAAAAAAAACAGTTCAGGTGCCTCCTAGAAGGCAGGAGTACTTAGAACAGGTACATAAATTATTTTTAGTTTTGAAACACCTCACAGGCACCTATGATTCTTACTGGAGCAAAGAAATGTACAATTGGCTCTGAATTACTGTAACCTGAAAACAATTTAAATGCACAAGAATGACAAAAACTAAAATAGTATAAAGAATGGAAAATTGTATGGAAATCAGTGTTCTAGACCAGACCTACATAAGGCAGTGAGTTCATAGGCCTTGAATCCATGTTTACACTTGTGAGTAATTTACATGTGTAAATTATTCTTGCATTTATGAGTAACTTTTACTACTTTTGGCTATTCACAAAATCTGAGTGTTAAGTTACTCAAAAGTGTAGATGTCCATGTCTCTACCCCCTGAGCCAAACTTACAAATATAAATTACTACTGCCAATAAAAAACCAGTAGCAAGTTCAACACCACAGATGGCAATCACTGATACTGCAACACCATCCTTTAGAAAATAATGGAAAAAGGGGTTTAAAATAAAATAGTATAGGAAACAATGTTTCAGTAAATTAAATTATGTAGAATATTTAAAAATAGAACGAAATATATTTTAATATAAACAAATATATAAAATATTCATTATTTAATTTTATATTTTTTAAATTAAATATTGATGTAAGATTTTATCATTAAATTACTGTTAATTCATTCTGTTCATCACTATACATCACTTTGAATAATTATTAATGCATAGTAGCATTTTATTTTTCTTTAGGTGGAAATACATTTTTAATTTAAACATCAGAAACATTATTTTTATTTAATTTGAAATATTTAATAGTTTTAAATTATTAAAAAATGTAACAGTGCTGTAGCATTTTTTTCCATTGTTCTACATTTGAAATAAACATATCAAATTAATTCACAATAATATTTTACATAAAAATATTTTTACTCCCTTTTCCAAGTTTAATAAACTTTACAAGTTTTCACTATACTTTGCCATACGGCTATCCATATAGTAATGCATGGGCAAAACTAAAAAGTTTACTTTAGTTACAGTTGTTCTACATTTGAAATAAATAAATAAATATAAATATATATATATATATATATATATATGCATAATATATATAAATTACAGTAATATTTAACGTAAAATATTTTAACTAATGTTTTCCAAGTTTAATCAACATGTTTAGTTTTCCCTATAATTTACAGTACGCATTTTCATTAAATTCAAAAACAGTTCTTAAAATATTTTAGAATTAAATAATACATATGTCACATTTGTTATATTTTTTAACATTAAATTATACAATTTATATTTTTCAATATTTTAAATAATTAAATTTAGCACTAAGTCCTATGGGATTTTTTTAATGCCCCTTTCTCCATTATTTTTGTTAAGAGGGTGTTGGAGTGCCAGTGGTTGGCCATGTGTGGTACTTACTTCAGCTTTGAACTTAAGTAATTTACTAACATTTTGGATCTCTTTTTGGCCATTGTAACTTTAGAAGTGCAGTTTGTGAATAGCAATGGGCTTACTCTTTTATGGGTGGGTGAATGTCACACCCTAAAACCCTTCCTAACCCTCCCTTAATCCATCCGTACTCCTTCCTAATCAAATAGAAATTTGTTTATTTCGGGTAGAAAATACATCTTCATAAACACATGAATGAATCAAATGTGAATATCACAATTCATCAACAATTGATTGATATATGTTTAAACAACTACAATAAACATTTACTATGAGATAAAATATTAAAATTGATGACAATCCAACACCCTGTTTACTAAGAACAGCAGCACAATGCTTCCTTCACATCATCCACATAGTAAATAAAAATGTGGCCACACTATAGACGATTGGTCTGCTAGTGTCTGTTCTTAGGATTTGCAAAGCCTTTAAATAAATGTCTGGTCCCTAACAGAAGGCAGATGGGTAAGAATCATTTCTTACGTCAACCATCATAAGCTCTGCAAAAAACAGAACAAGTGCAGGACTGTCTCATGTTCTATTTTATATGCTGGGCATCTATCATCAAAAGCATTCTAACCCAATCTGCTGCAATAACTGTTGGTCAGAAGGATTTCTTATCTAAATTTAAAGTATAATTGATTAGCTGTTAGACAAACCATTTTGTCTAAAAGGGATCAACTAACAACATAGATTTATAATCCAGGAACCTATCTGCGATGCTTTTGGGCTTGCATTACATTGATCTCTCTCCTATTTAAAGAGCCTAAATATCTTTGAATAGTGCCATTGTGACCCAGCGCACCTCTTTTGGGGACTCCCACAATGCTTCTAGACTTAGTTCAAATAACACAGTTTACACATATGCTAACTGTTAGACCTGCCATCTGTGGCATAGTATTACCCCAGAATTTTTGCCTTTGCTCCCTGATTTTTGCTGAACTCATGTTTGTTGGCATGAGGACTCTGTGCACTTCGACCAGCTAACCAGTGGCAAAGTGCTTTAAACATGGTAAAATTGGCATGCACGCAATTGGCACATTTAATTTACGTATAGATCCCTACTAAATGGCCTCTAAATTGAATGCTACAAGTGGGCTGCAGCTTCCATTGTGGCACCCACTAAAGTATCACTGTAAAACATGCCTCAGGCCTGGCAGTGCAGCCTGTAGTGCAGTTTTAAAATTAGATTTTGACCTGGCAATAAAAAGTGTTTGCAAGGCCTAAACCATCCTTTTGAATACATATAAGTCACTCCAAGGTAGGACCATAAAGGGTCATAGGGCAGGGTGCATATTTTTACAAAGTAGGGTATGTGTAGTTAAATTCTACGTGACCAAGCAGTGAAAAACTCCTAGCATCCGTTTTCGCTACTGTATGGCCTAGCTCTCCCTTTGGCTAACACTGGGTTATCTTATTACATTTAAAAAGTGCTAACTTTGGATTGGGAACCGATAGAGATATACTGTTTAGACTCAAATGAATTGTCATTTTAAATATTCTTTAATGACAAAGTTAGATTTTAACTCACAATTCTGAAAACACAATTTTTAGAAAGTTGGCATTTTCTTGTCCTAACCAATTGTGCCTTCTGTTAGTGTTCTGGGTCACATGATTGTGAGTAGCTCTCCTGTTGGGGGTAGTGTATTGCTTTCAGACATTGAAACAAAAGAGTCCTAGATGTGAGGGAAGAGGATCTTCATGACAGGGTTATGAGTGTGGAGATTTCTCTTCAAAGGGCTCTGCCTTCAGCACACACAAAGGAAGTTGACACCAGGCCTGCCCTTGCCTTGGTCATCCTAGAAAGTTTGGACCCAGGACCGTTGGAAGGGGAAGAGCTGACTAGGACCAATTCTGGGTGCAGGCCAGGGAATTCCCCACACAAAGGCTGGTATCAGGTATAAAAGTGGCACCTTTGCAACCTCTCATCAGAACACTCCTGGACAATGAAATGAGGTATTTATAAAGCGCTAACTGCCACTCCGAAAGGAGCATCTTGGTGCTGGATTAGAGGTGAGAAGGGACTCTGGTGAACTTAGATGAGAGAGAGACAGAATTCATCTGTGGCTCTGAAGATCCAAGTTTTCAATGCTTTCCTAAATTGAGTTTCAGTTTTTGTCTCTCTCAGATGCATTGGCAATAGGTTCCAAGCTTTGGTACCCAGGAAGAATCAGAATAAGGACTACCGTGATGTCTGAAGATGGAAGATTGGCCCTGCTTGCCTTGAACCTCGACTCTCCACAAGTGACTCCAAGGGTCAGTTAGTTGGCCTCCTGTTCGATCTACAGGAACACAAGAACCTTCTGGAGGCCTCCCTGTAATGGCTGAGCTGACCTGCACCAACTGGACCTGCCTGAGCCCTGCTGCTGGCCCCTGCTGGGGTGAGTCCTTATCTCCAAGAGGTGCCCCCTAGGTCCTAGACCCTTGGATGGCATCAGAGATTACTCCCTCTGAAGAAAAGGTTAAAATACAGAAATGTTGTTCTCCTTGCAATGGTGAAGTGAACTCTTCGTGCTGAGGATCAATCACCCGCGATGACGGCCATTCCTAAGCTCCAGCGGAACCTGCTCAGTTGCTGACAGTGACCGTCCACAACGACTGCCAACATCAGGTTTCAATGAGACCTGCGCTTCACACTGACAGACGACAGTCCACGTCAAAAAATGTGAAGCTCCAGCATCAAAAGGCTCCTCGCACTACAGGAGCAATGGTCCATGATGCCCGACCTGCTCCTCGTGCCGACAAGGACCTCGTTGAGGCCCCCCACCAACACGAACACCGGCTCTTCATGCAGACTTGAGAAGGAAATACTTCAACAGGACAAACCTGGTCCCTGTATCTGACCCGCACTGCATCTATGTTGACCTGAACTTGTGAGTTACCCCCGGTACAGCATGACCAGCTAACCGCAAGTGGCTTGTACCTTTTGACACCATTTTCACTTAAAACTTTAAAAACGAATTTCTCCGGTTCTACTGATTGAATTTTTGTCATTTTGGTGTCATTTTATTTACTAAAATAACTCAGTTTTTCTAAATCGGTTTGGGATTTTTTTCAGGTGTTGGGTTTTCACTTTAATAATGTTTAAGTGGTGCATAAAACATTTACACATTGCCTCTACGTTAAGCTTGACTGCATTTGTGCCAAGTTACCAGGGGGTAAAGCACAGGTTTATTCAGTAACTTGCGTAGTTCACCCTGACAAGATTGTGTTTATTATTTGAGTGGGTTTTCACCCCACTCAGCTAATAGTCTAATTTCCAAAGATGAAATATTAAGACCCTTCTTCATGTTCAATAATTCTTTGAGAGCAGTCCTGTAGGGGCCAAGCTCAACTACGTGCCACAATCTGCAACAGTAACGCAATGTTCTCAGTTGCACAATGTGTGCAATCGATGCTGACCAAAATCACTGTATAATAGGAGAAGGGGGCACTCTACAGTAAGTTGACTAATGATTTTAGGAACTTATTTTTAACTGCCGTTAGTCTGGTGGTTTTGGCATAACAATGTAAATCTGCCCTATAGAGAGCTGTTCCCAAAAATTTGTCATTGTAGAGCTCTATGGGTGGAAAGACAGGTCTTGAAGTTGTATTTGTATTAACCCTGGGCGGTGAACTACGCTACGCTCGCGGAGCTTGCGTAGTTTTGGTAACTTCGCGATTCGCGTAGAACGCAAAGTTACCGTGCACTACGCAATTTGCGGCGTAGCGCAGCTGTTTTTCTTCTTCGCGCGCTCAATATACGTTCTTGCGCGCGGTAACAACCTCCCGTGATTCTGCGTTCGCCGACGCGACTTCCTATCCGTTCGCGGGCGCCACGAGATTTGGAATCCGGCCGCACGATCCCGCGAGAGTGTGCGAACGCGAACACATCATTCGGACGCGCGATCTGACTTCCGTCGGCAGTGTTGGTAAGATCGCGATCCCGAACACGAAGAAACTACAATCTGGCGAAGAATATCTCTCGAGCATCATAAAACGTTCTCGAAAATGATGATTTTGCTCCAAAAAACTCCTCAGATTGTGATTTGGCTGTAGTTTTTTGTGCAAGGAGTCCTTTTTCTTTTTTACTTTTTTTTCCAAGAGGAAGGAAGTGCCCCTGATTCTCAAACTTCCTGTTCCTGTCCAGAAGGCTCCTCCCAGTGGTTTGTCCATGTGCTGTTCACTTTCATTTGGATTTGGAGCTGGAAGGATCACTTTTTGTGTCTGTCTGCTGCATCATATCATTGGATTGGATTTGAGGACTTTTTGGATTTGAGATTTTACAAGTAAATTGGAGAATTGGTGTACTTGTTTGTTTTATTGGGGCTTGTTTGTACCTACATTTTTTGGGGGATTTCCATCGTTTTTAAAATTTATTGTTGTGGCCTGTAGTTTCGGCAGGGGCCTAGTTGTTTTTCTTTGATTGGAATTTCAGCCAGTAGGCCCAGACTAGAGCCAGAGGTACCCATGGGTGCATGTTTCTGTGGTGTCTGTTGAATTTAAACATCATGTAGGGCATGCATGGATGTCATTGGATTGAATTGGTAAATGTGGTTTTTGGGGTGTATTTCACTTTTTGGGTGTAATATATACCTTTGTTGGATGTGTGTGTGTGCTTGTTGTGTAACTTTCCAACCTTTCGTAGCCCTGTGGTTTTTCGTTTTTGCATTTTTGTATTAAAGCTGTGTTGTTTAGCACTGCAGGCCTCCTTTGTCTGGTCATATTATTATAGGCCTGCTTGAGTTCATTGTTTTCCATGGCCTGTTGTGACTGTGAGTGACCACGTGGCTTGGGGCCATTTTGTGGTGGTAGTTTAGTAGTGTGCTGCTTTTTCCATATAGGCCTGCATGTCTTTTCTTTGTTCCCCTTGGCTTATGCTTGTTGTGAACTTGTGGGTGGCCTGGACATGTGGTGGTGGCCATTTTGTGGGACCAGCCACTGTGCTTTTGCCATAGGCCTCCAAGCTTGCGGCCTAGTCTGCCAGTAGGCCCAGAGGTAGTCATCCTCATGGGTGCATAAAAACTGTTTCTGTGTTGTCTGTTGAATTGTAACATCATTTTGGCCATGGATGGCATTGGATTGAATTGCAAAATGTGGGTTTTGGGGTGGTATTTCAGTTTTTGGGTGTGTGTTAAATAAATAGGCCTTTTCAGCCACTAGGTAACCCTGGGCGTTCAGCTCGCGGACTTTGGGCAACTCCGCACTGCGCGACAACGCGGACTTACACTTTTTATCTTCTCGCGCTCAATATACATTTTCGCGCGGGCGATAACGACTTTTTGTGACGATCGCGATGCCGAACACGCAGAATTTACAATCTGGCGAAGAATATCTCTCGAGCAGCATAAAACCTTCTCGAAAATGATGATTTAGTTCATTTTGCACAAAAAACTCCTCAGGTTGTCATTTAGATGTAGTTTGGTGAGCAAGGAGTCACTTTTTTTTTGTTTTACAATTTTTTTCAAGAGGAAGGAAGTTGCCCAGAGTCTCCAACTGCCTGGTCCTGTCCTTTGCCTTCACTTTCTTGTTATTTTGGGTGGCCTGACCATGTGGGTGGTGGCCATTTTGTAAAGCCAGGCATTGTGCTTTTGCCATAGGCCTGCATTGTCTGTCTTGTGTTCCTTTGCTTGTTGTTGTGGGTGGCCTGGCCATGTGGTGGTGGCCATTTTGTGGGACCAGCCACTGTGCTTTTGCCATAGGCCTCCAAGCTTGCGGCCTAGTCTGCCAGTAGGCCCGGAGGTAGTCATCCTCATGGGTGCATAAAAACTGTTTCTGTGTTGTCTGTTGAATTGTAACATCATTTAGGCCATGGATGGCATTGGATTGATTTGCAAAATGTGGGTTTTGGGGTGGTATTTCAGTTTTTGGGTGTTCGTTAAATAAATAGGCCTTTTCAGCCACTAGGTAACCCTGGGCATTCAGCTCGCGGACTTTGGGCAACTCCGCACTGCGCGACAACGCAGACTTACACTTTTTATCTTCTTCGCGCGCTCAATATATGTTTTCGCGCTCGCGATAACGACTTTTTGTAACGATCGTGATGCCGAACACGCAGAATTTACAATCTGGCGAAGAATATCTCTCGAGCAGCATAAAACCTTCTCGAAAATGATGATTTAGTTCATTTTGCACAAAAAACTCCTCAGGTTGTCATTTAAATGTAGTTTGGTGAGCAAGGAGTCACTTATTTTTTGTTTTACAATTTTTTTCACGAGGAAGGAAGTTGTTGGGTGGCCTGGCCATGTGGTGGCGGCCATTTTGTGGGACCAGCCACTGTGCTTTTGCCATAGGCCTCCAAGCTTGCGGCATAGTCTGCCAGTAGGCCCAGAGGTAGTCATCATGGGTGCATAAAAACTGTTTCTGTGTTGTCTGTGGAATTTTGACATAATTTAGGCCATGGATGGCATTGAATTGAATTGCAAAATGTGGGTTTTTTTGGAGGGTCTATTTCACTTTTTGGGTGTGTTAAATAAATGCCTTTTTTGCGTGTGTAATTATAATTATGTGTTGTTGTAGTGGTTGTCTAACTTTCCAAACTGTTTTTAGCCATGTGGATTTTAGTTTTTGCATTAAAGCTGTGTGTGTTTTATCAGGCATCCTTTGTCTGCCCATATATAGGCCTCCTTGAGTTCATTGTTTGCCGTGCCTTGTGCCTGTGAGTCACCATGTTGCTGGGGGCCATTTTGTGGTGGTAGTTAGTAGTGTGCTGTTTTTGCCACATAGGCCTGCGTGTCTTTCCATTGTTCCTCTTGTCTTACTGCTTCCAAATCCATCCCCATTGCCAGCTGCAGCTCCCTGATGCTGCATACATCCCACGTGATGCACAAATTTAGGCCAAACATGCTCCACTACATTTTAGTTTTTGTTCTTTACTATTCTTATTCTTCCAGAGTGTACACACTAACAGTAGCCAGGAAAGCCCTGGCCTTGTTGTCAAAGTCTCATAAATGTCTACACTGTGTGTTGTTGTTCACTGAGTTTCTAAAATTTTATAATTGAGGCCACCACACACTAAGTTCTATATTATATTTGTTTGATTTGTGCTATCGTTTGACTGATGTTGTTCTGGCTTTTTTGCTTTTAGGTGCACAAAGACTGAGGAGGAGGTGTGTCATCATTGCCCGTTGCACTGCCAGACAGACATCCTGCTGCTGTACACAACGTGACGTGTGACCTGACCAGACATCTCTGCAACTGAGTGCTGCTGACATCTGAAGAAGATGGGCCCAAAGAAAGTAGGTACCAGGTCCTCCAGTACCAAGAAAGTTGCTATTGAGAAGAAGGAACAGAAGAAGGAAGTGACACTTAAGTCTGGTGTGCCGCCCAATACCTTCTTTGGGAAAAAAAAAATTACGCCTGCAGCAGTGGTGTCCGGGGGGAAAGCTGGGGCAGCACCTCCGCATCAGTGGGCCCAACCCACCAACCCAGGCCCAAGCACATGAGTGTGGAAGAGGTAGCCAGCCTAATGGTGGAAAGCAGTGATGCTGAGCCTGAGATAAACTTATCGCTATCTCAAAGTAGTACCCAATCAACGCAGGAGGAAACACAGCAGATAAGTGGTCAACAACAACAGCCGCAACCACCGCTCGCAATAGTAGTTGTTGTTCCTCCCGAAGTAGGGGCAGTTCAGGAAATTGAGCCTCATGCAGAGGTAGAAGAAGAAGCCACTCATTCAGAAGATCCATTGTCTTCCAAATCTCCAGCAAGGAAAAGGAGGGGTAGTCCATCAAGTTCTTCGCCAAGCCCCCTTCTGATGATCTAGATGCCACTTGGAAGCCACAAACTGAGTCTGAGAGGGAGCCACGTCCCAAGACCAAGCTAGGGAAAAGGAAGGTTCCAGAAAGCCTTACACTTATGGAGGTCGATGTAGAACAGCAGGATGATGATGATGAGCCAGTCATCACGAACATCACTCCCGGCCCCGAGGAGATGGAGACCAACATTATTACCCTATCCAAAATTGCTGCGAGGGATGTAGCACGCATACCTCCACAGGTAACACCAACACGACCTACAGCTTCCATATTTGCATTAGCAAAGGCCCGGCAGCGACCTACATCCAGCACAACCACCACCTCAGTAGAAGTAGGTAGTGGTACAGCAGCACAGAGTCAAATTCAACACACACCCTCCAGTTCATCCGGCATTGGAAGTGGCACCTCCAGCAGGAGGCCAAAGTTAAGCTCCCCAGTTTGGGACTTCTTTACGGTTAGCGAAAAGGAGGAGAACATTGCTATATGCTCCATTTGTAATACCTCTGTTAGTCATGGTAAGCTTGGTACAAACTATGGTACCGGAGGCCAAATGACCCATCTGAAAAAACACCACTTGATCAGCTGGGAGGACCACCTTCGCGGCATAAAAACTGCAACCATTGGTGTTGGTGGGGATAAAGGAGTAGAAGATCCGATCACGGTGGAAGAGGAAGGACAGGGAGACATTCTCTCTGGTAGTGGTACACAAGGTGTCCCTGACCCCAGCAGTGCAGTGTTAACGTCGCCCACATCTTCAGCAACATCTCAGTGGCACAAGAGTAAGAGTCAGCCTGAGACACCAAGACACCAAGGAGTACCGCAATCAAAAAAAGTGCGTTGTTGAGCCTAAGAGAAAGGAAAACCATGCAGCCTACCATTATCAGCATGTTTGGGGGGGAGGGGCAGTACGAACGCAACCACCCAATAGCACGTTTGTACAATGCGAAGCTGGCTAAAATGTTAGCACTGGATCTTCTCCCTTTTTCTTTTGTTGAAGGGGTGGGTTTTCTGGAATTTGTGTCAACCATCTGCCCAAAATGGCATGTTCCCAGCCGCTACTATTTTGCCAGAGTTGCTGTTCCAGCACTACATCACGATGTGCTGGAATTGCTTGGAAAAGCCTTGAAGCAGAGTGCTGTTCACAGTATCCACCTGACAACAGACATGTGGACCAGTTGCCAAGCCACAGATTACATGTGCATCGCTGCATACTGGATCTCTTTTGCGGGGGTTAGAGAACAAATATCTGCTGGTGTTGACGCTGCTGAGATTTTTCATGCCACTCGCAAACATGCAACTGTAGCCATGTTTGCCATGGAGAAATCTCATACTGCTGCAAACATTTTGGAAGAGTTTAACACCAAGGTCTTTGAGTGGCTGCGCCCAAGAGGGCTTAAGATTGGTTTTGTTGCCACGGACAATGGCAGTAATGTTGTTAAGGCCATGGGCGATGGTGGCTATTTCAGGGTCCCGTGTTTGGCACACTGCATTAACATTGTTGTTCAAGACTTTTTGAAAAATGAATCCAAAGTCAGCAACTTACTGGCCACCTGCAGAAGAATATGCACACATTTCAGCCATTCTTTTAAAGCCCAGAAGCAGCTGAGGGTCATTCAACGTGAGCATAAAATGCCAGTCAAAGCGCTCATCCAGGAGGTGCCAACACGTTGGAACTCAACTTATTACATGCTTGATCGTCTGTTTGAACTGTACATACCACTCAATGCTTATGTCATGCAAAGATTAGGGGAACCTACTGTGAGAGGCATGACCGTTGAGATGGGTCAATGGGACCTCATTAAATGCCTGACTGAGATGCTACTTCCTTTTGAGATCTTCACACGTGAAGTCAGCAGGGAGGACTGTACTATGGGCCAAGCTATCCCATTGTTGCACATGCTAGAGCAACAGCTGAAGGAGGTGTCTGAAACGTACGCAGGTGTGGATGACAAACAAGACGCATATCATTTGGCGGAGACCTTAGCCGCTCGCTTATCTGAAAATACAAGGATTCAAAATAACATTTTGTCACAACAACATTACATTAGTGCCACAATTTTGGATCCACAGTACAAAGTATTTCTGAACAGCAAGGCAGTAATTCCTTTTCGGAAGTGGATGTTGCCAACTACAAAACTTTGATAGCTAAGGAAGCCACTATTTTCGAAAACGAACGGCTGTTAATTACAGGCCCCCCACCCCAGGCCATAACAAGTGCTACAGGGCATCCAGAGTCAAGTTCTACTTCGGAGCCTGAGGGCAGTGCGTTTGCCTCCCAGCAGTCACCTACACCAACAATAACATCAACAACAGCAAGAACAGGATCATCCACAGTACAATCGGCAACTGATTGGTTTCTACGGCAGGGGTATGGTAAGTCCAGTGCTGATGCAAAGGCAAAAGAGGCCGAGCCCTGAACATTGAGCGGACGGTCCAGGCCTATCTGGATGACCCAACAAAGGTCTTCATGGATCGAAACCCATCGGTGTATTGGTATGGGAAAAGAAGCCAATGGACAGTGCTCAGCAGGCTGCCGATAAAGTATCTGGCTTCCCCTGTCGCAAGTGTCTCTTCTGAGCGTGTTTTCAGTGCTGCTGGTGCCATTGTAACTTCGAAAAGGACCAGTCTCTCGCCCAAAAGCGTGGAGAGGTTAACCATGATCAAAATGAATCAGCACTTTATACCACCGGATTACAAAATACGTGAATCACAGCAGGAAGAGGAGAGCGACTTGGATGACGTAAGAAGTGCGTTACAGGACCTACTTCTGTCCGAACCACCAGAGTTTGAGGACGAGCTCCTCTTCCCTGACAACTAGGCTTTCAAATTGTTACTTTCTTCCTTCCTTTATTTGTCTGTGTATCTGTCTTTCTGGTTCAAATCAAATCACAACAAATCCATCACCACCATCTTCTCTTTTTATTTCCCAATTGGAGTTGCACGTCTGTGCATTTAACTGTCCACTCTTCAGAGTCCTGCTTCATCTTCCTGTCTCGCCCTAGTACATTTCCATCAAGCCAGACATTGGAGTACAAGAAATGTTGCCTTTAACAGTCCCTCCATAAGAAGTGAAACGTGACTATAGCTATCCTCCGTTTTGTTTCCGAGCCGAAACTCATCAGTGTCCGAAGGCTACCGCCTCTACAGGCATCCACAACTCTTCACTGTCAGAACTTGGGCAGGCATCCAAAAGTGAACTCATCACTGTCCGAAGGCTACAGCCTCGGCAGGCATCCAAAGCTCCTCACTGTCAGGACAGAAGGTACTTGGCAGAGAAAGACAAGACTCTTCGAAGAAACTTGCTGACATTTGTGCAAACTCAATTGACCAGCAATGAGCGCTACCCAGGCCGCGGCCCATCATCACAGTGCTGACCATGTGAAGCAACTTAAACTGTGACAAAGTGCCACAGATGAATAAGACGAAAACCGAAACAGCGACTAACACTCAAAATGAATGTGGACTGGAGTAATGATGAGGCCACTGCCCCGTAAAAAAAATAACACACACCTGTCAGAACTAGGCATCTGATGATCTGACAGCCAAAGAGAAGAGCAAGACAGGTAATGATGGAATGCATTGGATGCTTGCAGACTCTGAGCGATTGCTGTTGTTTGTTGTGTTGATGTTGTGCATGAAGTTGAACTCTACTCTACTAGTTAATCTACAAAGTGACTCAAGTGACAGTCAATGTTTCCCTTCTTGTTGTTTAATAACCAAATTGTACTCCTACTACTGCAGGTGCAGGCCAATATCTGTTGCAATTTTTTAATATGGAATATGGACTTAATCGGAGTCACTACAGACTGAGTTGGAGTTGGACAACACGTACCACACCATGATGATGACCATACTATCTTTGCACGCAGTCAGTCAGTTGGATCGGAGATGATTGAAGGAATAACTGTGTTTCATGAAGTGGCATAAGGTAAACATAAACACAACAATTCAACAAGAAAATAAACACAGCAGACCTACATGTCCATGTAGTGGTGGAGTCGAGTGTAGTCATGACTGACAGCGGCGCATTGATTTTGTCACTTAATTTTGAAAATGCTAAGTTGCTGAATATATGCCTTTTGTCTGGCTCTGTCAAAAATTAAGGTAAATGGAGGTTGGGTCACGGGCTGGTGCTGTGGTGGGCCTGTTCTGTCCTGTTGTTGTTGTAGCTTAATGCTGTAAACAGAATATACACAATATATCCAAGCCGCCTCAGTCTGAAAGTGTTCTCTCTTCTCTTCTTGGACTCCACCGTAATTGATGCTTTTTTTTATTCATTGATTTTTTAATACCCCTTTTGTTTTTCCATCTAGACGTTACAGGCCGGCCTTTACCCTGTGCTATACTGGGAGACACAACTCACATTTACCTTACCAATCCGCATCAGGAAGGCCACCAAGATTGATGTGCGGAGCGTCCATGGAAGATAGGACCAAGAGGAAGGACGAGATTCAACTCCACAATTTGACCAGGATAATACAGTAACTTTAGTATCATTCATCATTCATCTTTTAATTAATTGGAATCCTTTTTCTCTTCAATCATTACGACTGTGTGTTGTGTGTTGTTGTTTGTTTGCTAATTGATCCCTACAACTATTTTTTAATTTTCGTTGCTATCTTTAAAAGTAAGCCCAGTACAACATGGAATTTCGGTCACTGAGGGCATATTACAGGCAAGGCAAATTGCGTAGAATATACTGCTGCCCTATACTG